>CM050163.1:331858653-333058653 GCA_027410445.1 Discoglossus pictus | reverse complement strand
TCCTCAGTATCGATGTACACTTTTGGTGGTCGGAGTGTTATTGTCTGGGCCTCCATGAGTGTTACCAGCACTGGGGAGCTACAGTTCATTGAGGGAACCATGAATGCCAGCATGTAATGTGACATACTGAAGCAGAGCATGATCCCCTCCCTTTCGAGACTGGTCGGTATTCCAACATGATAAGAACCCCAAACATACTTCCAAGATGGCCACTGCCTTGCTAAAGGAGCTTAAGGTAAAGGTGATGGACTGGCCAAGCATGTTTTCAGACCCAAACCCTATGGAGCATCTGTGGGGCATCCTCAAATGGAAGGTGGGGGACTTCAAGGTTTCTAACATCCACCAGCTCCGTGATGACATCATGGAGGAGTGGAAGAGGACTCCAGTGGCAATCTGTGAAGCTCTGGTGAACTCCATGCCCATAAGGGTTAAGGCAGTGGAAAATAATGGTGGGCAAAAAAAATGGAACCTTGGGCCCAGTTTGGACATTTCCACTTAGGGGTGTACTCACTTTTGTTGCCAATAGTTTAGACATTAATGGCCGTGTGTCGAGTTATTTTGAGGGGATGGCAAATTTACACTGTTATACAGGCTCTACACTTACTACTTTACATTGTAGCAGTGTTGTCACATGTACAAAAATGTGAGGGGTGTACTCACTTTTGTGAGATACTGTATATATATATATATATATATATATATATATATATATATATATATATTTGTGGTCAGTCTCTCTCTTACAAAGAGAGGTGACTGAAATGTGGCAAGTACGTTGGTAGAAGTGTGCCTGGATGCTAGCGAAAATCTGGCCTCCTAGAGGGCCAGATGGAATGAACAATGATGGGAGGCTGATTGGGCCGAATCAGCACAAGGTGAATCGGAACAGTGTATAAAACTGGAGGTTTAGTACTAATGGAAGGCTAGAATCTCAAAGCAAAGTGATAATGTGGGGCTGATGTGTAACTGCTGAAGGCTGATGACCTTGTTTAGTAAAAAGGCCAAAATTATCAAGGAAATACATAATAAAGGCTGATTTAGGACTGATGGAAAGCTGTAGGCTCGATGTGAAATGGTGCACATGTAAGATTGAGAAGGTCATGTGGACCTGGGCAAGGACATTGATTGGCCAAAACGATTGGGTGGAGCCTGCGAAGGCTGAAATGGGACAGCTATTTAATAGAATTTTTGCCATAATCTCACTGTGTGGGCGAGAAAGCCGAAAAGCAGTACCTTGAACATGGGCAAGGCAAGGCTGCACAGTGGATTAAGGCCAAATGTGCTTCTTTCCCTGTTTAGCAAATGTGTCTTTTTAAAACCACAATTCCCAGCAATGTAGAAGCCTTCTGCTGGAACCATGACTTCTCAGCGATGGATGTCAACCATTGTTCTCCAGTGATGTGAATGCCCTCACAGACATGGTGCATGATGCAGGAGCCAAAAAACAGCAAGCTTGAGGGACCTAAGGAAACATAGGAACAAGAGCGGCTTAGTAAGCCTGAAGCTGGAGAGTGCTGTGAAACAACTTTCTGGCATGGACTGTGGTGCAGGAGAGAGGAAGACAGGAAGTGCTTAAGAAGGCTGAGAAGGCCCACCCAGGAAAGAGGTGGGAGAGAGGGCCCCTCCCACAATACCAGTAACTATTCTGGTTATATATATATATATATATATATATATATATATATATATATATATATACATATTGTGATAGAGTAATGAAGTGGATTTATATGAGCCACAGACTTTTCCTCCAGGTGGTGTGAAACCGTTAACATCTCTTATCAGCTAATTAGATCCACCTTATCAGACCTGATAAAAGGCTGGAGCTGGGAATTGTGTGTGGCCATTTATGCACTGTAGGCTGTGTTTGGGCCTGTAGCCCTGTGAGAGGCTGTGCAAGAACTGTGTGTACAGTGTGCATGAAGCAGAAGACAGATGCACAGAATTGTACACAAGAAGAATACAGAGAGGTGTTTACTGAGATTGAAAAAATACACAGAAGTGTGTGCTGCTAGTCTGAATTGGGAAAAGAGGCACTCTCAGAGAGGTGTCCAAAATGGCATCTGAAGCTTAAGAAAGGCACAGATAGAGCTACAGAACCTTGGAGTTGAGATTAGTTTTGAAGAAGAGTGGAAACCTGGAGTCTAAAGGATGCAGTCCAGTATCCGTGAAGTAACTATTGGATTGTTTATGTTTTTCTTTGCTACACCCAGGCCTAGCTGGATGAGAGAGGATAGTTAGGGAACTGTCTAACAGTATATGTAGTGCTAAGGGAGGTAGACCTGTTGTTTTCTTTGACTTGTTTTGGTGTATTATTTTGTAACACCAACAAAATCTAATTTACTAAAGGCCTCCTGTAATTGTGTTATTTATTTAAAGCATTTTGAGACTATAACATACTATGAAATTGCCTGTGAAAAATGACGGGAATAAAATTGTAAGGCTGTCAATGCTGTTTGCCATACAATGTGAGGCTTTTGCTCCTCTGATCACCTGCGTTGTTCGCGTGTGTTACGGTCTTCAGCATTGTGTAGTTCTGCCTGCCTGGCGTTACTGAGCCTCGTTTTTGCTGCGGGGGTGCGATCCGAACCACCGCAGAAATTAAATATTTAAATTTAAATTAGAATTATATGCACAATAAATCCCAAGGAACAAATAGGCCTTAATTATTTTTAACTTAAAATATTTTATTTTCTCATATGTTGGAATGGTCATGCATATGCCAATATGAAAAGTGTGGCTGCAAGATGCATAAAGCAATTAAAGACACACTATCTGATTAAACTGCATCACAGAAACATGAAACTGCCTGCCATATTATCCCTTTCTTACTCACAGAGGCTCTAATGTGGACCCTAAAAATACAAAAATAATCTTATATACATCTTACTCATCAGATCTAGATTGGGAACACAAATAGTGTCCAAATTACACCGCCACATGATATATTTCAAGTACCATGGGAACATACAACACACTAATCTACTCTAACTCTTCAGAAAGGGCGTCCATCACACATGGAGTCTGTGCAGAGGCACGTGGAGCAACAGCGAACTCACATCCATCAGGGACAATCTCCGCTACGACCATCCTAGAAAATTCCACGCCATTGCTGGTGGCCATGTGCCAAGATGTATACCCATTATAATTAGTTAAATCACATCAAGAGTTTTGCTATCCGTCAGTTCACATTATCACCTGTTATATTGTTATCAGCCCTTTAGGGATTGATGATACTCCTCAGTATCACAAATTGGACCTCTTATGTGTATTAACCCTATATTATTATATTTGTATTATAATTATATGTATTAATATATTGCATAGTAACTAGGGCTCATTAGTTTACAGATATAGGAATGTGACGCAAATGTGATGCAGTGGATGTCCCAAAACCCCAACCATTAAAAACACACTGACACAGTGATAACGGTATATATTTCAAACACAGAGCACACTCAGAAATGTACAAGACTGTGCATTAATATCATGGATGTTGTATGGGCGGATCCTGGAAGGGCAAGAAGTTTTTTGGAAACAGGGTATACCTAAAGGGGGTAATGCCATAGTCTAGGATAAGCATTATGCATAGCACCTATCAGGGCACATGTGGTCACTATACCACTGCAACCGGAATCTGATAATAAAAGGAGCATCAGAAATCTCTCCAATTAATAGCTAAAACTGCTCAGTGAAACAGATGAAAAAATCTCCGGACTGTGTAATCCAATCCAGTTTCACATGTACAGTTTGTTCCTAAAATAAAAATCTGAAAAAGGTGGTCAAAATAAAAAAAAGTGGTGGAGAATTAAAAAAAAAACACAAAAAAAGTATGCATGTACAGTACAGAGCTAAATACTGTAACTGTAACAATATACCAACTCACCTGCTTTCCATCTGCAAGTATTACTAACCATTAGCTAGTTCTCAGAATATCTCCCGGGCCATGACCATTAATATTGATGTGTCATCTCAAAATAATTGCTTAGCTGTGACCAGCTTCAGTGGTCAAGTACTATCACCTTCTCCATTGAATATTGTTAATCAACATTGATATCACATCCCTCAGCTATACACGTACAGGTGTTAGCAGGATAAAGGATAATCATGATATCAGCAATACAGGAAAACATGTTTAGGGGGGCTGTCATTGAAGGAATGTCTACCTGCGAGGCACTGGGAATATCTTCCAATTACTTAAGTTTCTTGACAATGCTTGCAGATGCAGAAACTGCCTTCATAGACCTGAATTGTGTACAAGAAAAAATAGAAAACTATAACCTGCAAAGCAAGGCCTTAAAAAAGATAGGGACTGCAGCATCTCTTCTCAACAGCATTACTCAGTGACCATCAATTGGTGAAATGTTAAACAGAACCCTACGTGTCCACAGAGAAGAGGATCATGGACCAAGTAGACCATGATCCTATATTCTGTAGCCAGTTTAGATTACATTAACATTTTGAACAATAGATTGTCACTGAGGAATGCTGTTGAGAAGGCACAAAAATATGTGCATCCCCTACATCCTCCTCCGCCTTGTATCAAGCCCCCAATCCCCCATGGGCGGCCGCTATCTCCCTGGGGTTTGGGGGGGCAGGGGGAGGCAACCCCCCGGGAGGCTGCAGCAAATGCAGTGGTGCAGGTGGCGGTGGTCGCGGCGGGTCATGAACCTGGATGATTCTCTGAATTGCAACTATGAGTAGCTATCATTTGGTAGATGTGATCTATTTTTTGGTTCTTGATCTTGATTGTTCTTGGCTCCTTATGCTATCTTGATTCTGGCTGCGGTCTGTAACTACATATGCTGCAGTGTGGCCATGAATGACAGTGATTTGTTAGCTTCATGGATTTAATGACGTATGATTGATCCATTTATCCCTTGTTAATTCCATAGAGCTGACATGTCAGTGTCCTTTTTGGTCATCGTGTACATGTGTAGTGTGTGTGTGACATACATGTGATGGCATGTTGGTGTATTTGATATTTACCTGACATGGAGGCTGGATCCTGCTGGTCCACAAGGTCTGAAGCTCCAGCGATGAGCACCTGGCTCAATAAGTCCTTGAGCTCCCTCTCCCACTCATTGTATCTCACAGTCACTTGGGGGCCAAAATTTTGTGTTGCGGCTAGATTGGCCTCCTTGGCCATCATCCTCCTCACATTGGCCCTGATGTCGAAATGGTGCTTGACGGACCTCACATCTCTTTCCGCTGTGTCCACTGCTGTTAGTGCAGCAGCTACCTCCATCCCTCCACCATGCAAGGATAACGGGTAGGCCCACATTCTCCCCGTGCGTGTAGTTCAGGGCCCTGTGCTTGATTTTAGCCTCTTGCCCTCCCAAATGTAGTTGGGAACCTGCACTCCCTCATCTGACCCTGAGGCCTGTCCTTCCTCCACGCTACCCCCCCCCCCCCCCCTGGGATCAGGCCCCTCTCCCTCTGTCCCTGAACTAGATGTGCCTATCATTATGGACACCTGGCCACACCCTACCTCCTCTACTCCACTCTCCTCCTCCTCTCCTCCACTCCCCTCCTCCTCTCCTCCACTTCCTATCTTCTCTCCTCCACTCTCCTCCTCAACTCCCCACCTCCTCCTCTTCTCCACTCCTGACCTCCTCTCCCACTCCCTAGGGCAACCTCTCTCTCCTCTCTCTCCTCCTCACCTCTGGTCTTCTCCTCCTCTTTATCTCTCTAGTCCTCTCCCTTCCTCCCTCCTCGATAATCCCAATAATAAAATAAGGATAAATCAAACAAATTATGTGTGTATATATTCGTGAGGTAAAAAAAATGTATGTTTTATGTGTAATTATTAACTGTAGGGGTATGGAGTAGGGAATATAGGGTGGGCTGTGTGTTTATGTATTGACCTAGCTATGTGCGTATCTATGTGTGTTATTTACTCTACATGAATTTGTATTTTGTGTATTTTTTGATATAGTAAGAAATGCTAGTTCCCAAGGTGTTTCCACCTAACATAGTTATAAGACATGAATGGGAAAAGTAACTATTAAAAAACAATAATTTTATTAAATCTTGTTCACAGCGGCGATTCAAAAAATAATAATAAAAAATCCAGGATAGGAATTAAAAAAGGCTACTTGTGTTGCCTCAATGATATTTGCCAAAGAATATTTTGAACCCACTTTGGAGGGGCAACAGAAATTCCTACCATGTGGCTGTGTGTGTATTTTATAGCAAAAAAACACTGTATTTTTTATTTTTTTTATAGTCCCATAATATCAATTATAGTCTGATCCATCCGTTCAGATTAACATATTTTGCCCTTGCTTATAATCAATAGTGCTGTATGAGGCTGTAAGGGTGGCGATATTTTGTTTATTTGTAAATATGTGTAATCAAAGTGTAAGTGTAAAATCATAATTTAAATAATTTATATGAATAAAAACGTAAGAACCTGCTTTGAAAATTTGCCTGCTCTCTCTCTGTCAGCTCAAACCACCAACTCCGGGATGTGCGTGCTACTAAGTGAGAATCTACAACACAGTCAACGCATGGGCGTGTGGAATGCACTTTTATATTCTCTCTCTGTAAATCATTTTCCGCTGACCCGCTTTCTATTGGCTCTGAGGCCTGTGTTGCATTCTGTAACTACGGGATTGGATTGTAACAGCGTACCACATCTTTTCCAGCCCACTAACAGCTTGCGGTCGAAGGAAGGGTTAATGTTCTTGAAGCTCCGGCCTTGTTCAATTGAATCAATCAATAACTGTTGCAATTGAATGGTGGCCATAGTCTTCTATGGGACCATAGGCATGAATTGAGACAATAGGGCTTAATTTACAAAATAAAGGATCAAAGGGATGCAGGAGAGAATCACTTGATCCTAATTGATCTCGGTTTGTTAAAGCAGTCGCTTCAGTGTTCTAGTTTGACATGCCTAAAAAGCCCTTTGACAGATCTATTCACCTCCCACAGCTCCATTGAAATCTATGTGCTAGGTTAGACATTGTGATGAATTCACGCCCAGCTGGCGTCCTCCTTGACAGTTCACATTGAGATGAAACCACAGTCCACTGTTACTAATTGCAAGCTTCCAGTGGGGGAAAAAAGTATTTGCTCCCCTGCTGATTTTGAACGTTGGTCCACTAACAAATAAATGATCAGTGTATAATTGTAATGGTAGGTGTGTTTTAACAGTGAGAGACAGAATAACAAAAATCCCCCCAAGAAAAACGCATGTCAAAAAAATGATAAAGTGATTTGCTGGTCAATGAGGGAAATAAGTATTTAACCCCTGTTGGCAATCACAGAGGTCAGACGTTTCTTGTAGTTGGCCACCAGGTTTGCACACATCTCAGAAGGGATTATGTCTTATTCCTCTTTGTAGATCCTCTCCTAGTCACTAAGGTTTCGAGGCTGATGTTTGGCAACTCGAACCTTCAACTCCCTCCACAGATTTTCTACGGAATTCAGGTCTGGGGACTGTCTAGGCCACTACAGGACCTTAATGTGCTTCTTCTTGATCCACTCCTTTGTTGCATTGGCTGGGTGTTTTGGATCATTGCTTATTACTTGAATACCTATCCACGACCCATTTGGCTGAGGGAAGGAGGTTCTCACCCAAGATTTGATGGTACATGTCCCCGTCCATTGTCCCATTGATGCAGTGCAGTTGTCCTGTCCCCTTAGCAGAAAAACACCCCCAAAGGATAATGTTTTCACCTCCAAACATGGCAAGTTGAGTTAATGCCAAAGAGCTTGATTTTGGTCTTATCTGACCACAACACTTTCACCCAGTTCTCCTCTGAATCATTCAGATGTTCATTGGCAGACTTCAGACCGGCATATACATGTGCTTTCTTGAGCAGGGGGACCTTGCGGGCACTGCAGGATTTCATTCCTTCACGGCGTAGTTCGTTACCAATTGTTTTCTTAGTGACTATGGTCCCAGCTGCCTTGAGATCATTAACACGATCCTCCTGTGTAGTTTTGGGCTGATTCCTCAATGTTCTCATGATCAATGAAACTCCACGAGGTGAGGTCTTGCATGGAGCACCAGACAAAAGGAGACTGGCAGTTATTTTGTGTTTCTTCCATTTGCGAATAATCGCACCAACTGTTGTCCCCTTCTCACCAAGCTGCTTGCCGATGGTCTTGTAGCCCATTCCAGCCTTGTGTATGTCTACAATCCTGTCCCTGACATTCTTGGACAGCTCTTTGGTCTCGGCCATGGTGGAGAGTTTGGAATCTGATTGATTGATTGTTTTTGTGGACAGGTGTCTTTTATACAGGTAAGAAGCTGAGATTAGGACTCTCCCTTTAAGAGAGTGCTCCTAATCTCAGCTCATTACCTGTATAAAAGACACCTGGGAGCCAGAAAATCTTGCTGATTGGTAGGGGATCAAATACTTATTTCCCTCACTGACCTTCCAGTTCTCCCCTTGGTCCACTGGACTCTTCAACCGAATTTCCCTTAACTTGTGGCTCCCTTTCCCAGGGAGCCCAGGTAGTATGCTTTATTTGAATCTCAAGTGGAGAAAATCCAATGTTTTAAGACGAATCCTGACTGGGTACCATTCATACACAAATAAATACATACAGGAATATAATTAACAAATATGGTGGTAAAAGTCTCCAGACGGCCCTGACTTCTTTCTTGAGAAAATGAGAGAATTGTGCAGTGCTATGCCATGCCAGTCCTGGACCCACAGTAGTCCAACAGTCCCACAAGTACAGTGGTCCCTTAGGCATCACAGCCCCATCCATGCTCACAGCTAATCACCCCTTTCCCTGATGACCTCAAAACCATGTAGGTCCATTGAGACTCCCATGGCACCTAAACTATTAACCCAGTGTCACAGGGTCACACTGTTAATCCCCACTACAGGGGAACCTAACAGAGCCCAGTGGCACAAATAGTTAACCCTTATGCTACAAGGGTCCTTAAAGGACATCTGCAGCATCTATATATCAACCCTAGCCTCTGAAGGACTTCTGCAACATCTAGTAATTAACCCTACCATTGAGGTCCTTGAAGACATCCATGACATCTAAAAATTAACCCCATACAATAGGGGACTTAAAGGACTCCCATGATATCTCTATTACCCTTCTATTAACCATGATGGTCTATACAAACCCCCATGACATACCCATTAAACCCTTAACTACAATGGGGGCCTTAAAGTACCCCCACTATACCTATATAAACCTCTAACTGCCAAGGGAGTGTATATAGATCCGCATGATAACATACAATAAACTCCTGAAGTGTCATAATAAATTTACATAATAAAAATAAAAAAACACATTAAAACCCCCAATAACTTAAAAAAATAAACAATAAATTACTACAAAAAATGTGAAACATACAATTATAAAAAATAAAAATTTTTTTATTTAAAATAAAAAGAATTACAATAAAAAAAACACATACAAAGTGAACAATCTAATTGGTCCTATTAGATTTAAAATCAAAATTGAGCAGGGCGACATCTGAAAAGCTATTGTGATTGGCTGAAATTTGATGAACATGTAATTCAGAATGCAGCAAAAAATATATTTAAGCCCCAGAAAGAGCGGCAACAGCCATTTGTGTGTGTGTGGGGGTGCTCTTCCTAAGAGGAGCTGCATTAGTTTAAGTATTTTTTTAAGGACCCCTGTGGCACTGGGTTAATAGTTTAACTCTCATGGGAGTCTCAACAAACCACCATGGTTATGTAGATTGAGAATTGGATGTCATTGGGGAACGGGGGGATCGGGTGAGAGTGGGAAAGGGGGAGTGAACAGGGAAGGGAAAGCAGCCGCAAATGCACCTTTGCGTGTGCTATATAGTACTCATAATAATTTTAGCCAAAATCAGGAATATTACAAGTTGTGAGTAATTGCAAGTAATTTTGAGTAATTTGTAACTGGATAGCTATTTTGTGCAAAAACTACATTATACTGATGTGTGCAGATCAATGGAGAAGCAAGGTATAATATTGGGAATAGGGGTTGATCTCAGGCATTGCGAGCTGCACTCTTGCAATCATATTGAGAAGAATGAATAGAATAGTTAGGGAGTAAGTTACTTACTACTTTTTAGTGGTACTTTACAAAAAAGGGAATTTTATAGGGCCCCATGTTGCTATCCCATAGTATTGTAGCTAGTGACACAGTATGCTAATTAGACTCTAAGAATCATGTCACAGTAGCAGAGTGACTTGATTTTGTTTTTGAATAAGCTCTCATAGACTTAAGTGGGTATTGAGTTCACCTATATCAGGAGGTACAGAGATATTTCCATGAAAATCTAATGTTTGAACTGAAGCAAAAAACTAATAAATCTGAGTTTTTAAAATATTTCTCATGCATTCTTATATAATTATTTATGTGTTTCAGAAAATTAGTTGCACACATTCTAATATTTATAAAGAATCAGGAATCTTATACAGTACATGATAGTTCCTCGTTATGATGCAACTTCTTGATATTTGGCTGTCACACCTCCCTGGTGCATACTACAATCCACAATTGTCTGCACATTTAAGCTATTGCCAGATATGTGAACTATTTTAAATTAAATTCTAGCACAAAGTCAAAGCTCCAAGACATTTCTTTCTAAAGACAGATGGTTTCTAAATCCTTAAAGACAGATTCATATCATCACCTTTCTCTCTGTCTCTCTGACAGTTTAGTTCCAGTTTTCTGATAATGCAAAGCTCCATAGACATCAACGATTCCTTAGTTAGTTCTTTGGTATCTAGCAACATAAGCCAGGCAGAAAGATTTTCACTTAAGATCAAGGACAATACTTTTAACAAATATACTTTTTTCAATTTAGTACAGTTAAAGTTACTTATTTTCCCAGTGATGTTAAATTGCATCTGAATTACCGATCTTAAAATAATTTAAATATACAGTATTACAGATTTCTAAAAATACAATAAAGCTTTGCTTGATTGTTTAAATTTGTACTTGACAAACAAGACATACATTTCCTTCTGGCAGTACAATCATCAACCTCTGTAACACTTTAATCAGCCTTTAATTAACAAGAGGAAAGGTGATAATTTGCATTTAGTTTAGATTGGCACATAGTATTTTATTTAGAACATGAGTTCTGTCAGATAAAACTCAGAATAAACAGAGATTGAAAAGGGTTGAAAATATATTTCCTCTCCTAAATTTTAAAAGAGTTGCGAGTACAGAAGAAGCATTGTACAGCATCATGTTGTAGAAAATGTAATTACTTTTTTGTCATGGAACTAGCTACAGCTTAAAGCAAACAGTATACTAAAAAGCAAATACAAACCCATGTACAAAAAGTCTGTACCATAAGGAAAGCAGCAGCAAAGACTTTCTCCACCGTATATCAGAACTCACGGTAATCATCCCAAATTGGCAGTCTTTTCACAAATTAGATTTTTACCAACAGTCAATAAAGAAGCATTTTATGATGCAATTATGCAAAATCCCTAAAATTTTTGATGTACAGACAAAAACCCTGATTGCATTCTCCACCTAGAAACTTCTCAAGTTACCTTATCTTTGGTCTCTATATCATGGCTGCGGTAAGAATGAGCCTAGTGAAGTGCATTTGCAAATCATCACCGAGCTATCAAATCACACATCTAAATCGAACCTGAGAAATGTCATCCAAGTGCTCCAAATTTCCAGAATATTGTAAGCCCTGAGTGTCTGTCCCATAAATATTTTCAAATTAATAAGTTCTTCAAATATTCCCCTATGGACACCCATGGTACCTAACATTAACTCATATGCCATGGGGGTCGTTACCACTCACATTAAAGAAGGACAATGAAGTTGCTTCATGAAGCCTATATCGGCAGGTGGTTCCTGCTGAAACACTGTGTTTTGCTGCACAAGTTAATACACAGGGTTCTAGGGGTGGTGACTCCTAGGAGTTGGACAATACACTTCTTTCCATTTGCTATCACACATTGTTTTACACATAAACACTTTCCTTAGGTCATCCAACATACCCATCTACCCAATACCCACACTAACATATATCCCTTATATGTCACCCCTGCCAAGTAGCCACTACACATACCTTCATAGATTACCTAAACACATTATCAGATATGCCCCACCCCTTACCACACTCACATCACATTACATACATATTAGAAAACAGCTAAACATAGACATAAAACACATATGTTGTTTTTGGCAATACATTGAATGTGTAGTGTTTCTGTAAATGTTTGTGTGAGTGTTTGTGAAAGCAACAGGTGTAAGTGAGTTTATATCAGATGTATAGAAGGCGAGAGGAGTGGTGAGAAGAGGAGGCAATATAGAGAAAGAAAGTTGTCAATGTAAGAGAAAGAGAGGGAGAACAGTGGCAAGAGGCAGTGGAAACAGGGACACAAGGGGTGCTGGAGAACAAGTGAAAGCAGTTCAGAGGGCTAAGGTGCATGGAGAAAGTGGGCCAGGATGCAAGTGCCGTGGGCCTATTTAAGAATAATGGTTTTCCACTAGAGGTGGAGTATAAACAATAGGAAGAGATGCTAAAGAGGACAATATCTAAGAGATCTGTCATAGGCATCCCTGAGACATTTGATATAGACAGATCTGAGACCCTGCAAGGTGAGAATAAGATTGAACTGTTAATATGCAGCATAACTCACTAATGCAATCATCATCCATAGCAATACATACACCACATTTCACTGATATGTTTAGATCACATTGCACTGGGTGTTTTACTCAGCTGCACTGACATTCAATCCGAGGGCTGTCTATACCTGATAATGTTGCCCTGAAGTATACCCAGCTATATGTGATTTAATTAAGAATAGCCCAAAAATATAACCCTGAGGTTCTATAAGTAATCTAGATAAGGTCATGCTACACATAAATTTGATTCAAAATGATGGCGATAACTACAAAGGTTCAATTTATAATCTGTGAATGTCTAGACATATGATTTTTGGAATCATAGTGATACGAATTAGATAGATGTCTAATACTGGCAATGCAATTCCCAGTTGCAATCTTAATCACAGAATCAACACAAACTTAGAGGCATGCAGAGGATGCAGCCATCTGTCAGGAAATTATTTAGGCAGAGGAGAAGGAAGATATTAAATGGCCAAAGGAGGAGGTGCAGAGGCCATCCACAACCAATGCAGTCCAACCCATATTCCCCTCTCCTCTCCAAAACAATTCCAGGATGCTCTCATTGGGGAAAGCAAAAATATATTCAACTTTCATCTAATCTCAGAAACTACTACCACCAGTACCAGTGCAACTATCTCCATTACCACAACAGTAATAGAGGCTGATGCGAGAGCCATATGGCATACAACTCTGCATTCATTAGTTGGGGAGCGCAGCTTCAAAAATGGGGAGGAGATTAGGGGTCTATTCATACCATATTTTTATTTCATTTTTTTTCCTTTGAAGTAGCTCTGAAATGGAACATTACAACATGTTGATTTCCAAGCAGTGAAGCCTGCTTGGAAATCAACACTGTGTACACCAGCAACTTACATGTATAAATCTACATGTGATCTTTGTACAAATCTTACTGTACATATTTAATTAAAAAATGGATGCCATAATTATGTAATTTTGGGGAAGACAATACTCACATATAACACTTGGTATGGTCATGACAAAATCAACACTTTTAGTATTCTTTGCTTGTCAGACATGCGTGGCTCTAATGTTATTTATGATGATGAGATTAAAAATTACAAATATTATCATGAAATGTACCCTATATTTCTTTTAAAAAATAATACATTTAATATGCCCATTTGTTCAACACAGTGATTACTGAATATTGGGTTCTTCCTTTAGCACTGACATGTAGTTGTTAACACCACACACTCCTTAGTTTTGATTTAGATCAACATATCCACAATGACTAGGGGAAGACATTTAAGGTCAATTGGATAAATATACTAATGTGGATAGTTTATGGTAACTGGAGACATACATGATAGTTAGGCCCTTCGAAGGATGTCCTTTACATCTACCCATATGTTGGTTCTTTCTCAGGTACATGTGGTGAGGAAGTAACGGTGAGACAAATTCTGGGGGTGTAGGACCTTAGTTGTTTTCTGTGGTAATGTCTCAAAAAGTTGTCTAATCTTACATGCAATTTAATCTTACATGCATCTAATCCATGCAATTTGTCCCCAAAAAACTTTACAGGCTCATGTAGTCAAGGGCCTCCTTTCTTCCCTGTAGCTTTTCCTGATGTGCTATAACATCTATTCCTCCTCACATGTGGCTTGAGGGTCCAGAATGCCTGCTAGGGGAGTGGTGGTGGTGATAATAAAAGACGTGGTTTTGTTTGTTCAACTGGAATCTATTATTTCAGTCAAAATATGCATTAGACCATGTAAAGAGAGAATGTAAGAGTAAGGCCAGTTTGGGACAATTTATTATCTGCTTCAAAACAATGAGTTTATGGATGAGGATCAGTACAAATCCCAATAATCCTCATTAATAAGGTAATAATGTTTATGTCCTCCCACATAATCATCAATTCACGCATATATAAGGAAAATATTTTGGGGTTTTAATATCTATTTATGACATTTGATTTCGAAATAAGTGTTAATCTAACTGTTAAAGTATAATATAATTTGATCTAAATGTCAATTGAGACAACAGACCTCAAAGACAACATGTGGTTTGACAGTGCATCTAAATGTGAAGTGTAAATGTGTATAACATGTATGAAAATGCAATATATATATATATATATATATATATATATATATATATATATATATATATATATATATAAATATATATATATATATATATATATATATATATATACAGTATATATATAGTATATACTAGCTACTTGCCCGTCAAAAATGACGGGAGATAAATGTATAGCTTGGAAATGCTGTTTGCCACCCAAGGCGACTGTTTTACCCTTGTTACCTTTATTTGTTTACTAGCGACTTGCCCGTCAAAAAATGACGGCAATGTGATGTATATGTTTGTGAAGTTGTTTAGTTCTTTAAATATATTTTTGACCCTTGTAAGTATTGTGATATGAACATGTATTTTTGTAAAACGTTGATGTAATGGTTTTTTAAAATGAAATTTGTATCTGAAGAATTGTTCACTTTAATATACATAGAATCCAGAGAAAAGTAAAAAGTAAAAAGACTTTTTTAAACGTGCCGAATTTTAACATGAAGTTTGAAATATATGTAAGCAATAACCTTGAAAGTATATATTTTTAAAATTGAACTTTATTTTTTATGTAACTTTGTAATTTTTGCAAAACATTTGTCTAATTTTCAACATTATAAACAGGAACATAGTAAATACAGTTTGTAACATAATTTTGAATTAAAAGTATTAACATTTGAATGTAAAAACAGTTTAACTTTAAATTAATCAGTATTAACATGCAATTGATATCAGAATAATTGTTAAGTTTAATATACATTGAATGTAGAGGAAGGCATACAGTAAAAACTCTACTTAAACCGTACGTAATTAAAGTAATTCATTACTGAGCACATAAACTGGCGATAAACATTAATGTAGGTAGTAATCTTAAGATAACATAGAATATTTACATTGTGACTTAAAAGGTGCTTGAGCTCTTAACATGAACGTTGTAATATGTTGAATGAAATAAGTTGAAAATATTGTTTTTAAACTTGTAACATTAGAAACATTAACATAGTGGCTTAACATTTGAACATAATTTTTACTAACAATGCAAGGCAAGTATTTTGTGTGGCGAATCATCCATAAACAGTAGTTCCATTAATTATGACTGAATTAAACAACCAATTGCTATGTATTTTGGAATGCTTTTAAAAAATGTTGGCATCTTTAATTTGTATCCTTCAAAGTTATAGTACTTCATAGTAGACAATGTTTTTAGTAAAAATACGTCCATCTTCTAATAAATCACCTTGACTTGACAACTTTAATAGCCTGTGGATTTTTGCAGCGTGACAACGCAACGTACAATTGACCATGTGCAAAAACTGGTTCTTCCAAGTAAATACCCTCAGATTTGAAAGTTTGACCTTGTGATTTATTAATGGTCATGGCAAATGCCATAATAATGGGAAATTGTCTTCTTTGAAGTATAAAAGGGAGACTACTTTCACTTGGTGCTAAATCTATTCTTGGTATGAAAACTCTCTCTCCTTTATGGGTCCCAGTTAAAATTTCAGCATCTATAAAATGGTCCTTTAATTGTTGAACAATTAATCTTGTGCCATTGCATAGGCCTTTTTTGGGCTTCATATTTCGCAGTAACATGATAATTGCACCTTTCTTTAGCTGTAAAATATGTGGTGGCATTCCAGAAGGAGTTAAAGAGTTAATGAATTCAGTTGAAAAGTTTGCCTGACTTTCATTGTCATCAGCAAGTACAGAATCAGCACTGTGATAATTTCTTTGTGGTGCATACATTTTTTTTAAGATTTCATTATTGAGGATTAATGCATCTTTATTTTTACACGTCAGTATAACTTGGTTGGCAAGCTCTGAATATTCTTCGTTATTTATGCTCCCTTCAAATATAGCCGATATAATATCTTCTTGACAAATCATATGAGGTGGGATCTCTACAGTGTCGTCAGGTAAATGTAGTATTTTTTCTGTTCTGCCTTCTCCAATTTTAATAAGCCAATCATTGAAATCAGTTTGGCCTTCTGATCTCATATTTTGTTGCAGTTGAAGATGGGTAAAATGTTTCCATACTGTACTTGACTTTATACATGTTTCAATAATGTCTGTTCGATTTCCATGTACAACGACAGGTAATGTTTGTCTAAAATCGCCACCCAACAACATTACCTTTCCACCAAATGGAAAAATATGGTTGGTCCTCATTTCTGGGATATACTCTAATGTCTCTTTGAAATGGTGGTTCTCCTTCATCATTCTGAAAGACCATTGCAACCTCATTTGATGTTGGCAAGTTATAACGACTTTTATCAGTATGTCTGTCTCTTTTAAGCACCATATTAACCTTTGGCATGGGTAATTGATGTCTTTGTGCATGAAGTTGTTGTTCATTTTCTACTTCTGCCAATTTTTTGTAAGCTTTACTGTAGGGATTGTTGTCCATAATGTTATTTAGCTCTATAAAAACACTGGGTAAGCATTTTTTATTTTCTTCCATCTGCATACGTTGGTCAACAGCTTCCATTGTATCTAGGACATATAGTTGAGCGAATTTTCTTTGCTCTCCTTCCTCTGGATGTAAATGTGAAGTCCGATGATAAATTTGTCCTTGGACTTTAAAACAGTAAGGACCATGTCCTGGTACATTAGCAGCCAATGTTGCCCCCATAGATGCAAATGATATGGCACTATTGTAGGATCTTATGTTTGTCTTAAAATTTTTGTAATTTGGAAAAGTAGGTTCAGTCATAATATTTTGTAAATAGGTTGGAAATTGTTTCCTTTGTGGAAGTTTGAACTTTCCTTTTTGACAACAACTAATAAATTGTCCATCTCGGGGTCTCTCCTGTTTAAAATAATAAGCCTCACAAAATTGACATTGAGTAGTCATGTCCCCACAACTATGAACCTCTACTGCTAAAGACTTCAGTAAAGGAGAATTTGCAAAGCATATTGGATGTTGACTTTCATATTCATCAGATGAAAAGTCATGAAATGTTTCAACAACAGGTTCTAAATGTTTAGTTTTTTTCGTAGCTTTTCTTGGTATATGTTGGACTTGTTTGGTTGAAATGTCCTGTAAGTTTTTAGTAAGAGTTTGTAAATGCTTTGTTTTTGTAGTTGCTTTTTTTGGTCTGTCTTGACTGGTATCTTGTAAAATGTCATCTGATGTTTTAGGAACAGTTTGTAAATGCTTTATTATCTTTTTATTTTTTTTGGTTGTATCTTTCATTTTTGCAGCTGATATTCTTTTATTTGCAAGTCTTTTGCATTCTTTTTCTCGTCGAATTTCTTTCTCCTCCGGTGTCTGCTGGGCGGCCCATCTCTCTTGTCTTTCTCTAGTTTGACGTCTTTTCTTCTCTTCTTTGGTCTCGTTATCAGCCATATTAATCTGTAAAGGAAAAAAAAGTAAATGTAATTGTGTATATTTAAAATTGTAATTCCTGTTAAAGATTCTTGTGCCCAATTGGTGAACTAAAAGGCAAATCATTAAGGTATCATTTATATTTAGAATGTATCATTTATATTTAGTTAAATTTATAATTCGTGTCCTCACTGGCTAAAAATTAAAGCATGTAACATATTTTGTTAAAATAATGGTTTTATTTATTAAAAACGTTGTTTGTGGATAGATATTTTCCACTGCAAAACTTCTTTGCTAAAAAAAAAAGTGATGTGGTTATTGAGCTATGTATTGCATAGTAGCAATTTAAATAAAATAATGGAGATATTAAATTAATTATTTTATTTTTCTGTTGACACAGATGCAACTGAAAGCAGTTTCTTTAGTTTTATACTTTAGTACTTATTATACTTTACCTTGGTTGAAGTGTGATTTAAATCCGAATGTTTGTTGGTCCTCGGTTCAAAATCGGTGTCCAATGGTGTGGTCCTCTGTTGGAAGTCCTCGTCCGATGGTGTGGTCCTGTGGCGATAGCCCTCGTCCGATGTTGTGGTCCTGTGGCGATATCCCTCGTCCGATGTTGTGGTCCGTTGGTGAAAGTCCTCGTCCGATGGTCTGGTCCTGTGTTGAAATTCCTCGTCTGCTGGTCTGGTCCTGTGTTGAAATTCCTCGTCTGCTGGTCTGGTCCGAGTCCTCGTCCGATGGTCCGGTCCTGTGGAAAAAGTCCTCGTCCGATTGTCTTCACGCAGTATCTGTTGTAATATAAAATAGAAAATGTTGTTTGAGTGAAATGTCTTTTAAATAATTGAAAAATGTATTAATTTGACTGTATTGTATCAGTTATGGTTATTTTTTTCTATCTTTTTTTTTTTTTACTTTCTGTACAATCCCACAACTTTTGTTATTGTTCTTGAAGGTTCTTAGTAAGGCTTGTGGGTTGTGATATATTAAATAAGAATATAAATTTATTTTGCTATGTGTTTATGTTATTTTTTGTACAATCCTGTTTTGTGCACACCACTTGTGGTATACTTATTTAACCTTTATTGTGATGCTTATAGTTAGTGAACCATGAAATAATATAATTAATGTAGTTTGCTATGTGTTTGTGTTAGTTTTTGACAATCCTGTTTGGTGCGCACCACTTGTGCAAAAGTTATTTATTCTTGATTGTACTGGTTATAGGTTGTTAAACATTAAAGAAGAATGTTAATTTAGTTTCCTATGAGTTTGTGTGATTTTTTGTACAATGCTTGTGATTTTTTGTACAATGCTATTAGGTGCGCAACACTTTTGTTATTCTTATTTTTGCTTCTTTGTAAGGCTTATAGGTTGTTAAACATTGAATAAGAAATTCTGTTTTGTGTGTAGCAGTTTGTGTCTCATTCAATTGCGATTTGGCTAATTGAATCGTGCCCTAAATAAGCACATAGCATATTTTTTTAAATAGCCTGTGGATTTTTGCAGCGTGACAACGCAACGTACAATTGACCATGTGCAAAAACTGGTTCTTCCAAGTAAATACCCTCAGATTTGAAAGTTTGACCTTGTGATTTATTAATGGTCATGGCAAATGCCATAATAATGGGAAATTGTCTTCTTTGAAGTATAAAAGGGAGACTACTTTCACTTGGTGCTAAATCTATTCTTGGTATGAAAACTCTCTCTCCTTTATGGGTCCCAGTTAAAATTTCAGCATCTATAAAATGGTCCTTTAATTGTTGAACAATTAATCTTGTGCCATTGCATAGGCCTTTTTTGGGCTTCATATTTCGCAGTAACATGATAATTGCACCTTTCTTTAGCTGTAAAATATGTGGTGGCATTCCAGAAGGAGTTAAAGAGTTAATGAATTCAGTTGAAAAGTTTGCCTGACTTTCATTGTCATCAGCAAGTACAGAATCAGCACTGTGATAATTTCTTTGTGGTGCATACATTTTTTTTAAGATTTCATTATTGAGGATTAATGCATCTTTATTTTTACACGTCAGTATAACTTGGTTGGCAAGCTCTGAATATTCTTCGTTATTTATGCTCCCTTCAAATATAGCCGATATAATATCTTCTTGACAAATCATATGAGGTGGGATCTCTACAGTGTCGTCAGGTAAATGTAGTATTTTTTCTGTTCTGCCTTCTCCAATTTTAATAAGCCAATCATTGAAATCAGTTTGGCCTTCTGATCTCATATTTTGTTGCAGTTGAAGATGGGTAAAATGTTTCCATACTGTACTTGACTTTATACATGTTTCAATAATGTCTGTTCGATTTCCATGTACAACGACAGGTAATGTTTGTCTAAAATCGCCACCCAACAACATTACCTTTCCACCAAATGGAAAAATATGGTTGGTCCTCATTTCTGGGATATACTCTAATGTCTCTTTGAAATGGTGGTTCTCCTTCATCATTCTGAAAGACCATTGCAACCTCATTTGATGTTGGCAAGTTATAACGACTTTTATCAGTATGTCTGTCTCTTTTAAGCACCATATTAACCTTTGGCATGGGTAATTGATGTCTTTGTGCATGAAGTTGTTGTTCATTTTCTACTTCTGCCAATTTTTTGTAAGCTTTACTGTAGGGATTGTTGTCCATAATGTTATTTAGCTCTATAAAAACACTGGGTAAGCATTTTTTATTTTCTTCCATCTGCATACGTTGGTCAACAGCTTCCATTGTATCTAGGACATATAGTTGAGCGAATTTTCTTTGCTCTCCTTCCTCTGGATGTAAATGTGAAGTCCGATGATAAATTTGTCCTTGGACTTTAAAACAGTAAGGACCATGTCCTGGTACATTAGCAGCCAATGTTGCCCCCATAGATGCAAATGATATGGCACTATTGTAGGATCTTATGTTTGTCTTAAAATTTTTGTAATTTGGAAAAGTAGGTTCAGTCATAATATTTTGTAAATAGGTTGGAAATTGTTTCCTTTGTGGAAGTTTGAACTTTCCTTTTTGACAACAACTAATAAATTGTCCATCTCGGGGTCTCTCCTGTTTAAAATAATAAGCCTCACAAAATTGACATTGAGTAGTCATGTCCCCACAACTATGAACCTCTACTGCTAAAGACTTCAGTAAAGGAGAATTTGCAAAGCATATTGGATGTTGACTTTCATATTCATCAGATGAAAAGTCATGAAATGTTTCAACAACAGGTTCTAAATGTTTAGTTTTTTTCGTAGCTTTTCTTGGTATATGTTGGACTTGTTTGGTTGAAATGTCCTGTAAGTTTTTAGTAAGAGTTTGTAAATGCTTTGTTTTTGTAGTTGCTTTTTTTGGTCTGTCTTGACTGGTATCTTGTAAAATGTCATCTGATGTTTTAGGAACAGTTTGTAAATGCTTTATTATCTTTTTATTTTTTTTGGTTGTATCTTTCATTTTTGCAGCTGATATTCTTTTATTTGCAAGTCTTTTGCATTCTTTTTCTCGTCGAATTTCTTTCTCCTCCGGTGTCTGCTGGGCGGCCCATCTCTCTTGTCTTTCTCTAGTTTGACGTCTTTTCTTCTCTTCTTTGGTCTCGTTATCAGCCATATTAATCTGTAAAGGAAAAAAAAGTAAATGTAATTGTGTATATTTAAAATTGTAATTCCTGTTAAAGATTCTTGTGCCCAATTGGTGAACTAAAAGGCAAATCATTAAGGTATCATTTATATTTAGAATGTATCATTTATATTTAGTTAAATTTATAATTCGTGTCCTCACTGGCTAAAAATTAAAGCATGTAACATATTTTGTTAAAATAATGGTTTTATTTATTAAAAACGTTGTTTGTGGATAGATATTTTCCACTGCAAAACTTCTTTGCTAAAAAAAAAAGTGATGTGGTTATTGAGCTATGTATTGCATAGTAGCAATTTAAATAAAATAATGGAGATATTAAATTAATTATTTTATTTTTCTGTTGACACAGATGCAACTGAAAGCAGTTTCTTTAGTTTTATACTTTAGTACTTATTATACTTTACCTTGGTTGAAGTGTGATTTAAATCCGAATGTTTGTTGGTCCTCGGTTCAAAATCGGTGTCCAATGGTGTGGTCCTCTGTTGGAAGTCCTCGTCCGATGGTGTGGTCCTGTGGCGATAGCCCTCGTCCGATGTTGTGGTCCTGTGGCGATATCCCTCGTCCGATGTTGTGGTCCGTTGGTGAAAGTCCTCGTCCGATGGTCTGGTCCTGTGTTGAAATTCCTCGTCTGCTGGTCTGGTCCTGTGTTGAAATTCCTCGTCTGCTGGTCTGGTCCGAGTCCTCGTCCGATGGTCCGGTCCTGTGGAAAAAGTCCTCGTCCGATTGTCTTCACGCAGTATCTGTTGTAATATAAAATAGAAAATGTTGTTTGAGTGAAATGTCTTTTAAATAATTGAAAAATGTATTAATTTGACTGTATTGTATCAGTTATGGTTATTTTTTTCTATCTTTTTTTTTTTTTACTTTCTGTACAATCCCACAACTTTTGTTATTGTTCTTGAAGGTTCTTAGTAAGGCTTGTGGGTTGTGATATATTAAATAAGAATATAAATTTATTTTGCTATGTGTTTATGTTATTTTTTGTACAATCCTGTTTTGTGCACACCACTTGTGGTATACTTATTTAACCTTTATTGTGATGCTTATAGTTAGTGAACCATGAAATAATATAATTAATGTAGTTTGCTATGTGTTTGTGTTAGTTTTTGACAATCCTGTTTGGTGCGCACCACTTGTGCAAAAGTTATTTATTCTTGATTGTACTGGTTATAGGTTGTTAAACATTAAAGAAGAATGTTAATTTAGTTTCCTATGAGTTTGTGTGATTTTTTGTACAATGCTTGTGATTTTTTGTACAATGCTATTAGGTGCGCAACACTTTTGTTATTCTTATTTTTGCTTCTTTGTAAGGCTTATAGGTTGTTAAACATTGAATAAGAAATTCTGTTTTGTGTGTAGCAGTTTGTGTCTCATTCAATTGCGATTTGGCTAATTGAATCGTGCCCTAAATAAGCACATAGCATATTTTTTTAAATACGTTTTTAGTCATTTAAAAACTGTATTTTGGATATATTTGTAGTAACTAAAAAGTTATTTTAAAAAAATAGTTATGTTGTTATTTAGAGCCCTATTCAATTGGGCAAATTGCAATTGAATGAGGGCCTTTGTGTGTACCATATGTTGCATAGTTTGCCCCTCATTCAATTGCATTTTTTACAATGTAATAGTACTCTAAGGCCATCATTGAATTGCAATGTTGAAAATTGAATAGGGTTGTAAATAAGCACATCATCACATATATTTGTTAAAATAGAATAAGGGCCTAAAAGTGCTTATTTATAGCCCTATTGAATTGCCCAAAATAGCAATTGAATGAGGGCCTTTGGTTACTGCATTTGTTATATTGTGAGCTCCTCATTCAATTGTGTTTTGGCCAATGGAATAGAGCTCAATATCAGCACAGAGCATATTTTTTTACGTAATTTTGTATTTAGTGAACTTGTATCCAAAAGCAACGTGTTCACAAAAGAAAAAGTTCCTTTAAAAAATATGGTCTGTGCTTATATAGAGCCCTATTGAAATGGGCAAATCACATTTGAGTGAGGCCCTTGGCCATTAAAGATATATAGGTCCTCATTGAATTGCAATTTTGCCAATTGAAGAGGGCTCTATATAATCACATAACATATGTATTGAGCAAAGTTTTTAGTTATTGAAAACCTTGATTGTGGTTAGAAGTTCAGTAACTAAAAAGTTATGTATAAAAATATGTTATGTGCTTATATAGAGCCCTATTCAATTGAGGAAGTCGCAATTGAATAAGGCTCATGGTTCTTTCTTGTTTATACTTAATACTTTACCTTGCTTGAAGTTTTGAATGACAGACGGTCCCCTCCTGCCAATCTTAATGCGCCGGTCTTCTTGTAGTGTCTGTTTGAAAAAGAAAGTGAAATAGTTATTTGTATATTTATAATTTTTCATGTAGCAAAGCATGTCCTCTTGAGCATGTAATGTCTTGTTGTATCTTACCTCTTCTTCTTTGTTGGTGTTCTTTAAAAGGGATTGTGCTTCACAGTGCACGGTGCAAATTGTTGAGAGACGCTATTGATGCAGAGTCTGTTTGAATATTCAAAGAAATAAAAAGATTCAGCTTTCTATGATCTATTGAATTGAAGTAAATGAATGTCATTGAAATATAGTCGTGTAATTTTTTTCAATTAACCTTATTTTTTGTTGGGGGCTACACACATATGTCACATACATGAAGCACATTGCATACTTTAATGTAATTATTTTGTGTACGTGTGACATATCAGTATACATGACTCATATTTAAATGGTTAAATTAACCTTATATTTGTTTTTTCCAACACACATAAATGTGTGTGTGTGAGATGTAACTATAGATGATACACATATATGGGCGTGTGACATATCAGTATACTTGACATATAATGTCATTTAAATGTAGTTGTTTACTGATTTTGTTTTAAGCTAATTTTGTTGCAGTGGCAATACACATAAATGTGCGTGTGACATGTCACTATACATTATACACATATATGTCCGTGTCACATGTCACTATAAAGGGGCAGTACACATAAATGTGCGTATCACATGTCACTATACATTATACACATATATGTCCGTGTCACATGTCACTATGAAGGGGCAGTACACATAAATGTGTGTGTCACATGTCAATATACATTATACACATATATGTCCGTGTGACATGTCACTATGAAGGGGCAGTACACATAAATGTGTGTGTCACATGTCAATATACATGATACACATATATGTCCGTGTCACATGTCACTATGCAGGGGCAATACACATAAATGTGCATGTCACATGCCACTATACATTCTATACATATACGTGCGTGTCAGATGTCACTATACATTATAGACATATATGTGCGTGTCACATGTCACTATACATAAACCTCTGTTTTAATATTGAATTCTGTTTGTTAAATGAACCTTTTTTTGAGCCTATACACATAAATGTGCCATATATGTCACTACATAAATCCTATTTTTTTTTTTATTTGTTTGACCTGTCCTGATAATAAAATGTAATATATTATAGCTTACCTCTCAGTTGTAATTTGCACAATGCAAAGTAGTAAATTAGTAAAGAATTGTCTTCTCAAGTAAAAGCAGCAGTTATCTCAGAAGTCACTCCGTTGATCACCTGAGGAGAAATGTATTTTTTTGTTTGAAATAGGCAGTATTTATAAACTTGTAGAAAGTTCTGGAAAGTGAGACCGTTAGAACGCAATACGCATGCGCTATTTGCGTTCCAGCTTACAATTTGCGTTCCATCCGCCATTTTCTGCGTATTACTGTTCAAAATGGTGTTTAATATGATTGTGATACGTTCCGCATAGTATGTGTTTCATTATTGCGAGTAAGTGTAGTGTAGTTACGTCTGAAGCCTCGTTTTCGTTTTGTTCGTCGGCCATTTTTTCTGTCGCTTAGCGATGGTATTAGTGTCTAAAGTGTTTTATTTTGATTTAAATGTAGGTGTAACTTGTTTTTTTGAGGTGCTGGCTGGTTCCTCTTGCTGTAGGTAAGCTTTTTATGTGTTTGTTGTGTGTCTTTCTTAAGTTTTAAATGTTTGTATGTCGGCGTGTTGCGTCCGATGTTTGCAAAGTCGTAATGTGTGGTAACGTGTCTCGTATGGTGTTTGCGTGTGTAGCCTCGTTTTCGTTTTATTCGTCGGCCATTTTTTGTGTCGCTTAACAAACTATTTAGTGTATAAACTCTTTTATTTTGAGTGCAATTAAGTTGTAAGTTGCATTTTTGAGGTCCTGGGTGCTTCCTGTTTGTGTAGGTAAGGTTTTTATGTATGTGCTGTGTGTATGTATTGTGTTTGTAATTTTGTAATGTTCGCGAGTTGCGTCCGAGTGTTGCGAGGCCATAATGTGTGTGAACGTGTGTCGTATGTTGTTTGCGAGTGCCTTAGCAACAACTCGTACGCTCACAACTATATATGTGATTTTATAGAGATTTTTTTTCTATGTAGTAATCGATATATTTTCAAAAGGATGAAAAAATATTGTTTTATTAATGTATTTGTTTATTGTTGTAACAAAGTCATGTTTTAACGTTCTAACTTTTTTATTGTAACGGGTACGGCAATATTATAACACTGTATGAACTTTGGGCCCTATTAAATTCGAGCTGCGTAAATAATAGGTGAAAACGCAAGTCCTACGTAGTTTAAAAATGAAACCATTTCCGACGCTATTAAATTCAAAGGGCTGCGAGATACGAGCGATGGATGCGAATGCGTAAACGTTAGGATTTGCGCATGAGTTACGATATCTCGGATCACTTTGCGTATGAAAAGAGAGCGAAATACGTGATACGTACCACTTAACCTGACGGCAGTATGCCTTTAAAAGGGAGCCAAAAACAGAACATAATTGACTGTGCTGGAGCTTTTGCAAGTAGACACACAGGTGGGTTTTTGGTGAGCAAGGAGAGAGAGAAGAGAGAGGAGAGAGGAGAGAATTTCAATTTTGAACTAGCAGATAATTTAACCCTTTGTTTACAATACATATAATTACTGATATCACATAATTCACACACATAGATTAATACGTACACATAGCTACACCTAGTGGTAGGCCATTGCACACCTACACCCCCCCCCAAAACCTCCCCCCCCCCCTCCCCCCACACATAATACTACACATAATACTTGCATCTTTTTTTACCTCCTAAACCAACACAAAGATTATCTTAATTTAGCGTTAATTTTTTTTCTGAGGAGTTTAGAGGAGAGGAGGTGGTAAGGCAAGAGAGGCGCGGAGGAGAGTGAGGAGAACATCTGAGGAGAGGAGGAGGATAAGGAGGAGAGGAGGAGGAGGAGGAGGAGGGAGAGGAGGAGGAGGGAGAGAAGGAGGAGGTGGAGGGAGAGGAGGTGGAGGGAGAGGAGGAGGAGGAGGAGGAGGTGGAGGGAGAGGAGGAGGAGGAGAGCAAGGAGGAGAGCAGGGGGGGAGGGAAGTGCCCCCAGAGCTAGGAATTCTAGTGGAAGGGGCAGAGGGTCAGGGGCCTGATCCCTTGGTGGGAGGTAGTGGGGATGAGGGAGCGGCCCCAGGGATAGAACAGGAAGACCAGGCACCGTCTGTAAGGCAACGGGTTGTGGCAAGGCCCATGGCCCCCAATTATAGCCCAGAGGAGATCCAGGTTCTCCTCAGGGAAATCTGTGCCCGCCAGGGAATTATATGTTGTGGCAGAGACATTAATGCCAGCCAGAGGCGCCAGGCCTGGTCCCAAATTGTCAGAGCTGTGTCGGCAGTAGGGGTTACTAATAGGGACTGGAGGTTAGTGCGGCACAAGTTCGACGATTTAAAGATGGCTGTGAAAAGAAAGATGTCCGATGAGGCAGCAGCAGCACGTCAGACTGGTGGTGGGCCCGCGGTCACTTATGTTTACAAGGAATGGGAGAGGACAGTGATGCGCTTCATCCCTTCTGAATCTGTGGTGGGAATACCAGGGCAGATGGACACAGATCGTCCTAACACCCTGCAACGTGAGTATCATATCACACACATGGTTGGCTGAGATTGTGGGGGGATGGTCTGTCTAAAAGCCTGCAGATAACATGCTGTATGTATGTATGTATGTATGTATAAATAGGCTTGTGTTCTGGCTGTTGTATATAATGAGCTGTATCCCTCTAGAACAGGGGTGGGTAAGGAGGGCCACATACATGCCGGACTTTCAAGATATCCTTTTTGAGTACAGGTGAGTCAATCCGGATGACTGAAAAGGCGATTGGCTCACCTGTGTGGCCCTTCAGGCCCGAACCTGCCCACCCTTGCTCAAGAATTATATGGCCTCCTACACCCCTGCCCACACACTGGGATAATTCACATACAATAGCACTGTAAGCCCGATGGTTGACTAAAAATGTATGGTGCGACAATAACCATTTCAGTCCTGGTAGCAAACCTATCCTGTTCATAATTTGTCTCCCTGATATGTCAATTTCGAATTATATCCAGATTGATTGCAATAGAGCAGGGTGTCCAAAGTCAAACTTGCTGGGATGCGCACAGGCCTGGATATGTGGATTTCCTTGTTGTGAACAGATGAGTCAATTAGACTTAATGACTTGGAGAATGATATTCTCAGATGGATGCAGCATGGCTATCCCCAAATGCAGGCCTGACTTTGGCCTCCACTGCGATCGTGACTAAAGATTTGGCTGTGCGGCATATGTGGATACAGACTCTGTAGCACTGCATGTGTGTCATATACTGTCCTAACCTGGCCCATGTCTCAGCTGCATATTAACAACCATTGCTGGAAACTGGTCAGATTGGTCAGTCTCACACACTGCACAGCAGATGCAGCAGAGCACGTGTCTGAGGCAAATGCAGTACACATTCATATGAGCCATGATCCACAATGCTCATTATGCAGCCCGTGGCTCATCTGTGTAACACAAGCACCACAGTCACTCACAGGTGACCATGATGTCAATGATATGTAAATGCATAGCTTTCAATTGTGTATGGCAACCAACTGAAATATATGTTTATTCCATTTAAGTATCCACAGATTCAGAAGAGGAGGAGGCAGGAAGGTCTGAAGTGGCCCAGGACATTCAGGAGGGCCACTTCAGACCATTCACATCACTTGCTCATACGGAGCGGGAAGTGATGCCCGGGCCCTCTTCGGCGTGGCCACCTCAGGGCCTGCACCAGCCACACCATCCTGTGCCTCTCTCAGCGGCTCCACCCTCAGCGGCTCCACCCTCAGCGGCTCCACACTCAGCGGCTCCACCCTCATCCTGTGCTCCTCCCTCATTCTGGGCACAGCCCTCATCCTGGGCTCCAACCTCATCTGGTGCTCCGCCCTCATCATGGGCTCCGCCCTTACCCTGGGCACAGCCCTCACCCTGGGCACAGCCCTCACCCTGGGCACAGCCCTCACCCTGGGCTCCCCCCTCATACTGTGCTCCGCCGTCATACGGGGCACCGCACTCAGCCTGGGCTCCACCATGGGCCCCGGGAGGAGGTGCCCCGGCCACAAGTGCCCCGGCCGGAAGTGCCCCGGGAAGTAGTGCCCCGGCCACAAGTGCCCCGGCCGGAAGTGCCCCGGGAGGAAGTGTCCTGGCCCCAAGTGCCCCGGGAGGAAGTGCCCCGGGAGGAAGTGCACCGGCCACAAGTGCCCCGGCCGGAAGTGCCCCGAGAGGAAGTGCCCCGGCCCCAAGTGCCCCGGGAGGAAGTGCCCCGGGAGGAAGTGCCCCGGGAGGAAGTGCCGCGGAGTCGCCGGCCGCGGAGTCGCCGGCCGCGGAGTCGCCGGCCGCGGAGTCGCCGGCCGCGGAGTCGCCGGCCGCCCAGCCGCCGGCCGCCCAGCCGCCAGCCGCCAGACCTCCAGGTCCTCTGCCACATCTCCCTGGCCAATTACGGCACATCATGGCTCACATTGACGAAGAGGACCAGGCCCAAAGCCAGCTAGCAAGGCAAATGCTGGACATCAGCGAAAGACAATTGGCTGTTAGCAGGGCCATCCTGGCTGGAAATAGGGTAATCTCAGCCACCACACGTGCCCTATATGCTGAGATGAGGAGGCACAACCGAAGGATGGAGAGATATGAGGAACGCGCAAGCCGGGAGAGACGCGCATTGTTGCGTAATCTCCGTCGCCAGCCCATACCTCTCCAGCCTTCGGTTGTCCAATCTCAACCTGAGATGTCTGCCTCCTCATCTCAGACATCGCCCACCCAAGAACCCCAGCCACCTGCTGTAGTGGCACCCCCTGATCCCACACCACGGCGTGGAAGAGGGAGACGGGCCGCGGGCACAGACGGTGGGGGCCCGCTAACTCGGAGTAGGAGGTGTTAGGACCATCCGAGAGGGCCTCCTGACCACTCCTCACAGAATACAGATTGTTATACATGTTGACATAATATTGGCTACAGAGTGTGTACATGTCTGGTTATGTTGAACATTTTAACAATTGATGTTCAATGTGGATTGACCTTGAGCTTAAATGCTGTATTTAATCATAATATTGTTCGGAATGAGACATTGTTTTTGTCTTTGTAGGTGTTAATAGCCAAATCTCACAACTATGAAGACATTTTATTCATCTTCGGGCAGTACAATACCATCATGTGAGTAAACACTCAAACCAGTTCCCAACGGGCATTCTATCAGGATTATTCCCCACTGCAGATGGCTCTGAAATGAAATATATGACTACATATCTTTTCACTAAGAAACATGACTGTGTGATCTTCCATTATAATGATCAGTGTCCAGGTTATCGAGTTGCACAATCCCATTACTATCTGCTAATCCAAACCAGCAATTCCACATAAGTTTTTATAGCATTCCATCCCGTTAACAATATGAAATTGGCTTCAGTTTTTTCATGTCATCCAAACCAAAGTGGCAATTTCCAGGGTTTGACTTCATGATCAATGTGCATGTGTTTAGGGGTAATGTGAACAGTGTAATCTGTCTGGCCTTGGTAACACCGATTTAGAAGTGAGATGTGATATCAACATGGCACAACTATTCCACATAGATAGTGATAGTACATTTTGCTGAAGGATTGTGTTCACAGTGAAGCATGCCTTGTCGTATTCCACATCCTAAGCATATTCCTGGAAGGCTGACTGAACAGGATAGAATAAATATGGTTCTTACTGCTCGGAGATGATGTTCATGTTAGTTGGTTTAGAGTAGTGTCAAAAGCAAAAACAATGTACTCTAATAACAGCTTCTGATTGTTCTAACACCTCCTACCTCTGTTTTCCAGATTCATATCATCTACTGACCAATTCACACTGTGTGTGAAATCGCTTAGTATGACATGATCCCTGTTTTGTAGTGTCTGTTTATTCTGGCAACCATATGGTTGTTGTATGCGCATTAATGGTTATGTTGATTAGATGTCGTGTTATATGCTGTTGGTTACTGTGGGGTCCTGACCACATGTGACCCTAGGAGATGCTATGCATTACCCTGATGATGTTGTCTGTTTCCTCTTCAGATGTCCTCAGATTTGCCACAGCCCCTTGCCATACTAGGATCTCTTCACAACACACACATGATATTAATGCACAGTCCTGTCTATTTCTGTTTGTACTCTGTGTATGAAATAAAGTATGATTATGTTATACTGTTATCACTGTTTCTGTGTGTTTGTACCATATCATGCTTTCTAGTTGCGAGAATACAGAGAGAATGAAGTGTCATTGTTAAATACATATATCTGTGTGTGTTTACATAGATACATATGCTACATTAATCTGTACCTTGCCAATATACATGTAGGTGCAAGTCGGAGGGGTGTGAATTCTAAAATCATGTCTAGAGACATGCAGGGTTGTATATAATGACTTGAAGGGCTCAACTTGAATGATATGAATCGACATTCATGATTATGTAGTAATGTCAACGCAGATTGCCCCGAATAGTTACACCACTAACTGATGGTGCTGAGCACATCTGACTTTCAGGGGAATTGAATTGTTACATGGTAAATATACAGGATTACACAAACATTGAGTGAAAAAAAACGGTTTAATTGTTCACAAAGCCACACAGTGACAAATTACCACAGGCCTGCTCAGTATCATGGTGGAGGTGGGTAGGATACAGAGTTCCAGTAACACACGGAAATAGCGACATGTGGCCAGAATGCACGCAGGGGGGGTGACATTGGTATAGATGATCAGTTGAGGGGGGAGATACAGTGCATCATCCAACGTGAGCCAATATCAGTTATATTATTAAATATATCAGGATAACATTCAATATTCAAACCCAACAATACAGAAGGAGATATGCTCATGGGGAGAAGTAATCTGTAGTCTTGTGTGTGTGCGCAACACACACTCCTATGCAACTGCAGAGGTAGAAGTGCTCAATCAGTCAATGTTAGAACCCCCGTAGGTCATGTCACTGGAAATGGCACTATGAGAGAAGACTCTACATACATAAGTTTGGACACTCAGATGGGAACATGACCAGGACCATATCAGTGTGTTCCAAATAATTTCAGGTGTTAGCAGAACTACCAACCAACTGGCCAGTTCGAGGTGTATTCTGTTCTGTGAATGAGCATCTCTATTATCTGCTGTTGCATATTCATAACTGAAGGTAAACGGAACCTCATTAACAGTTATGTTCCAAGGCTAGAGTTACTGTTCCCCATATGTACAGGGAGGATCACATCAGCACTGAGGAAGAGATCTGGAAGGAAGTATGATACAGGCTTCACAATAGTCCAAGTAGAGGAGAGAATGGCAGATCTAAAGCAATAGGTACATATAAATCGATGTAGAGGATGTGATATCACACCCGATGCAACACATGATGACTGACATCTGAACATACATGATGCAATGTGACAATAGCATAGTCCTGGAACGTGGGAATGCTCATCATTCCTTGTTCTGACCGTGGAAAGGGACTCATCTTTGCGATCTGAAACATAAAAGGAACATGTCAATATTTACATTGCACATGCTCCCGGAGCGCTTACTTCGTCACTTACAGTGGTTATAAAAAGTCTACACACTCCTGTAAACAAATTAGCCAATGAAAAATCATTTCAGAACTATATCCACCTTTAATGTGACATAAAAACTGTACAACTCAATTGTAAAACAAACTGAAATCTGTAAGGTGGAGGGAAGAAAAAATCAAAGAAAACTAATGTGGTTGCATTAGTCTGCACACTCTCTTATAACTGGGGATGTAGCTGTGTTCAGAATAAAGCAATCACAGTCCAAATCGTGTTAAATAGGAGTCAGCATACACCTGCCATCATTTAAAGTGCCTCTGATTAACCCCAAATTAAGTTAAGCTGCTCTAATTGGTCTTTCCTGAAATGTTCTTAGTCGCATCCCACAGCAAAAGCCATGGTCCACAGAGAGCTTCCAAAGCATAAGAGGGATCTCATTGTTAAAAGGTATCAGTCAGGAGAAGGGTACAAACGAATTTCCAAGGCATTAGATATACCATGGAACACAGTGAAGACAGTCATCATCAAGCGTAGAAAATATGGCACAACAGTGACATTACCAAGAACTGGAGCTCCCTCCAAAATGGATGAAAAGACCAGAAGAAAACTGGTCTGGAAGGCTACCAAGAGGGCCTACAGCAACAATAAAGGAACTGCAGGAATATCTGGCAAGTACTGGCTGTGTGGTACTTGTGACAACAATCTCCCGTATTCTTCATATGTCTGGCGTATGGGGTAGAGTGGCAAGATGAAAGCCTTTTCTTACAAAGAAAAACATCCAAGCCAGGCTGCATCTGAAGTCTCCCAAAAGCATGTGGGAAAAGGTGTTATGGTCGGATGAAACCAAGGTTGAACATTTTGGCCATAATTCCAAAAGATATGTTTAGCGCAAAAACAACACTGCACATCACCAAAAGAACACCATACCCACAGTGACGCATGGTGGTGGCAGCATCATGCTTTGGGGCTGTTTTTTTTCAGCTGGAACTGGGGCCTTAGTTAAGATAGAGGGAATTAGGACCAGTTCCAAATACCAGTCAATATTGGCACAAAACCTTCCGGCTTCTGCTAGAAAGCTGAACATGAAGAGGAACTTCATCTTTCAGCATGACAATGTCCCAAAGCATACATCCAAATTAACAAAGGAATGGCTTCACCAGAAGTAGATTAAAGTTTGGGAATGGCCCAGCCAGAGCCCAGACCTGAATCCCTGTGGGGTGATCTGAAGAGGGCTGTGCACAGGAGATGGCCTCGCAATCTGACAGATTTGAAGTGTTTTTGCAAAAAAAAATGGGCAAATCTTGAAAAGTCACAATGTGCCATGCGGATAGACTCATACCCAAAAAGACTGAGTACTGTAATAAAATCACAAGGTGCTTCAACAAAGTATTAGTTTAGGGGTGTGCATACTTATGCAACCATGTGATTTTCTTTTTTGATTTTTTCTTCACTCTACTTAACTGATTCTAGTTTGTTTTTCAACTGAGTTGTACAGTTTATAGGTCACATTAAAGGTGGAAAACGTTCTGAAATGATTTATCTTGGTCTCATTTTTTGACAGCACAGAAACATGACATTTTAACAGGGGTGTGTAGACTTTAGACCTTTTCGATCCACTGTACCGATATATGTTGCTCATTTCATACAAACGTCTTCACTGTTCTTTCCCTACATATGAAACGAGCTACTCATCTGGCTAATGATGTAGGAATATCACATAGATTACACATTAATGCATCTTTGGAGAGCCAAATGTGGTGTTTTACCTTGGACGCAGTCCCAAGCTCATCCACGAGGTGATTTGTTCCACCAGGACACGTGCGCTGTGGATCGTCATTAGTTATCACCGCTTACCTATCTGCTGTATTCTGGAAAGAGATAGGCCGATATTAATAAAGTGATTGATGTGTTATTTGTGTCCTTCAGCATACGTGGCCATATTATTACACAAATACTCACTATGTAGCTTACATTGATGTAGCAGTTCTGTTGCTGGTCATGGTTTTCCATGTCTAGGTTGTTGAAAGAAGAGTTGACACACGACAGCAGCTCTGTAAGGTTAATATGATGTTAGGATTACAGTCACAAATTAGACAAAGTATGTGTGTATGGTATTTTTCAACCACATTTGGATCCCATTTCATGTGGTTTTGCAGGATCAGACAATGTGAGCAATCCTGGTCCGTAGAGGTGACTTTAAAAAGGGATTGGGTATCTTTTTACATTACAAAACCAAACAGGCATTAGGGGCTATCCTGGATAAATAGATAGGGAGTATTGATCCAGTGATGAATACGATCACCAGTATCTGGGCTCAGGAAGGAATGTTATATTTTTCTGACCTGTGTAGACAATTGGCAAAGCTTCACATTTTGTTGTTCGGTGACTTCCTCTGGATCAATTACCAAAAATTCTGCGTATTGCAGATCATAGATCTATAGAGGTTGAACCTGATGGACTAAAGTCTTTTTTCCATCTAAATTACTAGATAACAATGTAACGTGGGGCATATATACATTAACATAGTGGGATATATAATCCACTCAAATTATCTATGCCATTGATGTTTCTAACCGTCAGTACTTAAGATGTGTATGGGAATGTGTGCTTACTTACCTATAACTGATCATGTGGCTTGTTCCAGTGTACAAACATCGACAACGTCAGTGAACTCTCCTCTACTGTGGACTGGTTGGAATTCTGTATGACAAGGGCGATGGATAAAGGTGGATTTGGGAGTTAGGCATAATCCAGATACATTAGACTGTGTTCCATGCATATTGGGTATGTACTTACATGTGAAGTACTCACGAATTAGGCGGGCACGTTGTTGTGACCCCTGCAGATTATCCACTTCAGGGTGAAATAAAGGCTCTTCCTCCCCAGGTAGCGGAGCCGCATCAATGTCCCCCAGACAGTTGGCCTGTACTGCTATATTGTGCAGACAGCAGCAGGCAACGATGATGCGACAAACTTTCTGGGGCTTGTGTTGTAGAGCCCCCCCAGTGGAATGTAAACATCTGAAGCGCATCTTTAGTACACCAAAGGTACGCTCAATTACATTCCGGCAGGTTTTATGCGCAGCATTATACCGCGCCTCTGCCCGAGTATGGGGATTGCTGGTGGAAATAAAATATGATGTTGATATGAATAGGATGTTGTGATGTTTGACAAAGCATATGGCCAAATATCGTCATCATGACCTATCAACACATTCACATCCCTGTGGCTAATACACAGTTAAAGATATATGTAAGGGAGATGGATCATGAATGCATCTGATAGGATAATTAGTAGGGTATTAACACATGGATTCTATCTGAAGCTTCAGATCAATTATAATGTGATTTCCACAAATGGAAAATCCAGATGTTCACACCCACAGGACACTTACATGAGGCGGAGATACAAGGGAAATACAACAGGGTACATATTGCGACCCTTCTGGTAAAGAGCAGGAAGTCACTGTTGCAGTTCTTGTAACGAGCACATGCCAGAGGTCTGAGGTGAAGCGTGATCGTGTATTCTTGTGAACGTAAATGTGATGCTAATTCAGGTGGAATTTCCCAGGGGTGGACACGATCAAACGCAAATGCCAAAAGACCTTGGAGATTTTGATAACTTCAAGGTAAGCTAATTCATGTTTATTCCGGGATATATTCAGGCAAGAAAAAGTTTGCCAAACAATATTAATTCTCCTCTATCAGATGAATTCTGAAGACATCTCACTTACATAGGCCGTACAAGAACACACAACACGTTATGTAGACTAGTGATGTCCATGTCACAGGATACAAGGGAATGCATCAGAACATAAACCTAATGATTAATCAGTTATGGTTTTTGTCATATGTTGTTGTGCATACTGTTTGGCCAAGCTAACACAGGGTTATGGCCAGCAATGAGCTATTCTGTTCTGGCATTGGTAGTATTACTCCGTAATGCACATGTGAACATCAGAGCAATAGAGGGAAACATGATGTACCGTATGTGTTATTGTATCCAGTCATAGTAAGATATGGTTGACTGCCATTACTAATGTGTACTCACCCAGTAGCCATCCGGATGGAAATCTGCCGGACTCAAAGATGTCATATATTCCGGATGCACGCAGGATATAGGCGTCGTGAGCACTTCCCGGGAAGCCTGCATACACACCTTGTATGCGCATGATCGCATCGCAAACAACCTGTACATTGATTGAATGATAAAGCTTACGATTTCTGTACAGCGCTTCTTGCTCTCTAGGAGGTATCAGTGCCACGTGTGTACAGTCAATAGCACCAAGCACATTGGGGATACCTCCTAATTGGAAGAAATCGAACTTCACCTTTGAGATCTCTTCAGCAGTGTTAGGGTAACTGATGTATCTGGCAGCTCTCCGACCAATAGCACGGAGGAATGCACTCAGACAATTCGAGAGGCTTGGCTGAGACATTCCTCCGGCTATGCTCAGGGTGGTCTGAAAGCTCCCAGAAGCAAGGAGGTGTATTGCAACTAACATCCGTGTCATTACTGGGATGGCTCTATTTTCCCCTGAGCGAGGCTCAAGGTCCGCTCTGAGAACCTCATAGAGCTCCCCAAGACTGGCACAGGTCAGCCGAAAACGCTCATACACCTCCCCATCAGTTAACCCCTCTAATGTGAGTCTCTCCCTGTACACATTGGGTGCCCGCCTCCTCACAGGCTCCTGGTCAGGCTCCTGGTCAGGCTCCCCCCCTTCTGCCTGAGCCAACACATCCTGTACTCCCCCCAGCAGCTGATCACCGACAACATTGTCAGCCTCCCTGGGTGCAGGTGGCCCTATATTCATCTGTCCCTGTGCTACTGGAGCTCTCTCTCCTCCCTGATCCACCCCCACGATACTAGGCATGGCCTGTGGTAATTCCCTTGCCTGGCTTGGTTCTGCCCCAGCATGGATCACATCACCACTCACAACCTCATTCACTCCCAGACACTCCTCTCTGCCACTCCCCATCACCCCCTCAATCACACATCTTGCTTCCTGGTCTTCATACTGTGCTAGTTGAGCTGCACAAAAGCATCTCAACCTCATACGCCCACTCATCCTGGCCATCATCCCTCTCACATGATCATCCATGCTGTTTCAGACATGCTGATGACTTGTTGGGGATGGGGTTATATAGCTTGTTGATTGCATGACCTGGTATTAGGCACGTTAATTTCTGCTTTGCCATTGGTCACCTGTGGATCTTTACATGGCATTCCAGCTGATGATTTTAAGTCAAGAAGCCTCTCAACCTATTACATACGCACTTGGCCGCATGTAATTGGCTGTCCCAACGCGGGACGCCAAGTGCGTATGTAATTGGCTGAGAGTCCCAACGCGGGACGCCCAGTGCGTATGTAATTGGCTGAGAGTCCCAACGCGGGGCGCCCAGTGCGTATGCAATTGGCTGAGAGTCCCAACGCGGGACGCCAAGTGCGTATGTAATTGGCTGAGAGTCCCAACGCGGGACGCCCAGTGCGTATGTATTGGGACTCTCAGACAATTACATACGCACTTGGCGGCCCGCATTGGGACTCTCAGCCAATTACATACGCACTTGGCGGCCTGACACTATAAGTGCGTAGGTAATTGGCTGAGTCTGTTGGCGCGCTCGCAAGTTGATAAGGGGACGTCCTAGCGAGACACGCCTCTCAGCCAATCACGTACGAGCTAAGAATTTGATTGACAGTATGAGCTTATAAATGTGATTGATACAAACCCATGCGCTGACTGTGTTGTAAGAGCCATTGGAGTTAGCACGCAGTTCCAGGAGCAGGTGGGAGAGAGTCTTTGAGATTAGTACTTTGGAGAGAGGGAGATTAGTTATTTTTTCTGTTTTCATTGTCTATGTTATAAGTCCTTCCATTTAAGCAATACACATATTTACAGATTTCACATATTTGCAAGACACATAGATTAAATAACACACATAGAGACATATATATAGTTAGGACACACACCCATTCCCCCCACCACACCCCATCCCCCAACACACCCCATCCCCCACCACTAATTAAATACACATAGCACACACATCTTTTCTTTCCAACAGACATTCCAGTAATACTTTTATTTCTTTATCGTTCTTTTGATTTGTAGGCGCACTCTTTTTGATTGTTTTGGGTTTGATTACTAGCATATTTACACGTAAGAGTTACACATATTTACACATTACACATATTTGCCTGACACATAGATTAAAGACACATAGAGACATACATAGCGTTAGGACACACACCACACACCTCCCCCCCCCAACCTTTGCACCGCATCCCCCAACAGTTATTAAAAACACATAGAACATACACTTTTGTTTCCATCACCTATATAACAGTTACACTTATTTTGAGTTATCCTTATTTTTGTATTATTTGAGCATGGAGGGAGGAGATAGGTGGAGAGAGGAGGAGAGGAGAGGAGCGGAGAGGGGGTGGAGGAGGTGTCCCCAGAGGAGGAGGAGGAGGTGTCCCCGGAGGGGGTGGAGGAGGTGTCCCCGGAGGAGGAGGAGTGGTCCCCAGAGGGGGGGGGGAGGAGGAGGAGGAGGAGGAGGAGGAGGAGGGAGACAGAGGCACTAAGAGAGGAGGGACAGAGGGGAAGGGGCCTGTTCCCAGGGGGCGGGGTAGTTTGGGGAAGGGACAGGCCTCAGGAAGAGTGCAGGGAGGCCAGGGTCCCCGAGCACAGTCGAGAGAGCAAGGGGCTATTGGCAAGGGCAGGCGCAGGGCCCGTAATTATACGCCCCAGGAGAATATGGTCCTCCTGGGTGCGATCCGTGACCGGCCCGTCATCCTTGTTGCAAGGGAAGCAAAGCCTGGGCCTAAGGCTCAGGCTTGGAAGGAGGTAGTGCAAGTGATGAAGGAGTTGTCGACGGTTCCTAGGGGCTTGAGGTCCTTGAAGCACAGATATGTGGATATCAGGGCCACGGTGAAAAGGAAGATGGCCAGAGAAGCTGAGGGACACAGTGTCGCCTATAAGGAGTGGGAGAGGATCGCAAGGGACTTTCTAGGACCATCGCCCGCAGCTGGAGCTTCATCCCCGGTGGCCCAGCAGGACCCAGTCTCCAGTTCAGGTGAATATCACATACACCAACATGCCACCACATGTGCATCACACACACTACACATGGTGACCAACAAGGACACTGACATGTCAGCTCCATGGAATTAACAAGGGATGGATGGATGTATCATTAAATCCATGAAGCTGACAAATCACTGTCATTCCTGGCCACCCCAAGAGTAATTAAGCAATAGAGTCCATGTACTGGTGCGCCCAATGCAGCCTATGCAGTTACAGACCGCATAAGAAATCCAGACAGTGTTAGGAGCCAGGAGAGGTCAAGACAAGAAACCAAGGAATAGATCCAATATAGCAAATGAGAGCTAATGGGAGTTGCAATTAGGAGAATCATCCATGTTCAGGCCTAGATGTCAGATAGTTAGGAGTGAAACCGCAGGAAAAATCCAGACAATGTTAGGAGCCAGGAGAGGTCAAGACAAGAAACCAAAGAATAGATCCAATCTAGCAAATGAGAGCTAATGGGAGTTACAATTAGGGGAATCATCCATGTTCAGGCCTAGATGTCAGATAGTTAGGAGTGAAAACATATCAATGTATTGATCAGCATACTAATGACATGTACCTTTCTTTTCTCTATTTCAGCATCCAGTAGGAGGTCTGGGTCCAGTGATGAGCCACGAGCGGGGCCGTCAGCCCCCGCCCCGCAGGAGACCGCTCAGGGGGAGGAGGCTACAGGCTCATCCGAGGGCCCTGGCTCTTCGGAGGGGGAGGTCGTGGTCGTTGACAGCCCCCCTGTCCAGAGCCCGACTGTCCCCCTCCTCCAAAGACTTGCCATCTCGCCGGGGCCCTCAGAAGGAGTGGAATATGCCAAGGCTCCTCCTTCCCCACACTTTGAGCCACCGGGGACAACAACATCAGAGACCCTGTCTCCAGCCGGGTCCCAGATCCTCCCCACTCTGTCCCCGCCATCTTCCCACCCGGCCCTGCCAGCAGGACCTGAGCCCCCACCACCAACGACCGAAGGCTGCGCTGCTGGAGTTGTTGGCCGTCATGAATAGGATTGATGCCAACATCTCTGGCATGAGGCGCAGCCTGGACAGGCGCTTTAGGGAGGAGAGGAGCCATCATCGTAGGCTGGAGCAGCATTTGGTCAGGCTGCTGGGAACGGGGCAGGTCACCAGCCAACAGCAGCCTGGCCCCTCCTCTCCTTCCACCATGCCTCCGCCGCCACCACCACCCGTGGTGCCACTACCTCCTCCTGTTCCCCCACCACCAACAAGGAGACGGCGTCCGGCCGCGGACGAGGCAGGTCCTGTGCCCAGGCGGAGGAGGACCTAGGGGCGGTGGACATAATTGTGCCTTCTCAACAGCACTCCTCAGTGACAATCTATTGGTCACAATGCTGACCTCATCTAGCCTGGCTACAGAGTTTTGGATGTTTGCCTATGTGATGGTGCCATTTTGTATGCAGATGGCTACCTCCCATCACATGGTCCATGATCCTCTTCTCTGTGGACACGTAGGGTTCGGTTGAACATGCCACCAATTGATGGTCACTGGGGAATGCTGTTGGGAAGGGATGCTGCAGTCCCCCTTTTTTTTAAGGCCCTTAGATTTTATGTTTTCTCTTTATGTTTTTCTTTCCATTTGTTTTGTTTTAGGTACAATTCAGGCCCATGAAGGCATCTCCTGCATCTGCAAGCATAGTGGAGGAATTATATGAGGCGTAAGGTTTTCCCAGTGCCTCTCAGGTAGACATTACTCCAATGACAGCCCCCTCCTTAACATGTATCTCCCACAATCTTAAAACTATCATATTGCCAGATATCTCAGACATGATTATTGTTAGCTGAAATGTAGACTAATACCGCTATGGCGGTGGACTTGCAAAGTCTCACAATGGCATGTTAATGACAGCCAGCATTAATATATGCACTAATAAAGCATGTGATCCTGACCTCAATATCGGTCTGAGAACAGATCTTTGTGTCTGATGTAAGAAACAGTGAATGTGGCTGCTGGCCTTTGTGTCCTGTCCATATTAATGGGTATTTGACCTAGCTAATAGTTAGTAATGCTTGCAGATGGGAATCAGGTGAGTTGGTATATTGGTACAGTATTTAGCACTTTACTGTACATGCATTGTCATTATTTTTTTTTAGCCTCCTCCGCCTTTTTTGTTTTTTATTGACCATTCATTTTTGTGGGCAATTTCACACACAACACTGTATGTGTGAAACTGGATTGGATTACACAGTCCAGAGGTTGAATCATTTGTTCAATTGAACAGATCCAGACAAGTTGGAAGTGCCGTGCACTCTAATGGTTTCTTCAGTTAAATGGAAAGATTTCTGGTTCCGGTTGCAGCATGTGACCCTGGTAGGTGCTATGCATCATGCTTATTCCCTGTAGGTATCCCCTTTTTTTTTATTTAGCCCCTTGCTCTCTCGGGACCCGCCCACACCACACCCATGATATTAATGCACAGTCTTGACCACTGCTGATTGTGGTGTGTGTCCAAAAATAAAGTTTTGTTATACCGTTCTTTGAATGCACAGTCTTGACCACTGCTGATTGTGGTCTGTGTCCCAAAATAAAGTTTTGTTATACCGTTCTGTGAATTCACAGTCTTGACCACTGCTGATTGTGGTCTGTGTCCAAAAATAAAGCTGTGTTATTCTGTTCTCCCCATGTCGGTGTGTTTTCAATGGTTGGGGTTAGGGGACATCCACATGCATCACATTAGTGTCACATTACTATAGCTGTAAACTAATGAGCACTAGTTAACCTGCAATAGATCCATACATACTAAGAGGAATAATAGGCATAATAAAGGGTTAATGCACAGGCCAAGTACAATTAGCGGGACTGGGGAGTAGGAACATTCCCCTGTGGGCCAAAAAGGATAATGATAGGTGATACTGCAGTGGGTTGTCAGTTCCTTCTCCAGTGATTATTGATTTGTCCGTCAATTCTGCTCTCACACGCACTTCCCCAACATCACTTAGCAATCGAAAATAATGTAAATTGATGAATAGCAGAACATAATTGGAGGTCACCAAATGGGAATGAATGGTCATCTTGGCACATGGCCACCAGCAATGGCGTGGGACTTCCTTGGATAAGAGTAGTGGCGATTACCCATGATGGAGGTGAGTTGGCTGGTGCTCATTGTGCCTCTGCAAACCCTCTGTGTGTGTTTGCTGCCCTTGTGGGTGGGAGAGTGACAGCACAACTGACAACCCACTCCGGTCTCACCGGCATAGGAACCTTGTAAGAAAGCAGTGACAGAGGGTCAGAGTCGGACCCGACCGAAAGACCAAACAAGAGGTATTGTGTATTTCAATGAAGATGTGAGCTATCTCATTAAGGGTCATTGTGGGGGTGAGAGGGAAAGCTGAATGCAGGGCCAAAGCCCAAACCACTGGGGAAGGAACTGACAACCCACTCCGGTCTCACCGGCATAGGAACCTTGTAAGAAAGCAGTGACAGAGGGTCAGAGTCGGACCCGACCGAAAGACCAAACAAGAGGTATTGTGTATTTCAATGAAGCTGTGAGCTATCTCATTAAGGGTCATTGTGGGGGTGAGAGGGAAAGCTGAATGCAGGGCCAAAGCCCAAACCACTGGGGAAGGAACTGACAACCCACTCCGGTCTCACTGGCATAGGAACCTTGTAAGAAAGCAGTGACAGAGGGTCAGAGTCGTACCCGACCGAAAGACCAAACAAGAGGTATTGTGTATTTCAATGAAGCTGTGAGCTATCTCATTAAGGGTCATTGTGGGGGTTAGAGGGAAAGCTGAATGCAGGGCCAAAGCCCAAACCGCTGGGGAAGGAACTGACAACCGACTCCGGTCTCACCGGCATAGGAACCTTGTAAGAAAGCAGTGACAGAGGGTCAGAGTCGGACCCGACCGAAAGACCAAACAAGAGGTATTGTGTATTTCAATGAAGCTGTGAGCTATCTCATTAAGGGTCATTGTGGGGGTGAGAGGGAAAGCTGAATGCAGGGCCAAAGCCCAAACCACTGGGGAAGGAACTGACAACCCACTCCGGTCTCACCGGCATAGGAACCTTGTAAGAAAGCAGTGACAGAGGGTCACAGTCGGACCCGACCGAAAGACTGAACAGGACATATTCACATTCTCCATGTGCCCCATATTTGTGTTCCCAAATGTAGATGTGATGAGCAACATGAATACAAAATAATAGGGTTAATTATGGAATTTTTTTGATGTTTTTGTGTTTTTATGTAATGAGGTAGTGTGTCTTTAATTTTGGTTTATGTAAGCTGCAGCATGGCTTTTCATTCAAAATGTAACAACTAATTGGTTGTATAAACCATTTTAAGTGTGTTTTTTGTGCACTTAGCGAATTTGCGAGATACGAGCGTCTACGCAAGTAATTCTTGTCCGCTACTTACTACGTAGCGCTTATCGGAGGCAAATCTCGGCAAAGTAGTCCGAAATTACGCAAGTCAATCGCAAGTCAATCGCAAGTCGACTCGGATATCGTAAATCGACTTACGATGGGCCTTTGCGAGATACGAATTCATCCGCAGCTCGAATTTAATAGGGCCCTTTGTTTGTAAACCATTGTAAATCATTACATGTATTTTAACACATATGTATTTTGTGTTATTGAATCCAGAGGAGGGCAAATGGAGAAAAAAAAACAAGTGAAATGTAGCCAATTGTCTTAAATGGGAAAAAAAAATTAATTCCTCCCTGACCCCAGATAATGGTGATCAGATTACTCCCTGGATCAATAGTATGTGTAATTATACAAGAAACTTGAAAAGCACTAAATACATACATTAAACCTCATATTAAAAAACAACCCAAGTACCTCATAAAGAAATACAATGCAAATGATAAGTGAACGGTATAGTATTACACAGTTTAAAAAAGTTTTTGAAAGCAAATGTATAGGTTAAGCATTACCTGTTATTTAAAATCTTTCTAAATGTTTATATTGAATCCAGAGGAAGGCAAAAAAAAAAAAACCTTCCTGACCCCAGATTCTGATTCTGGCGATCAGATTACTCCCTGGATCAATATTATCTCTGTAATTATTCATTCAAATAATAAACGCTGTAAATACATACAATGTGATCAAACACATTACAACTGTGGAAAGCAACTTGAAATACATGTAGAAATCCATTTGAAATCCATAGGTAAAAAGTAGTAAGTATTACATGCTATTTAACAGATGTTTAAATGACAAAAGCAAACATATATACATAGTCCCTGTATCAATAGGTTCTCAGTAATTACACATGTAAATACATACAATGAAAGTATTTAGCAACTAAAAGTTAATGTAACAGCAGAATAAATGAAACAAAACAGCTAACAACTGTATAACACATTTCAAATACATAGACTGTTGAATATAGACAATGCAAATAGTAAGGGAAGGTATATTGTTGTTTTGTGGAGTGCTTTGTCAATTTAGATTTTTTTGGTTGCTTCTTATGTAATTTAGGAGTGGTTTCTCTAAAAAAAACACAGCAGACAAATAATGCTGTCTCTGAGATGATGCAATGTAACCACTGTTTTTTTTTTTTTTTGTAAATAGTGGTCCTCTAAAAAGAGCCCAGCTGACAAATACTGTTGTAATTGGGATGTAACCACGTTTTTTTTGTTTTGTTTGTAGTTCTTCAGAATGGCACATACAGCTTTCTATGTGAAAGAGTGGTGCTCTACAAAGTATCCAAGTGACATAAAAGTTCGTCCTCAAAGTAAAACCACTGTTCTGTATTTTTTTTTGCTTTTTTTTTAGACTGGTACATAGTTCTCTATGTGATAGTGGCCCTCTGAAAAGAGCGAAAGAGACATAAAAGTTAGTCCTTGCGATATGACCACTATTTTGGGGGTTTTGTTTTGTTTTTGTTTGTTTTTTGTGATAGAATTTACAACACCTCATAGTAGATGATATTTTTAGTAAATACTCGTCCATCATCTAGTAATTCACCCTGACTTTCATTTTTTTTTGTAAACCTTAATTTCTTCTTGTTTTTTGCATCTTGAAAATGTCCCATAGAGTGGTCCATGGTCAAATAAAGGTTCTTCTAAAAAGAGGCCAGCAGAGTTAAATGTTTGTCCTTGGGATTTATTAATTGTCATAGCAAATGCCATGATAATGGGAAATAGTCTCTTTTGAATTATGAAAAGCAAGCTAGTCTCACTTGGAGCCAAATCTATGCTTCACCTTTATGGGTCCCATTCAGAATTTCTGCATGGATATACTCGTCTTATTACAAAGTCCTTTTTTGGGGTTCATATTTCTCAGTAACATGGCAATTGCTCATTTTTGAGCTGTAAACACGTGGTGTCATTCCAGAGGGAGTTAATGAACTGATTAATTCAGCGGTGAAATTTGCTTGACTGTCTTTGTCATCAGCTAATTTTTTTGTGGTGCATCAATTAATTTAAAAATGTCGTTATTGAGATCCAAAGCATCTTTATTTTTTGAGGGTAAGATTATTTTCTGTGCAAGCCCTGATAAATGTTCTGGGGTTATTCCATTTGGGAATATTGCTGATATTATTGAATCTTTGCAATTAATTTCTGCTGGTATTTCCACAGTATCGTCAGGTAAATTGGTTACAACATTTGTTTTGCCTTCGACAACTTTAATTAGCCAATGATTGAATTCATGTTGGCCTTCAGATCTATTTTTTTTTCTAATTTAACGTGTGTAAATTATTTTCATAGTGGACTTGACTTTATACATGTTTCCACAATGTCTGTTCGATTGCCACGTACAACCACAGGTAATGTCTGTCAGAAATCTCGTCCTAGTAGCATGACTTTGCCACCAAAAGGCAAATCATTACTCATGACTTCACATAATAAACGATCAATAAATTGCAGAGCATGTCACAACATCATAGTGGTCTCCTCTATGATAATTCATTTTGATTTTTTAAACTTAATGGCTTGAGATGATTTAATTCTAATATCGGACACTGATGTTTCCAATATTTGAACTGGAAGCTTAAATCCACTATGTACTGTTCTGCCACCTTCTAACAGCAGAGCAGCAATTCCAGTGGTTGCAAAGGGAAGTGCAATTTCACCTTTAGCTCTAATTGAACTCATCAACAAATTATAGATTAGTTTAGTTTTTTTCCACCGGGTCCTTCAAGATAAAAATAACGCTTTTTGAGCAAGTCATCATCTACTGCTTGCTTTATTGCACTGAAAGCGTTCAATTGTAAATCATTCAAATCATACATATGTGTTTTGAAGGTTTCCCACAAAGCCAGTGCATTTGGAACATTGCAAAATATGCAGATGTGTGCAAACTGTTCCCTCATTTGGCATGGTATTTCAGATAAAGCTGTCTCTTGGAGACATCTCTCCCACTCTGTGTCATCAGCAAGAAAGTTTCAATGTCATGCAGCTAATTGAAAGGTGTCATAAACTGTGTCATTGACAGTTCTCAAGTCTTAAAAACTTTGTGCACCAGGGACATTTAAAAGTAGTAAACAGAAACGTTTAATGTCTCTGAGACTTACTGTATACATTCTGGTAATAATTGTATTACCACCCTGTCATGATTTAATTGTTTAAGGACTCATATTGTCAGTAATTTATGAATATGTCCAAGAGAGCATGACATTGTTACATTGGGATTATGTGTTATTGTGTGGTTATATGTTGCCTGCAAATGGTTATTATGTATCCTAGTTATAATATATTATAGGAGGGAAAATTTTATATAGAACATATGTAGAGTTGGGAGAAATGCTCTGCATAGAAGTTAGCTGCAGATTGTTGCACACTCACACATACAGACCTTGAGTCAAGTCAGATGCATGTACTTCAAGTAGTAATAAGCAAACACTTGAGTTTTACATAAAGGTTTGTTCACTAGATATCTAGTGAATTTGATCTCAAGAGCTTTGATAGCCCAAGGTTGCAAGGCAGATGGGCTGACATCACACATACACAAATGTACACAAGGGTGTGGTATTGGAGTATAAATATGTTGTTTAGATCATTCAATAAAAGTTGAGAGATAGTTTTCAAAAAAACAAGGTGTGAGACTATTTCTGTGTGTTGTATCCTGACTCAGGGAGTGTCTTGCCATGGGCAACTTGTAACCTGTATGCAGTTTTCTCTGCCTGTACCTCTTCAGAAGCCATTTTTGTGCCACAGAGAACAGGAACTACATGATTCTGCTGGGGTAGGTTTGAACGCGGTTCATATCAAGCCCCCTTGAAGAAGCAGATCGTGACATTTGGCTGGCAGCGGTGGGATCTCTGTAGAAAAAACAGAAGGATGGCAGCTTATGAAGAGATGTCTGCAGCAGAGGAGGAGGAAGTGTACAGATGGTACCAAAGATGGATGGAGATACTGCCTGCAGGTTCAACCAAGGATCAGCAGAGGGAACTCCGGATACAGATCACACAGGAGGTACAGGAGAAGTGGAGAGGGGTAAGCAATAACCCTGTCTCAGCTCCTGTGGAGGGGAAATGCTTATCCCCAGTAGAGACAGATAATGTCCTGGTGACTGGAAAGGACCGTAGAGGAATGGGCCTTCTAAATAAATCGATGGCTTTCCTGGGTCTATGGCTAGGTTACGAGCTAAGGGAATGGTTGGAAGAATTAATATGCGAGGAGGTCGCCCTGGAAGAGCAATATGCTTATAGGGTAGGACCTGTTGTGATACCTCATAATTTTTCATTGGGGCTGGAAGAGGCACTTTGGGACATAGTACATGGGGATCCGGATTGTGGCTTGGGGGCAGAGAAAAGACAGCTGTGTCTGTTTGCCAAGCGCTGTCACATGCTGGGACTGGAGACAGGCTCTCAGACAGCTAACCTACTTTGGCCTTTGATCCAGCAGGAGCTACAGCTGGAGGTGGATTATATAGAGTTGCTGGATGAAGCATCCCTGGATGGTTGTTGGCCACCCAGCTGGGAGGGCTCATGCCAGTCAGACATGGAATGGAACCAGCTAACAGGTTCTACAGGGACCCAGCTAAATGTTGTGAAGGCTGGGTCAGAAAATAAATGTATGGACTGTGGGGAGAATTTTGATATCCATGATTCCCAAAAAAACAAGTATGCCTGCATCCATGGGGTTGACTGGGAAGAGGAAGAACTGGACCCTATCTTTAGGGGGCTGAGTCTCACCCAGTTAGAGGAATGGGGACAGGACCAAACCACAGCAGTGCCAGGCCCAGGGGAAGACCTGGGGAAAAGCTACTCTGCTCCTAGAGTAAGAGATGAACCTAATGAGCACTGGGCCCTATTAATTGACTGTGAACATTTTGGAGAGGTTCCTTGGATGACCATTGTCCACGAGCCAGCCACAGACCCTCCTGGAGCAGAAACAGAAAGTAGCCCTGCTCTTCAGCCTGAACAAGAGGCAGTAGCAGCTGCTTCTCAAGGTCTGCCTTTAACTACACACCAGGCAGTCTCAGAAGGAGAGAATCAGGAGGTTCCACCTGAGGATCCAGAGACCAAAGAGCCAGAGGGTACCCCAGATTGTGTTTTGTCTCCTGTTCTCCCTACATTAACTCCCCTGCAGCTGCCCAAAGACACTGGCTGCGTACCTGTAACCCTGGAAATAAGGGGCCACTGGCCAGGCTTGTTGGGAAAGAGGTTGGCTACTGAACCACAAAGGCTTGTGTCAGAACAGTCCATTAATCCACCAGAGAATGTCACTAGCCCATGTTGCAACTCCAGCATCCCAGTTTATTCAGGAGAAAGCTCAGGCCTGACAAAGGAAACCTTGTACTCTTTAATTTTACCCATGGGACTGAGTGCTGATCCAGAATCAGCAGGACAAGAGGTCTCCCTAGCCTGGAAGAAGAGGGCTTTGCTGGGTAAGGATCCATCCAAGTTTATGCTGGACTTACTAGCTGGGACGTACTGTTTCCCCTGGACTACCTTGAAGGGTCCTCCATGGCAGTTGTTTTATAAGTATCCCCAGGCGCTTGGGAAAGTCACTAGGCCACTGGGAAGGAGGGAGTACTCACCCTGCACAAGGGGAGGCTGGCAGGGTACCCAGAGAGCCACTGAGGATATCATATGGATGGACTTTCCAGACAGAAGGACAAGTAAAAGCAGTATAGCTAGAGATTTAGCCGTCAGGATGATCCTCTATGCTATACTAGAAAGGAAAGGGGGAGAAGTTGTCATGATTTAATTGTTTAAGGACTCATATTGTTAGTAATTTATGAATATGTCCAAGGGAGCATGTCATTGTTACATTGGGATTATGTGTTATATATGTTGCCTGTACATGGTTATTTTGTATCCTAGTTATAATATATTATAGGAGGGAAAATGTTATATAGAACATATGTAGAGTTGGTAGAAATGCTCTGCATAGAAGTTAGCTGCAGATCGTTGCACACTCACACATACAGACCTTGGGTCAAGACAGATGCATGTACTTCAAGTAGTCCTAAGCAAACACTTGAGTTTAACATAAAGGTTTGTTCACTAGATATCTGGTGAATTTGATCTCAAGAGCTTTGATAGCCCAGGTTGCAAGCCTTTGGTGTGGTATTGGAGTATAAATAAGTTTGTTTTGATCCTTCAATAAAGGTTGAGAGATAGTTTTTGCATAAACAAGGTGTGAGACTATCTCTGTGTGTTGTATCCTGACTAGGGGAGTGTCTTGCCATGGGCAACTTGTAACCTGTATGCAGTATTCTCTGCCTGTACTTCTTCAGAAGCCATCTTTTGTGCCACAGAGAACAGGAACTACATGATTCTGCTGGGGTAGGTTTGAACTAGGTTCATATCAAGCCCCCTTTAAGAAGCAGATTGTGACACACCCTTTTGTTTATGTTTCCATTTGCCATTGACGAAAACATTATAATAGGGAATCTCATTGTATAAGTATTCCCTTGCCTCAATATATATTTTGAATTTAGGATAAACCAAGCAGTAAGTGTGGTTTGTCTATGTCCACTTTGTGCAAGAGCATTTTCTTCATTGTCACTATGAATGTAAACTAATTGTCTTTCTGGCAAATGTACAGCTAATCGATATACAGAATGTGATCGATCATGCAATTTAAAATTTTAGAAGGTGCCACATTGCTTCTGGCGCACTGACATAGCGAGCATCTACATGAGATGCCAGTTCATCATGCACTAACTCCTTTACTTGTTCATTTGGTCCACTTTTTATGACAATAGTTGCGGCATCATATCCTTTATAAATATTTTCGTAGACATATTTAATAGATTTAATTTAAGTGCAAGCTTCCACATTAATGTGTGCATTATACTTCATTAAGAGATGTGGATTATATGGCACCACTTAGGTATTATCTACATCTGTTCTTTGAATTATGGCCTTTGGGCCTTTTCTTTGTCTATACAAAGGATACCCATCACAATTTGCAAAAGTATGATCTCTGAAAACTTTTGGGAAATCGTTTGTGCTTTCTTATTTTCCATACACAGTGATTGTGGATTTAGCTGTCCACATGGCCCATGAATCATACGATGTGTTACAATTTCATATAGAGTGGCATGTTTTTGTGGATGTTGTAGTTCCGCAGTAATTACAGAATCCACTTTCTCTGCAGTATTCAATTTATGATTTTCGGCAAATATGTGCATGTGGAAGCCTCTTTTCTGGAATTCAATGGTATAAACATAAGCCAAACACTTACCAAATAAATTAGTAAGGATTATGTCATGTATTAAGGCTGATCATTTTATTTTGAATATTCGAGCCACTAAGTCTGGTCTATCAGACACATTTTGACCATCTTTGAAATTATCAACAATTTCTGGCCATTGTGGATTGCATGTAAATTTAATAAATAAATCTGTTTTACCAAATTTAGTTACAATAGTCATAGCATCATTGTATCTTTCTCGCATATTGCGAGGAGATCATTGGTAGGAAGATGGTAAAATGATGTTAGCTCTGCCAGCTGCTAGATTTTGCTTTGTAGCCACTTCAGCAGCATAATCCATGAGGCCACAATACTGTTCAAAACAGAGTTTATGTTGTTGGTATTTGATAACATTTAAATTATTGGCTTCTACTTACAGGTAGGAATCAATAATCCATTGTTGTGTCAGTTTTCCTGCACTTAAAATGGTATTAAAGTCAGCCCTAATTGCAGTTTGAGACATTTTAAATTCCAGCATAGAAATATTATTTCTGACACGTTGTTTAGTGTTTGGATAGCTTGGAAGTATTAATTTTGATTGCAACCTGTCTCCCCATTGGGATACAAAATTGGATACGTCATTGGATCTAAATTTGTACTTAATATATCATTTCTGGGATTTATTCTAATATCCCTTTGAAAAGGTGGCTCATTCTCATCATTTTGAAAGACCATTGCAACCTCGTTAGCTTTTGGTAAGTTTTAACGTTGTTTATCAGAATGCTGTTCTCTTCTAAGAACCATATTGACTTTTGGTATTTGCAACTGATTTTGTTGTGCATGAAGTTGTGGTTGTTATTCAACTTCTGCTAGTTTTTTATAAGCTTGAGTGTATAGATTTTTTTCCATTATCTTATCAAGCTAATGAAAAACAGTAGGTAAGCATTTTGTATTTTCACAAAACTGCAATCGTTGTTCCACAGCTTCGTTTGTATCAAGTACATATAGTTAAGCAAATTTTCTTCTCCTGAGGGTGTAAATGAGAAGTAGGGTGGTAAAATTGGCCTTGAACTTTAAAGCAGTAAGGGGCATGTCCTGCAACATTTCCAGCTAATGCAGCACCCATAGATGCAAAAGAAATGGCACTATTATAAGATTGTATATTTTATTTTGTATTTTTGTAATATGGGAAAGTTGGGTCAGTCATTCTATTTTGTAAATATGTTGGTGATGTTTGTTTTTCTGGTAGTTTTACTTTGCCCTTTTAACAAGAACAAATTAACTTACCATCTCTTGGTCTTTCATTTATAAAATGATAAGCTCCGCAAAATTGACAAAGCAGATTCAACAACCCACAATTGTGAGGTTCCGCATTTAAATCTGTAAATAATGGACTTTCTTATGAATGAAGCTCAACATTGCAATCCATATCTACATTAGTAGCATTACCATATTGTTCACATCTTTCTTGCTCAATATGTTTTAATTTCCTATCTCTCTTTCGCGGACTTGTAGGAGCAAGCATGTGTCATTTGTTGGACTTTCGTTGGCACTCTTCTTCTCTTATTTTTTTCTTAGTGTGCTCCGATAGTTTCTGTCTGAATATTTTCTTTTGTTCGTTGGCCAGACTTGTTTATATTGGTTGCTAGTTTCTGGCTTCTCATCCATAGTTGTCTGTAATAATAAATGTTAATGTTTATTAGCAACGTGCCAATGATGTCAATGAGCCATTTATATGTGAAGTAATCGTTGAATGTAGCTTACCTCTTCAACTTCTTTTACAAGTGGATTTACCTTACATGTAAGGGCTGATAAATTGCAGAGTGCACTAATTGTGCCCAGGTAAGAGGGGTGTGGCTTGACTGTTAAACTAGTATAAAAGGTTTGTGAGCTGTTTTGGTGCTGTTTACAAGTGGATTTACCTTACAAGTAAAAGGCTGATAAATTGCTGAGTGCACTAATTGTGTCCAGGTGAGAAGGCAGAAGTTAATATAAACAGAAGGGTCGGACCTGTGAGCTTGCGAACATTTTCAGTATCAAGTGCAATTCTAGTAAAAGCATAGGAGTTTAAATAAAAAGAGGGACTTCAAAGAAAAGGGAGGGCAGATTTATAGTGCAAAGGAGGAAAACTTTATACAAATATATTATTTTATTTTCTATATTTTTCCCACTGGAATTTTGTAGACAATAATAATAAATAAGAGTCAGTCCAGTGGCAACCTTATTCAGTGTACATCCTGTCATATGTATGCAATACTGGAACAGATGATTCAGGTTCCATACCTCTGTGAGAGGTGTGAGCATGTTGCCTCTCTGGAAGCTCAAATTGGAGACCTGGAGCGTAGAATTGCCGCACTTAGTGATATTGCTCCACTGGAAAGGGGGATGGTGCTTACTGAGCACCGTTTAGCTGGGCCTAGCATGGAGGGTGGAGCTGGGGCTAGTGAGGATGTCCAGGGAGGTAGCTGGGTTACAGTTAGAAGGGGAATCAGGGGGATCAGGAGGAGGCAGGCCAGTTCTGAGTTGGCAAACACCAACAGATTTGCCAGATTGAGTGAAACTGCTGGGGATGTCCATGCAGAAATGGCAATGCCAGATAGAGCTGTTCCCTCTAACAGCCGGGAGAACAGCTCTACTGGAGGAGAGGGAGGGCAGTATAGGCAGAGCAACAGACAGGTTTTGGTTGTAGGGGACTCTATTATTAGGAAGATAGACAGGGTGATTTGTCGTATTTGTCCAATCGAACAGTTTGCTGTCTCCCGGGTACTCGGGTTCGTCATGTTGTGGATTGGGTAGACACATTTTTGGGAGGGGCTGGAAATGAACCGGCGGTCTTGGTACATAGTGGTACCAATGACAAATTTAGTGGAAGATGGAGTGTCCTAAAGAATGATTTTAGAGAACTAGGTAATAAGCTGAAGGCAAGCACCTCCAAGGTAGTATTTTCTGAGATAATACCAGTGCCCCATACTAGCCCAGGGAGGCAGAAGGAGCTTAGGAAAATTAATGCAAGGCTAAAGATGTGGTGCATTAAGGAGGGGTTTGGGTTTTTAGAGCACTGGGCTGACTTCTCACTTCAGTACAATCTCTACAGTAGGGATGGATTGCACCTTAATGATGAGCGAGCTTTTGTACTAGGGGATAGGATGGTAGAAAGGCTGGAGGAGTTTTTAAACTAGTAGGTGGGGGGAGGGACTAGATATAACTAATATGGTAGAAAGTGTACAGGGTATAAGGGATGAATTACCAACTCATAGGGGAGGAGATGGGGGGAGGGGTAGTATAGTCAATAGGGAGGTAGAACTAAGTAATTCAAGTACAGTGGCAGGCACTTCAGAACTACAGACTCATAACATAAGGCGTATGCTTGCTTATGCCAGAAGCTTGCCAGGAAAAATAGGAGAGTTAGAATTATTAGCAATTAATGAAAAATGGGATTTAATAGGCATTACCAAAACGTGGTGGGATGAATCTCATGACTGGACTGTTAATCTGGATGGTTATAACCTATTTAGGAAAGATAGAGGCAATGGTAAATGAGGAGGAGGGATTTGTCTGTATGTTAAGCCTGAATTTAGGCCTATAGTCAGAGAAGATATTTATGGTGGACCTAGTGATAAAGTTGTATGTTTGTGGGTAGCGTTAAATAGCGGAGCAGCAAATTGCAAAAGAATATTAGTAGGAGTATGCTATAAACCCCCAAATATAGCTGAAAGTGAGGAAATACAATTATTGTTACAGATTGGAAATGCAGCTAAGCATGGGCAAGTTCTAATAATGGGAGAATTTAATTACCCTGAAATAAACTGGATACTTGAGACCAGCAGTTCATCTAAGGGGAGCAGGTTCTTGAGTGCACTCAGGGATCGTTATCTGGCACAGGTTATACAGGAGCCTACTAGAAATGAAGCTATCTTAGATTTACTCCTCACAAATAATATTGATATAGTATCAAATGTTGGAATAGGGCAACCTTTGGGAAACAGTGATCACAACACAGTCTCATTTGAATTAAAAAAAACTAAATTTTAAGGGGCCAACGAAAACTCTTAATTTTGAAAGGGCAGATTTTAATGGTCGAAGGGCAGCAATACAAAGTATAGACTGGGACAGAGAACTGATAGGTAAAAACACTGAACATAAATGGACAACATTTAAATCATTACTAAATATACATACACATCGGCAAATACCGCGTGGGAGTAAAAGTAAAAGGAGTAAATCCCATCCAATGTGGCTTAACAATGATTTTAAGGTCAAGATACGGAGTAAAAAACAGGCATTTAAATTATACAAACAAGAGAGGACAGAGACTGCTTTACGGTAATACAAGGAAATCAAAAAGGCTTGCAAAAGCGCGATTAGACTGGCTAAAATATAAAATGAAAAATACATTGCAAAAGAGAGAAATGTATATTAATGGGAAGAAGGCAAGGAAGGAAGCTATAGGAACATTACAATGTGACACAGGCCGTCTGAAAATTAGTGACCAGGAAAAGGCAGATGAGCTAAATAGGTTATTTTCTTCGGTATACACAAGGGAGGTACCAGTGGTTGGGACACTGTAACATAATGGGGCTACACTACCTTTTCCAAATAATTGGTTAACACAGGTAGTAATCCAAAAGAGGTTGGAAAACATAAATGTTAATAAAGCCCCTGGTCCTGATGGAATACATCCAAGGGTACTAAGGGAACTGGGTTTTGTAATAGCCAAACTATCATATTTAATTTTTCAAGATTCACTGAACACAGGGTCTCAACCAGATGACTGGAGAAAAGCTGATGTGATATCCTTATTTAAAAAGGGAGCAAGAGCAAATTGGGGGAATTATAGACCAGTGAGCCTCACTTCTGAAGTGGGGAATAGTGATGTCCCAAACAGTTCGCCGGAGATCTATTCGCAACGATTTTCGCTTGTTCGCGTCCGCCGCGAACCGCGAACACATGCGCTTTTCGGTTCGCCCCCTATACTTTATCATTGAGGAAACTTTGAACATCATTTATTTCATTTTATCATTTTTTGTGTGTAATCTATGCCTGCCTGCCAGCGTGTGTGTGTGACAGGCTAACACCTAACAGCTTATATTGTGCTTATTTTCACTACTCATACCTTGTGGTGTAACATACATTGAAAACAACCATTTTTTTCCTGTAATCTAATTTCAGTTGCCTGCCTGTGTCAGGCTCACAGCTTATATTGTGCTCAGTGACATAAAACAACACTTTTTTGACTGTAATAGATTGAATAGCAATTGCCTGCCTACAGGCGTGTGTGTGAAGCCTATTGCATCTACTCTGCCAACATTTGCCAGTGCACAGTGACACTCATATCTGGTGGCACCTTAGATTGCACGCGCAATTCCCAACATTTGAAGTGGGAGGACCTACCAAGCATCTTTTTCCATCTCCCGCTTCCAAAAATCCATGCCATATACACGTCCCCTGATAGTGGACGTAACAGGGATTAAACCGATAGGAATAGTACTACTTAACAGTACACACCTTATAATACCGCAGACAGAGGCAACGCGTATAATCTTCCATGCTGTGCAGTGGAAGCCCCCAGACTCTGACCTGTGTATAATCTTCCATGCTGGGCAGTGGAAGCCCCCAGACTCTGACCTGTGTATAATCTTTCATGCTGTGCAGTGGAAGCCCCCAGACTCTGACCTGTGTATAATCTTCCATGCTGGGCAGTGGAAGCCCCCAGACTCTGACCTGTGTATAATCTTCCATGCTGTGCAGTGGAAGCCCCCAGACTCTGACCTGTGTATAATCTTCCATGCTGGGCAGTGGAAGCTCCCAGACTCTGACCTGTGTATAATCTTCCATGCTGTGCAGTGGAAGTCCCCAGACTCTGACCTGTGATTAATCTTCCATGCTGGGCAGTGGAAGCCCCCAGACTCTGGGAGTCTGAAGAAGAGGAGTCAGAGGAGGAAGGTGGCTTTGAGGAGGTGGAAGACCAAACACAGCAGGCGTCCCGGGGGGCTTGTTGTCACCTTTCGGGGACCCTTGGTGGCTGGGTGGAGGAAGAGACCTTCAATGACATCACTGAGGACAAGGAACGGGACATGGCTAGCTTGGTATCCAACCTTGTGCAAATGGGGAGTTTGTGGTTGTGCAAAGGGACTGTTTGCGGTTGTTTGCGGTGCAATAAACAGGGAGATTGGTCTGTTACTGTGAAGCGGGTGTAACCCTTACACTACTTGATCGATACAACATCATACCTGATGTTTTAAAGCATGTTATTCCAAACAGTTTAGGAATGTTAGGTGATTTATGCCCTTTATGGCTTAAAACCAGACTCTGCATCAACTATGTAATTTTCCGTGGGAGTTTTGCCATGGATCACCAACAGTCCAGGTGTTAGTCCCCTTGAAACAACTTTCCAATCACTATTGTGGCCAGAAAGAGTCCCTGTGGGTTTTGAAATTCGCCTGCCTATTGAAGTCTATGGCGGTTCGCCGATGTTCGCCCATTCGCGAACATTTGATGGAAGTTTGGGTCTGCTGTTCACGAACCGAAAATTTGATGTTCACGACATCACTAGTGGGGAAGCTTTTAGAAGGGTTAATAAGGGATAATATACAAGAATATGTCTATTTGAACAGGATTATAAGTAGGAGTCATCATGGATTTATGAGGGATAGGTCATGTCAAAGAAAACGAATTAGTTTCTATGAGGAGGTTAGTAGGAACTTGGATCAAGGCAACTCAGTGGACGTAGTCTTTTTGGATTTTGCAAAGGCTTTTGATACAGTGCCACATGGGAGACTATTGGGCAAACTAAGAGATACAGGAATTGCAGTAAATATCTGCTTGCTCATGGATTGAGAGCTGGCTAAAAGACAGGAAGCAAAGGGTTGTTGTAAATGGAACATACTCCGAATTGACTAATGTGGTAAGTGGGCTTCCTCAGGGTTCAGTATTAGGTCCTCTCCTTTTAAACATATTTATTAATGACTTAGAAGTAGAATTGGAGTGTGGTGTCTCCATTTTCGCTGATGACACAAAGTTGTGCAAGATAATTAAATCATATAATGATGTGCGTTCCCTCCAAAGGGATTTACATACAATTGAGGAATGGGCATCTAAATGGCAGCTAAGATTTAATATGAATAAATGTAAAGTTATGCATCTGGGATGGAAAAATAGCCATGCAAATTATAATCAATATATAATGTTAGCCATTGTGGAGGGAGTTTGTACATGGGTAGTTTAGAATTGCTTGTGTGGCAGTTTTTAAAGGGACATGGGAGGTTTTTGAATTTTACTAGGAATATGATATACACACGTATTTATTTATTTATTTTTACTTTATTCTATTCAGAAGTGCTTAAAAGCTCTGTTTTGTTCTGCCTAAAATCATACATCTTTACCTGTTTGGGTTTGTCCCCCGTAGCTCATGAACACATAGGGCCTCATTCTATTATCGGCCGCAGCCGCTGCGGGGCCGCAAGGACCGGCCGCAAGCTATTCGGCTATTCTATTCCCTTACGGCCGTAGGCTCCGGCAGGCTTGCGGCCGGTGCCTTGCTATCTCTTGCGGCCGCTCGCGCCGGAGGAAAGCCTTTGATCTAAAACGGCCGCAAGAGATTTGCAATTCAATTGCTCCGGGAAACCTCTCTGCAAGGCTAAAAACGAGCCGCAGTTACTTGCAGGAAAAAGGTCTCGCTAGCACCAATTAAGCACATAAAATAGCTCAAATAAAGCCATCCTGCACTTTGAGAAGACTCTAAAGGGATTTTAGGTGTTAGAAAAAATAGCACATAATTATCCTGTACTTAAATCCGTAAAATATTTTATTTTTAATATCCGTAAAATATCCATGTAAAAAGTCCAGAGTGCTTGGAGCACCTAAGACACACCCACGCCGCAGCCGGAAAATAAACAGTTAATTTGAACTCGGGTTTGGGCAGATGTGCAAGCTTGAGAGTGGGTTCCTTTTAATCCTCATGTCCCCCAATATGATCCCTAGCATTTACAGAGCTGTACAGTGCAGGCTTGAATTTATTTTTGACTTTTTATATTTCACAGATTACGGCCGGTTCCAAGATATGCGGCCGGCCGTAAAAGGAGATCCTTGCGGGGCCGTATAATAGAATCGCGAGTAAACTGAACCCCCGCAAGGAATCGCAGCCTTACGGCCGATTTACGGCCGATAATAGAATGAGGCCCATAGAGTGTGAAGGGCAGTGTTTCACATTACCCTGTCAGGGACTTTAGGCAGAAACCCCCTCCCACTATTTAATGAAATAAAGTACACAAATGTAAGTTGATACATAGGTATATAATATTTCTAGTGAAACATTCCATGTGTGAGCAGGTACTTCCATTGTATTAGTATTGGGAAATAATTATTCTTTCTCTTGGTGCGTAACACCTATTTCACATATATTCAATAAAGAATTAGAGAAAACTAAAATAATAACATTGTATTTATATTATTAGGAGACAACGTCGATTAAAAACTATTTAAAACCAAGGGGATTGGAAATGATTCCTTAAAAAACATTTAATATTGAATCCCTTATTCTTAGCTTCTAAGATAAGTAAATCATTAATTCTTGAGGGATCAATCCAAATGATCTTATTTCCTTTTATCTTATCTTAATCAGTGCTTGAATTATATTAGGTTTAGCTTCCAGACCTACATACATATATATCTCTCTATCATTTTTTTAGAGATATTATCTTTATATCCTAGGATCCTGACTCCTTAAATTTATTACAAACTCACACTTTAAGTTGTAGTCAGATTATTTATATATCTAACATACTTGGTGCTCTTGTTTTATATATTGTAATATCCTCTTACAGTCAATGCATCCTTAAAGTACATATATGGGTTATTTAGTATATTCAGACTGAATGTCTTTTAGCTGGTATAACAATTCCACAAAGGAGGTTATTTGCTATAAAGGCCTATAGGGAGAAACTCTTTGACCAGATTGTCACCATATCCACTTCCATTCTTACGTCCTGCTTATGGTGTTTCTTATATCCCCCATTTCAGGTTATCACACTTATGTGCACTTTTTAATTTCTTTAAAAAAAATATATTTTTATTTGGGGATTATAGAATCATTAAATGCATTACCAATAGACAAGACCCTCCTATAGTACCAAGCTCTCCCATGTACTAAAGTTAGGACACAGTAAGGTGACAGGAAACTGCTAAATTACGGAGCTGTGCTGGAAGCGCTGCCTGTTTACACTGTTAGCGTCTGATGTCAAACGCAACCCTGAAGCTAGGTACTTCCCTTTCAAAAGATCCAGATACTTGGTTGATCTATGTTTTATATTATTGGAGAGGACAGATATAACTTTTTCAATGGCTATTTAGGTATTTGTAATATGAAGGCCTCATGCTTTTTGTGTATGGTCCTTTAAATAGCTTTTCAGGGTATTGGTTTAGTAGTGTAGACTATTATACATATAAAACACTGATGATTGACAGCTATCCATCTTTAACAGTTATAAAAATAGAGTTTTTTTTTTATAACCATCATATGATAGAAACATTATTTTAATGTGTGGTTTTACATGTAATTAAAGGCAAAGTGAAATCAGGTCTACAGGTAGATAAAGTAAATAAGATACATTTTTATAAATGTTGAAGCTGAAGAGTATCTACTTATAAATAAAGGGGTTACCTGAGCACATAGGTCTGGCAGTTTACATCAACTAGCCAACGCTTCAACCTTGCTAATAGGAGATACTTACTATTACACATTACCTTAGTTAACTTACTTCAGAACTGAATAGTATTTGATTTTTGGATTGTCCTTCCATCTGACCAGTATAACAATACAGCAGAAATGTTCCCTTTTCTTTGTGGGACAAGTGAGATAAAAAGTGGTTACTTTCTGAATGGTCCAAACACATATTAATATAGCTGATATTAGCTATATTATATCCTGTTCTATATCTGCCATATGGCAAATTTGATTGTCTAAAACAAGTTGAAAAACTTGTTCCCTGCTCAGAATTCAGAGAAATACAGTTATTACATTGTATTCTGGAAACCTCGACAGTTACATGCAAATGAGTCCACAAAGGTTTCACTCTTGTAATCCATTACCATTTTAAACATGGATTCCTCTAAGCATATGCCAGCTGTATTACACAGCTTTGAGGAAAGCTCAGGATGGTTGATACACAAGCTAGGAATCACACCCACATACAGGTGTTATAGTAAGCCTCTTATAATCATGGGGCTGGATCCTAGCATGTGTAGTAGGTTTTTTGAAGAGGTAGTTTACCACAACAATCATTACATTTTTGTGGGCAATAGAGTATAGAAGCCCTCCCCCATACAGTCATACAGTAAAGAAATAGTACATTTGTGTTCATATTTGAACCTCTAAAACAAGTTAAAATGTATTTCCTGCTCAGAATTCCAAGAAATACAGTTATTACACTGCATTCTGGAAACCTGGGCATGTCCCACAAAGGCTTCACTTTTGTAATCCATTACCATTTTAAACATGGCTTCCTTTAAGCATATGCCCGATTCTTAGTTGTTGCATTTGTTCAGCATTTCTTTAAAAGTAAAAATAAGCATGATCACATTCATGAGAATAGCTGTTGAAAATCCACTCTTAGGAGGGGGATTGTTACATCATGGACAGGTATACTGCAGAGTGCAAGTCATCTTAATCTGTTGCTGTGCCTCCATCAGCCCTAGTATTTTCCAAACCTTATAAACTATGCTGAGATAATGTGCATGCAAATCTTAGAGAACTCTTTCCCCTTTAGCTAGCTATAGAAAGGACAATGTAATTAATAACAGATGGCATGGGATGACCATGTCCTTGGGAAAAAAATGTCTTATTGGCACCTCCTGCTAATTGTATCACATATAACACAACTAAAAGCATAATAAATCTGAACTGGAAGGCATTTTATGCAAGAGCTCTTCTCTTTTTCCAGACGGTAAATTGCTCAGCTCTTGAAATATCCATAACCTTTTGACACCCAACGTGCATTAGCTTAATTGCCTCTGCTTTCTTTTTTTATCCCTCCCCCATAATCTCTTTCCAAAACAGCAAAGGTATTTGTGTTATTTTTCCTGTTTTCCTGTTACTATAGTATATCTACTGTATATTTGCTAGCATGAACATGAAGGTTTAAGGGCCTAATCCTGAGATTGAAATAAAAAATTTACATTTGAAAAGAACTTCAAATGCTTTCCTCAGCAAGAGAAGGAAAATGAATGACTAACTGCTGTAAGGAATATAATAAACCTTTGAGATCTCATTTAATCTCTGCAACGCTGATATCTAAAGACTGCAGATAAACCCAGGTCTGCCAGGTGCCACTTGAAGTTTAAAATCAAGCATAATAATCAGAATTCATGAACAAAGTGTAGAGGTATGTGAAATAATACAGGACAAGGGAGCTTTAATTTTACAAACAGGATTACAGAATCCTGATTCCTTAGTATGCCCATGACTACACAATCTTAGATAAATAATAGGAGTCACTAATATTCTGTAAATCCAACTAGAGGTGTGGGAATGTATTAGCATGTATTATTTCGTATAACACACTAGTACAAGGGAGGCAATCACTGCTTATAACTCCTTAAAGCATTTACCTTTAGTCCTATCTGCTTTATAAAACGCAGCAATCACAATTTAAAGGAAGACCAGAAATAAAGTATTTGAAAATTACTGAATGGAGTATATTTTCCCATAGCCAGGCATTTATAAATTAGAACTGGAAACATAAATAAATATGAATACATGTTATTGTAATTATAATTACCTTACTTTTCAAAATAAATTAAAATTTATTGATTCAAAGAGACATTCTTATATTTAATGAAGAACTAAACTAATAATAAATCAATAATAGGAAAAATAACTTTAAAAATAGTTTATTACATCACAAAGTAATGAAAGTGGCTGTGATGTACTTTGCACAATGTTGCAATGTCTAGTTCATATTGGGAAAAGTGACATTGCAGCACATAGCAACCCATCACAGCTTTTGTGAAAGCTAATTGAATCGCCTTGTTGCCTTGTTTGTTTTTCTGCTTTGTAGACTGAGGGAAGCAGTGCCAGAAATAAATGTCAGATCTCAATAGAAGAAACTGAATTATTCCCAGCCTTAAATCCCTTCATAGTTGTAGAAACAGATGGACAGAACCATATACTGTGAGTCTCACAACAGCTTAATTTTGTATACCTGTAGTGGCCCTAGGTCTCCAGGTGGCCTCATTGTGTCTCTCACACAGTTCAATCCAGGAAATGTTGTTTTGTCCTAAGTTTTACTAGCATCAACTCCATTCTGGATGCTGCACTGATCCAGTCCAGTAATTGGGCCTATATAAGGCAGTAACAACAAACTACCTGTGCTCAGTTGTTCTGCTTATCAAATCTGCTTTACACTCCTGTATGTTTGTTTGTTTTTCTGTTGCTAATCCAAACTATTGTGACCATTCTGTTTTCTGGCTACCTAACTCTTTTGACTGTGCCTTCTGGATTCTCTCTGTTTGCTCCAAGCCCCTGACCTCTTGCTTGGACACTCGCTTATGAAAGCTTATGAAAGATACTTCTATTTTGATCTTGGACTGTCTGACTGTCTGACTCTTGGCCCTTATTTGTACAGTGACTTCAGTGCTCTGTAGGAAGCTCTCCTCCATAGGTTTCATACTTGTACCACTTGGAGCCACTATATATAGGTATGCAGGACCGTCAGACTTGCCACACTCAGGTATAAACTACTACACCTGTTGATACTCCTGAGGTGCCTTCTCATTTTGCTGTACCTGGATCAATGCTGCCATTAACTTGAGTGTTATGAAAGAGACCAAATCATTCTGCAGTTTAAAGAATCTATGTCAGTTTCTGTCTTTTTAAGCTACATACATTTTCACTGATTTTATTTGGATCAGAATAGTAATATTCTTACTTAAAGTAGAACCCATGCATTGGACCCACCATCTTCTAGAAAATCAAAATACATTTCTGCACAGTCTTATCCACTTCTGGAATGCTATGATGATAGCAACAGCAGAGATTTGGCATAGAATTGGCTGAAGATTATGTGGTGGAGTTCAGGAAATGGTCAGTTGATACTCTCTGGAATGAAAATGTTCTGATCCACCGAACCATATAATATATTAGCAAGCCAGAGCTCAGCTTCCCAAATCTCTGTAAATCTTATTTTGAGTGGCCATCCAGATTGATAGATGATTGAGGGAGAGGCAGCTGTAAAGAGTAAAAAAAAACAGCCCAAGCATATAGTAAATATAGGACAACAGTGTTTTCCTTAAACACTTAAATTGCGATTCAGTAAATTTAAAACGGCTCTATTTAAGCACATAGCATATTTTTTTACAGAAGTTTTTAGTTAGTGAACTTCTATCCAAAAGCATGGTTTTCACTAACTAAAAACTTCTGTAATTAAAATATGCTGTGTGCTTAAATAGAGCCCTTTTAAATTTATCGAATCGCAGTTTAATAAGGCTGTTAATCTTTTTCTGGGAACAACAAATACTGTGGTTTTTAAAATATTTACAATGGAATCAACGGGAACAGATTTTCATAGTCAGTTTTAAATATGTTTATGAGGCTAAAACAGTTAAAAGTTATTATAAATTCAGTAAATCCCAATAATTGAGACATTGAAGGGGTTAATATTATTTACTATAGATCAAATGCATGCCCCTTTTCCTGTCACTGAAAAATGTAACAAACAGCTCAATCAGATGAGCAATCCCCGTCCGATTTTTCATCACTTGTTACAGATGGTTCGGTGTACTAAGGATTAGTTATGAGATTATTTTTCATGCCTGCTATCATTCAGTTATGTCAAACAATGTTAAGGTTATAGCTTTTGGACATGGATGTTTCAGGATTTACATTCTTAGGGTTATGCTAAAAGTCATAAGTTTGGGTTAAAGCCATTTACACATAAGTATGAGATCCCTCTTACCAAAATCACATGAGAAAACTGAATACATTTTAAAAAAATTTGATAAAGAATAGACTTAGCTATGGACATTTTTAGTTACAGCTTGTATTGCCCATAAAACCCTCCTAAAATAAATTGCATAGATAATGAGTATGGAGCAGTTGATTAAAGAAATGAAGATGTGCTGAGGCAAGCATCTGCATGGTAGAGCAATTATCTGCAGCAGTAGCGACACTTTGGCTTTCCAAGTCGAAAAAAAGAGATTGGAGGTTGAAGAATTCAGAATAAACCTAACCTTCTGTCCTATTTGCACTAATTACATTTACCTTATAAGTTCCAAAGGAGGAAATATAGTATGGAACTTTATAATTTGATGGTACTTGGAACTAGGGAGAGACACTTAACCAAGCTGCAATCAATATACCGCCTGTGTAGTGCTCAGGGGGATTTTAATTCAAAAAGATCACTTCTCTAAACATACTTATGCCTTAATGATTTGGGGTCCTATTCTATTGCCCAATTCGTAAATTTATATACAGTTAAAACTGTTCTTAATATTCTATTTGTTATTCGCAATCCCAAATCACTGTGGGCAGCCAAAGACGCAAATTGGTTTTATCACAGCTAAACTGAAAAAAGTATCACATTTCTGTCAAAAATATTATGAGTACTAAATAATTGTTTCAAGGACTTTTTCAAAAACTTATTATAGCCGTAAAAGCAATTAAACACACAATACTGTACTTTAAAAGCATTAGAACGCACGGGAAAACATTAGAATGAATTGTATAAGTCTTAAACCCACAAATATGCAATTAAAATAAATATTATTTTAAAATATTACTTCTGAGTAATATTGATCCCCATGCTAAAGGGGTTAATACATATCATGAAACACACATGGACTAAAAAGAGATGATCTAATGCATTTTATACAGTGCTAGACTGTGTGATTGCGAGCCTGGGGCCCTATTCTATTACCCAATTCCTAAATTTAAAGGGATTGTTAATATAATTGTTAATATTGCAAAATATTCTATTAGCTACTCGCAATCCGAGTTACCCGCCCGCAATCACTATGGGTTAGCCAAAGCCGCAAAATTGGTATGGAACTCCATTGGTTTTAGCACAGCTGGAATATTACAAGCACTAATTAAACTTACACAAAATCAATATTCTATTAGACTCCCAGAGCTAGTTCACAAATAAAGTCTAACCCACCGTTGAAGAAAATCTAATACAATAGAATAAGGCTCTTGGTCATTTTTATGATAAATATACCTCTACAAACCACATAGAAGTTTAAACTTCCAAGTTGAATTACTAAAAGTAATACAAATCAAAAAAAGTCAATGAATTACAGCAGACAAGATAAAATTACAATCTTTATTTCAGAAAAAAATCTTACATTTTTTTTTTAAAATTTGCATTAGGTCAGTGCACACAACATTATTTTATACTAGCGACTTGCCCGTCAAAAAATTACGTCAATTAAATATGTATGTTTTGAATTCTGTTTTTCACGTAATATGTGTAGTTGTGACTTTTAACTTTTTCTTATCTATAAAGAAGTACAAATATTATATAAAAGATGTTTATTTTTTTAACATGCAACTTGTAGGGTACCAACTGATCTTGTTTTAAGAGTAGTAACATTTTAATGTAAGAACAGGTCAACATTGTATTAATGAGAATTGTAAACATGACATAATGTTTTGTAACATGCAACTTGTAGATTACCAACTGGTAAAGTAAATATGTATTGAATTCAGAGGAAGGCAAACAGTACCCCCCCCCCTTGAAACTTAGCGAATTGTATCAAAGGGGGAAAAAATGAATTCCTTCCTGACCCCATTAACTGGTGATCAGATTACTCCCTGGATTAATATTTTGCATTGACTGATACATTTAAATTGTATAACAAAAGCTCCTCATCCTCTTAACATGAACTTTGAAATATATGCAATTAAACAACTTTGGCCTTTTTTTCAAAAAATAGTAACATTATAAACAGTAACATAATGAAGTAACATTTAAACTGTAATAGTAGTAAAATGCAAGCAAAGTGTTTTGTGGGGCTAATCATGGTAAAAGGCTACTTGCAGAAAATTATCATTTGTTATTTTGTTGTTGTTGATTTTTGATGGTTGACATTTCATTGTTCTTGTTGTAATTTTCGAAAATGGCACATGGAGTTTCCTATGTGAAATAGTGGTTCTCTAAAAAGAGAATGCCAGACATTAAAGTTCGTCCGTGGGGTGTAACCACTGTTCTCTATGTTTTTTGCCATTGTATAGAGTTTCTTATGGAAATAGTGGTGCTCTAAAGAGAGTGTGAGTGACATAAAATGTCATTCTGGAAATGAAACCACTGTTCTCTATATTTTGTGTTTGTTTCTTGTTGTACATTTGTTGTAGAAATTCCATTATTTGTTGAAAATGGCACATAGAGTTTCCTTTGTGAAATAGCGGTCCTCGTAAAAGAGTCCCAGAGATATCAAATTTTTTTCCTGGAAGTAAAACCACTGTTCTCTATGTTTTTTGCCATTTTATAGATTTTCTTATTGAAATAGTGGTCCTCTAAAAAGAGCTTGAAAGAGTCCTCGAAATGAGTCCTCGAAATGAAACCACTGTACTCTAATTTTTTTTTTTCCCATCAGAAATTGTCGTAGATGTTAATTGTTGTTTTTTTTTTAGGTCTGTCCCATGTCTTGTTTTGTTATATGTTGTTGAAATAAAGTTATAATACTTCATAGTAGACAATGTTTTTTGTAAAAATGTGTCCATCATCTAATAAATCACCTTGACTTTTGTTGTTTTCAATGTAAACTTTAATAGCCTCTGGATTCTTGCATCTTGAGAATGCAACATACAGCTGGCCATGTGCAAATACTGGTTCTTCTAAAAAGATACTGACAGATTTGAAAGTTTGTCCTTGTGATTTATTAATGGTCATGGCAAATGCCATGATGATGGGAAATTGTTTCCTTTGAAGTACAAAAGGGAGGCTACTTTCTCTTGGTGCCAAATCTATTCTTGGTATGAAAACTCTTTCTCCTTTATGGGTACTAGTTAGAATTTCAGCATGTATGAAATGGTCCTTTAATTCTTGAACAATTAATCTGGTCCCATTACATAGGCTTTTTTTGGGTTCGCAGTAACATGACAATTGCACCTTTCTTTAGCTGCAAAATATGTGGTGGCATTCCAGAGGGAGTTAATGAGTTAATGAATTGAGTTGAAAAGTTTGTCTGACTTTCTTTGTCATCACCAAGTACAAAATTAGCAGTGTGATATTTTTTTTGTGGTGCATTATTTTTTTTAAATATTTCATTATTGAGGAGAAATGCATCCTTATTTTTGCATGTTAGTATTACTTTGTTGGCAAGCTCTGCATAGTCGTTGTTATTTATTGTAATTTGGAATATAGCTGATATGAGATCCTGTTTGCAAATCATATGAGCTGGGATCTGGGCAGTGTCATCAGGTAGATTTTGTATTTGCTCTGTTTTTCCTTCTCCAATTTTAATGAGCCAATCGTTGAATTCATTTTCTCCTTCTGATATCATATTTAGTTGTAATTGAAAATGGGTAAATAGTTTCCATAGTGTACTTGACTTTATACAGTACATGTTTCGACAATGTTGGTTTGATTTCCATGTACAACAACAGGTAATGTTTGTCTAAAATCTCCACCTAACAACATTACCTTTCCACCAAATGGCAAATTATTATCCATGACTTCACGTAGCAAACGGTCAATACATTGTAGGGCATGGCATAACATCATTGTAGCTTCATCTAATATAATTAATTTACGTTTTTAATTTTTTTTTGCTTGTAAAGAATTAATTTGAATATCCGATGTTTCCAAAATAGAAACTGGCAGTAAAAATCCTCTATGCACAGTTCTTCCAACTTCTAACAAAAGTGCGGCAATTCCAGTGGTTGAAAATGCCAGCGCTATTGGACCTTGTGCTCGAACAAAACTCATCAATAAATTATATAGATACGTTTTTCCTGATCCGCCAGGTCAATCCAGACAGAAATAATGGTCTTCGAGCATGTCATCATCTAGGGCATTTTTGATTGCATTAAATGCTTGCAATTGTAATGTATTTAAAGTTAGTCTTTCTTCTGTTCTTTCTCTTTGGAGTTGAGTGTCATAGTCTTCAAAGTTTATGTTGTCTATGAGACCTGGATCTGGCACATTAATACTTGCACAACTTAATCCATAAGTTAGAAAGCCCTCTTGGATTTCAATTAATGCTTTTAATTGTGCAATAGGCTTACTGTATCGTTGCAAAAAGTCTTCAGCCATATTTGTTTTACATTTTTCCCACACAGCTAATGCATTTGGAGCATTTGATAAGATACAAATGAATGCAAATTGTTCCCTCATCTGCCGTGGCATTTGACAGTGCTGCTTCTTCTAGACATCTTTCCCATTCTGTATCATCAGCTCGGAATTTTCTGTGTCGCGCAGCTAAATTACATGATTCAAAAAGTATGTCATTACCAGTTCTTAACTGTTCAAAACTTAGTAGTAATCATAAGCAGAAACGTTCAAGGTCTCTTGGACTTACAGTGTAAATTCTTGGGATTATTTTATTTCCACGACTTTTTCGTTTTCGCCATAATCCATTATACATAATGGTATGGAATGTCAATATATAACAATTCCCTTGCTTCTGAGTCAGTAGAATTTTATTAAAACCATGCAGTTAGTGTAGTTTGGGGATGCTCACTTTGTGCCAAAGCATTAGTTTCATGTCCAACATGGAAATACACTAAATGTCTTTGTGGCAAATGTACAGCTAAACAATATACTGCATGTGAGCGATCATGCATTTCAAATTTTAGAAGACGCCACATTGTTTCTGGCGCACTTACATAGCGAGCATCTACATGAGATGCAAGATCATCATGTACTAACTCACTGTGTTTGTTATTTTCTGCACTTTTGACCACTACAGTAGCTGTATCATAGCCTTTGTAAATATATTTGTAGACATATTTAATGGATTTTATAGAAGTGCAAGCTTCCACATTAATGTGTGCATTATACTTCATGAGTAAATGTGGATTGTATGGTACCACATATCTGTTGTCTACCTTTTTTCCACGAATAATGGCAGTTTGTCCTTCACTTCTTCTATATAATGGATAGTCATCACAATTTGCATACATTTTGTCTCTATAATCTTTTGGAAATTATTTTGTACATTTCTTATTTTCCATACATAGTGACTGTGGATTAATATCTCCACACGGTCCATGAATCATACAATGAGTTACAATCTCATATAGTCTACCATGTAGTTCTGGATCTGGTAGTTCAGCAATAATTACTGAATCCACTTTGTCACCAGTATCCAATTTATCTTTCTCTTGAAGGATTATAAGCATATGTGCATGTGGAAGGCCTCTTTTTTTAAATTTGTTGATATAAACTTAAGCCAGACATTTGCCAAATAACTGAATTATGGTTATGTCACGTATTAATTAATTTCATTTGATTTTAAATACTCTTGCCACTAAATCTGGTCTATTGGAAGCAGTTAGTCCAATTAGCAGATTATGTATAATCTCTGGCCATTGTGGATTACATGTAAATGTAATAAATAAATCTGGTTTGCCAAATTTAGTTAGAATAGCCATGGCATCATTGTATCTTTCTCGCATATTGCGAGGAGATCCCAGGAAAGAAGAGGGTAAAATGATGGCTTTGCCAGCTGGCAGCTCTCTGGTTGTAGCAACCTCAGCGACAAAATCCATTAATCGACAATACTGTTCTACACATACTTTATATTGTTGATATTTGATGAAGTTTAAATTATTTGCCTCAACTTGCAAATATGAATCAATGATCCATTGTTGTGTCAGTTTTCCACCACATAAAATGGGATTGAATCCATCTCGAATGGCACTTTGATCGACTTTAATTCAAGCATGGAAATATTGTTTCTCACACGTACTTTTGAATTTGGGTAACTCTGAAGAGTTAATTTGGGTTGCCAACCTGCTTCCCCATGTGGAAAAAATATGGGATATGTCATTGGATCCAAATTGGTAGTTAAGATACTTAAATTAATGAAAGGTTGCTCCTCATTTCTGGGATATATTCTAATATCTCTCTGAAATGGTGGTTCTCCTTTGTCATTTTGAAAGACCATTGCAACCTCATTTGATGTTGGCAAGTTATAACAGTGTTTATAAGTATGGCGATCTCTTTTAAGCACCATATTGAGCTTTGGGATTGGCAATTGATGTATTTCTGCATGAATTTGTCGTTCCTATTCTACTTCGGCCAATTTTTTGTAGGCTTGAGAGTATGGGTTTTGAGCCATAATTTTATCAAGCTCTTTAAAAACAATGGGTAAGCATTTTTTTATTTTCTTGAAGCTGCATACGTTGGTCAACAGCTTCTATTGTATCTAGGACATATAGTTGAGCAAATGTTCTTTGCTCTCCTTCCTCTGAATGTAAATGAGAAGTACAATGGTAAATTTGTCCTTGTACTTTAAAGCAGTAAGGGCCATGTCCTGGCACATTAGCAGCTAATGTTGCATAGATGCAAAGGATATGGCACTATTACAGGATCTTATGTTTGTTTTGAAATTTTGGTAGTTGGAGAAAGTAGGCTCAGTCATAATGCTTTGTAAATATGTTGGGTTATTGTTGTCTTTCTGGAAGTCTTAACTTGCCTTTTTGACAGCAGCTAATGAACTAGCCATCTCTGGGTCTTTCCTGTTTGAAATGATAAGCCCCACAAAACTGACAGACAATATTCATATCACCACAATTATGAACCTCTACTGCTAAAGATTTAAGTAAAGGACAATAGTGAGAACATATATCAATATGAGTCTCTAAATCCTCATTAGAAATCTTATCTGATTGTTCTTCAACACTTTCTAAATGCTTTTGTTTTTAAGTTGCCTTCTTAGGAATGGATTTTAGTTTCTCAGCTGATAGTCTTTTGCTTGCAAGTGTTTTGCTTTCTTTTTGTTGTCGAATTTCCTTCTGCTGCGGCGTCTGATGCTCTGCCCATGTTTTTTGACGTTCTCTAGTTTGACGTCTTTTCTTTTCCCGTTTCTTGTCACGATCTCCCATATTAGTCTGTAAATACAAATATAATATTATTATTTTTTCTAGTTCTTTATTTTTTTTTTTAAACAGCATATTTTTATTTTCTACTATCCTGTTTTGTGTGCATCACTGTTTCCATTATGAGGTTAGCTTGAGAAGGTTGGAGTTAGCAACATAGGGCCTCATTCAATGTCAATGTTTGCAATTGCATAAGGATGTATATAAGCAGTATCGTATATATTTTGTCTTTTAGTTTTCAGCAAGTGAAAACTTGGATAGAAGTTAATTTAATACAAAGTTAAAGAAATATGCTATGTGCTTATATAAATCTCTATTCAATTGGTTGATTTGCAATTGAATGAGAGTGTTAGTTAGGTTGCAGTGTATTTTGTGAAAGTGGCACATGAAAGATGATAGTTCCTTCTATTTTCCATGGGTCTCATTTTGTCAATTGAATAGGGCTCTACATAAGCACAGAGCATATTTTTTTATAGAAGTTTTTAGTTATTGAAGACCTTGCTTTTGGATATAAGTTCAGTAATTAAAATGTTTTTTTCCCAAAATGATGTTCTTTACTTATATAAAGGCCTATTTAATTGGGCAAATCACAATAAAATGAGGCCCCATTTGTTTTATCTTAATTTTTGTGCGCTACTGTTGTCGTTACGTGTTTAGGGTATGGAGTTGGGCCTAAACGTTTCTGCAGTAAAAAGCGTATATATCTTTAAAGTGTGTGTATGTAAACCTTTTTTTTTGTAATTTTGTATACAATATAGTTGGCAATAGGTCTATTTTTTTTTTTGTGTTGCTCTCCTGTTTTGCATGTAGCAATGTTGTTATTAGTGTTTTCCAGTTATGGGGTTAGACTTATATTATTAGTTAGGTTGCTGTATGTTTGCAGAAAGTCAACCAAAAAACAGGATAGGTCCTTCTATCTGATATGTGTAAATATCAGTATTTTATTTGTTGTTTAACATGTAATACTATACCTCTTTGCTTGAAATCTGTTGTGTGGAAATTGCTGTAGTGATGCAGAGAGTCTTCAGGCAGTGTCTATGGAGACTGAAAGAGAGAGAGCAAATGTTGCATTAAAATGTAAGTACCGGTAATTAATATTTTTTTAATAAGAGCATGTAAAACAGGATCTATATTTTTAATTAGTATCTATTGATTGAGGTTTAGATTATGGTGTTAGGCTTAGAGAGTGGATGTGTTATGTTGTAAATTTGTTGTAGTATCTTGTTTTGTGTGCAGAACTGTTGGCATTATAGGTTTAGGTTGTAGGTTTGGTGTTATAGGTTAGGGCACACAAAACAGCATTTAAAAAAAAAAAAATTATGAGTTCCTAATACTTAGAGGTTGGTGCAGAGAAAACAGAATGCGTTCTTCCATTTTGTATGTGTTTTGAATGTTTGTTGTCCTATCCTGTTTTGTGTATACCATTGTTAACCTGATAAGTTGAGGTTCTGGTGTTAGCCTTATAGGTTAGGGCACATTAAACATATGTTGTAATTGTATTTTGGTTTGTGTAACAATATTTTGTGTACTATCCAGTTTTGTGTACACCACTGTTGTCATTAGAGGTTTAGGTTCTGGGTTTAGGCTTATAGTTTATGGCACAGAAAACAGGCTTTATTCTTCAATGTTGTTTGTGTTAAGATTTTTTTTTGTACTATCTTGTTTTGGGTACAACAGTGTTGTGATGATAGTTTTAGGTTGTTGCTTTCGGCTTATAGGTTAAGGCACAGAAAACAGGATTTATTGTTCAATTGTGTATGTTTTACCAATATTTGTGATACTATCCTGTTTTGTGTACGCCAGTGTTGTCATTAGAGGTTTAGGTTCTGGTTTAGGCTTATAGGTTAGGGCACACAAAACAGGATTTATTATGACATTTTGTATGTGTTAACAATATTTGTTTTACTATCCTGTTTTGTGTACACCACAGTTGTCATTAGAGGTTTAGGTTGGGGGTTTAGCTATATTTGTGATACTATCCTGTTTTGTGTATGCCAGTGTTGTCATTAGAGGTTTAGGTTCTGGTTTGAGGCTTATAGGTTAAGGCACACAAAACAGGATTTATTCTGAAATTTTGTATGTGTTAACAATATTTATTTTACTATCCTGTTTTGTGTACACCACAGTTGTCATTAGAGGTTTGGGTTGTGGGTTTAGGAATATTTATGATACTTTCCTGTTTTGTGTACACCACAGTTGTCATTAGAGGCTTAGGTTGTGGGTTTAGGCTTATAGGTTAAGTCACAGAAAACAGGATTTATTGTTCAATTTTCTATTTATTAGCAATATTTGTGGTACTATCCTGTTTTGTGTATGCCAGTGTTGTCATTAGAGGTTTAGGTTCTGAGTTTAGGCTTATAGGTTAGGGCACACAAAACAGGATTTATTTTGAAATTGTGTATGTGTTAATAATATTTGTTGTACTATCCTGTTTTGTGTACACTACAGTTGTCATTAGAGGTTTAGGTTGTGGGTTTAGGCTTATAGGTTCGGGCACAGAAACCAGGATATATTGTTCAATTTTGTATGTATTAGCAATATTTGTGGTACTATCCTGTTTTGTGTATGCCAGTGTTGACATTAGAGGATTACAGGATTTATTCTTAAATTTTGTATGTGTTACCAATATATTTTGTAGTATCCTATTTTCTGTAAGCCACTTTTGGGAATATAGGTTTAAGTTATGGGTTATGCTTAGAGGTTGGTGCAGACAAAACAGGATTAGTTATTCTATTTTATATGTGTTAACAACATTTGTTGGAGTATCCTGTTTTGTGTGCAGCATTATTGTTAGTAGGGTTTTTTTATTTTTTTATTAATTTTGACATTGGCGCACAGCAAACAGGATACGTGTTTATTTTTTTTAACTTGTTATACTATATCTTGGTTGAATTATTAGTTGTGTATAAATACTGCCAATGTTCCTGCGACAATCTTCAGGCAGTGTCTGTTGAAAAAGAGAAAGATAAAAACATTTTTTTGTGCAACAACAGCTTCTTCTTTTTGTGAATGAAATGTATTTTTGTAAATTACCTGTTGTTCTTTTTTTGTCGTGAGTGAAATTGTGCAGATTTCACAGTGCGTGTGAAACCGTGCAGCGCTGCAAATTATTCAATGAAGCTGTTGAGGCAGAGTCTGTTGGAAATGTGAACAAAAGGGAAATATTAAAATGCATCATAAATATATATGTGTGTATATTTTTTGGGTAAAAGACAAATTTTTTTAAATAGATATGAATAAAATCTATGTTTGTTTTTTGTTTTTTTTTCTGTTTGAAATTGAGATTAATTTAGGGCACATAGCCATATATGTGTGTTTGAAATGTTATGATACATGAATACGGCTGCTTTTAGCAATATTTGAAATGAAACCTTTTTTTATTTTTTATGGATTTATTAATTAATTAAATATTTTATATCTTACCTCTTTGTTGTAATTTGCAGAATGTAAACTTCTAAAGTGATAATGAAGTTGCTTCAGAAGTAACGCCACCAGTGAAATGTCCAGTCACACTGTTCATCACCTGAGAAGAAATGTAGAAATTTCTGGAAAGTGTGCAGTATTTATAGACTTGAAGGTATGCATGCGCTATTTGCGTTCGAGACGTCAATTTGCGTTCCATTAGCCATTTTGCGGATAGTAGTTATTTTTTGCATGTGAAATGGTGGGGATTTTGTGTGTGTTACGTTCCGCATAATGTGTGTTACGTGCCGGATGAAGTGTTCTTGAGAGTTGGTTCAGTTTTGCGAATACGTTTTGTAATTTTACGTCCTTAGCCTCGTTTTCGTTTTTTTTTTGTTTTGAGTATTTTCCGCTGTGCACGGTTTGTCCGTTAAAGGTCATAATGGTTTTACAGGTTTTTGTTTTTTAGTTGTAAGGCAGCAAAAAAAATTGTGTTCCTAAGTCCCGCGGGTCGTATTTTTTTGTGTTAGTCCGTAGTTCATCATTGCATGTTTTGTTTTTGTTTTCAAACTGCTGCATGTGTTGGAGTTTGTAAGGGGTTGTGGGGCGCCGTAGAGCCTCCACCTCGCAAATTCGGCCCCTCGCTTAGCCAGGGTCCGCATTTTGGGTCTGAAAGTCGAAGGGGGATGGTAGGGATGAGAGCTGTAGGCCAAAGGCGCTTCATGCCAGCAACTGCCGCCCTCGCTTTCCAAGGACCGCAGTTACGGCGGGCCCGTTTGCTGACAACTATATATGTGATAGTCAGCATTTTAGGAGAATATACTGCACACATACAATTGACTATTTCTCTAGGGTTTTCAAGTGAGTCTATTCTCAAGAGAGCAGCGATAAGAAATATGATATTATTGTGTGTGCTCTATGTCACATCCAGGGGGTTGCCCAAGACTTCAAGGGACTATTGGACTATGGGGGTCCTGGATTAACATGGACTTTTTTTCTATTATTTCTTCCTTCTCACCCCTGACCGAATTCTTGAACTGTGACAGATACATTCTTATTTTGTGCCACGTGGGGTGGGGTGATCAGAGTTATTGTATGTGTGTGTGTATTATACACTGGCAATGTATGTGTGTGTTTTACAGGGTAGTGTGACCTTAAGAGGCAGGGATTATTGTAGTGGCATGTTCATTCACTGCTGTATGAAGGAAACCCAGGCATGTTTGGTATTGGACTGTTGTATTTTTTTCCAGGGATTTCAATAAAGTGTAATCTTATCAGATTACCCCTGGGAGTCCAGGATCAAAAGGCCAATTGGCCTGGATGGTAAGTTCCCAGACCGGGGGATGAGTAGGAGGGGGTGACATAACTGGACAGGCCTCTTCACATGAAAAGATTGGGTTGTATATATATATATATATATATATATATATATATATATATATATATATATACAGTATGTGCTATGTATCAATAAAGAGTGGTCAGTTTAAACATACATCATTTTAGATGTGTGTTTCATTCTGAGGGATCTAATAATTCTTATTTCTGACATTATTGCTGCTGGATTTGCATTGGACCCTGTTACAGCCAGTAACATCTGCTGGGTGTCTCTTGGTTCCTGTGGATTGCTGAACACTTTGGTGGCAGTAAGCTGGTTGGTACTATTCCTGGGGATTCAGGGATTCACAAAGAACAAGCCCAACTGAATCAGTAAGTTGTCACACTCTATAGCTCAAAAGAAAGGGAAATGTTTGCACACAATCCTGAAAAATTGTGACACTATATCACTGTTACTCAATTCCATCTCTTTTTCAGTAAAAAATATGCCACTCTATATTCATCAAATTAGCTAGTACCTATGAACATAAGTATAAGCATAATTGAATTTAATCTGCAGAATTTTGTTCCCAGTGATATCAACTCCAGACTTCTATGCTGGCCTCCATAGAAGTCTCTAACGAAATGTGTTTCTTGAAATACTGCATATTGATAACTACGGTGGAGAGTATATATTGTATAGTGATTTTGTGCCTTACCTCCATGTATGGGGGATATAGAGAGAAAATAAGTATTCAGCAGCAGAAAAGTAAGGGGTGGAGATATGCAAACTTATAATTCTTTACCATTGCTGAAATAATTGTTAATTCTGGATTTTGTATGAGGTAGAGGATCTACTGGTATTAGATTTATTAGCAGCTTAAAGCTACAACTGTAGAAAAAAATCTCTTTTTCCACCTCTTTTTCCTCTGAATAATGAATACATTTTTTGCCAGATTGATTAGAACTATATCACTGGAGTTGATATCATTGGAGCAATTTTATTCTTCTCCGGGTTAGATTCAATTATGCATATATTATGGATTTATGAGGGATAGGTCATGTCAAACATATTTAATTAGTAGGAACCTTGGTCAAGGCAATTCAGTGGATGTAGTCTTTTTGGATTTTGCAAAGGCTTTTGATACAGTGCCACATGGGAGACTATTGGGCAAACTAAGGGATACACGAATTGCAGTAAATATCTGCACATGGATTGAGAGGTGGCTAAAAGACAGGAAGCAAAAGGTTGTTGCAAATGGAACATACTCAGATTGGACTAATGTGGTAAGTGGGGTTCCTTAGCATTCAGTATTAGGTCCTCTCCTTTTTAACATATTTATTAATAACTTAGAGGTGGGACTGGAAATTAGTGTCTCTATTTTTGCTGATGACACAAATTTGTGCAAGCTAATTAAATCAGAAAATTATGTTCTTTCCCTCCAAATGGATTTACATAAAATTGAGGAATGGGCATCTAAATGGCAGATGAGATTTAATACGAATAAATGTAAAGTTATGCATCTGGGAAGGAAAAATAGCCATGCAATTTATTATCTTAAGGGAGCAAATATAGGGGTATCAGATATTGAAAGGGATTTGGGAGTGCTTGTGGACAATCACCTAGGCAACAGTGCTCAAAGCCAAGCAGAAGCAGCAAAGGCAAATAAAATATTAGCATGTATTAAGAAGGGTATAGAAGCAAGGGAAGTAAATTGACACAATTTTGGGCACCACTTCATAAAGAGGACATTTTAGAGCGGGAAAAGGTACAGAGAAGGGCAACAAAACTAATAAGGGGAATGGAGGGGCTAAGTTATGAAGAAAGACTAACCAAATTAAACTTATTTTCTCTAGGAAAAAGGCGTCTAAGAGGAGATATGATTACCTTATATAATTACATCCAGGGTCAGTATAAGGATTTGTCAAGTGAGCTTTTTGCGTCAAGAGGTTTTCAACAGACAAGAGGACATCCCTTGAGGTTAGAAGTAAAAATATTTCCCCTTAAAGAAAGAAAAGGGTTCTTCACAGTAAGGGTGGTTAATCTGTGGAATTCTCCACCAGAGGAGGTGGTGACAGCTGATTCGATAGATAACGTTAAAAGGGGACTGGATTTATGTCCAATTAAAAAGGGAATTCATGGTTATCCTGGATAATTAGAGAGAGAGTATTGATCCAATCGCCAGTATCTAAGGTCAGGAAGGAATTAATCTTTTTTCCCTTTGAGACGATTGGCTTAGTTTCACTTGTTTTTTTCCTGTTTGCCTTCCTCTGGATCTTACACAACTCCTAACCTTAAACTATTACCCTAACCCTTAACCTAACACTTACCCGAACCCGTCCTCTAACCCTATGAAATTGAGTTAAATTTCAGATGAAATTCAGTAAAATCTCGTAAGCGCCATCTAGCGGGGCCACTCGCTGCCACTTATGATGTTTAGTGAATTCTGGCCTATTAGCTGAATCAATCTTATAATTTTAGCTAAAATTCTACTTTTCCTCTCCAACTACAAACAGTAATGTAGGGCTCTGGATTCTGTACAGGATTCCTGTGCTTAAAAGGAGGAGTCACTTGACTCTGGCTTAGTTAAAACTGGGTAGGCTGGCTGTGAGAGGAATGTTCAATATTACTCATCCCACAGCCAGTCGTGGAGGATGTTTTTTTTTAGGTTCTGTATTGTATTGACAGGCTATTCTTATATATACTAGCGAATTGCCCGTCAAAAAATGACGGCAATGAAATTGTAAGGTAGCTAATGCTGTTTGGTGTGTAATAATGAAATATGTAATACATTAATAAATGAATATACTTTCCTATTTTGAAGCATTGTGTTGAAGAGCTGGCAATCTGTTTTGATGTTGCTGCAGCATTAGTGGTGTGGAGCTGCTGTGTAAGCGTGTTGAATGTGTGCAGTGTAATACTGTGCGCGCGCGAGACCAAACCGTTAGCGTTGTCGTGTACTTCCGCATTGCCGTAAAATGGAGGGTAATATGTGGTATGCGTCTTAGCGGAATATCCGTAGGTCTTTTGTGGTGTTCTGCGAGTTTCTTGTGGTGTTTTGCGTGTTTAGAGTGCTGTAGCCTTGTTTTCGTTTTGCCATTTTTTCTCTCGCTTAGCGAATTTTTTTGTGTCTAAACTCTTTTATTTTGAGTTAAATGAAGGTGTAAGTTGCTTTTTTGAGGTCCTGGATGCTCCCTCTTGCTGTAGGTAAGCTTTTTATGTATGTGTTGTGTGTATTTATTGTGTTTTTAATGTTTTCATGTTCCGATTGTTGCGAGGTCGTAATGTGTGGTAACGTGTCTCGTATGTTGTTTGCGTTGCGAGGTAAAGTTTGCGAGGGTCGTAGTTGGTGTGTCGTGTTGTTTGCGTGGTCGCGGTTGTTGTGTGGTTGTTTGCGTTTGAACGTTAATTTTGTGAGGGTCGCAGTTGCTGGCAAGGAGCGCCTTTGGCGCTCCATGCCAGCAACTGAGGCCCTCGCCCGCAGCCCTCGCTACGTGAGGGCCGCGGCTCGCTGTGCAAGCCGCCGCCCTCGCTATACGAGCCCACAAGCGTTAGCAACAACTTGTACGCTCACAACTACATATGTGATAAGCCATTATTCTTATATCTTTCATCTTTTCTGTTATATTTTTCTTTTCTGTATATCCTACTATTTTCCTGTGTTTTAATTTCTTTATCTGTTCCCCTTTCTTTTTGTTCATGCTTTGTTAACGGGGATAAAAATGATCTTGGGAGCTCATGACATTGTCATAAGCAACAGCTTGCTTGGAGATTGGATTGTGAACATAGCAAGTCATGGGTAGAAAAAGAGAATTGGGGGCCTGCTACCGGAGTAATTTAAAAAAAATGTCTGGAATAGTTAGTATGGCTTCAAGTGGTTTAGGCATAGTTGACACAGTTAGAGACACAGCAAGAAATTATAGGTTAGCTTCCACTGGGCAGTCATCTACAGGGAGTGCAGAATTATTAGGCAAGTTGTATTTTTGAGGATTAATTTTATTATTGAACAACATCCATGTTCTCAATGAACCCAAAAAACTCATTAATATCAAAGCTGAATATTTTTGGAAGTAGTTTTTAGTTTGTTTTTAGTTTAAGCTATTTTAGGGGGATATCTGTGTGTGCAGGTGACTATTACTGTGCATAATTATTAGGCAACTTAACAAAAAACAAATATATACCCATTTCAATTATTTATTTTTACCAGTGAAACCAATATAACATCTCAACATTCACAAATATACATTTCTGACATTCAAAAACAAAACAAAAACAAATCAGTGACCAATATAGCCACCTTTCTTTGCAAGGACACTCAAAAGCCTGCCATCCATGGATTCTGTCAGTGTTTTGATCTGTTCACCATCAACATTGCGTGCAGCAGCAACCACAGCCTCCCAGACACTGTTCAGAGAGGTGTACTGTTTTCCCTCCTTGTAAATCTCACATTTGATGATGGACCACAGGTTCTCAATGGGGTTCAGATCAGGTGAACAAGGAGGCCATGTCATTAGATTTTCTTCTTTTATACCCTTTATTGCCAGCCACGCTGTGGATTACTTGGACGCGTGTGATGGAGCATTGTCCTGCATGAAAATCATGTTTTTCTTGAAGGATGCAGACTTCTTCCTGTACCACTGCTTGAAGAAGGTGTCTTCCAGGAACTGGCAGTAGGACTGGGAGTTGAGCTTGACTCCATCCTCAACTCGAAAAGGCCCCACAAGCTCATCTTTGATGATACCAGCCCAAACCAGTACTCCACCTCCACCTTGCTGGCGTCTGAGTCGGACTGGAGTTCTCTGCCCTTTACCAATCCAGCCACGGGCCCATCCATCTGGCCCATCAAGACTCACTCTCATTTCATCAGTCCATAAAACCTTAGAAAAATCAGTCTTGAGATATTTCTTGGCCCAGTCTTGACGTTTTAGCTTGTGTGTCTTGTTCAGTGGTGGTCGTCTTTCAGCCTTTCTTACCTTGGCCATGTCTCTGAGTATTGCACACCTTGTGCTTTTGGGCACTCCAGTGATGTTGCAGTTTTGAAATATGGCCAAACTGGTGGCAAGTGGCATCGTGGCAGCTGCACGCTTGACTTTTCTCAGTTCATGGGCAGTTATTTTGCGCCTTGGTTTTTCCACACGCTTCTTGCGACCCTGTTGACTATTTTGAATGAAACGCTTGATTGTTCGATGATCACGCTTCAGAAGCTTTGCAATTTTAAGAGTGCTGCATCCCTCTGCAAGATATCTCACTATTTTTGACTTTTCTGAGCCTGTCAAGTCCTTCTTTTGACCCATTTTGCCAAAGGAAAGGAAGTTGCATAATAATTATGCACACCTGATATAGGGTGTTGATGTCATTAGACCACACCCCTTCTCATTACAGAGATGCACATCACCTAATATGCTTAATTGGTAGTAGGCTTTCGAGCCTATACAGCTTGGAGTAAGACAACATGCATAAAGAGGATGATGTGGTAGTGAATACCATACTTAAGGTGACATGGCTTGGTGGAAATATGGTGAGGATTTCCACCAATGAATAGCCACTAGTGACTGCATATGTCTTGGCGAAAAGGCAGTTGCATATTGGTTAAATATCATGGATATCATGCTGTGCAGCCCTTTCAGAGTGGGACCGGTGGCCCACAACTGGTTGCCTCTGCATCAACTTGGGAGTCTGCATGTAGGTACCCCAAAACTTCAATTTTAGGCATGCATGCTCCAGTTGTAGGGGGGGGACCCTTTGTCCAGTTGTGGGAAGCAACATGAGGCAAATGTATCAGCAATGCTGTCATGGCTAGAATGCTACAATAGACATAGAAGAAAGGAAGCTACTGATTAAAGGTTTTAGGGATGGTTTTAAGATCCCTTCTACCCATTGTGCCTTTGGATGTACAGCCTGCTAATTTAAACTCAGTAGCTTCCTATCCAGGTGTTGTGTTCGAAAACATTTATAAGGAAGTTATATTGGGTAGAATGGCAAATCCTTTTAAATAACCTCTAATTTAAATGTACTATGTAGAGCTTTGTCTGCCAATGGGATGTTCTATATCTTGTGCATACTTTGAGACATACAGTAGAGTACAGTACATTCCTGAAATGGGTGACGTGCAAGGAATCGGGTTACAGGTCTACGGTGCATTGCCTTTTCTTTTTGTAGGCCCCACAAAGACAGACATTTGTTCACATATGCTATTATGCTATTCACATTTAAAAGGTTGGTGAAAGAGTTTGGGGTTCACTTAGCTGAGGATAAGACAGAGATTAATTCTACAACTCTCTGTTTTTTGGGTATAAAAATAGATTTGAATGCAATGGAATGTAGTTCACCTACTCAAAATGTTAAGGTCTTGTGTTTGCAGTTATCTGCGTTAGAAGGTTCAAAAATAATTTCTCTACATCGGCTTCAATCGATTCTTAGTAAGTTACATTTTGCATCCCGCATTATTCCTATGGGCAGGCTTTTTTCCAGAAGATTGGGTGGTGGTCATTAGGTTGCAATATCAGTTTATTGGTGTGACCTCTGCAATGAAAGAGGACATTAGAGTTTGGTGTCACTTTTTGAATGATTTCAGCTGTAAGCCTATTCTACAACATTGAAGCATGTCAAATCTTGACTTAAAATTGTATAGTATCAGGGACTCATGGTTTTGGAGCCTTGTTCGCTGGTCGATGGTGTGCAGTAGAATGGCCAAAAAGATGGCTGGAGGTGGGCCTTTTTGGAACTGTTCACCGTAGTAATCTGTTTAGACTCATGGGGTGATTGTTTAAAGGATAGGTTAATTGTTTTTTTCAAGGAGAACGTGGCCTCAGTGTATGCGATTAATAATCGAACATCATCCTGCTTACCGGTAATTTGGTTGCTGCGACATTTAGTGTTGTACTGTCTGCAACTAAATGTTTGTTTAGAGCTAGACATGTTCCCAGGTTCAGAAATGGTATTGCTGATGCTTTCTCTTGTTTTTAGTGGCAGCACTTCAGTTTGTTGACCCCAGAGGCGAGAAGAGAATGAGAGAGCTTTCCTCTGAATCTTTGGGAACTTGGTGCAGAAAGATAGTCTCGTTAATACGCAACTCTCTGGCTCCATCAACATTGAGGTCTTACAAAAATATTTAGGACAAATGGAATAAGTTGGTTTGAAGAAAAAAGAATGGGTGAATTACACTGGTATTTGTTACATTGTAAGGAGCAAAGGATTTTGTTCACATCGGTGCGTCATAAGGTTGCAGCCTTAGCTTTCTTGTTCAAGTTAACTGGGGTACGGGACCTGACAAAGGTTTTTGTGGTACAACAAGTTATACAAGGCTTATCTCGGGGACAGCCAGGCAGGTTAAAAGGCCTGATTACATATTTCTTTATTATTGGGGATATTAGCCATGCTTCCACAGGTTTTCTATATAGACAACAAAACCTTGCTTTCTTGTATAGCCTTCTCCCTGGCATTTTTTTTTTGGTGCTTTCAGATTGGGGTTGGTTGGAGTTGGAGTTGGTTGCGGAGAACAAGCAAGGTTTAGGGGACCTTCAGTTGTTGGATGTGGTGATAATGAGCAATTGTCTGATCAGTTGGGGAGAAGTAAGGAAGTGATTTATAAAAAAAAAAAGTACAGATTGTTCCCCTTATGCTTGTTCATTCATGAAAATGGCTTTGCCTTGACTCACTTCCAATTCTCTAAGCTGCTTAAAAGTTACATAAAGTTAAAAGGTGGTTGGGTTTGGATAACTCTGGATTTGGAACCCATTCGTTCCACATAGGGGTAACGACTGAGGTGACTCGTCTGGGTCTTTCAGAGGAAGTGGTGAATAGAATTGTAAGATCAGAGTCCAGGCGTTTTCAGTTATATGTGAGACCAAAAGTGGTTGCATATTAATATTAATTCTCTCTTGTGTTATTATGCCATTATAAAATGGAGGAGATGGCATTATGCTAGGAACCCAGGGAATATAGAAAAGGCAAAGGCAAAAGGTTAATAAAATATCAGCTTGTTTTGTTAGGAACCTTGGGTTTCTATCACTTTTGAGTTTGAGGACAAAGAAGCAAACTCATTATTTTTGCATGATGGGGTCCATCTAACTGAAATAAAACTTGAATGAATGATGTTAGAATTTAAGAAGGGTACACACTGCACCATGGCTCTCAAGGGGCATCCTACTGCAGCAATGTGTAGGGGTGGTAGAAATTGCCCGGACCAGTGGTATAAATGGATTTATCCCTACCTTATGGTGGTATGCCCATGACAAACATTGGGCCTTGAGTGCAGACTCAGGACTTGGGGTGACTGCTGTCACAACCTACAATGATGATGGAGTATAGAGGATCCTAGTCCTCTTTTCTCCTGTAGATTTTAGACCTAAGATTTGAGTGACTCAGACCAATGGACCTTCCTTGTGGATGCAAGAGTATAAGTCCCAGCTTTTGGTAGTGTGCCTGGGAAAAACCTGGCATGGAGTCAGAAACGATCTCCTCTGCCAGCATATGCCCTTGGGTCAATAATACACCTGCACACAAAGTCTTGATGAAAATTATGAACAACTTCTTTATTTTTACACAAGTATTTAAACAACTCACAACAACAGTACAGGGAGTGGCTACCCCTTTGTCCAACCCTTATCTTCCTCTTGGCCAATGGGGTAATCTCCAGAGTAACTTTATTACCTCTAGCCAATGGACTAGAGGTAAGCTCTGGGAACTTCCAGACCCCTCCCCTGGGCCGCCCACTAGGTGTGGCTAACAGAGTCATTTGGATGCTGGCAGTTAAGAGAGACACATCTCTTTGCTATGGCCCAGGCCCCTGGATCTGGGCTAGGGAGACCCCAGAGGCCCCCTGGATAGATGGTGCCCCTATGTCTGGTGGGAGCCTATTGTTCTTGACTTAAGTATGTGTACTTAAAGGATTAACCTTGGTGGCCAGCTGGGGGTCCTTCTCCTGTTGCAAGATGTATGTGGCAATGTATCCAGCATGACTACCCCATACTATCATATACATATGTGTACATATTCCACACACTGTCAGTCTATTTAAGTACAAGCGTAAAAGCGCACCCCACATAAAACCACCTAATGTCCTCATAGTATATGGGATTGGGGCAGGGTTTCCACATCAATCCATCTCATGCATTATGATGACTTTTATTGATGGTGATGGGAACCCTGCTCATTTCCTTAGACAGTAATCATAATAATATAACAGTATAACCGTATAACAGTATAACAGGGGGTCTGGGAGCCCCAAACCCCCAGGTATCGTCTCTTGTGTCAACAGCCTGTGACAGACATCTGTCCAAGTCCCAGATGACTGCCAATCACAAAATGGCCCCAGCATAGTTCACACCCAAATCCAATATGGCCACTGGCTGATTCATGACAATCCTTCCCCAAGCGGGCAGGGAACATCAAAGATTTTCCCAGCTACGCTGATAGTCATGAATCTGCTGGTTTGGCCCGGCCCGCTGCATGCTAGGCAAGTTCATGTCGGTGCGCACACAGTCCCAAGGTGCAGAGTAAAGACCTCCCCCAGCCCTTGACCTTGCTCCCACTGTATAGAGCAAATTGCTCTTGCCCTGCACCCCCACCCAAAACAGTCCAGGATCCCAGCTCTCTGTTTTTGGCAGCAGCATGAAAGTCTCTGGGGACACAGTGGGATGCACCCATACATTCTTCTGAGGCAAAACCGTATTTTTGGGAGCCCCATAAAACAACCCCTGTCCCATAGCAACCCCTTTCCCTCCAGCCAGTCCCCACAGCTGGGCTGGGGTCTCTAAAAAAGTCTCTGGACCTATGGGATTGCAAGGGGGCAGTCCAGTACTTCCCTCGGCAAAATTATTATTGTTGGGAGCCCAATAACACCATAACTGCAGTAAAGTACATACCGGTCTGCGCTTGACTCCAGCGTCCCTGATGGAGTCCGGACTTGGATGCTCCCTTTGCTCTGGCTCCTGGAGATCTGTATCTTTGGACAGACCCTCCTGGTTTTCTTCCCCTGGGTCTGTCTGTGTTGCAGCCTGGAGAACTACGCTGTTCCCACCCAGGCTGTGCTTTGGGGCCCTCAGCTGACCCTCTTCTTTTGCCTTTGGTTGAATGACTGTGCTTTGGCTCTCTGATGTAGGCTGGGGAGTCTCGCAATTCCCACCCAGGCTGTGCTTTGGGGCCCTCAGCTGACCCTCTTCTTCTATGGCTTTTTCCTTGGCAACTTGGGCCTCATCCTTTGTGGACTCCTGGGCACTGGTCATCTCAGGCAAGTCCTCACTACATCCACAATCCTTTGAGGTGCCGCAATGCACCCATGGTTCCTTTGCCAATGCTGGCAAGCTTGCTGCCCCTGTCGGGCTCTTGGTGCCCCTGGCACTCTCTTGGTGCCCCTGGCACTCTTGCTGTGTGAGGCCTGGTTCCCTGTAGCTAAGAACCAGTTCCTTTCCCTCCCCACAGTCCATTACATAGCCCTCCTGGGCTCTGTGCTTCACTAGCACCTTTTGTAGCAACTCTCCTGGGGTGTCAGAGTACAGATTTTGGTTATCTGTTGTAGGCTGGGGAATCTTATCCTTCCCACCCAACCTGACCTCTACGGCCTTTTCCCCAGAGTGCATTACATAGCCCTCCCCACAGTCTCTTGGGTGGCTATCCTGAGCCCCTGGCTCCATTAGCAGTTCTGGCCCATACACATTGCCTAGAACTTCTGAGGGCAGACTTAGTTCATCTGGCCCTACTTGTAGAGCAGTTACTGGGGTTTCTGCCAGGATTTGTGCTGGAAGGTAGTCCTCAGGTGAGACCTGTTTGGAGAAACTGTGCTCTGCTAGCATTTCCTCTGGGATTAAGTCTCTTGGGGTATCAGGGGACAAACATGGGTTATCTGACCCCACCCAGGGAACATTCCCCTGGGTCTCTGGCTCTTGGAGCTGGTGATTTGGTCCCAAGCTGACTTTACCATCCCTTCTAGGCTCTGACACAGTCTCTATATTTTTTAAAGGAACGCATTCTCCATCACTATGTTCTCCCCAGACCCCTTGCACACAATCACTTTAGTACATACCATCTGTGTTGTAACGATCTGGCGACCAGTCCTCTTGACTGGGTTGTTCCCCTCTTGATGGGCAAAATGTCTCCCCATAGATCTCGTCCCACAACTCAAAATACTCCTCCTCCAGCTGCAGTTCCTGCTCAATCAGGTGAACCATTAAATTAGCCTCCATGGACCACGGTTCCAGTCCCAGACCACGACAGCGTTCCACAAACAAGTTGTTGTGCCTTTTAAAGGTTCCTATGCCCCCTTCAGGATCACCATACACAATGTCTTGGAGGCCAGAATCTATCTCCAAGCGGAAATCAAACTCCTCTCCAAGGCCACCAACTATTCTGGCGCAAAAAACGTGATATTGGTTCTCCAAGGCAACCTCTTTTCTTACTAGTACTTCCAGCCAGCCCATTAGCTCATCATCCTGCCACAGATTCAGAATCGCCATCCATTTCTCTAGGCGCAATGTCTCTCTGTAGCCAAGTCTTTGCTGAGCTGGAGTTCTCGCTCCATTGCGCTCCTGCCAGATTCTCTGGTAATGCTGGTCTAGTACGTCGGACACCTCTTGTGCGGTCATCTTACTGGGGTATAAGTGCCTGGCTGCTTTAAACCGTCTTGTTGCTTCTTTGGTGATATCCGTCTGTTCCATTGCTGGTCTTTCTGTAGAGTCTCCCACCTCTGTCACCAATTGTCACAACCTACAATGATGATGGAGTATAGAGGATCCTAGTCCTCTTTTCTCCTGTAGATTTTAGACCTAAGATTTGAGTGACTCAGACCAATGGACCTTCCTTGTGGATGCAAGAGCATAAGTCCCAGCTTTTGGTAGTGTGCCTGGGAAAAACCTGGCATGGAGTCAGAAACGATCTCCTCTGCCAGCATATGCCCTTGGGTCAATAATACACCTGCATACAAAGTCTTGATGAAAATTATGAACAACTTCTTTATTTTTACACAAGTATTTAAACAACTCACAACAACAGTACAGGGAGTGGCTACCCCTTTGTCCAACCCTTATCTTCCTCTTGGCCAATGGGGTAATCTCCAGAGTAACTTTATTACCTCTAGCCAATGGACTAGAGGTAAGCTCTGGGAACTTCCAGACCCCTCCCCTGGGCCGCCCACTAGGTGTGGCTAACAGAGTCATTTGGATGCTGGCAGTTAAGAGAGACACATCTCTTTGCTATGGCCCAGGCCCCTGGATCTGGGCTAGGGAGACCCCAGAGGCCCCCTGGATAGATGGTGCCCCTATGTCTGGTGGGAGCCTATTGTTCCTGACTTAAGTATGTGTACTTAAAGGATTAACCTTGGTGGCCAGCTGGGGGTCCTTCTCCTGTTGCAAGATGTATGTGGCAATGTATCCAGCATGACTACCCCATACTATCATATACATATGTGTACATATTCCACACACTGTCAGTCTATTTAAGTACAAGCGTAAAAGCGCACCCCACATAAAACCACCTAATGTCCTCATAGTATATGGGATTGGGGCAGGGTTTCCACATCAATCCATCTCATGCATTATGATGACTTTTATTGATGGTGATGGGAACCCTGCTCATTTCCTTAGACAATAATCATAATAATATAACAGTATAACCGTATAACAGTATAACAGGGGGTCTGGGAGCCCCAAACCCCCAGGTATCGTCTCTTGTGTCAACAGCCTGTGACAGACATCTGTCCAAGTCCCAGATGACTGCCAATCACAAAATGGCCCCAGCATAGTTCACACCCAAATCCAATATGGCCACTGGCTGATTCATGACAACTGCCAATGGCCAGGCTTCCTATCTCTCCCCTTCACATAGGTTGTAAATATATTCATGTTGTTAATAAATGTTGTGGCCAGTTATACCTCCATATTTTGTGTTGTGTTCTTTATTTTGATTGGGGACACGCATGGGTCCTACGTGGCTCATTCAATAAATCCACTAAATACTAAATCACATAGGTCTACCTTTTCTACAGGTTTTCTACAGGTTGTACCTTATGATGCAAAACGAGCAGTCTGTGCAATTTGCAATTCCAGCAAATTATGTTAGTACTACAAAATATATTGGAGCGTTATAAATAAAGGATAATAATAATAAAGTGTCTGTGTTTAATCTACTGTAAATTTAAAATGGTAAAGGCAAACACAGTAGAGGAATTCAGCATGCCTGATATACACATAAGTCTAGCATAAACATTAATTAAGCCAAACTTTTTGGGTAAGTATAATAGTAAACTGCACAGGTCTTTTAGTTATCTGCTGTCAAATCTATGTTTCTGCAGAATCACAAACTTTTTCCTTGTTGCACCACTGCAGGGTGTACATTCAAATGTGTTCAGGCATTGCAAATATCTTAGCAACAAATACAAAACTGTCTTCTATTACAGATTTATTATAAGAACACTGTCTTCTCAGACAAATATACAAACTTCCAGTCCAGTATTATTTATAGACTAGCCTTGGCTTATCCTTCAAGCTATGTCAAGCTTGTCAATATGTCACTTATCAAGTGCATGAGAACTTGAGCTTTTATAATAACCCAAACAACATTATTCAGTTCACATGTATAAGGGTCTGGAGTGGGGAAATTGATCTGTTTAAAAAGGTTCAACCATAAATTCCTTAAATCTTCAATAATTATACATTCTTGACTGATAGTTTGCAAAACATTGGAAGTAAACTACATGCAACACTGTTTTTGTAAAACTTTATATAATAAACATACAAACAATGAGCCTCATTCAATTGCAAGCCCGCAAGTCGCGGGATGTAGGCCCTTAAGTCTAAGGGCCTGCTGTGGGTCCACAGCGTCCGCGATTTATCGTGCTTTCCAGCCAGGCCCGCAAGTCCCGGCCTGTTAGCGCACTTCGTAAAACATGCTATCGTATGTAGCCTTTCGGAGGCGTGAACATGATCAAGTTAAGCAAGCCCGTAACTCCTGAGTTAGAGACAGCCAATAGAAATGGAGCCTGTCAAAATTACGTCAGTAAAACATGCAGCCCTATTAAATTCCCCTAAAGTGTAAAACTGTCGCCCGTAACGTAGCCTGCAAGACTTATAGCCAAATTAAATTCCCCTAACGTGTAAAGCCACAGCCAGTTTCGTAGGCTGCAACACCCTCGTCTAATAAATTATGCCCATAAAGCAACCCACTGCCGATCTGCGCGTTTGGAGCGAAAAAAGCCTACTGGACAAGAAAAAGTCAACCGCGCCGACGCAAATCCTTCGTCTCTCAAGCTAGTAAATGCTACGTTGCAATTTCTCTATTAAGTTGCAATGACTTTGCAAAGACGACATGGCGTTCAAGCCCGTATTCTGCAAAATGGAGGATAAAACATTACAGGCTCCAAATAGGACCCACGAAAGGGTTTACAGACAATTTTTAAACACTGTAAAGGACAATATAAACACACCAGGGCACTTTAAAATATGGGGAAAGCACGGAAAGCCATTACAATTACTTGCACAATAATCCCCCAATAAAATTAAAGCATTACAAAAAATATATATCTTTTTTATCATATGTTGCAATGGTCATGCAGATGCAAATATGAAAAGCCATGCTGCAACATGCACACATAAATGAAAGACACACTACCTGATTAAATAGCAAAACAAAAACATGAAACTTATGCAATATTAACCCTTTCTCGCTTCCAGGGGCTCTATTGTGGACCCTAAAATATCAATAGAATTGCATATACATCTCGCTCATCACATCTACATTTGGAAAAACAAATAGTGGCCATATTCCACCGCCACATCACATATATTATGTATCCGGGGAACATTTTAGTATTTGTTGTTCCGTCCTTCAGTCCTGTCCAACTCTCTGTGACCCAATGGACTGCAGCACATTTAGCTAGGTCTCTGCCTGTGCTGTTCTGCAAGGTTTGCATGCCAAAGATACTGGAGGTGGTTGCCAGTTCCTACTCTAGTCGACTGGTATTTGTCTGACTTCTCTGCTATCACCTGCCCACCTACACTGGCCCTACATGGTAAAGCTTCATTCAGGTAGACAAGCCCCTTCACCACCACCACTTACCACTCCACACTAATGTAAATTGATGAATAGCAGAACAGAATGGGAGCTCACAAAATGAGAATGAGTAGACATCTTGGCACATGGCCAACGGCAATGGCGTGGGACTTACTAGGATGGGCGTAGCGGACATTATCCCTGATGGAGATGCGTTGGCTGTTTATTCACGTGCCTCTGCACAGCGTTCATGTGTTTTTGTGGCCCCTCCTGATTAGTGTGGTGTATGTTCCCCTGGTCCCTTCAGCATTGCTAAGTGGTGTTGACGAGGGGGCATGTGTACTGCAATGAAGCTGTTAGCTATACCATGTAGGGTCACTCTTGGTGGGCACGTCATAGCAGAGAGGTCAGACAAATCACAGACCACTAGAGAAGGAACTGTCAACCCACTTCTGTATCACCTGTCATATTCCTAAAAGGCCCTCAGTGGAATATTCATACTCCACAGTATCACTAATTGAACTTGGCCTGTGTATTAACCCTTTATTATTATTATTATTATTATTATTATTATTATTAAATGTGTTATTCAGTATTGAATGATATATTTTATTATGACTATTATCCTTTTTATATACAGTGATCTATTGCATTAGTTTATATATATAGGAATGTAACACTAATGTAATGCATGTGGATGTCCCATAACCCCAAATACTGAAAACACACTGACATAGTTAGAACGGTATAACAAAGCTATATTTTTTACACAGAGCACAATCAGTAGTGGTCAAGACTGTGCATTAATACCATGGGTGTGTTGTGGGTGGATCCAGAGAGAGCAAGAGGCAATTATTGGAAAAAAGGGGATACCTACAGGGGCTAATGTCATAGTCATAGCACCTACCAGGGTCACATGTGGTCACTACATCACTGTAATCTGACTCTGATGAAAAAAAGTATCATCACAAATCACTCCATTTCATTGAAGAATCCAGTTATGTGCATAGGATCTGCTCAATAAAACAGATGATTCAACCTCTGAACTGTGTAATCTAATCCAGTTTCACACAGTGTGGTGACAAAAAAAGAGAAACAACTAAAAATTGGTCAACTAAAAAAAGGCAGAGGAGGATTAAAAAAATGAATCAAAATGCATGTACAGTACAGAGCTAAATACTGTAACTGTAACAATACACCAACTCACCTGATTCCCATCAAGCAAGCATTACTAACTATTATCTAGGTCTCTGGATAATCAGCAATATGAGCACAAAAAAGAGAAAATAAGAAAACAAAAAATACAAACTAAGGCCTGATTCATCGGGACTGTAGCATCTCTTCTCGACAGCATTCCTTAGTGACCATCAATTGGTGACACGCTAAGCAGAACCCTACGTGTCCACAGAGAAGAGGATCATGGATCATATGATGGGAGGTAGCCATCTGCATACAAAATATCACCATCACATAGGCCAAGATCCCAGACTATGTAGCCAGGCTAGATTAGGTTAACATTGTGACCAATATATTGTCACTGAGGAGTGCTGTTGAGAAGGCACAAACATGCCAGCAGCCTCTATGTCCTCCTCCGCCTAGCCCCAGGGCCCACATCTTTCGTGGCCGTCCTCCGTCATAAGATGATGCCTCCTCTCCTCCCTAGAGCACCTTGCCAGGCTGCTCATCACCTCTGCATGATTGGCAGAGATGCTGGCCTGGATCCCCTGAAGATAGTCCAGTTGCTGGTGCATGAGGGCCAGCATCTCCGCCTACGCAGCCTAGCTTGGTGGTGGTGGAGATGGAGGTCCTCAGTGCAGGGCCAGATGAGGAGGTGGTGGGGATGGAGTGGGGAGTGTCTGATGCCCGGCTGGAGCCAGGGCTGTGACAGGTGGTGGTGTACCCGGTGATTGTGGAGGCCAGGCCAGTTCACTACTGTGTGGGGAAGGAGGTGGTGGATGGCTGTATGGCAATTGGTGGGCCCCGGCAAGATATGCCACTGGACCCAGACCTCCTCCTGGATGCTGAAACATAACAGAGAAAGGTATTTGTCATTAGTATGATGAATAAGATATTGTTATGTGTTAATTCCTAACTATCTGACATCTAAGCGTGAACCTGGATGATTCTCCTAATTGCAACTCAGATTAGCTGTTGTATGCTAGATATGATCTATTCATTGGTTTATGGTCTGGATCGTTCTTGGCTCCTAACCCTATCTTGATTCTGGCTGCATTCTGTAACTGCATAGGCTGCAGTGGGCACACAAATAAATGGACTCTCTGTTGCTTGATTACTATTGTTGTGCCCAGGAATGACAGTGATTTGTCAGATTCATGGATTTAATGATGCATCCATCTATCCCTTGTTACTTCTATGGAGCTGACATGTCAGTGTCCTTGTTAGTCATCATGTACATGTGTAGGGTGTGTGATGCACATGTGGTGGTACATTGGTGTATGTAATATTCACCTGACATGGAGGCTGGGTCTTGCTGGGCCACAGGGCCTGCAGCTCCAGCGGCCAGTAAAGGTCTTAGAACAGGGGTGTCAAACTCAAATTCATCGGGGGCCGCATCAGCAGTTTGGTCACCCTCAAAGGGCCGGTTGTATCTGTAGGACTATGTGTCCCCTCTTTATTATCATAAATTATTGTCACTGCATTCAATTATTACTGTTTTTTGTAATAATGTAAGTAATAACTAGCTCTGAAAGCAGAAACATAGTCAGAATAATGGCAAGTAGATATTCAAATGTACAATTATTGTACAATTTATTGAAAAACGATTTTTGGTAACAGACAGTAATTTTTTTTTTTAAACATACAAATATTGCCAAACACTGTTTATTACACATATGGCAAACACAAGGCATTAACTTTTTTTAACTTTTCTGACAAGATGGCTGACATCGTTTTCCTGAGGTCAGTCCATCGATGTCTGGCGTTAGGTCTTGTGCTGTAGCAATCCGCAAAACAGCATGGAGGTTATCATCAGTGATGCGTGATCTGAGCTTGGTCTTTTTCAGATTCATGACTGAAAACATCTGTTCACATAGATAGGGGCTCCCAAACATGGACAGAACATGTGCAGCTTGAAGTCGGAGCTGTGGCATCAAAGCAGGGGGGAGGAGACGGTAAAAGTCGTCGACTGTCGCATCCTGGAACTTCGCTTTCAGGCTGCTGTTGCACTGAAGTTCTATTAATTCCATTTGAAGGTAATGTGGTGCACTGTTAACATTGATGTTGAAGGGATTGGCAAAGCTGGTAAAGGTTAAGTTTTGTTCTTTAAAGTCAGAAAAGCGTCGATTGAATTCATCAATCAGCCGATTCACTTTGGTACCCAATTGAGCACATGAAAAAGTATCTGGGAATGAGGTTGAGATGCTCTGGCAGATAGGAAAGTGGGCAAGACTGTCTTTTTCAAGCTGTGACTTCCATAGGCGCAGTTTCTCCTGGAAAGCTGTTATTGCCTCATACATTGAGGATATAACTTGTTTGCGGCCCTGCAGCCTCAGATTCAGTTGGGCGAGATGCTCTGTTATGTCACACAACATGGCAAAATCGCACAGCCAGTTTGGATCTGACAGTTCTGACAAGGGCTTCCCTTTACTTTGCATAAAAAGAGTAATTTCTTCCAAAAGCTCAATAAATCTCTTGAGAACGGTGCTCCTACTCAGCCACCTTACTTCTGAATGGTATGGCACATCTGTATGTTCCATGCCCACCTCCTTCAAAAATTGTTGGAACTGACGATGATTCAGACCCCGTGCGCGCAGAAAATTCACTGTTTTCCTGACTGTGGACATTATGTTATCCAGTTGCAGAACCTTGCCACACAGAGCTTCTTGGTGGATAATGCAGTGATAAGTTATCAGCGGCGTGTGGCAATTACTTTTTTTCATTTTCTCTTTTAACAGTCCAACCAAGCCATTTTTCTCTCCACGCATTGCTGGAGCGCCTTCAGTAGTAAGTCCCACCAACTTTTCCCAAGGTAATTTCATTGTATTTACGGATTCCTCCACTGCATTGAAGATGTCCCTCCCAGTTGTTGTCCCATACATGGCGACCACATCCAAGAGCTCCTCACTGACAGACAAGTCTTCCTTCACACCTCTTACAAAAATAGCTAGATGAGCTGTATCCGTATTGTCAGTGCTTTCATCAACAGCTAATGAAAATGCCAGATAACTGCATGCCTCTTCAGCCAACTTTGTTTTAAGATTACAGGCTAGGTCCCTGACTCGGTCTGTGATGGTGTTTCTTGACAAGCTGACATTTTTAAAAGCCTGTCTCTGCTCAGGGCACACCTGTTCACATACCTTCAGCATACACTGCTTTACAAATGCACCTTCTGAAAAGCACTTTGAATCTCGCGCAATTTCTTCAGCCACAAGATAGCTGGCTTTCACTGCTGCATCATTTTTTGCTGTCATTTTTGCAAAAATATTCCATTGAGAATGCAGGCTACCTTTTAATTCTTGGACCTTTTGCTGCTTTTCCTGGTGGCTAAGGTTAGCAAATTTGGCTTCATGTTTGGTCTCAAAGTGCGTAAATTGTATTCCTTTATCACTGCCGCTGCCTCATAGCAAATAAGACATACCGGCTTGTCTCCATTAATAACAAACATGTATTCACTTTCCCATCTCTCCTGAAATTGCCTTACCTCTGCATCAACTTTTCTTTTCTGGGACATTTTTGGGTTATTTGATTGTAGTTTATGGTCCCTATACCACTGTAAAGTGACACGGAAGTGGTCAGTATATCCAAAGTTTACCGCTCAGACTTTTAAGCAGAATAATAAGCAGACCCCCCCTCCCCCCCACATACATCATATGTACTTACAGTACAGGAGAGAAGGGTTCAGGCAGCCGTTGGATCTGTCACATCACAGGATGGCATGCGCTCAATATAAAAACAAGTGGAGGTTTCCTGAATGCATGTAAAGTGGAGGGCAGACGCGAGAGGGCAGACGTTCTCTGGCTTGTAGGCTGCCGCGCATGCGCTGAAGAGGCGGCTTTCTTGTGTAAAAAAAAAAAAAACAGAGAATAAAAGGTGAAGGCTGGCGGCCGGCGGCGGCTACACGGGCCACATGACGAGGTCTGGAGGGACGGATTCGGCCCGCGAGCCTTTTGTTTGATACCCGTGCCTTAGAAGGTCCCTGGTGACCCTCTCCCACTCATTACAGGTCACTTTGCTGATATGCTCCGCCTCGGACATTATCCTCCTCACCTTGGCCCTGATGTCATCAAAGCAATGCTTCACGGATCTCACATCCCTTGGTGCTGTGCCGACCGCAGTAACCTCATCCACTACCTCCTGTCAAGCCTGAACCCTAGGCCCAGGCTTAATTTCCCTCCCCCTGCAAGAATGACGGGGGAGGCAACGGATAGCACCGAGGAGGACCACATTCTCCTGGTGCGTATAATTGCTTGCACCTGGCCTCTTGCCCTCTCGACTGTGGACGTGGACCCTGGCCTCCCTTACCTGTCCCTTCCCTGAACTACCACCCCCCTTGGGATCAGGCCCCTTCCCCGTTGTCCCGCTTTTTGGTGTGCCTGAAGCTCGGGCCCCCATTCCATCACCCACCTCCTCACTCTCCTCCTCTCCCTCCTCCTCTCCCTCATCTCCTCCCTCCTCTCCCTCCTCTCCTCCCTCCTCACTCTCCTCTCCCTCCTCTACTCCCTCCTCACTCTCCTTTCACTCCTCTCCTTCCTCCTCGCCCTCCTCTCCTCCCTCCTCCCTCCTCCTTCCTTCAAATATGTGTAATCTTTAAATATGTGTAAGTCTTAAGTGTAAATCTGTATGAAATAGAGTATAAATCAACAAAAAATGCAATCTACCTCTTTCCCCTAGCTCCTACTCTCAATCATATACAAAACCTCTAAACTCCGGGACCTGTGTGCTACTTCCAATGAAATTTACAACACAGTCACTGAATGGGCATGTGGAACGCAAATTTATAAGCTCCAACTGTCAATCGTATTCATTTAGACTGCATGTGATTGCCTGAGAGGCCTGTGTCGCACTGCCTTATTCCGCAATTGAATGGTTACGGCCCCTTTACAACTTGCGAGCATGGCTAAGGTTTGCGGGCTTGCATCTCAAACCTGTAACATGCGCCCAGCTACAATTTAATAGCTCTGTAACTGGGCCAGATTTCAAGCCTGCAGCACTTACCTTATTGGAATGTAATAGGTTTGATGGAAGTGACATGTCAATCAGATAGCGACTAGGGGTCCAATATGCGATCAGACCCGAAAATCACTAAATATTAAATATGAATGAAGTCAATGTAATGGTACATGTGGGTGGCCTGATATGTATTAAATCATTGATTCCCAAGATTGATATAACCCAGAAAATTACACATTAAAAAATTATATTTTTATTTATTTCATATTTACAGGCTTGAGACTTTTGTGCAATTAATTCTAATGTCTGTCATCACTTTCCCCGTACAGTATTGATTTTTTATTTGCATTTAAAGTGCTCCGGACATGTCTTTAAGCCCTTTGCGAGTCCTCCTTGAAACCCATAACTTGCGATTCGACTTTTGCCATTTGCGGCCTTGGCAGCTTGCTTAGCGTGGGGGAAACAGCAATTAAATATCGATTTGCGATTTTAGTGTTCAGTACTCTTGCGGCCGTCAAAGATCAAAGACTTGGAGGGGCATTAACCCACAATGTTAACCATCGCAATGAATCGGAGGCCGGAACCCAATCGGAAAAAGACGCCAAGTGAATAGAAAAAGAAATTACGGGCTCCATTTCCGATGCTTCAATTAAATGAGGCTCAATGTGTTCATTCATGCTGTAGTTCATTTACAAGTAAAGCTCACATGCTTCTTTGTTGTGTATAGGCTATAAAAAACAGTATGAATTGTAAAACCAATACAACTTAATTTCTTTGCTTAGCTTTTAAACTGCCTGTTTTTCCCTTAACCAGAGCTAGAGATCTCTGCCTATCTGTGTCTATCAGGGGCATGACAAGTTCTTTTGTTTGCTGGAGTACAAATAACGTCTGACCAGTCTAGGTTCTGCTTCAGACTGATCTCGATCAGTAAAAAGGCATATCTATGATGACTTATGTCACTGGGGCAGTTGCAAGCATGTTACAATAGATCTGTCACCTCTATTTAGGTAGTGGTGAAGGAGCTAATTATATCATGGGACCGGGCCAGTGATATCAGCCCAGCCTGTTTCCAAGCTCCAGGATAGTCCAACAGAAAGGCTGATCTAGCCACGCTTTTTGGTAGATACAGGTAGGAGAAGATACACAGCTCTGCTTGAGGAAAAACAGACCATGTAAAAGATAATATGAAAAATTAAACTTTTATTTATTTTAAACTGCATAATGTTTTTAATAGCCTTTTCCAAGCACACAAACATGGTGAGTTTTAATTGTAAATACACTACAGAGGTTCTTTAAATATATTATAACAGGGTATTCACATAATACGATTTTGTGATAAATATATTTTAAATATGCAGATACCAATTAAAGCTAGCTTGACTAAAACATAGACACTATGGCCTCCATTCCATGGCTCCCATAAGAATTGAGATAAGTGAAGGGCACTCGCAAATTACCACCAAGCTATCACATCGCATATCTAAACATAACCTCAGAGAAATGCCATCCGAGTGCATTAAATGTCCCTAATATTGTGCTCCGAGTCCCTATCAAATGCCTCCCGTAACAATATAAGATCTTGCTGAGGTTTACTTGGAAGTCTTTCTGAGTGCCTAAATGTTTTAGAAAGCCTGTGGGTACTCTCATCCCCCAATAAAGGCAAAAAAAATGCATCAGAGAAGCCTGGATGCTTCAAATACATCGCTATGAACAAGCTGCCTTAATTGTTTTTGATTTGAGGTTTGTTTTCTCAAATCCAACATCATTAAAGGGGTTAATACCGCTAGCCTCTATGATTAATATTAACCTTTATTTGTAATGCGCCAACATATTCCATAGCGCTGTACAAGGTATAAGACAAGGAAGAATACATTCTTAACAAATTGTAGAAAATGGATGGCCCTATTTAGAGCTTAGAATCTTTGTAGAAAGTGCTTTTTTTCCAAAGCACCCTACAAGATTGGAAGCTACTTACAATATAAATGCAATAGAAGAGGCAGAAACCTGTTCAATAATAAAATATAGGGAATATCAAGGGTTAGAAAGGAAGTGAAAGTTTATCTAGGTAGGAAGGTATCTGGCATTGTGAGGTGGATGGCTCTAATGTGTAATGTATTATCTGCCCCTAGTGGTCAGATAATGTAACCTGCTAGTGGAAATATCAGATCAGTCACTGGGTTATGAGATATATCTCCAGAAGCCGGAAGTAGAGAGAGAGGGGAGATGAGCTTTAGGAAAAAGGCAGGGGGTTAAGAGAAAGGAGAAGGCAGGAGAAAACATTGTGTAAATGTTTAATTAGGAATAGTTAGCAGTTTTTCCTAATTGATCAGATGAACAAAATCTGTGTGACTCAATAAATAAAGAGTAACAAGGGGCGGGTTGGAGAGGGTCGGGGAGGGAGGGGATTGGTGTGCAGTTCAGATAGTTCATATAGAGCAGAGCAGACCAGGAGTGGAGTCTGATGAGAGAGAGAAACTGTTAGTAAACAGGGAGTTATTCACAGATAAGCAGGATGTTATTAGAGTCTGATAGGGAGGGGTTGAGAGTAGTTTAACACAAAGAGAGGAGGGGTTACAGAGAAATACTACAGAATGAAAATGGTCTAAAAAGCAACAATGTCCCCAAATTACAGATAAGAATAAAACGAATATTAATAAAAGTGCAGATGGTACAGATGGCTAATGTAAATGTAGTCCCCTCAAGTACATTGAATATACTTTCAGAATATAGATATATGTGCAGTTCAGATAGTTCAGATAGAACAGAGCAGACCAGGAGTGGAGTCTTTAGAATTTATATAGGTGTGCTGTTCAGATAGTACAGATAGAGCAGAGCAGGCTAGGAGTGGAGTATTTAGAATAATGATATGTGTGCAGTTCAGATAGTTCAGATAGAGCAGAGCAGGTCAGTAGTGGAGTCTTTAGAATTTAGATTGGTGTGCAGTTCAGATAGAACAGATAGAGCAGAGCAGGCCAGGAGTGGAGTTTGATGAGAGAGGGAAAACTGTTAAGGGATCCCCAGGATTCCCCTATCAAAACCTTCTATGAGCCCAGGAATCCCCCGGATTCCACCTTTATACCCACTAGCCCTATGAGCCAGGTAATCTCTCAACCCATATCACATGGTCCTCAACATACTCCCATGCCACCTAACTTTAACCCCTATATCATGGGGTCCTCAACACAACCCATGGCACCGAAAATGAATCTCTATAACATAATATTAATCCTATACCCTATACCATGAATTAAACCTTTAAGGGTACAAAAAATACATTAATTATCACTTGACATCCTCTAGCACAGATCAGAGTAACCCTTGTACTCATTACTGAGCCATGGATACGCGGGTACTTCCATGTTGATTGAAGAATCAATGCTCTTCAGTCTTGATTGAAACACTCTGTCCTCATCATCAGTCCATGGAAATGGGCCTTGGCAAATGGCCTCCCCCTAAAAAACTCAATGCTCTACAAAAAAATGTAGAGTACTAATTGAGATCCCACTCTGAGGAGCTTGTAACGGAACCCATCACTGTTTTACGCTGTTTTATGGTTATTTAATTCTTGGTTAAAATATGATCACATTGCTATACTGTATGTATGTGGTCTGAGCGCCATTCAGTAATAATGTGTGCTCAGACCTAAGCTATCTGCAGATATGTTCTGGGTTATAAAATGTTGTTATTATATCTGTAAAAATATTGTATTGTGTGGTATGCAGTCACATATCTTTGGTCTCATACACTTGGTCAGGAGTTGCCATCTGCCTCTTAATAGGATTTGCTAAACCACACAAGAGATAGCAGAAAAAAAGGGTTTTAGCAGACAAGATGGCACCATGAACAATGGGGGTAAGGACTCTTGAATAATGAGATGACCTGGGGTTTCCCCATACTCCCAGCAGGGGAATAAGTGAGCTTAGAGATGTTACTCTCTCCACCGTCAGAGGGAGAATGAGCAGTTAGCCAAGCCTAGTGGGCGGCTCCTGGGGGAGGGGACTCCTGGCTCCCACGCATTAACCCTGTCTGATTGGCCAGAGGTAATTAGGGGTTGACCAAAGGTAGTCACTGCCCCTACTGTGTATGGGAAGTGTTTAAAAATGTGTTTTGTTTTTAATAATGGAGAGTTCTACTTGACCCTTCAAAACGTAGCATCGTCTCGTTCTTTGGGGGGGATTTATGGTACCGTTACTCTGCCACATTTTACAGTACTCCTGGATTATACAATGGGATATCGTGGAGGGGAATAAACATTTAATTACTGCACAGCACCTTGCTTAAGAAAAGGACGTCTCCAACGGCTGGTACCCTCTCACTACCGGGGTAGCCGTTACAGAGCTCTTGGGATGACTAATGTGTTTTAAGTGTGCCCTCCCCTTATATACTAATTTTGCGGATTCCAGTTTTCAATGTGTGAATTATGATTGGTTAGAACATTAATCTCAGATATTGGCTGAAATATAATTATATAATTGACACATATTGCAGTCAACTGGAATCCACAAAATTTCTATATAAGATGAAAGTGCACTCACAAAATTTTTTATTCAGCATGGAAGTGCCTGCTTATCCAGGGTTGAAGTGTGAGGATAAGGGCTTTGATGATTTTGCTTTAGTTGTGGGATTCCCTAGCTCACCTAACACAAGCCACAACTAAAATCCTAATTCACTCTCTCATCATATATCGCCTCTACTACTGCAACTTGCTCCTTGCTGCCCGCCCCATCACCCATCTCTCTCTACTCCAATTGATAATGAACGCCCCTGCTAGACTCATCTTCCAAACTGATCACTCAGTATATGCTGTACCTCTCTGTCAGTCACTTCTCTGGCTTCCAGTAACCTCCACAATAAAATTTTAAATTATGACCCTAACTTACTTAGCCCTCAACAACAATAAACCTCATTATCTCTGCTCTCATCGCTAAATGCTTCCCCACCCGCCCTTTTTGTTCTGCTAATGACATTCTTCTCTTCTCCTCTCATTATCTCCTATCACTCCTGCCTTGGGACTTTTCTCGTGCTGCCCTTATTCTCTGGAACTCCTTGCCTTGCTCCACTATCCACATGCTTCAAAACCTTCAAAACCTCACTATAAACACATCTGTTTAAAGAAGCTTATCACGTCCAGCATTAACATGCACAACACATCTTTTACCCTCCCCAAAATACACAACCCATCAGGTGTGAGCATGTTGCCTCTCTTGAAGTTAAAATTGGAGAACTATAGAGGATACTTGCAGCACTTAGTGATATTGCTCCACTGAAAAGGGAGTTGGTGCTCACTGAGCAAAGTTTAGCTGGGCCTAGCACAGAGGGTGGAGATGGGTCTAGTGTGGATGTCCAGGGAGGTAGCTGGGTTCACGTAAGTGCAAGAAAATCAACAAGGCTGGCAAATTAGCTATTAGACTGGCTAAAATACAAAATGAAATGTTAGTTGCAAAGGAAAGAAAGACTAACCCTAAAATATTTTTTTAATTAGATTATTGGGAAGAAGGCTCGGAAGGAAGCTACAGGAATATTACAATGTGAAACAGGCCATCTGATAATTAGTGACTGGGAAAAAGTAGATGAGCCTTTCTTCGGTATTCATAAGGGAGGTACCAGTGGTTGCGATACAGCAACAAAATGGGGCTACACTACCTTCACCAAATAATTGGTGGAATCGTTTTACTTCCAACCTCAAAGGATGTCCTCTTGTCAATTGGAAACCTCATGGCACAAAAAGCACCCTTGACAAACCTTTATACTGACCCTGGATGTATTTATAGAGGGTAATCATATCCCCTCTTAGACACTTTTTTCTAGAGAAAATACTTTTAATTTGGTTACTCTTTCTTCTTTTTCACTTTTGTTGTCCTTCTCTGTACTTTTTCCAGTTCTAAAATGTCCTTTTTATGTAGTGGTGCCCAAAACTGTTCTTCATGTTCAAAATGAGTAGCGTACTAGGGATTTGTATAGTGGTAGAATTATATTTGCTTCCCTTGCTTCTATACCCTTCTTAATACATGCTATTAGTTATTTGCCTTTGCAGCTGCTGCTTGATATTGAGAACTATTATATAGGTGGTTGTCCACAAGCACTCCCAAAACCCTTTAAATATCTGATACCTCAATTTGTTTCATTAAGTTTATAAATTGCATGGTTATTTTTCCTTCCCAGATGCATAACCTTACATTTATTCTTATAAAGTCTCATCTGCCATTTAATTGCCCATGTCTCTAATTTATGCAAATCCCTTTGGAGGGAAAGTACATAATTTTCTGATTTAATTACCTTGCAGGACTTCGTGTCATCAGCAAAAATGGAGACAATACATTCCAGTCCTACTACTAAGTTGTTAATAAATATGTTAAAAAGGAGAGGACCTAATACTGAGCCATGAGGAACCCCCACTTACCACGCTAGTCCAATCTGAGTATGTTCCATTTACATCAACCCTTTGCTTCCTGTCTTTTAGCCAGCTCTCAATCCATGTGCAGATATTTACTGCAATTCATGTATCCCTTAGTTTGCACAATAGTCTCCCATGTGGCACTGTATAAAAAGCCTTTGCAAAATCTAAAAAGACTACATCCACTGAGTTGCCTTGATCCAAGTTCCTACTAATCTCCTCATAGAAACTAATTAGATTTGTTTGACATGACCTATCCCTTATAAATCCATGTTGGCTTCTACTTATAATCCTGTTTGAATAGACATATTCTTGTATATTATCCCTTATTAACTCTTCTAAAAGCTTTCCCACTACAGAAGTGAGGCTTAAAGGTCTATAATTCCTGAGATTTGCTCTTGTTCCCTTCTTAAATATAGGTATCACCTCTTCTTTTTTCCAGTCATCTGGTAGAGACCCAGTGTTCAGTGAATCTTGAAAAATTTGATGTAATGGTTTGGCTATTACAGAAGCCAGTTCCTCAGTACCCGTGGATGTATTCCATCAGGACCTGGGCCTTTATTAACATTTATTTTTTCCAACCTCTTTAGGATTTCTTCCTGCGTTAACCAATTATTTAGTGAGGGTAGTGTAGCCCCATTATTTTGCAGTGTCCTAAGCACAGGTGCCTCCCTTGTATATAACAAAGAAAATAACCTATTTAGCTCATCTGTCTTTTCCTGGTCACTAATTGTCAAATGGCCTGTGTCACATTGTAATGCTCCATTAGCTTACCTCCTGGCCTTCTTCACATTTATAAATTTTTTTTAGGGTTAGTCTTACTCTCCTTTGCAACTTATTTTTCATTTTCTATTTTAGCAAGTCTAATAGCACTTTTGCAAGCCTTGTTGATTTCCTTGTACTCATGTAAAGCAGTCTCTTTCCCCTCTTGTTCGTTTCATTTAAATGTCTGTTTTTTACTCCGTATCTTGATTCTTATATCATTGATAAGCCACATTTTAATGTAATTTACTCCTTCTACTTTTATTCACACATCCTATATGGTAATAAGCATGAATATTTAGTAAGGATTTAAATGGTGTCCATTTATGTTCAGTATTTTTACCTGTCAGTTCTTTGTCCCAGTCTATACTTTGTATTGCTGCCCTTAGACCGTTAAAATCTGCCCTTTTAAAACTAAGAGTTTTTCGTTGCTCCTTACAGTTTTTTTTTTATTCAATCTCAAATGAGACTGTGTTGTGATAACTGTTTCTCAAAGGTTGCCCTATTTCAACATTTGATACCATATCAATATTATTTGTGATAACTAAATCCAAGATGGCCTCATTTCTAGTAGGTATTTGTATAACCTGGGCCAGATAATGATCTCTGAGTGTACTCAAGAACCTGCCCCCTTTACCCGTACTGCTGGTTTCATTCATCCAGTTTATTTCAGGGTAGTCAAAAACTCCCATTTTTAGAACTTGCCCAGTTAGAGGTGTGAGAGCCTTCCATTGTGTGGCAAAGAGCATTGCCAGCCTTCAAATTTTATTGCTGTAATTTTTGACGGTCAAGTTGCTAGTTTTTTAATATTTCCTTTGGCTGCATAGGGTCTAGTTTATTGTTTTACTTGAGAAGAGTTTATTAAATCAATCCACCAATATTTTGTAAGAATATTTTCTGCGTGAACATTTTGTTTAACTTTTGTTAAAGACACTGAGCCCAATTCAATTGTGCAATTGTAAGTTACTAAAGCCCATAAGTGAGGCTGCAAGTGAATTTGCCATTCAGTTGGCGTTTTTTTTTGCGGCCTCCTAACGGGTTACAAGTTACAGCCTTGAAAACTTTCCGGTGCTTAAACCCGAAACTTACAGCCTCCCAAAGCCTTTGATCTTTCACCGGCGCAAAACTTTAGAGCGCAAATCGCTATTGAATTGCAAAAATTGCTCAAGACCGCACTCTCAGTCAAGCCTGCAAACGGCAAATGTCGGCTCAAAGCTTACGGCTTCCAAATAGGACCCGCAAACTGTTTACAGATTAGTTTGAAATACTGCAACTCTCAATGCAACCACACCAAGGCACTTTCTGCATTTAGGTAAAGCAATGGAAGGCATTACACTTACATTCACAACAACTTCCAACTATCAAATATTGCAAAAAATAAAATGTTATTTTCCTCATAGGTTGTGATGGTCATTCATATGCCAATATGAAAAGTCATGCTGCAAGATGCTGAAAGCTATTAAAGATACTCTACCTCATTAAATTGCAACACACATACATGAAAATAGCTGCCATATTATCTCTTTCTCACTTACAGAGGCTCTAATGTGGACCCTAAAAATACAAAGATCATCTTATATAATCTCACGCATCACATCTACATTGGGAAAACAAATAGTGGACAAATTACACAGGCACATGGCATATATCAAGTACCAGGTGAACATTTCACACTTGGTTGTTCAGTCCCTCTGTTGTGTCCAACTCTCTGTGGCCCCATAGACTACAGCACATAGACTCCATGGAAAACATACTGAAGTGGGTCACCAGTTAATTCTCCAGTGGACTGTGATTTGTCTGACCTTTCTGCTATGACCTGCCAACCAACAGTGGCCCTATATGGTATAGCTCACCGCTTCATTCAGGTACACAAGCCCCTTCACCACCACCACTTAGGAATCCAGAAGGGGGCCATGGGGACATATACCCCACTGAACTTCTCTAACCCATCAGGAAGGGCCGCAATCATACATGTAGGCTGTGCAGAGGCACGTGGAGCAACAGCCAGCTCACCCTTATCTCCGCTGCACCCATCCTGGTAAGTCCCAAGCCATTGCTGGAGGCCATGTTCCCAGATATATACCCATTATTATTTGGTGACCTCCCATTAAGTGTTTTGATTTCAATCAATTGACATTATCACCTGTCATTTTCCTATCAGGCCTTCAGGGGAATGTTGAGACTCCACAGTATGAAAAATTGGACTTTGCATGTGTATTAACCCTTTATTATCAAATATCATATATATTATTATATGCTATTATATGTATTAACCCATTGCATAGTAACAAGAGCTCATTAGTTTACTGATTTAGGAATGTGACACAAATGTGATGTATGTGGATGTCCCATAACCCCAACCATTGAAAACACACTGACACAGTGAGAACGGTATAACAAAGCTTTATGGGTGTGGGTGGATCCCTAGAGAGCAAGAGGCTATTGTTGTAAAAAAGGGAACACCTAAAGGGGGAAATGTCATAGTCTAGAATAATCATGATGCATAGCACCTACCAGGGTCACATGTGGTCACCACAGCACTGCAACTGGAATCTGATGAAAAAAGGATCATCAGAAATCACTCCATTTAATTAAAGAAACCATAGCACTTACAACTTCTGCTCAATGAAACAGACGATGAAACCTCTGGACTGTGTAATCCAAACCAGTTTCACACAAACAGTGTGTTGACAAAACAAAAATCTGAAAAAAATGGTAAAGAAAAAGGCGAAGGAGGATAACAAAAAATAAAAACATGCATGTACAGTACAGTGCTAAATACTGTAACAATATACCAATTCACCTGATTTCCATCTGCAAGAATTACTAACCATCAGCTAGTTCTCAGGATAACTCACTGGCCATGACCATTAATAATGATGTGTCATCTCATAATAAATGCTTAGCTGTGACCAGCGTCAGTGATGAAGGTATACTATCACCTTCGCAATATGATATTGTTCATCAACATTGACATCACATACATCAGTTATACAGCTGTTAGCAAATGCTAAAGGATAACCATGATATCAGCAATAGGGGAAAATACCCATTAATACGGAGAGGACACAAAGGTCAGCAGCCAGATTCAATGTTACTTACATCAGACACAAGGATCTGTTCTCAGACTGATATTGAGGTCATGATCACATGATTTACTAGTGCATATATTAATGCTGGCTGTCAATAATATGCCATTGTGAGGGGCCAGGCTGCTAGGTGGACGGGGTATGGTTCCGGAGTGGAGGGGGCAGGGCTGGGGACCAGAATGCGTTGCATGTCATCTACAGTCACTTGCTGGAATGCACTCTGGACCGCCCCCATCCTGAGCAGCCTGGCCAGGTATGATTCAGTCATTAGCTGGTGCCTCCTCTCCTCCCTATTGCGCCTGGCCAGGCTGTGCATGACCTCTGTATGATTGGAGGAGAAGCTGGCCTGGATCCCCCAGGACACTCCATCTGCTGTCACATGATGGCTAGCATCTCCGCCTGCGCAGCCTAGCTTGGTGTTGGGGATGGAAGGCCCTGGTGAGGAGGTGGTGGTGGTGGTGGCCCAGTGGGGAGGGTCTGGGGCCCGGCTGGAGCCTGGCTCAATAAGGGTGGTGGTGTGCCCCTATTGGGGTGGTGGTGGCGGTCAGTCAGATGCACTGCTGAGGGGAGGAGGAGGTGATGTCAAGTACAGTTGGGCCCTCCAGTGGGAGGGCCGTGGTAAGTTTCTGAGTCTCTGGAGGAGGGGGATAGTGGGGCTTCTGGTCCTGCTGGTGACTCCACTAGCCAGATGACATCTACCTCTTCATAACCAGGGCCCTCAGCTCTTCTTCTTTCCTCATCCCCCTGCACCGGTTCCTGATAGGTGGGGGCTTGCTCCTTGACTTCCTGCTCCGATGAAGCCGACACTTGATGCTAAAAGATAGAAATGAAAGGTATATGTTATTAGTATGATGAATAATACATTGTTTTGTGTTAATTCCTAACTTTCTGATATCTAGGCTTGAACCCGGATGATTCTCCTAATTGCAACTCAGATTAGCTATCATTTGCTAAATATGATCTATTCTTTGGTTCTTGGTCTTGATTGTTCTTGGCTTCCTAACACTATCTTGATTCTGGCTGAGGTCTGTAACTGCATATGCTGCAGTGGGCACACCAATACATGGACTCTCTATCGCTTGATTACTGTTGTTGTGCCCAGGAATGAAAGTGATTTGTCAGCTTCATGAATTTAATGATCCATCCATCTGTCCCTTGTTGGCTATCATGTACATGTGTATTGTCTGTGATGTACATGTGGTGACATGTTGGTGTATGTTATATTCATCTGACATTGAGGCTGGGTCCTGCTGGGCCACCAGGCTTGAAGCTCAAGTGTCAGGCACCTGCCTCAGAATGTCCTTGGCCACCCTCTCCCACTTGTTGTAGCAGACAATCACTTTGGGGCCACCACTTGGTGCTGTAGCTTGCTTTTCCTCCTTGGCCATCATCCTCCTCACCATGGTCCTGATGTCATCAAAATGGTGCTTGACAGACCTCACATACCTTTGCGCTATGCCCACTGTTGTTACCTCAGCCGCTAACTCCTTCCATGCCTGGGCCCTAGACCCTGGCCAGACTTCCCTCCCCCCTGCACGGATCACGGGGCGGCCACAGATGGCACCAAGGAGAACCAGATTCACTTGGTGCATCTAGTTCAGGGCCCTGTGCTTGCCCTTAGCCTCTTGCCTTCCGGACTGTGGACGGAGATACTTGCCTCCCTGAACTGTCCCTCCCCCGAACTACCGTAACAGCGGATCACATCTCGGCCAGCCCATTAACAGTTTGCGGCCATGGGAGGGGTTTACAGGCTTGAGGCCTGGGCCCGTACACTGCGCCCTTGCTCAATTGAATAGCTCCAGAGTCGGAGAGGAACAGGAGTCCGCAGTAAGTTTGCAGACATACGGCTTGGATCCTGCAAGATGTAGGCTTGCAATTGAATCAGGCTCACTGTGTCTCAACTTTATTTGATATAATATAAGCATTATACAAATCCAAACAACTATATTTCAAAACAGAATCAGAACCATAACATGTGGTTTAGCAATTTGCTCATGTGTAGGTCCTGTGAATCTCCAACATGTCAATTTTAAAAGTAGATTTTAAAAGTTGCACAAACAAAGATAAGTCAATGCTTTTTCAGGTCTGATTTAATGTCTGTTCCTTTCCTTGCTCTTTGAAAATTCACAGTACTCATAATGAATTTTCTGTCATATTAACCTTTTTGAGGAATTTCAATATAATCATTTTATCTGCTTCCATAAAGCATTTTATCATTTTCATTGATTTCCTCTCTGCAGGTGAAATAGCTGATGATTTCATATGTCACTCTACTATTTTTTATCAAATGATCTATCTTTTATCATTGCCTCCAGAGATTTCAACATGCATGGACCAGATCACTAAAACCAATAAGTCTTCTGTGAATGAATGCAAAGATTCTGGTCCCCATATTGATAAAACCAAGCACATACCGGTCTTGGCAAATCAAGTACCTGGGTAATATTTATGACTCTGCCTTAGCTGAAAAGACTATTTTGCTATTTCATCTTGAAATTCAATGGCAGTTGCTTCCTTCCTGTGCAACTACTTAAAGGTTAATTGTATTTAAACATAAGGTCATGTATCTAAGACATCACTGCATTCCATGAAGCGCATAACAATGCCCTAAACATGTTTAGTTTACTATTGCATCTCATTATACATACAAAATTCAGCGTGTGTATTTATATGTATAGGTAAAAGGATGAAATCTTTACTATTTATCACTTCTATTAAAGAACCACTGAAGTATCATATTATACTATGCTCTTTTGAAGAACTTGATTTGATAATGTGCAAAATGTACACCCTTTAATTTTAAACAAACCCTTTATTTTTATATACATGTTTAAACTTACTTATTTTATCATCCGCAAAGGCACATTTAAAAATGTACATTTTACTTTCTTAAAGAAAATCCCCTGAGTAACAGCTTTTCACCTTTAGAACCTTCTCTTTTTTTCCTGTTCTCTCTCATGCAGCATGCAATATTTGACAACTGTGATGTAAGACAGGACGGGGCTTAACAAGAATGCTTCTGCAAGCAGACAGTAAAATGGTATGCACCTGAGCTACATGAGACATTGGTATTATGAAGCCCACCCATAAGGTTTAACCTAAGCTCACAGCTGTGAAACATGGCACCCTGGATTGGAAGACAGGAGAAGTCCACATCTTAGCTAATGCCAAAGACTGGATTCTAAATCCATTTGTTATTTGCTGTTTACCTATATTTAAACTTTGTTATGTGCATATTTTCTATCTATGTAAGTTGTGTGATGTCTTTGACTTCTGCATTATTTCAGATCCATTTTTTAGATTGATGATAGTAAGGTATAACTTATCTTGGATCTATTTCATCATTACTCCTAAATTACACCTGCATTGGCTTATTTATTATTTGCAAATCTATGCTGCCTGTCCTTTATATTTGCCTTTCTAATGTATTTTATACTGATGCTGGTCCTATAGCACTTCTAAATATAAGGTTTTCTCTAAAATACTTATGTTTATGTCTCTCACATCTGTTAATGTTGTTGTGATCCTGGGGTACTGCCCAGGGCCACCTGCTTTGGGTTCTTGGAAAACTCAGCATCAGCACCCTGATATCTGGCTTATGTGTCAGTCAGGCTCCCTCCATCAGGAATCAGTACTTCCAGGAGTATCAGTAACCTTCCTGTGGTAGTGACCAGGGCAAGTTAATTACAGGGTGGTGATAGGATCAGTATTGCAGTCATCAGGAACAAATAAGAGAACAAACCATTTCTATATGTCCCAGCAGTGAACTGATTTATTTTTGGAAAGTTAACAATATTTATAGGGGTTAGATACAGAGGGGGGTGTCTGCAACACAACAATGACAGGGAGTGGCAGACAAGCACTGGAGATTGGCTCAACATTGGGTCTAATAGTCTGGCATCCTGGAATCCTATGAACAACAGGCCAACCTCCAAATACACATAATGCTGTCTCCATGTCTAGTGGTCCAGACCTCAAATAGAGTACATTAACTTTTTCTGGCAAACAGTGGGACAAACGGATTACAATACAGTATAGGTGTTTATTCACATAGTAGCTGAAGCCAAGCAGTCTGTCCTTTATGGCGAATCAATGGGCTAAGATCCAGGAACTGGAAAAGGGGTTCGGGACAGTTGTCATTTTGGCACATACTTCACAAGCATGTATCGTTTTCTAGACAGATCATTTTAAACAAGCCACTTTGTCTTCTCCCCATTTAAATGTACCTCATTTAAAAAAATGTGGAGAATCATCAGCTACAATATTTATTAGATCACTTCTCTAATTTAACAACAGGGTTGGTGTAAACATCTTCTGTATTTGATTTGCATTTCTTTCTATGATGTGCTCATGTCATTTATTTACCTAAGCACCTGTACACCAATAACTGAAATTATGGTGGTGTCTATTAAAAAACCACACGTTATACATGTTTTGTCTTATTGTTATATTTGTATTATTACTGACAGAGATATGCACATGTGTGGCTAAAGCTACACAAATGTTGGCAGGCTTGACCTGCTTTCTATAACTACAAAATACTACAATCATAGGTATGTGCACATTATACCTGTAAGACCTAAAAACTAGTGGGTGCTCTTTAACCTAAAATAAATTAACATTCTGCACACTATGGGCCCTAAAATTCTGCGATTTTGAGTTCCCGAAGCCCGTAAAGGAGCCAGCAAAAGTTACGGCTATTAAATTGGCCTCTTTTAGCTATCCGCAAATGATCTGCGGGTTACAGGCAGAAAAACCCTACGGGCTGTCAAAATCTGAACTCCGACCTAGCTAAGCCTTTGATCTTTCAATAACGAAAATGTTACAATCGTAAATTGCTATTAAATTGCTACAAGTCCTCAAGCCCTCAATTGTTTTCACACCTGTAAATGGCAAATGCAGCCAACAATCCTACGGGTACTAGAGAGGACCCGCAAGGTGGTTAAACTCCTGTCTGTAGCACTGTAAAAGCAAATATCAACACACTACTGTATTTTAAATAACAGGGAAAGCAATAAAAGGTATTCAAATTAATAGCACATTCTCAAGCTTGCAAATCTGCAATAAAAAATACTTTTCTTTTATGTTTAATTTCCGTGTTATATCAGTCCCAGAAATCAATGTGTTAACACACTGTCTGTAGCACTGTAAAAGCAAATATCAACACACTACTGTATTTTAAATAACAGGGAAAGCAATAAAAGGTATTCAAATTAATAGCACATTCTCAAGCTTGCAAATCTGCAATAAAAAATACTTTTCTTTTATGTTTAATTTCCGTGTTATATCAGTCCCAGAAATCAATGTGTTAACACATTTAAAAGAACTCGCATTGACTAGAATGTCATATTTATTGATTTTTTTCATATTGTGTTATTTCTGGAATGCGGGCCCGATCGCAACTCGGATTTCAAAACCGTAGGTGATTGAAATGTAACCTCCATGTTTTAGTGACGTAATGATGACGGCCTCTTTTACTATTGGCTCTGTCTAAAACCATAACTACAGGTTTGAATAATTTATCATGTTCACACCCGGAAATGCTACGTGCCGAAGCATGGTTTGCGGATTTCGATTCCGGACATGTCCTTGCAGGCTTTTCTAATTTAATCGATTTGTAACTCCAGCAAATTTCAAGCATGCAGACATACGGGCTGTATGACAGCCACTGTGGGTCTGGAATTTAACATATCTCTAAAAATAATAAAGCAATTAAAGCATTTAATATAGGCCCAAAGTGGCAAACACATTGTTTAATTACTAACCTAAGAAATACTCTGTCTTGACCATATCTATCTATCTATCTTTCAGTTTTATTCTTACCATAAATTATTCATCTTTTATAAGCTCTGTTACTTTTTGAGCATCCCAGATTTCCCAGGTATATGTTGTTTGTTTAATTTACTACAACATTGATAACCTTATTGAATTAAACATTATAAGAGCAGTGCTATTATGTACTATTATATCTTTTTATTTATATTAAATATTAAGTATCAAAAACAAATACATTTGAAAATTGATGATTATAAAAACAGCAGTAAAATAAAAGCAGGTCTAAAATCACTGTACCCCATATTATGTTTGAATTGACTTACTGTTTCATCTTTGCATTAGGGACATAACCTGATACTAACTATTTCAAACTGCAATAGAAATTATACTGAGCAAAATCAATTTTTGTGTGAAGTATTATTTGAGCAGGTTGTGTTTTCACAGGGGTCATCAAAAAGTAATTTTATATCCAATAAAGCTCATTGATTGTTTTTAAAACTATAATGCATTATCCTATGAGCCTGGTTGTAAATATATGCATCAAAATGTAGGCTCACTTTAACTATAGAATTACATTTTCTATGAAAATATTTGAAATATTTTATTAAAAGTTCAAATTCATTACAAAGCTTTCTATAAACAAATATTTCAAAATGTTTGTTAACTTTGTAATGTAAGTCTAATTTAGGAGGTGAGATAAGGATACCATATTTAGTAATGCAATATAATGCAAGTAGGATCATGTATTTCTCCAAAGTATGTTGTGTATAGCTTATTGTATAGCTATTATTGTTGAGAGACGTTACAGTCAGGAATTGATAATAAGAAACTATCTGGCAATCTTCATCACATAGTTCAAGGATAGCAACATGTATGTTTGTGAACTGATGATTGCTATACGTGTTAATATTATTGCATCATTGCACCAAATACTACATTTGCAATTAATGATGTTTTATGTAGGAACAAGATAGAAACAGCATTTGATTTGTTTGTGGATGTTCATTTCATACATTGCCACTTAAAGCTAGTTTCAGTTTCCAGATGCTGAATATTTGAATTATTAAAATGTTCTTCAATATTTACCCCTTTTAGCATTGTGATCAGAAGTTATGAGACTACAAATCATTTGAAAATATTTTTCTTAAGCTTAATAATGCAAAACTAAAAGTTTTAATTTGGTGAAAAGAATGGAAGGGGATTTGAAACCCCCCACTTTAAGTGGATTACATCTAGGGACAAAAATGTCCTCCAAAATATTAACCAAGAGACAGTTATTTGTTGCTGTCAACTAGTTTGCCATGACTTTTCCACACATTTGCAAAATTCCATGTGAGATAAATATCTTATTTATAACATAAATGCCAGATGAGAAAAGGAAGCAACTTTCTTTAATTTTTTCTTGACATTATATGTGTTCAAACATTCAGAGGCTGGCAAAAATAACTCATGCATCTAATAATGTATCTATAGTGATGTCAGTCTCTTCTCTTCATCAGAATGTGGTCACACGCTTTTTCTCATGATTTGATCAGAATAGAAAGTGGAGATCAAACAGTGCTTCTAATTATTTTCACAGCCAGTAAAGATGTAAAATATATTTCATCCTTTATGTTACTTGTGTAAATAGATGCTAACAGAGGCCCATACGCAATGGCAATGGCAAAATTACACTAGGTTTAAGAACAAAGTAAATGTACCTAGCTTAGCTAATCAGCCATCCCTCATACATTGTGAGAGAACTGCTACAAGTGACTGTGGCAAGCCGGAGCTGAAAATTACAGGAAACTTTTCTACTAATTTTTGCACTGACAAAAGATTACAGGTTACTCCGTTTACACCAAAACCGTATGCTAATAAGATTTTACAGATCAATTGCAAAGCAGGGCAGTGCTATGACTACAAAAAGATGAAGAAAATATTAGGGTTACCAGAGACCACATTTCAAAACTGCTGCCGGATGTGAGGCGAGTGCCGTAATATTGAGAGTGAAAAGATTACCACAAACGTGTAACATAGGGAAAAAAAGCTCCCATAGCCTATTTTAGGGTATACCACAAATTACACTGCTCGATTAGCATGAAGACCAGAGTCAGTGATTTTTTTAGAGTTTAATCCTTACGCCTAAAAGTGGAGTGGTTGGTGATTTGTCTGATATTGAGTTATTAATGAGAACTGTTTTAGCTAAGAATGGGCTCTAGTACTGAATGGGATAGTGAGGAGACAACCATGAACAGAACAAAGAAAATGGGTCTCATGAACCCCATGAAAATTTGTCATGTACAGTTCTCTTTGCAGTACTGCAGCTTTTCTGCTGCTCTGTGATACCTATTATTTGGTCAGGATTTGAAATGTATTGTGTACACCTTTACAATGACATACATGATTCTGAAGATATAAATATTGACTTTATCACACTACTGTATGGGTACCAAAGGAAATTGCCATTGCAATTACAAAGTTTTTAGCCATCAAATAAAATAAAAAAAAGATAATTCAATTACATCAGTTATAATATTCCATCTTTAAGGGCAAGAATATTGAAATATACAGGAGTTGTTTTTAGATCATAGAATACAAAACAAAGAAGGGTCTAATAGTTAAGCATACTGTATCATCCTCAAAAAGTCTGAATAAAGTTATTTATTGCAAGTTTCAGGATGGTTTAGAGTTCTAACATACTTTTTGTCAGTGTCAATGTCAAAGCTAATAGGATGTCGACTATTTTTGAAAGTTTAAAGGTTCATCAGAATGAAGCTTGGAATACATGGTTTCTAGAAATGACTAGATACAGAGAATTAAATGTTATAGTTTTGTTCTTGTAATCTGCAAAGACAAAGACATTTAGCCAGCGCTATATAAAATGTGTCATTTAGTAGGTAACTAAGCTTTATTTTTAATCTGTGGATATTCTTTCAAGTAATTCATAGTTCTTTTTATTTATGATATTCTGTAGGAACATAAATCTGTAAGAAGCTGTTATTAAAGGGCAATTTCCATCTAAACTTAAGTGTCTTTTATATTAAAGATGGCTCTTTAATCATCAATCATGCACTATTACCACCACTCTGTACAATGTGTAAGTCTTAAGAGATGCACATATTTAATATGTGTATACTGCTCTTTGCAAACATATATTCTATAGATCTGACACTCCTATCTTTCTCCTAGTTGCAAAGAAAAAATCAGGATGAAGTTGAGAATGATTTCATGGCTTGAAGACTGTGTTTTGTTTTGTTTTTTTCATTAAATGTGGGAAAGTTGGGAGACTGAAATGGACTATTCCTCCAAAGGTGTGGCATTTGAGAGTTACAGTATGTATAGAAGACTTGCAGCAATAAATTTATACATAAATTTGAACTTTTATAAGTAAACTCTTTCATATTCTAAGTCTGCAAGTTTCAATCCTGCAAGGTGCTTTGGGGAAAGCGCTATGGACACCGGATTCCAAGCTCAGAGACAGGGCCATCCATTCTTTGCAATGTGTGAATCTTGCATTTGTCTTTTCCTAGAAATGTATTTATGTATAGTGCTACAGATTATGTTGGCTCGTTAATAAAAGATAATAATATTAGAGCAACTTGCAAACAGGACAGTAGCATTTTGCATTTTTTCAGCATTGATATAGTAGGATTTTAACACAAGGGACAGATATACTAATGGTGCTCATGAAAGGGACAAGGGAATCTCTTGGATTTCTCTAATACTCCCCCCTATAGTACAGGTATGTCAAAATCTCATGGTACTGAGTGCAGATTTAGAATGTTAGACATCACAATGGACTCAATTATGATTAATACTGTTATTACCTGACACATTTAAATAATAAATATGGATAAAACATAAGTGACACTGTTTTATATAAAAAGCCAGACATCAACAATGTAGTGCTAGAAGGCTGCAAAGTGGGTATTATTTGGAAGCTCGAATGAGGCGTGTGAGTATAATTTCTTCCCAAGGTTTTTTTTTAATTTCTTCATTTTTGCACTATTGCCAAAAATACTGGAAGTGGGCATAATTAGGATCTTCCAACCCTGTGTTTTTTTTTAAATACCATGCCTCTTCCTAAGCAGACAATCCTGTTTCTAGGACGGATCCACAGATCGCTGAATATTTTTTAAAAATTTTGCCACCATTATTAAGAAAGATTCAAGTATTTACCAAGTAACAACAATCATGGTCTCCACCTTTACATATCAAAGAAAGAAAAGTGAGGATTTGGATTTCCCTGGGTGTTTTCCATTCCAAATATACAGTATACAAAATGGTGGGATAAGTATAAACGAAATAAATTTTTATTAAATAAATGACAGCGGCGTGTTAAAAGCAAGGGATATTAAAACACTAATAAGGGGAATAAAAAAGGGCAGATGTAGGGAATAGTAAATAACCCTGTAGCACTAGTATTGTGCAATGTAAGACTCTAAAGTGAGTGGGTATTACTATTCACACCTAGCGGGCGAGCCAAGAAAATTGCAAAAAGTTCCCAGGGCATGAAAGCCCCATTGTATTATAAGTGTTATATATGTAAAGCACCCTTATGCTGAGAAGAAAGTCCTCCAAATATCTAGAGGATAACTTAAATAAAGCAAAATTCTTGGTGTGTAGGTAAAAAGATGCCTAACTGATAAACCTATTGTGCTTTGATCAAAGGTACTAAGAGGTTGTACCCATATAGGTAAGGCTTGAATGGAGCTAAACCTGGAGTACAAACAAAGTTGTCAAGAACAGCTATATATTACACAGCATAGGATTCAAGCTGTGTCTGTGTGCACTTATAGATACCTAACTGCCATATGGTACAAAAAGTACCTAGAGATGTATGTGCAAGATGAAGGTTGTTCCCCAACTTTAAGGTTATACAAAAGGTAATATCAGGTACTTGCAGACATATTATGCCACTAGTGGGATATAAGGGGCTTTAAACTAGGCCATAACTGTAGCAGATTCGCGCTTCCTGGAATAGCTCGACCGCTAGGTTTGCAACGCGCATGCGCCCGTCTAACGTGATGACGTGCGCAGCGTGGTTGCTAGGAGCCTGACGCGTTTCGACGTATCACGTCTTTGTCAAAGGAAAATTGTATAACGCTGTCTCTGAGAGCTTTATATAGGGAGCTGTCGCCTAGGCAACATAAAAGTAGTGAATGTATTGCCCATAACGGGCCAAAAAGAAATGGAAATGGCATAAGAATTCCGTTGGTATATACAAGAGGCTACTGAGATGAATGTGCAAACGCTAAGGAACACCAATGGACTTATTATGTTATCAAAGCATAGGCCATATAGACAAACTGTGAAGGCTATTAATAAGAAGTGTAGTGTGATAACTATTACATCTATAGTGTGTAAGGGTATCAAAAGAGGGAAGACATAAACAAAAAGTGAACAAAGAAGAATGCCAGGGGTGGAGAGCTGTTATATAAATGAGAAGTTAGCTCCATTATATAACTAGAGAATAGGAGACCAGGAGACAAAATCTTTATAAGGGGACTGATGGTCTCAGAGTATTAAGTGATGTAGGATGTGTGAACGGAGCTGGAAAGCTAGTAATAAAGGAATACACATATACTCTAAGATATGTGTTAACTAATGTGACAAGTGCCTATAACGGGTTACTCATATATAAATGAAAAGGAATAAGGGTGCTAATGCACTGAGGGTCCATCCAAATGGGATGAACAAAAAAGTGAGGAACAAAAAGAGGATCACAAATACTCATTATGGGGAATAAACATAATTGTGAAACAGACTAAGGCTCAGTGAAGGTGGAAGTGTATAAAGTGTCTATGTGACCGTAAGGCCTACCATAAAATGGACAGAATAGTATAAAAAGAGAAAAGGACCAAGTATTAGATGAAGGGCGTAAAAGTAAACCCCTCATTAAGTCCATAGGGTGCTTGGGCCTTCAATTGGTATATCCAGCGTGCCTCACATTGTAGTAATTTTCTCTCCAGGTCACCTTGTCTTGGGCCTATACGGACCTGGTCTATAGCACAAAAAGATAATACTTCACTTCTATTGTTGTGACAATACTTGACATGGCGGGCAATTGGTGTATCCAATGCATTCTTGATACTGTAAATATGCTCACCAATCCTGCGGCGCAACTGGCGCCTCGTTTTTCATACATAGATCTTCCTGCAAATACAGGTGGCCACATAGATAACCGCCGTAGAACAACAGTTCATAAATTCTTTTATTTTATATTTTTCCCCAGTAATAGGATGCTCATATATTTTTAAAGGTGTAACATACCTGCAAAATGTACATTTGCTACATTTGAAACACCCTGTTAGGGGTTTTAACCAGGTCCCTGGTTTCTGTTCATTAAAAGAGCTATGGACCAGTCTATCTTTCAGGTTTTTGCCCCTATGGTATGTGATGGAGGCCTTTGGTGTTAGAACATCTTTTAGATCCTCGTCACTCCTCAATAGGTGCCAATGTCTGGATAGAATGTCTCCGATAGCCTCAGAGTCATAGCCAAAAGTCATAATACAGCGAGATAGTTTGCTTTCCTTATCTGTATTCTTACTAAGGCCATTCAAAAGTTCAGATCTCTTGCAGTTAGATGCATAATTAAAGGCAGATTTGAGACATTTATTTGAGTAGCCTCTGTCTCTAAATCTAGTTCTTAGTTTATCTGCCTCTAGTTTTAACTCTGCATCAGAGCTGCAATTCCTCCTTATTCGAAGGTATTGACCTCTTGGTATCCCCCTTTTAAGGGGTTCAAAATGCTGGCTGTCCCAAGTCAACAGAGAGTTCGTGGCGGTATCCTTCCTATAGGTAGTGGTTGATATCTTTCCTTCCTCATCTTTGGTTATTACTAGATCTAGGAATGTGATAGAGGATAGGTTTAACTCGTAGGTGAATTTAAGGCCCAAGTCATTGGTGTTGAGGTCAGACATGAATTGTTCAAATTCAGACTCAGTGCCTGTCCAAACCACTAACACATCATCAATATAGCGCCGCCATACTAATGCGTGCTCAGAGAGTGAGGATGTAGATTCATGGAAAACAAATTTCTCTTCCCACCAGCCCAGGAACAAATTGGCATAACTGGGAGCACATGGTGTACCCATGGCTGTCCCTTTTTGCTGGTGATACCATTTGTTATTATGCGTAAAGTAGTTGTGCTTTAACACGAATTCCAAAAGTTCCAGAAGAAGTCCATTAAATTTCGTGTGAATAACACCTTTCATACTTAAAAAGTGGCCAAGGGCCTCTATACCGTACCCATGTGGTATGCTGCTGTACAAGGCCTCCACATCAATAGAGGCTAGCCATGCTGATTCGGGTATATGGAGGTCATCCAGCTGTTTTAAAATGTCGTTTGTATCTTTGACATATGAGGGTAGACTTTCTACCAGTTCTCTCAGATAGTGGTCAATAAATATGCTGACGTTGTGGGACAGGTTATCAGTGCCGGATACAATAGGCCTACCAGGGATAGGTGATTTCTTTTTATGAATTTTGGGGAGGGAATAAAAGATCGAGATAGTAGGAAATTTGGGTTATAAAAACCTATAGGTTTGCTCATCAATACGGTCCTCTTTCATTGCATTGTCCAAAATAGTTTTCAAGAGTGTCTTGTACTCGTTGGTTGGATTTTTTTGAATCACCTTGTATGTGCTATTATCTCCCAAAATTCTGTTACACATATCTCTATATTCCTCATTATTCATGATGACAATATGTGTAACAGAATTTTGGGAGATAATAGCACATACAAGGTGATTCAAAAAAATCCAACCAACGAGTACAAGACACTCTTGAAAACTATTTTGGACAATGCAATGAAAGAGGACCTTATTGATGAGCAAACCTATAGGTTTTTATACCCCAAATTTCCTACTATCTCGATCTTTTATTCCCTCCCCAAAATTCATAAAAAGAAATCACCTATCCCTGGTAGGCCTATTGTATCCGGCACTGATAACCTGTCCCACAACGTCAGCATATTTATTGACCACTATCTGAGAGAACTGGTAGAAAGTCTACCCTCATATGTCAAAGATACAAACAACATTTTAAAACAGCTGGATGACCTCCATATACCCGAATCAGCATGGCTAGCCTCTATTGATGTGGAGGCCTTGTACAGCAGCATACCACATGGGTACGGTATAGAGGCCCTTGGCCACTTTTTAAGTATGAAAGGTGTTATTCACACGAAATTTAATGGACTTCTTCTGGAACTTTTGGAATTCGTGTTAAAGCACAACTACTTTACGCATAATAACAAATGGTATCACCAGCAAAAAGGGACAGCCATGGGTACACCATGTGCTCCCGGTTATGCCAATTTGTTCCTGGGCTGGTGGGAAGAGAAATTTATTTTCCATGAATCTACATCCTCACTCTCTGAGCACGCATTAGTATGGCGGCGCTATATTGATGATGTGTTAGTGGTTTAGACAGGCACTGAGTCTGAATTTGAACAATTCATGTCTGACCTCAACACCAATGACTTGGGCCTTAAATTCACCTACGATTTAAACCTATCCTCTATTACATTCCTAGATCTACTAATAACCAAAGATGAGGAAGGAAAGATATCAACCACTACCTATAGGAAGGATACCGCCACAAACTCTCTGTTGACTTGGGACAGCCAGCATTTTGAACCCCTTAAAAGGGGGATACCAAGAGGTCAATACCTTCGAATAAGGAGGAATTGCAGCTCTGATGCAGAGTTCAAACTAGAGGCAGATAAACTAAGAACTAGATTTAGAGACAGAGGCTACTCAAATAAATGTCTCAAATCTGCCTTTAATTATGCATCTAACTGCAAGAGATCTGAACTTTTGAATGGCCTTAGTAAGAATACAGATAAGGAAAGCAAACTATCTCGCTGTATTATGACTTTTGGCTATGACTCTGAGGCAATCAGAGACATTCTATCCAGACATTGGCACCTATTGAGGAGTGACGAGGATCTAAAAGATGTTCTAACACCAAAGGCCTCCATCACATACCGTAGGGGCAAAAACCTGAAAGATAGACTGGTCCATAGCTCTTTTAATGAACAGAAACCAGGGACCTGGTTAAAACCCCTAACAGGGTGTTTCAAATGTAGCAAATGTAAATTTTGCAGGTATGTTACACCTTTAAAAATATATGAGCATCCTATTACTGGGGAAAAATATAAAATAAAAGAATTTATGAACTGTTGTTCTACGGCGGTTATCTATGTGGCCACCTGTATTTGCAGGAAGATCTATGTATGAAAAACGAAGCGCCAGTTGCGCCGCAGGATTGGTGAGCATATTTACAGTATCAAGAATGCATTGGATACACCAATTGCCCGCCATGTCAAGTATTGTCACAACAATAGAAGTGAAGTATTATCTTTTTGTGCTATAGACCAGGTCCGTATAGGCCCAAGACAAGGTGACCTGGAGAGAAAATTACTACAATGTGAGGCACGCTGGATATACCAATTGAAGGCCCAAGCACCCTATGGACTTAATGAGGGGTTTACTTTTACGCCCTTCATCTAATACTTGGTCCTTTTCTCTTTTTATACTATTCTGTCCATTTTATGGTAGGCCTTACGGTCACATAGACACTTTATACACTTCCACCTTCACTGAGCCTTAGTCTGTTTCACAATTATGTTTATTCCCCATAATGAGTATTTGTGATCCTCTTTTTGTTCCTCACTTTTTTGTTCATCCCATTTGGATGGACCCTCAGTGCATTAGCACCCTTATTCCTTTTCATTTATATATGAGTAACCCGTTATAGGCACTTGTCACATTAGTTAACACATATCTTAGAGTATATGTGTATTCCTTTATTACTAGCTTTCCAGCTCCGTTCACACATCCTACATCACTTAATACTCTGAGACCATCAGTCCCCTTATAAAGATTTTGTCTCCTGGTCTCCTATTCTCTAGTTATATAATGGAGCTAACTTCTCATTTATATAACAGCTCTCCACCGCTGGCATTCTTCTTTGTTCACTTTTTGTTTATGTCTTCCCTCTTTTGATACCCTTACACACTATAGATGTAATAGTTATCACACTACACTTCTTATTAATAGCCTTCACAGTTTGTCTATATGGCCTATGCTTTGATAACATAATAAGTCCATTGGTGTTCCTTAGCGTTTGCACATTCATCTCAGTAGCCTCTTGTATATACCAACGGAATTCTTATGCCATTTCCATTTCTTTTTTGGCTGGTTATGGGCAATACATTCACTACTTTTATGTTGCCTAGGCGACAGCTCCCTATATAAAGCTCTCAGAGACAGCGTTATACAATTTTCCTTTGACAAAGACGTGATACGTCGAAACGCGTCAGGCTCCTAGCAACCACGCTGCGCACGTCATCACGTTTGACGGGCGCATGCGCGTTGCAAACCTAGCGGTCGAGCTATTCCAGGAAGCGCGAATCTGCTACAGTTATGGCCTAGTTTAAAGCCCCTTATATCCCACTAGTGGCATAATATGTCTGCAAGTACCTGATATTACCTTTTGTATAACCTTAAAGTTGGGGAACAACCTTCATCTTGCACATACATCTCTAGGTACTTTTTGTACCATATGGCAGTTAGGTATCTATAAGTGCACACAGACACAGCTTGAATCCTATGCTGTGTAATATATAGCTGTTCTTGACAACTTTGTTTGTACTCCAGGTTGAGCTCCATTCAAGCCTTACCTATATGGGTACAACCTCTTAGTACCTTTGATCAAAGCACAATAGGTTTATCAGTTAGGCATCTTTTTACCTACACCCCAAGAATTTTGCTTTATTTAAGTTATCCTCTAGATATTTGGAGGACTTTCTTCTCAGCATAAGGGTGCTTTACATATATACCACTTATAATACAATGGGGCTTTCATGCCCTGGGAACTTTTTGTAATTTTCTTGGCTCGCCCGCTAGGTGTGAATAGTAATACCCACTCACTTTAGAGTCTTACATTGCACAATACTAGTGCTACAGGGTTATTTACTATTCCCTACATCTGCCCTTTTTTATTCCCCTTATTAGTGTTTTAATATCCCTTGCTTTTAACACGCCGCTGTCATTTATTTAATAAAAATTTATTTAGTTTATACTTATCCCACCATTTTGTATACTGTATATTTGGGGTGGAAAACACCCAGGGAAATCCAAATCCTCACTTTTCTTTCTTTGATAGTGATTAGTGGTTTAATCCACACAGAGGAAACATATTACTTACTTAGAATTTTCAACCTTATTCGTGACCTTAAGTTTTTATACCTGTTTTCATTTGAGCTTAGTTTAAGGAGTAAGTAGACTGTACCAAACCTTTTTAAGATGGCAAATTCTGCTATAAATAATATAGATGTGGACTCACTTCAAAAGGAAGCCGATGAGAGCTTTGGCTCTAGGGCCCAGTCCATCACAGCTAATGAGAGGAACATTAAAGATCAATTTGGTGAATTACTAAAAACTGCTAAAAAACAGCTACGATCTATATGGGAAATCAGTAGCCTGCAAAACTACCTAAAAAATCAAATTGTCCCTAGAGGACTGAGAATAAATATAAGTCCAGCAAGTAACCTGTCGAATGAAACATTCACAAAGAAGTGGCAAGAAATATTGTTAAAATGTTCATCTGAACTTATGTCCCTTATAATTGAGACCGAACAGCAGAACTTAGAAAGCATCAAACCAAAGTTGGCATTATACCAACAAGAGTTTGGTAAATTCAGTGAAGTATCTGAGCACAATGTGTTCTGCACAAGGTTGAATGATAATATAGACAAGTTTAAGAAAGAGATTAAAGAACGCAAACAAAATAAATTTTGGAGGGATCAGACTGACTTCAAAACTGGCAGGATATTTAGAAGATTCCCAAAATTGAATGTTAACCAAAGAAGTTCTGATATTAGCTCCTCAGAATTTGAGAACTCTGATAACGATGACTTTCACCCTTATAACACCAGAACCAGACGAGGAAATTATCCTCAGAAAAGAGAGAACTATGAATTAAGAGCAAATCTTCAGACCAGAGAGAACCCTAGATTTAATGAACAACAACAATCTTTTTTAGAGAGAGGCAGGATCCCTGTGAAGGGGCCAGAGAGGACACTCAGATCCAGGGGAAACAGAAATACTTGACTCCCAACCCCTCTAACCCCCCAGCTATGAATCCACAGATAGTCAATTTGTCCAAATTTCCCCTCAATATACATCATACCTCAGTGTTACAGAGAGGTTTGACATTTGTCCCAACATCCAGATCAGATACATTCACACACATAAAAGATTTAAACCTCTTCGCCCGCAAGCTAGCATTGCACAAATTTTATAAACTAAAGGAGGAGAGAGAATGTATGAATCTGGGTGTGGGAAAGGAAGACATAGAAACTTTACAATCTCTGTTATCTTTGCTAAAAGAGAATGAACCTGTTGATCCTATGAGTAAAGTCAAATCTAAAACCTGGAGAAATAAAAGTACTTTTACACCAGGAATGAAAGATTATGCTAATATCTGGGTCTTTCTTCAGCAGACCACTTTAGAGATTGAGGACATAGACTATTACAATCTGAAAAAGGTATTCAATTTGACTAATAATGAATTCATAGCATTAAAAGAATTGGAGAAGTGCAAGGAGATACAAATCAAGCCTGCGGATAAGGGAGATAAAATTGTCATCATGAATAATGAGGAATATAGAGATATGTGTAACAGAATTTTGGGAGATAATAGCACATACAAGGTGATTCAAAAAAATTCAACCAACGAGTACAAGACACTCTTGAAAACTATTTTGGACAATGCAATGAAAGAGGACCGTATTGATGAGCAAACCTATAGGTTTTTATAACCCAAATTTCCTACTATCTCGATCTTTTATTCCCTCCCCAAAATTCATAAAAAGAAATCACCTATCCCTGGTAGGCCTATTGTATCCGGCACTGATAACCTGTCCCACAACGTCAGCATATTTATTGACCACTATCTGAGAGAACTGGTAGAAAGTCTACCCTCATATGTCAAAGATACAAACGACATTTTAAAACAGCTGGATGACCTCCATATACCCGAATCAGCATGGCTAGCCTCTATTGATGTGGAGGCCTTGTACAGCAGCATACCACATGGGTACGGTATAGAGGCCCTTGGCCACTTTTTAAGTATGAAAGGTGTTATTCACACGAAATTTAATGGACTTCTTCTGGAACTTTTGGAATTCGTGTTAAAGCACAACTACTTTACGCATAATAACAAATGGTATCACCAGCAAAAAGGGACAGCCATGGGTACACCATGTGCTCCCAGTTATGCCAATTTGTTCCTGGGCTGGTGGGAAGAGAAATTTGTTTTCCATGAATCTACATCCTCACTCTCTGAGCACGCATTAGTATGGCGGCGCTATATTGATCATGTGTTAGTGGTTTGGACAGGCACTGAGTCTGAATTTGAACAATTCATGTCTGACCTCAACACCAATGACTTGGGCCTTAAATTCACCTACGAGTTAAACCTATCCTCTATCACATTCCTAGATCTACTAATAACCAAAGATGAGGAAGGAAAGATATCAACCACTACCTATAGGAAGGATACCGCCACAAACTCTCTGTTGACTTGGGACAGCCAGCATTTTGAACCCCTTAAAAGGGGGATACCAAGAGGTCAATACCTTCGAATAAGGAGGAATTGCAGCTCTGATGCAGAGTTCAAACTAGAGGCAGATAAACTAAGAACTAGATTTAGAGACAGAGGCTACTCAAATAAATGTCTCAAATCTGCCTTTAATTATGCATCTAACTGCAAGAGATCTGAACTTTTGAATGGCCTTAGTAAGAATACAGATAAGGAAAGCAAACTATCTCGCTGTATTATGACTTTTGGCTATGACTCTGAGGCTATCAGAGACATTCTATCCAGACATTGGCACATATTGAGGAGTGACAAGGATCTAAAAGATGTTCTAACACCAAAGGCCTCCATCACATACCGTAGGGGCAAAAACCTGAAAGATAGACTGGTCCATAGCTCTTTTAATGAACAGAAACCAGGGACCTGGTTAAAACCCCTAACAGGGTGTTTCAAATGTAGCAAATGTAAATTTTGCAGGTATGTTACACCTTTAAAAATATATGAGCATCCTATTACTGGGGAAAAATATAAAATAAAAGAATTTATGAACTGTTGTTCTACGGCGGTTATCTATGTGGCCACCTGTATTTGCAGGAAGATCTATGTAAGAAAAACGAGGCGCCAGTTGCGACGCAGGATTGGTGAGCATATTTACAGTATCAAGAATGCATTGGATACACCAATTGCCCGCCATGTCAAGTATTGTCACAACAATAGAAGTGAAGTATTATCTTTTTGTGCTATAGACCAGGTCCGTATAGGCCCAAGACAAGGTGACCTGGAGAGAAAATTACTACAATGTGAGGCACGCTGGATATACCAATTGAAGGCCCAAGCACCCTATGGACTTAATGAGGGGTTTACTTTTACGCCCTTCATCTAATACTTGGTCCTTTTCTCTTTTTATACTATTCTGTCCATTTTATGGTAGGCCTTACGGTCACATAGACACTTTATACACTTCCACCTTCACTGAGCCTTAGTCTGTTTCACAATTATGTTTATTCCCCATAATGAGTATTTGTGATCCTCTTTTTGTTCCTCACTTTTTTGTTCATCCCATTTGGATGGACCCTCAGTGCATTAGCACCCTTATTCCTTTTCATTTATATATGAGTAACCCGTTATAGGCACTTGTCAAATTAGTTAACACATATCTTAGAGTATATGTGTATTCCTTTATTACTAGCTTTCCAGCTCCGTTCACACATCCTACATCACTTAATACTCTGAGACCATCAGTCCCCTTATAAAGATTTTGTCTCCTGGTCTCCTATTCTCTAGTTATATAATGGAGCTAACTTCTCATTTATATAACAGCTCTCCACCCCTGGCATTCTTCTTTGTTCACTTTTTGTTTATGTCTTCCCTCTTTTGATACCCTTACACACTATAGATGTAATAGTTATCACACTACACTTCTTATTAATAGCCTTCACAGTTTGTCTATATGGCCTATGCTTTGATAACATAATAAGTCCATTGGTGTTCCTTAGCGTTTGCACATTCATCTCAGTAGCCTCTTGTATATACCAACGGAATTCTTATGCCATTTCCATTTCTGTTTTGGCCCGTTATGGGCAATACATTCACTACTTTTATGTTGCCTAGGCGACAGCTCCCTATATAAAGCTCTCAGAGACAGCGTTATACAATTTTCCTTTGACAAAGACGTGATACGTCGAAACGCGTCAGGCTCCTAGCAACCACGCTGCGCACGTCATCACGTTAGACGGGCGCATGCGCATTGCAAACCTACCGGTCGAGCTATTCCAGGAAGCGCGAATCTGCTACAGTTATGGCCTAGTTTAAAGCCCCTTATATCCCACTAGTGGCATAATATGTCTGCAAGTACCTGATATTACCTTTTGTATAACCTTAAAGTTGGGGAACAACCTTCATCTTGCACATACATCTCTAGGTACTTTTTGTACCATATGGCAGTTAGGTATCTATAAGTGCACACAGACACAGCTTGAATCCTATGCTGTGTAATATATAGCTGTTCTTGACAACTTTGTTTGTACTCCAGGTTGAGCTCCATTCAAGCCTTACCTATATGGGTACAACCTCTTAGTACCTTTGATCAAAGCACAATAGGTTTATCAGTTAGGCATCTTTTTACCTACACCCCAAGAATTTTGCTTTATTTAAGTTATCCGCTAGATATTTGGAGGACTTTCTTCTCAGCATAAGGGTGCTTTATATATATACCACTTATAATACAATAGGGCTTTCATGCCCTGGGAACTTTTTGCAATTTTCTTGGCTCGCCCGCTAGGTGTGAATAGTAATACCCACTCACTTTAGAGTCTTACATTGCACAATACTAGTGCTACAGGGTTATTTACTATTCCCTACATCTGCCCTTTTTTATTCCCCTTATTAGTGTTTTAATATCCCTTGCTTTTAACACGCCGCTGTCATTTATTTAATAAAAATTTATTTAGTTTATACTTATCCCACCATTTTGTATACTCCACCTTTACATACCAGAAGGCTCATTAAGAGACACAAACACTTGAAAAAATATTTTTAACCTTAATGAGTGTTTTTTTTAGATAACTTTTACCAATGATAATGTGAACTGATCTTGCTTTTATCACTTTCTATTTGTTTTTTATCTAGGTATACTAAATATAGGACCTAAAGTCTAGAAGGGTTATCTAGTGCAATTTAAAGCTAGATCAAGAAAACAGTAGGAGAAATGTACTAAGCATCTTACATGTTGTGTGCATCCCTGCATCCCAGATCAGAACTCTTCTTACCTCATCTCAGACACTTGGGATGGTAAGTAAATCTTTCTTAGTGTATTTGGTGAGGGATTTGATTTGCAAGCCTATCGTGGAAGTTAAAGAGATTGTTTCCAAACTTGATTACAGCCTACGTGTGCCATGAACGTCTGTGACACTTGACAACAAAGGTTTGTGAGTCTAGCTCAAGTCCATATATTTCTTTTACACTCAGATCTATATTTTCTTAAGGATACCACTGCCCACAGCTACTTCAATCCATTAACTTCGTAGTTTACTTAATTCTTCAACATTCCTACCTTATATTTAAACATCATCTTTTTCTTTGTGTTTTTATAAATATTAGCAAAAAATAAACAACTGCCTGTCTACAAAAAGTTGATAATAATGAAGTTAATATAAGAACATCATTGCACTTTACATATTTGCAATGATTTGATTTTTTTTTTTCATTATTAAACCCAATTCTCATGCAGGTTTGTACATAAAGACAATGTTCATATCACTCTCACAGTGTTAACATCACATCTTATAGTTTTATTTCTGCTTCTGAGGGATAGTTTAAATATTCATTTAACTGATGCAAAAAAAAAATACAACAGCATCAATTTTTTATAGCTCTGGATCGTTTTTATAATTTAAGACAGCTGAGGTAGCATTTGTGTGCAATCAATACCCTTTTTGCTGGAACGGTAATGTGAAATCCTAATACTTCCATAAAAATCAAGCTTTTATTCACAAGCATTTGTGTTATCTTTTTTTTTGTTCTCAAGGTGACATTGACTCTCTCTCTTGTTGAGTCAGTCATTTGAGGAGACATAGCATATCTTTGATAATGTAAATATAGAACACACACATTGCACAGCTATCAAGAAACTAATTTACCTTGTAAAACAAAGAGCATTTCTAACAAAAATCAGATGCCAACATTGTGGTTTCCTTTCAATTGACAACACCGGCTACATTTGGCTTTGATGATGTGAGAAGATATAACAACTAGAACAATAATGCATTTCCCAGAATGACAGATTATGTAGAATAATGGCTTTTACTGAAAGCCAGAAGGCAAACTCTCTAAATCAATACACTGATAGCAGCTAATGTAAAGATTAAGATCAGAATATTTAAAAATGTAATACTTTACCACTCTCCTGCTTTGGAAGTCAATATCTTTTGAAACCCAGTCCCTGTTCTTGAAAGCATTGTATATTAATGCATCTAAATAATTAATCCAATTCTAGGCTATTAAAAAAAGAACTTGTAAGCTCATCCATTAGATTTTGCAGCTATTATTTGTATATCAGTTGTTGGTACTCTATTTTCCTGAAAAAACACAGCTATAAATAATCAATCCATATTTGTAAACTAATTATTAATGTCTACTATATTAAAAATATAACAAGATTATTCATCAGTTGGTAAATATATTTTGCAAATGAAATCTCACATGTCAGGTTCTCTCAAGTTTCAACATGTAAACCAGCAAATTATCTTAAATGGAGAGAAAAGTTTCAGAAGTACAGTATAACACTGTATTAACCTCATTCTAACCTGCTGTATTGTTCACAACTCATTTCAAATTTTTATTTCTTGTGAAGCTTGCAGACAAATGTATTTTTTTTTTTAATACATTTCCAAAAGGTTTACCCCACACATAAGACACAGACATGACTAGTTTAATAGAGTGAAATAAAAACAGCCCTTCAAAAGTGACAAAATAAATTGCATACAGTAAGGAAGCCCTAAATAAGTTCTACTCATGCATTTAGTATAAGCATCTTGGTCACAAGTCAAGAAGGTGTGCAACCACCCTCTTACAAAGATGTATCAGAGAAAATATTCTCAGTGTATAGTAACTAGAGAGAAAATAAAGCACACTAGTATGTATTAACATTCAAATGCAGTTAAAAACAAAGCATACTTGTAAACTAGTATGCCCCCAAAACATCTGTCTAAGTAAATAGTAATTATACCAATAATACAATCATATCAGTAAAATATAGCTTTTATTATATACATTAAAACAAATAACAAAAAAAAAGTGCCATTATGTAAAATCAAAATGTATGGTGTCTCTTTGAGATAAGAGTAATATGGATACTTCCCATACAAAGCTAGCTGTTATAGTTAGAAACACAGTATATTGTATTATATCAGTCTCTTCATGAGTAGTACATTGGTTGATAGCCAACAATATAATTTTAAATAATGTTGTAGTCAAAGGGAGGGATTAGTTGATTTTAGATACTTAGCTTTCTTGCAGTCCATCAATCAGCCTTGGGGGTCACTAGACTGATTGCTGGACTGCTAGAGAGCTAGTTATTGGGGGTTTAGGGTTATGGTAAACCCAATGCTTCTCAATGCTATTTTTCTAATTTATTTTAATATATATAATAAAATGTATATTTTGCCCTATTTAAGGTAGGTCTGATATGATCATATTATTGGTATGATTACTTTTCACTTAGGCATATGTTTTGGAGATACTCTAGTTATTAACTGCATTATAAGCAACTTGGTGCAACTACTAATGCTATATGTGTGGCAGAAGAGCACACTCTGAAAGGAGCTAATAATGACAAACCATTAGAGGCAATTAGAGGATATATATATACAAAACATTTTGCAAGGCTCTGGATGAGCCAATTTTCTTGGTGTTATTTAGTCATGTCCGACTCTCCGGGACCTTATGGATCGAAGCACACCAGGTGCATCGGTCAGCCACTGCCTCTCTGAGCTCCATCAAGCCCATTTTCAAAGCTTCAATTGCCTCATCTATTCATCTCCACCTCTGCCTCCCACTTCTTTGTGTGCCTTCAATCCCTTGGCCAAAATATATGATCATACCTTCTAGGGAACAGTTTGTTTTCATTTCCTGAAGTACTGAATTAAACCACAATTCAAAGGCATCAATTCTATGGTGCTCAGCCTTCTTTATGGTCTGTCATGATCCACCAGACCACCAGTCCTTTGGACTCATATGATCCACCCAGGATGATTAGTATTTTGGCTGCATAATGACTCCTATAAGGACCTCCTCCTGGAGATATGTGATTGTATTTTTAAAGTATGTTATAATATGTTATGTTGATTACAAAATGTATGTTAATTACTGTATGTTATGTTGCTTCTCTATGCGTGTTTGGCTTAGGATGTTAGATTCTAGTTAACTGATTTAGAATGTGCTGAGGTAATCTGTAATTGTCACGTTGAGATCCAGTTGTAATCCTGCTCTGTGTTAAAGTTTGTTCTGACTTAAGTGTGTATGCTTCTGACTGGATTAATTATATATATGGAATAAAATATCTGGAATATATATATATATATATATATATATATATATATATATATTTTACATAGTTACATAGTATTTAAGGTTGAAAAAAGACTTTCAGTCCATCAAGTTCAACCTTTTAAGATCTCCTTTGATCTGCAATATGCAGATTAACTATTAATTCATTAGTTGTTAATTAATTATTAATCAATTATTTAATGTTTTTTTTTTTTTGTTTCTTTTTTTATTATTATTAATTAGTCCAGAGGAAGGCAAATAAAAAAAAAAAATAAAAAAAAAAATAAAACAAGCGAGACTTAGCCAAATGTCTAAAGGGGAAATGTTAAAAATTTGGATCATTACTGTCTCTCTAATTATCCATGATAACCCTGAATACCCTTTTTAATTAGAAATAAATCTAGTCCCCTTTTAAAGTTATCTATCGAATCCGCTGCCACCACCTCCTCTGGTAGAGAATTCCACAGATTAACCACCCTTACTGTGAAGAACCCTTTTCTTTCTTTGCGGTGGAATCTTTTTACTTCTAAACTCAAGGGATGTCCTCTTGTCAGTTGAAAACCTCTTGGCACAAAAAGCTCCCCCGACAAATCTTTATACTGACCCTGGATGTATTTATATAAGGTAATCATATCTCCTCTTAGACGCCTTTTTTCTAGAGAAAATAAGTTTAATTTGGTTAGTCTTTCTTCATAACTTAGCCCCTCCATTCCCCTTATTAGTTTGGTTGCCCTTCTCTGTACCTTTTCCAGCTCTAAAATGTCCTTTTTATGAAGTGGTGCCCAAAATTGTACTCCATATTCCAAATGAGGGCGTACTAAAGATTTGTATAGTGGCAGAATTATATTTGCTTCCCTGGCTTCTATACCTTTCTTAATACATGCTAATATTTTATTTGCCTTTGCAGCTGCTGCTTGGCTTTGAGCACTGTTACCTAGGTGGTTGTCCACAAGCACTCCCAAATCCCTTTCAATATCTGATACACCTAGATTTGCTCCATTAAGATTATAAATTGCATGGCTATTTTTCCTTCCCAGATGCATAACCTTACATTTATTCGTATTAAATCTCATCTGCCATTTAGATGCCCATTCCTCAATTTTATGTAAATCCCCTTGGAGGGAAAGCACATCATTATCTGATTTAATTACCTTGCACAACTTTGTGTCATCAGCGAAAATGGAGACCCCACACTCCAATCCTACCTCTAAGTCATTAATAAATATGTTAAAAAGGAGAGGACCTAATACTGAACCCTGAGGAACCCCACTTACCACATTAGTCCAATCGGAGTATGTTCCATTTACAACAACCCTTTGCTTCCTGTCTTTTAGCCAGCTCTCAATCCATGAGCAGATATTTACTGCAATTCCTGTATCCCTTAGTTTGCCCAATAGTCTCCCATGTGGCACTGTATCAAAAGCCTTTGCAAAATCCAAAAAGACTACATCCACTGAGTTGCCTTGATCCAGGTTCCTACTAACCTCCTCATAGAAACTAATTAGATTTGTTTGATATATATATATATATAAACAATCCACCACACAAACGAGGCACTCACACCACACTGAAGATCGGCAGTAACGTGAAACAGTGCTGTATGTGGTTAAGTGACCTGCTTTGTGAATAATCCATCTGTTGCTATGACTAAAACTGTGAAATAAGTATATATATATATATATATCACTATAATAGTTGTCAGTGTGGGTAACGTTTGCGATGTTGGTCCCGCTGTTGTGGTCCGTAGCAAAGCGAGGCAAGCCGTTAACCGTGAGGCCCGTGTGACTTAGGCCTCGCGATGAGCAAGCCCCCTGCCACTAGCTCCCCCTGCCCGTGGGATGGCTCCCCCTGCCCCAGGCCCTCTGCCACCAGCTCCCCCTGCCCCAGGCCCTGCAAGGCCCATGGGATGGCTCCCCCTGCCCCAGGCCCCCTGCTACCAGCTCCCCCTGCCCCAGGCACTGCGTGGCCTGCACGGCTCCCCCTCTGCCCCAGGCTCCAGTTCCCCCTGCCCCAGATCTCTGTACCCCAGCTCCCCCTGCCCCAGGCTCTCAGCCTGCCAGTAGCTTGCAGCCATACCTGGTTCCGAGCCTGCCAGCATCGTCGCACTCACATTCCCTGGCTTTGCCACTGCGCTGCTGCGGATTGATCCAAGAAAGTAGTTCCTGCCAAAGGATGGGAGCCACAGAGGCATGGAAGGGGACGAAGAAAGAAGACAGGAAAGTGAGGAAGAAAGAAGACACAAGGGGGACAGAAGACACAAGGTAGGGAAAGAAGGAGGGGGGAAAGGAGACACAAGGGAGGGAAAGGAGGGGGAAACGAGACATTAGGGAGAGGGAGAAAAAGGAGACACAAGGGAGGGAGAGGAGGGGGAAATGGAGACACAAGGGAGGGAGAGGAGAGGGAGAGGAGAGGGAAAAGGAGACTCAAGGGAGGGAGAGGAGGGGGAAAAGGAGACACAAGGGAGGGAGAGGAGAAGGAAAATCTGACACAAGGGAGGGAGAGAAGGGGGGAAAGGAGACACAAGGGAGGGGGAAGGAGACACAAGGGAGGGAGAGGAGGGGGAAAAGCAGACACAAACGAGGGATTTGAGGGGGAAATGGAGAAACAAGGGAGGGAGAGGAGGGGGGAAAGGAGACACAAGGGAGGGAGAGGGGGGGAAATGGAGACACAAGGGAGGGAGAGGGGGGGAATGGAGACACAAGGGAGGAAGAGGAGAAGGAAAATTTGACACAAGGGAGGGAGAGAAGGGGGGAAAGGAGACACAAGGGAGGGGGAAGGAGACACAAGGGAGGGAGAGGAGGGGGGGAAAGCAGACACAAACAAGGGATTTGAGGGGGAAATGGAGAAACAAGGGAGGGAGAGGAGGGGGAAAAGGAGACACAAGGGAGGGAGAGGGGGGGAAATGGAGACACAAGGGAGGGAGAGGGGGGGAAAAGGAGACACAAGGGGGGGAAGAGGCAAAAGAAGACTCAAGGGAAGGAGAGGAGGGGGAAATCTGACACAAGGGAGGGAGATAAGGGGGAAAAGGAGACACACGGGAGAGAGAGGAAGGAAAATGAGACACAAGGGAGGGGGAAGGAGACACAAGGGGGGGAGTGGAGGGGGAAAAGCAGACACAAAGGAGGGAGAGAAGGGGGAAATGGAGACACAAGGGAGGGAGAGGAGGGGGAAAAGGAGACACAAGGGAGGGGGAAGGAGACATAAGGGAGGGAGAGGAGGGGGAAAATGAGACACAAGGGAGGAAGTAGACAGGGGGAGAGACTCAGCATATATATATATATATATATACATACATATATATATATATATATACATATATATATATATATATATATATTAGAGACTTGCCCATCAAAAATGACGGCAATAAAATTTGAAGCCTGGCAATGCTTTTTACCACACAATGCAATGTTCTGCCCCCTCTGAGCACCTTTGGTGCTCATCGCAAGCCCCACGCTGAGCGCCTTCAGCACTCATCGCTTGGCTTGCAATGAGCGCCTTCAGCTCTCATTACGAGCCTCTCTTCCCATCTACTTCTCCGCTAATTACAGGCCCCAGCCAACTTGCAACTTGCCATTTGTCTTTTTCCACCATCCCCCCCCCCCGTCCCTTCCCTGTGTCTTGCGTGGCGCCCACTGACTGACATGGGCTTTATTTTCAAAGTCCTGCGTGCCTGGCGTCTTTGGTGTAAGTGTTACGGTCTTTGCAGTTGTGTATTTTCGAAGTCCTGCATGCCTGGCATTGTTCGTCTGTGTCCCGCGTGCCTGGCGTTGGTGGTGTGTTACTGTCTTTTCTGTTGTGTATTTTCAAAGTCCTGCGTGCCTGCGTAAGTCCTGCGTGCCTGGCGTTGTTGGTGTAAGTGTTAATGTCTTTTGCATGGTGTATTTTCTAAGTTCTGCGTGCCTGGCCTGGCAGAGCCTCCTTTTCATCTTGTTTCAGAATTGTTGGCGATTTTCAATCATTAAAAAAGACAAAATATGCCTCAATTAACTTGCAACCTCACTCACAGGGTCCCTGGCTCTCCCCCTGTGCTGTGTGTGAGTGTAAGTGAATTTGAGGCATATTTGTGTGTTTTCATCATCTTTTCCAGTTTGGTGGTTTGACCGTTAAAGTCGTATATTTTGCGAGCTCGTGCCTTAACTGTTCGCCTTGCTTTGCGCGTCTCACAAGCGTGACGACAACTCGCAGTTTGACATCTTTTATATGAGGTATATATGTCAGAATCCATAGTGAAGATAGCTGCCCTGGTCCTGTACAACTAGAGAAGTGAAATTTATGATGTCTTGCATATGAAACATTGTCAATGACTGTATTAGCATTTTATACAAAACACAGAAGACTCAGACTGTTACAGAATGTTATCAGTTCAAGCTTAAATATACATCTACTTTACCTGCTATAAATTTCAACAGCAATAAAAGTAGTTCCTGATGCTTTTTTATATGCTGATCATGTGTTCATACTGTATTTTTAAATGCTGTATCCAGCCAAGCCTTACGCACGATGTACTCTGCATAAAGGTTGAATATATACGGTGACAACATACAACCTTGTCGCACACCTTTCCCGATCTTGAACCATTCAGTTATTCCATGTTCGGTTCTGACCTCCTTGGTCCACATATAATTTCCTCAGGAGGCGGATAAGATGATCTGGTACTCCCATCTTTTTAAGAACTTGCCACAAAGTCTATGAAGCAAAAGTAAATGTTTTTTTTGTAAGTGTCTTGCTTCCTCTGTTATCCATAGGACATTGACAATTCGGTCTCTTGTGCCTCTTCCTTTGCGGAACCGGCTTGCACATCTGGTAGTTCCCGGTCCATATATTGCTGGAGCTGAGCTTGTAGTGTCTAAAGCATTACCTTTCTCGCATGTAAAATAAGTGCAATTGTTTAATAATTAGAGCACTCTTTCGGACTGCCGTTTTGGGGATTGGGAAGTAGACAAACCTTTTTCAGTCTATTGGCCACTGTAGAGATTTCCAAATTTGTTGCTATAAGGCAAGCAACACTTTTACAGGATCATCTTCTAGGAATTTGAATAGTTTAGCTGCAATTCCATCAACTCCTGCAGCCTTGTTATCAGCAATACTTCCTAGGGCCATCTCACTTCACTCTCCAAGATGTCTGACTCCTTGGACAAACTATCAAGGTTATCACTGCTATTTAGATACTTCTTGTATAGATCTTCTGTGTATTCATGCCATCTCTTCATTATCTGTCCCTGCCATGTTTTGTCTTTTATCATGCCTACTTTGGCATGAAAGGTTTCTTTGAGATCCCCAATTTTCTTGAAGAAATCTCTTGACTTTCCCATTTTGTTATTTTCTTGTTACATCGCTCATTATAAAAGTTATCCTTGTCCTTTCTTGCTATCCTCTGGAATTCAGCATTCTGTTAGACACATCTTTTCCTCTCTTCACTACCTTTCACTTTCCTTTGTTCCTGTGCTATTTTCAAAGCATCATTAGAGAACCAGTTTGCATTCTTAGTTTCTTTCTTTTGGAGATATTCTTTGTTGCTGTTTCCTGGATAATGTTGCAAACCCCAGTCCAAAGTGTTTCAGGTATTATATCTTCCATGTCTAGTCCCCTAATGCCTTTCAATTATTTATTTACTGATTAGCAATGATATCAATATTTGTATTAAAAAATAATTAGAAGTTTACAGTTTTAGACTTCAGCAGATCTGCTGCTCTCTACCCACCATCAGGCGTTCAGGGGATAGAAGTGGTTTTGTCCAAGGGGCACCAAACTGAAGGAAGGATTTATCTGTTTTCCTAATCACATTATTTATCTGCCTGCTTCCCAGAAATCGCTTTGGCAGGCAAATCTGAAAAACATTAGGACAGCCTTCTGAGCGTATCCTCTTTCATCACCTGGACACCTAATAGGATATTGAGAGAAGTACATCTGCTGGAAGAAACAATGCTAATTTCAAAAGTTTTAAAAAGTACATAGATTTTTTTCAGCATATACTAATTTTTTCTGGTTAATCAATAACTGAATAAACAAAATTATACTATAATGAATTAAAGTGACCCTTTAGCGTATGCAAAAGTATAAAATAAATAGCTTGTCTCTATTATAATTCTCTTTAAAGACCAATAAATTAAAATATGTCAACAAGTATTTCCCTCCAGCAAGGGTTTATAGCTAAAGATAAGTATACTTAACTTAAAAAAGGATGAGCATTGTATACAATATGTTTTAAATTGGTAACAATTACTGATTGTGATAAGCAAAGTTAAAATAATTCCCAAGTCCACTAAATTACATACATATCCGACTAACTAAAGAATCTGTTTTTGTACATTGGCTCTAAGTGTGACTGGTTAAATACTGTTTTACAATTAAATAGATATGTTAAATGTATTAACTTGCAACCAGTCTGCCTAAGACAATGCACTTGTTTCTTTCAAAACCTGTGATACAGGCAGCCATGTTTTCCTCTCATAAAGTTTAAAGCCACAGCTGTGACAACATATTTCTAGAAAATACACACACTTTAGGAACGGTGAGGGAGGAGAGAGACAGATTTGTTATATTGTTGGAGCTAACAGATTTGACACCTACTCCTATCGTGCACTCATGCTCAGAAAAGGAAAGTTTGCAAGGTTAATTTCAAGTCCTGCTATTACAAACACTTTTCTTATTCATAAAACCTTCACCAGCATATTATGGATATATCCAGGGACACGCAGCAATGTCAGTATTTATTATCTTCTAAATAAAACTAACTTTACAATTTTTTCATGACAAACTATGCTCTGAATTAGTCAGTACACATGAAAACATGGAATTAGAGAATTTTTCTAAGAGCTATTTTCCAATTTATATTTTAGAGTCTCAAACCAAAAGTATTATATGACCCCCTTAGGCCTAAATACTACTGCTGTGGGATAACTTATCACAGGTTTTCTCTATACACATCCCCAAAGAACTTTCAACAACTTTCATCGTGTCATACATTTGCAGTGCAATACAACATACTTTTATTAGCTAGTTCAAAGTTCTAACAGTTGTAACAACAGCTCTGATCGGGGAGAAGCCTGTAATAAAGTACTGTGGCACCTGCTTCTGTTTCTTCCCCCTTGCCCAACTCAAGATGAACATGACATCATGGGATTTGAAGTTTCCAACCTGGGGTTACCCCTATCATAACCATGGTTCTACTGCCTTGGCTATTTAGGATCTGGAGACTCTCATTCCCAGTGAATACCCCTTTTGTCTATGTGATTTGAGCATTGTGTCTCTAACCTCTTGTTAGCCACACAATATAGTTTTGTAATTCAGATATTGTGATTAAATTATTGTTTGCAATGATAGTTCTAAGATATCCGTTGTGAAACTAAAACAATAGGGCATTATGCAGAGTGATTAGTAGCCCCATTAAATTCGGGCTAAGCTTTAAAACGTAGCCCGTAACTCCAATTTTATGGGTTATGGCTATTAAATTAACTTAGTAACGCAGCCCGCAGTGGAATTGCGGGTTAAAACGCAGGAGGGGCAAGAATAGGCTACGATTTGAGCTATGTTGAACATTGCGGCAGTAAATCCTTTGATCTATCCAGCCTGTAACAGCTACGTTTCCAATCATGCTATTAAATTGCAACTAAGTCACTCGCGAGCAAGCGCGTAACACACAAATGGAGCCCAATGCCCAACGTGTGCTCGAGAGGACCCACAAGAGGGGTAAAGTCCAATACATAGCACTTGTAATGCAAATAAAAATACACTACTGTACATTTATTAAAAGTGAAAGTGATGTTAGGTCTTAGAATTAATAGCACAACATTCTCAAGCCTGCAAAACGGCCCAGAAAAATACTTTATTTCATGTTTAGATTCTGTGTTATATAGATCCCTTCAATCAATGTGTTAATACATATATTGTAACTTGCATGTAATAGAATATCATATTTATGGCTTTATTAATATTGCATAAATCTGGAATGTGGGTCTGATCGCAAACTGTAATTGAAGCACTTAGGACCTTAAAATCTACCCTCCCCTTTTTCAGTGATGTATCGCTAACAATCTATTTTTCCATTGGCTCAGTTTAAACTCGTAACTACGGTCTACACTAATTGATTGTGTGTACGGCTGCAAATACAACCTTCTACGAACGAACTACGATTTTCCTCTCAAACCTGTAGCTTGCCCCTTCCAATTTAATAGTAACGCAACTCTGCCAAATTTCAAGCATGCAGCCATTACATGCTTCATATTGGACTTACGGGGCTGGAATTTAATATGGCCCTAGGTTCGCTGGTTTTCCTATCTTAAATACTTTACTTTTATTACTCAACACTTAGGCTAACTGAATTAATGGGAACTTTTTGTTCTACCAATAACAATAAATCCATGTGTGTTTGAATTAATAGCATAGCCTCTTTTGAAAGTATACAAGCGGGTCAGCTGTATTTCTGAGGGGTTCCAGAACAGCTACCAGGGAATTCTGAAGCGAGCCTCCTTCCAGGAGTATCTCTAAAAACAATACACAGAAAATGCACTATAATTATTAATTATTTTACAGAACATTTTTTGGATTTTGATAATGTTGTCAATTAAATGGGTCTGAAATGTGCACTGAAACCATTGTTTCTATAATATTGGGATACAAGATGTTTTACTTTTAGATCTGCATATTCAATGATTAAACTAAAGCACGAGGAGGAAACACACACCTGTTGATAAACAATACTAAGAATTTTGTGGTGTGACATAACTCGAGCTAAGGGCATCAATTTAAAGGTGAATTTTTACCTAAACAAAGGTTGCTTTCACTTATAGAAGTTATGTTTACAAGATCTCTGTATGTTAGGTGTTGTGAGCTGCTTAGGATTACACAACATGAATGTAACTGTCACAATCATAAACTAATAAACCAAGTTTTCCTTGTTCTCATCTTTCATCAGTGGGTTGCTATTAATCATTCTATCAAGCAAGCAAAAAGTCTAAATCTACATGAATTCCATGAGAGATTTACTAAGCATCTCAAGGGCTGTAATGTATCACTTTTATTGATATGCTCTATTTCCTGTTGGGAAATTGCCATTGCAGTCCTTCATGACCATTGCAATCCAGCTGATAGTTTAGTAAATATGTAGTCATGAGCTTTTGGAAAATAATTTTAAATAGTTTGCTCAGATATTTTTGTGTCATAATTATCCACTCCTCCATGAAACATATATTTTTATGGAGATGTTTTTTATTTAAATTTGTAAAGCATGCTACGCATAACTTCCCATCGTAGAATAGTTTGTGTTATACAAGTAAGGAGAACAATTAATAATCATTTAATCATTCATAATAGTAGATTGTTCACTTGATTAATCTCCACTCAATACAGTAAATTTCATTGTATTTCCCTCCCTGTCTGATTTTGTTGGTTGGATGCTTTAAATAATAATGAAAACATTGAAAACGTTATAAAAGAATTAAAATGCAAATTTGAATTGCCTTTTTTAGGTCTTGGAGTTCATGATATCAACAAAGTTTTGGTTTCACTATATAATCATTGGCCCACAGAAATGAGTCAATTCACTGAACCAGGATGTTGGCTTTTACATATGTTCCCTCGACACTGTATGGATTTGCTTTGTACAACCATTATGTTTCTTTTTATCTAGGACAGAAGGCCAATTTAATTTCCACTGTTAAAATATTTTAATACTGTTATTGTCATGGGGATTGGATACCATGCATCCAGTAGCTGATATTAAATGATTCTTTCTTCTCTTAACAATATTAAGAAGTGACATTTTCAGAAATGCCTGAGATGGGTTTTTCACACAACTCTAATTTTAATTTTGGCAAATGAGACTGCTAGCAGAAACATGCATTAACTGTATCAAATAATGATAAAATATTATGCTGAGAGTCTGACACACACACCATTCTATCCACCCACAATTCGAGAGCGCTGAGAATCAACACAGGAGGTAATTACATTTCTAGACTGAAACCTGGCAATACTCATAAAAGCTTTTTTTTTTCATTTTCTTCAGTTACATTTTTTTTTTATAAAAGGTAGCAGTGATTTGAATAACTAATGTGAGCTTTGAATCTGAATTTAAATACATTAACACATTATCCTCCAACATTTGCAGATATGCTACAATTTATGGTAAAGAATTGGTCTGAATTTGCATATTTGACTTTTCTATCGTTATCATAATTGTTAGTTTCACAGTGGTGTGTAGCAGGTTCCAAATCATAGACATATGCGGAAAATAAATGATTGTATTGTACATGTCAGATGTGTATTTCTTCTTATTAGGTAGCTGTCATGAACATGAACACGTTAGGTCATTTACAAATTAATGTATAGGGAAAAATGAAAGACTTGCATTCAAATGATGAATAATAAGGTTTCTGTGTGTACTTTCTTTGTTACCTCATAAACAGGCATATAATACATGTGTTAAACCATAATAGAATAGTTTGTGTTATATAAGTATTTGTCTAAGGATAACAATTAAAAACTTATTTAGATTTGCAGATTTTCCATTTGTTTCATCTCCGCTGAATACAGTGAAAAATTAAATATTGAGAAATTATTTTAGAAAGGAGAAAATATAAAGATAGATAATTGTATTTATTAACTATTATATGCAATTATGCAACATAAGAGACCATCATTTTTGTGTTTGTTGTGTTTAGGGCTGAAGGGAAATAGTATTTGAATAATATTTTAATATTTCTTATGAAATCAATCAGTACAAAATGCAAGCCGTCCCACTAAAACTGAATGGAAATCATATTTGCGTTATCTAGTCTTGCCTTGGCATAAATGTGTAATTATTGTGCTCCTGGATGTCTGTCCAATAGCTGTACCTGAATTCCCAGCATATGCTAAGTCCCTTTGGGTTTAAGCAAGTAGCAATCTGTGTTGATTCACATGTAAATAATCTTTTCACTATTATTTTACAACATTCAGAAAAGTGGGTACTATAATGAACATGACTTCCAGGGAAACCAATTAAAGTTTCCAAAATTAAATATGACTAGTGTATATATTGATCTAAACCATTGATATGAAGATGTGGTGCTAACATAAATACTCTATTATAAGTGGGACCACTCACTAAGACATATCTAGAGTATTTTAATGACCTCTCTTTACTTGATTTGAAATCGGTCTATGTTAGGAGACGTAAAAAATACAACTGGCAGGCCTATACTATCATGGGGACAAGAAAGGAAGCTTATAAATGTTTCTAATCTCACTGTGTGATTTTCCAACCATTTTATGTAATATAAGAACCAACAATTTTAAATACCAATGTACTTAAGTCCTCATTAGAGGTTGTGTCAATAAAGGCAGGTTCCCTATGAACAACTGGCTACAAGGTAATACATTAAAATAGTATCTAGCAGTTGCAGGATGTTATAACCAAGACCTGTAAGTTAAATGGTTAATACAGCATCAAAAATAAGTAAATTCCATTGGTAATAGAATTATACATTTGATGGCAAATGACCTTGTCTTCCCATTCTATCTACCCTAATGTTCGACTTGATTAAGTCTTAGGAAAGCTTTATACATTCAGTTGTGCTCAACAGTTTGCATACCCTTGGCGAATTGGTAATATATGTACCATTTATAAGAAAACATGAGTGAGCAGGCAAAACACATATCTTTTATTTCTTACAGGATTCATATTCAACTGTAGGTTATAACAGAATGGCACAATCATAAAACAAAACATGGCATAAAACAAAAAAGGTTTGCATACCCTTAGTACTTAATACTGTGTATTGCCCCCTTTAGCATCAATGACAACGTGCAGCCTTATGTAATAGTTGTCTATGAGGCCCTTAATTCTTGCAGATGGTATAGCTGCCTATTTGTCTTGGCAAAATGCCTCCAGGTCATGCAACGTCTTTGGTTGTCTTGCATGAACCGCATGTTTGAGATCTCCCCAGATTGGCTCGATGATATTAAGGTCAGGAGACTGTGATGGCCACTCCACAACGTTCACCCTTTTCTGCTGTAACCACTGGAGGGTCAACTTGGCCTTGTGCTTAGGGTCATTGTCATGCTTGAAAGTCCAAGAGCGTCCCATGCACAGCCTTCATGCAGAAGAATGCAAGTTGTCTGCCAGTATTTTCTAACGTGCTGCATTCATCTTTCCATGAATTGACACAAGATTCCACGTGCTTTTAGAGCTCACACCCCCCAAAACATCAGTGAGCCACCATCATGCTTCACAGTGGGGATGGTATTCTTTTCACTATAGGGCTTGTTGACTTTTCTCCAAACATAGAGCTTATAGTTGTGACCATAAAGCTCTATTTGGGTCTCGTCAATCCAAATTACAGTGTGCCAGAAGCTGTGAGGCATGTCAAGGTGTTGTCGGGCATATTGTAAGCAGGCTTTTTTTGTGGCATTGGCGCAGTAATGGCTTCTTTCTGGCAATCTCGACCATGCAGCTCAGTTTTGTTCAAGTATCATCGTATGGTGCTACTTGACACAACCACACCATCGTTTTCCAGATTGCAATTTTTGTGTTGAGGCAAGTAGAGATTATTAGCCATATTAAATTGGAGCTTCATGTTAACACGTAGCCCGTAAATGTCATCTTAGCGCTATTTGCATGCTAAGATGCCTCGTAGCGTTGCTCGCAGCCGACTTTGCGGGCTAACACGCAGGACGGGCGAGAATAGGCTACATGGAGAGCAAAGTTGAACTTCACGCACGTAAATCCTTTGATCTGACGGGCCCATAACCTATTATATTGCAATGTGTTTGAAAAGACGCCATGGCATGTAAGCTTGTATCCTGCAAATGGAGGCAGAATCTCTATGGGCACAAAATAGCACCCGCAAAGGGTTTACTTACTACTTAGTAAACAACGTAAATATTAACACACCATTGAAGTTTAAAATATAGGGAAAGCAAGGAAGGGCATTACAATAACTTGCACCATAACCCCCCCCCCCCCCCCCCAAAAAAAAGGCATTACAATATTTATATATTTGGAATGGTTGTGCACATGCCAATATGAAACGCCATACTGCAACATACATAAAGCAATTAAAGACACACTACCTGATTAAATAGCAACCCAAAAACATGAAACTCATGCCGCATTAACCCCTTATCGCTCACAGAGGCTCTATTATGGCCCCTGATATATCTATGTAATTGTATATACATCTCTCTCATCACATCTACATGTGGGAACACAAATAATGGGCAAAATACACAGCTACATGGCATATATCATGTACCAGGGGAACATTTTCATATGTGTTGTTCAGTCTTTTAGTCGTGTCTTACCCTATGTACTGCAGCACATGCAGCTAGGCCTCTGCCAGTGCTTTTCTACAAGGTTTGCATGTCAGAGATACTGGAGTGGGTTGCCCACCTCTCTGCTATCACCCGCCCACCTATACTGGCTCTACATGATATAGCTCACAGCTTCATTGAGGTACACAAGCCCCTTCACCACCACCACTACTTAGCATATGTTGGAATCGTAATGCATATGCCAATATGAGAAGTCATGCTGCGAGATGCTGGAAGCCATTACAGACACACTACATCATGAAATTGCACATATATCAAAATGGCTGCTGTATTAACCCTTTATCACTCACAGAGGCACATCTACATTTGGGAACACAAATAGTGGGCAAATTACACCGTCACATGGCATATATCAAGTACCCGGGGGAACATTTTAATATTTGTGGTTCAGTCATTCAGTCAGGTCCGACTCTCTGTGACCCTAGGCCTCTGCCAGTGCTTTTCTACAAGGTTTGCACGTCAGAGATACTGGAGTGTGTTGTCAGTTCCTTCTCTACTGGATTGGGATTTGTCCGACCTCTTTGCTATCACCCACCCACCTACACTGGCCCTACATGGTATAGCTCACAGCTTCATTGAGGTACACAAGCCCCTTCACCACCACCACTTAGCAATTCTGAAGGACACCAGGTGAACATACACCATACTAATCTACTGTAACCCATCAGAAGGGGCCACAAACACACAAAGAGACTATCTAGAGGCACAGGGATCAACAGCCAACTCACCGCCATAAGCAATAATCTCCGCTACACCCATCCTGGAAAGTCCCACACCATTGCTGGTTGTCATGTGTCAAGATGTCTACTCATTCCCATTATGTGACCTCCCATTATGTTCTGCTATTCATTCATTTACATTAGTGTGGATTGCTGAAGTGATGGTGTATGGCAAGAGGCTGTGGCAAATCAGAGGACATCTAAAGGGTAAACAGACAGGATAATGCATAGTATCTTCTAGGGTCACATGTGGTCAGGACCCCACAGTAACCAACATCATATAACACTCCATTTCATGGAAATAACCATTAATGTGCATACAGCAACATTAGGGTTGCTATATGAAATGTTAAACAGGCACTAGAAATCATGGATCATGTGATAATAATCAATCCCACACAAAGTGTGTTTACATACATTACTGCTGATTGATCAATAGATGATAGGACCCTGGAAAACATGAATAGGAGGTGTTAGAACAATCATAAGCTGTTATTATAGTACATTGTTTTTGCTCTGGACACTACAATAAACCAATTAGCATGAACGTCATCTACGACCAGTACTAACCAAATTGATTCTGTCCTGTTTAATCAGCCTTACCAGAATATTTTGAGGAAGTGGAAGACAAAAAGGCATGCTTCACTGTGAACACAATCTTTCAGCAAAGAGTACTATCACTATCTACATGGAATAGTTGGGCCATGTTGATATCACATATCACTGGTATATGGGTGGTACCAAGGCCAGACAGATTACACTGTTCAAATAACCCCAAAACACATGCACATTGATCCTGATGTCAAACCAAGGAAATTATCCATTTTTTTTGGATTATATGAAATACATTAATCTGCTTTCATACTGTTAACAGGATGAAATGCAACTAAAACGCATGTATAACTACTGCTTTGGATTAGCAGATTCTTATGGGTGGCTGTGCAACTCTAAATCCGGGACAGTATTCATTATCATTGTAACTCACAAAAGTCATGTTCATTAGTGAAGAGATATGTAGTCATATATTGCATTTCAGATCCATGTGTAGTCGTGAATGACACTGATGGAATGCCTGTTGGCAACTGGGTTGAGTCTTCACTCATATGATGCTATTGTACTGTTCGAAGATGAAGAACATGCCTTCATGGTCCTGAGATTTGGCTATTAACACCTACAGAGAAGAGAACAAGATATCAAGCATAACAATATTCTGTTTAACTACAACACCTCATCTCAAGGTCAATCCACATTGGACATCAATTATTGAAATGTTAAACACAACCAGACATGTACACACTCTGTAGCCAGCCAATAGTATGTCAACATCTATAACAATCAGTATTCAGTGAGGAGTGATCAGAAGGAGGCTTTCCTAGATGGTGCTAAGAACTCCTACTCCTCAACACTGGGCCCCCACCTTCCATGCCCACGGACCCGTCTCACTCTCCCGCTCCCTTTCCGTCCTCCACCTCTTTTTTGTGGAGGAACGGGGGGTGCCACTACATCTGGTGTTTGTGGATCTTTTCAGATGGTGGTGGTGGTGAGGTCTGAGATGAGGAGGCAGACGTCTCCTGTTGCTCAACTAAAGGATGGAGAGGTATGGGCTGACTTTGGGCTAGCTCAATTAGTAGGTGTCTGTCACAACTCGCCTGCTCCTCATACCTCTCCATTCTTCAGCTGTGCCTCCTCATCTCAGCATGGAGCAATCTTGTGCTAGCCTCCAGCATTCTTGTGCTAGCCTCCAGTGATTTTGTTCTAGTCAGGACAGCGTTTGTGAGTCGACACTGCCTCCGGAGCAACCGTAGCCTCTCATTTTCATGGTTCTGGCGTGCCGTGTTCTGTCTGACAAACTGGGCCATGATCTCCATCAATGTGAGGGGTGGTGGTGTTGCCGGCATTGGGACCGCAGATGAGGACTGCAGGGCTGGACTTGTTGACGTGGCTGGCACAGGTGACTGTGCGTCTGCAACAGGTGACTGTGGGACCTCATCCTAAGTGACCAGATGGTGCAAGACCCCATTCTGAGTGACCAGATGGTGCTGGACCCCATCCTGAGGGACCAGATGGTGTGGGATTCCATCCTGAGGGACCAGATGGTGCGGCACCCCATGCTGCAGAACTAGTTGGGGGCTGTCCCCATGGCTGCAACGTTGCTGGGAGAGTTGGCGGCATTCATAATGTCTGGGGCCAGGACATGGCCGGTGGAGGTGGCTGGTATGACTGTGGCCGGCTGTATGATGCTGTTGAGGGCCCGTGCATCGATTCCCATTCCCTTATAAACTGCTGAACGGCCAGCTTGTGTGGATGGTCCCGCTCCGTCTTAAATGACTTGGCCCTCCTCTTCGAGCACTCCCGCCTCCTCCTCTTGCTCTGTCGCTGAAGTTATCTTCCTGGGTACTGCAATGGAATAAACATATATTTCAGTTGGTTGCCATACACAATTGACAGCAATGTGTTTCCATATCCCTGACATCATGGTCACCTGTGACTGACTGTGGTGTTTGTGTTACACAGATGAACCACGGTCTGCATAATAAGCATTGTGGATCATGGCTCATATGAAGGTGCATCAGACACATGCTCTGCTGGATCTGCAGTGTGTGAGACTGACCAATCTGTGACATGTTACCAGCAATGGTTGTTAATATGAAGCTGAGACATGGTCCAGGTTATGACAGTTTATGACAGGCACATGCAGTCCTACAGAGTCTGTATCCACATATGCCGCAGTGCGCACACCCAGATTTGTACTCTCTATTGCAGGGGTGTCCAAAGTCGGGCCTGCTGGGCTGCAGACAGGCCTGAATTTGTGGATTTCCTCTATGTGCACAGATAAGTCAATTAGACTAAATAACTGAATAAATGATAGTCTCACCCGGGTACAGTAGGGCTATCCACAAACCCAGGCCTGTGTGCAGCCAAGCAGGCCCGACTTTGGACACTCCTGCTGAATTGCATGTCAAAGCAATCTTGATATAATAGCAAATTGTACTCAAAACCAGTTTTAAATGCAGCTATTGTCCAGACATTTAATTGATAAAAATTATGAAAATTAAACGTTTGCTACCAGGATTGAAATGGTTTTTGTTGCCCCATATATCTTGAGTCATAACCATAGGACTTACAGTGCTATTATATGCCAGTAATCTCTGCATGTGGGCAATATAACTCTATAGCAAGGGTGGGCAGGTTTGGTCCTGGAGGGCCACATACATACCTGGATTTGATGATATCCCTGCTGTGTACAGGTGAGTCAATCACCTCTTCAGTCATCCTGATTGATTAACCTGTGCACAGAAACCCCAGCATGTGTGTTTACTTGCAAAGCTACAGCACAGTCAATGATTTACAGGTTTGGCTGCCTTTTGGAAGAAGTTCTGGCGTCTTTAATTGCGTTTTACGGCTTTCTATTGGCTGTTTAGTGTCTTTCGTACTATGTTATTACGCAAATGTTAATTGATAGATAAACGTAGCTTGTATGTAAGTCTTATGTATTGCGTGCGCGGCAAAGAGATTTACGAGATATTGTCTCTCTCTCGTAACTCACAGTCCCTTCTAATTTAATAGCAACGTAACTCAGCCAAATTTAAAGCATGCAGCACTTATGTGCTACACGTTGGATTTCCGAGGCTGGAATTTAATATGGCTCTAAACTATTAAGCTTTCATTTCTAATGTTTAAATTTTTTAATAGTTCTCTTTTTTGTTTCTTATTGTTTTACTTCGCTTTAAACTGCCACCATTTTGTTTTCTCCTATACTGTTTGTGTCTCTCCCACCAGTGCTTGCTTAGAGTTTTCTTTTTCCCTTTCCCCACACAAACAAAAATCCCAAGAAAATTAAAAATAAACTGAATAAGCCAAAGCTGAGTGCTTTAAATTCAAATAAAGTGGAAAAAATAACAAAATGAAAGCAGCAGCAGTGAAGGCAAGGTACAGGGCAGCGGTGGGGAAAAGTATGAGATATTGAGCAAGCTGTTCGGAGCAGCTCAGTTAAGCTTCTCTGCCTAAAAAGAATATTTGCCAAAAACTCCCCAAAATGTAAATAAACTGCTGCACAAAAAGATTAGCAACAAAACAGTGCAAAGGGATTTCTGTCTGTCTTAGTTTAAAGCTCCTAAATAGCAATTTGGCTGGAAACTGTAGACATGAATACATCCATCTATCTACTGGCACAGTGTATTAAACTCAAGTTGACAAAGATCAGCCTTTTATAGGGCCAAAGTGGAATCAGTCACAGCCCACCAAGTGGTAAGGAGGAATCTGTCAAACCATAAAAAGGGAATTAAAACTGCAATATAAACTAAAATCCAATAAGGAGTTTGAGATGAAATGAAACCCGTGGACTCCACCTTACCACAGAATGAGAGCTGGGCACAATGTATTAAGCTCAGGTTTAATATAACCAACCTTTTAAAGGATCAGTAATAGATGAGTCACATCGCCATCTAAAGCCCACTGGGAGGTAAACTCACACACCCTCCCAGTGGACAAAAAGCCAGGTGGTATTATGCCCATATACAGGTGAGCACCAAGAACATGGTCTGACATGACAATTGAACCTCCAAACACTGCTTCCTGGACTTACAAATAGCCAGCATGGCTTATGTCAGGAGTAGGTTCACAAGGAGGTCCCTGGCCCTGTTGCACCAGAAAACTGGGCACCCAAAGATAAAAAGGTGAGAGGAAAAATGCAGCCACAGCTACAGTAGTTGGCCCATCAAAAGTGATGGTGGGGGGTGGGGCTGCAGTCTTGTGCAAGAAAAATACTTCTGATATATGGGCTCCCCTTACCACAGAACGAGAGCTGAACACAGTGTATTAGGCCAAGGAGACACTGAGTGGCCTTATATCGGCTCACTTAACCCACCAGCTGCTAGAAGAAAAGAAGAACAAAACTGTAGAACAAATAAAAAACAAATCATGAGAGTGAGCAGAAATGAATCTTGGTGGGGGATACTGAGCAGTGCACTCCATCTACAGCCTACTGGGAGTTAAACTCACACATTATCCCAGTGGACAAAGCCAAGTTGTGCTCTGCCCGGATACGAGGATGCACCAGTGTCCACAACATGGCACGCCATCTTCATCGCACATGCTGAAGTCGCACCGACGTATGGGCGCTGACAAATGGGAAGCACACAAATGTGCGCTGGACTAGAAGTGCTCACGCACAATGGCGTGCCCCAACCAGCTTCCCTTCTCTCTCCCTCTGTATCTGTCACTAGCAGCTCTATTAGAGAGAACCCTTAAACCCCTGTACTAAAACCTCTACACTGCCTATACTAAACCCTCTGTCCCTTGCCTGTACCCCTGCCTGTTCTCTCTCCGTCTTCTACCTGCTTGTTCTCTCCTCTCTGTCACACATATCTCCCTCCTCCCATCCGCATTTATTATTTACCCTATCCCACGGGCAATAGTGCGACCCGACTAATGGGCCGCAGCCAGGCCTGGTGAGAGCTCACAGATGCCAAGTTCAGATGTCGGGGCGCACTATTGCCCGTGGGATGGGGTAAGTAATAAATGTGGTTGGAAGGAGGAAGACAGAGAGGAGAGAACAACTGCCAATGACAGACACAAGGGGAGCGAGAAGGTAAGCTGGCAGGGGCGCACTATTGCTCGTGAGCGCTTCTAGCCCAGCACACTTTTGTATGCTGCCCAATTGGCGGCACCCATACGTCGGCGCGACTTCAGCACCCCACAACATGGCTTTACATGGTGGTGGAAGCTCCTCTTCCTGGACTTCTTAATATCCAGCTTGACTAACATAGTTCTAAAATATGCAAGCAAACTTACAGCATTAGCAGCAATGAAAATCAAAAGAATGAAAGCAATATTATAGATTTCCTTTTTCACTTTTAACAGACTTAGTGTTTATCAGCGTTACATTAAGATACAGAATAGGGAAAGTTGGATTTGTAATTTATAGAGCCAATGTTTACACAAAAAGGGGTGAGTTGTGAAAATGTTGAATGCTAAACTCACTTGCCAATGAGGCTACTATTCCATGTCCCAGCTACTGCTGGGCCCATGTATAAAACGACTCCTATAATTTTGACCCCAAAATTTAGAAAAATGTTTAATTAAGGGGCCCGCCTCTCCCACCACATTCCCCGGTTCTGACCATGATGATCCTCTCCCTGGGCCTGGGGGTGCAGCCTGGCTCTTGAGATAGGCGGGTCCATGCGTGTTACTTACACGCCAGCTAGTGCCAGCTTTTGCAGTTCTGCCTCCGGCACAGGATGTTGATAACATAGCGATCAGGGACAATACAGCAGAAGAGGAAGACACAGACAGTCTCCCCTCCATTACAACCTGTGACATTTTTCATCCGTTCTCTATGTACCACATACTCTCATTAAACAGTAATGAACCACACACAGCTCCAAACGCTGCACTAGAGGTTCATGCTAGTTAGCATCTCGGGGACCAAACGTTACTGATTGGACAGATGCAACTGCTGAAGAAGTGGGGCACACAGGATATGTCAGCAGAGACACCCCTTTTTTGCGCCGGCAGCATGAGGTGACTGGAGAACAAGCTATTGGTGTTCTTTGGCCATCTGGAGCTGTGTGTTCTGTGTAATGAGAGTGTGTGGTACATAGAGAACGGATGGAAAATGTCACATGTTATAATGGAGGGGAGCCTGTCTGTATCTTCCTCTTCTGCTGTATTGTCCCTGATCACAAGGTCCAATAGGTCCCAATCGGAGGAGGCTCTGCGGGGAGTGGCCGGGGAGCTGGGATGGGAGTGGCAAGCAAGGGCTGTAGAGAACAGGGAAAGCAGCAGAGGGACTGAGGGAAGAAAGCAGCCTGAAGAGGATCAGATATGTGACAGCGCCATCTAGCATCTCACGCTGTTTTCCGTGTATAAGACGATCCCCCCAATTTAAAGGTCCAATTTTTTTTAAAAAAAAGGTCTTATGCACGGAAAAATATGGTATATATATATATATATATATATATATATATATATATATATATATATATATATAATATATATATATTTATATATATATATATATATATATATATATATATATATATATATATATATAGAGTGAGGTAGCCGTGAGTGTCCAGTAATCTAGATGAATAATCAGAGTGATAAATATATATATATATATATATATATACAGCCTTATTAAATTGCGATTCTGTAAATTTAAAAGGGCTCTATTTAAGCACACAGCATATTTTTTTACCGAAGTTTTTAGTTAGTGAAGACCTTGCTTTTGGATAGAAGTTCACTAACTAAAAACTTCTGTAAAAAAAATATGCTGTGTGCTTAAATAGAGCCCTTTTAAATTTACCGAATTGCAATTTAATAAGGCTGATAGTGTGTAATTGTGTTTGTACAAAGGGCATGGAATTGGTTAATGCAATGAAATGCATTTCATAAATTCTCATTATAAAGGTTAGAAATAAGTCAAATCCATGGCTTAAAGCAACAACAATATCACCTTCTCCTCTTCTCACTTTGATGTTAAATATCACATTACAGTTTGGGTTAGTGTATGTTGAAGAAGATTCTGTCCTTGTTATTCGCTTTGGAAAAGGAGTCTCTTTTTAAATTGAATGTTCTTGATCAAAGTGTCAGCACTAGATACATTTCTTCAAAAAGTTATCAAAGAGACTCCCTACTGTTTTCTTTAGGTTATAGGGCTCTCATAATTGGAGTCTCAGGTCTAGTGCTCAGAAATGGATGAAAAAATACAAAAATAGGCATTTATTTTCCTGGGAAGAAATGACAGGAGATGAATCTAGCTTCTCAGCAATAAAATAAGTAAGTTACACTGCTAATTGTGCTAAGAAGTGTGTCTGGATTGTATAGAAGCAGCTGCATTGTTTCATGTGTTAAAAAGACATACTATATATGTATTGTTCAATTATTTTGTATTGTGTATACATTTTGTCCAGATAAGATAGGCAGGATAGGTAAATGACGAGCCTTATAAGAAAGTGTGCAGCTAATTTTGATCTGTAACATACAACTTGTAAATGCTGATAAACAGATACAATTGGGGTTCACACTACAGAATTATCACATATATAGTTGTCAGCATTGCGGGTTGTTGCTAACGCTTGCAGGCTCACATAGCGAGGGCCACAGTTGATGGCAAGGAGTGCCGAAGGGGCTCCTTGAGCTGGTGGAAATGAGCGCCATAGGCGCTCATCCCTACGACCCCCTATGACTTTGGCAAGGATCGCCGAAGGCGCTCACTGCACTGGTGGAGATGAACGCCGTGGGCGCTGATCCCTACGACTCCAAAATGACCTCTTCCCCTTCTCCTATCTTTCCCCTGTGTCTCTCTTCCCCTCCTTCTCTGCTTCCCCAAGTTTCTCTTCCCCTTCTCCGCTCCTTCCCCTGTGTCCCTCTTCCCCTGTGTCTTTCTGCCCCTGCGTCTCTCTTCTCCTACTGGCCCTCATTGCCTGTGACCTACAATTACGACCCGCGGCACTTAGAAAAAAAAAATATTACCCTGTGACCCATAATTACGACCCGTAAAACAAATACGTAAACTCGCAAACCACTAAACACCAAAACCCAAACAAAAACACAATAATCATAAAAAAACTCTCACCGACAGCACGGGGGGACAGCCAGGACCTCTACAAATGAGGTTTAACGCCAATATAACCCCAATTTCCCCAGTTTCACCACTGGAAAAGTGCCTAAGCAAGAAAAAAAATGATGGCCGAAAAAAAGGAAAACGAGGCTCCACGACCCAGGACCGAAAAATACACTGCTAAACACGTACAAGAGAGAATATGATCCGAGATAAGCTTGAGACCCCACAATCGGACCCCTGAAGGGTGCGTACATTAAGCCCATGCTGGGGTTCTCCACATTGACCCTTGCAGTGGGGGTCACGAGCGTGTCCCCCTCTACATTTAAAACTTTTAAATTCAATGTCGCACCTCCTTAAAGGGCCTGCGTCACACAATCATTAAGGCTGGCAGCAGGGGTACTGCAAGTACCCCCACCGGCACCTAACATTAACCCCCCAGTGCTGGGGGTCCCCAATGGTACCCCCGGAGGGTCCCCACATTATCTCCACATTAACTTTATCGGGGACCCCCGCTGACATAAAAATTTGAATTTCCCGTCTTGCGGGTCCTTAAAGGACCGTAAAGGTCCTTAAAGGACACGCGAAAAATAACAATTAACCCTATCACTCATGGGACTCCATACAGAGCCCCATGAGCCCCTAAATAACCATCTCACTCATGGGGGTCAATACAGGCCCCCATAATCCATTAATTAACCCTGTCACTACCCCCATAACCCCTGAATTAACACTGTCACTCACGAGGGTCCCCAATAACCCCTTAATTAACCCTGTAGCTCATGGGGGTCAACACAGGCCCCCATAAGTCCTTAATTAACACAGACACTCATGGGGGTCAAGTACAGACCACCCATAAGCCCTTCATTAACTCTGTCACTCATGGGGGTCAATACAGACCCCCATAATCCCTTAATTAACCCTGTCACTCATGGGGGTCAATCAGAACCCCATAATCCCTTAATTAACCCTGTCACTCATGGGGGTCAATCAAAACCCCCATCACCCCTTAATTCACCTTGTCACTCATGGGGGGCAATAGAGACCCCCATAAGCCCTTCATTAACAACCCCCTCACTCATGCGGGTCAATACAGACCCCCATAAGCCCGTAATTAACCCTGTAACTTATGGGGGCCAATACAAACCCCTATAAGGCCATCATTAACCCTGTCACTCATGGGGGTCAATACAGACTCCCATAAGCCAATAATTATCTCTATCAGTCCAATATGGGTTTACTGTATATAGATCCCTATAGGACACTAATTAATCCATGTAATAACACTATAAGTGCCATGAGGGTCATCCAGGACCCTCATTACACAAAGTGTAACCTCTACACTATTAACCCTAACTATACCCCATTAACCCAACCCTGCAACTATTTAATCATAAGACTACACATTTAACCCTAACAGTACCTAACTAACCATAACTGCTCCTATTTAAACCCATCTAAGCCTATAAGGACCAGTCTGGTATATACAGACCCTCATAAGCCTATATTTAACCCCATCAGTCCCATAAGGGTATATAAAGACCCTCATGGGGCAGTTACAACCCTAACATTAACACCATAAGTGCCAAGAGGGTCCTCAATGACCCTCATAACACTAAGTACAAACACTACACTATACCCCCAATAAACCATCAAACCCACACTAACCTATTAACATGTACACTACCTACTGTATCTACACTACCTACCCCCTAATAAATCCCCACCCCAATAATTACACAAAATAATATAACCTAACTCACAAAACATAATAAAACCTAAGTTACAGAAAATAAAGACCTAAGTAGCAAAAAAAAAAACATTACAGAAAACAAAAAAGAAACCTTGCAACCCCCCCCCCCCACACACTACAGAAAATTAAAAAAACATTACACACCTGAAAAGGAAAGGTATACCATATTACATTAGAATACAATACAGAAAAAACTAATAGTACAATACCTACCTATCTAAAATACAATAAATACTATCTAACATACATACATCTCCCTCTACATACATCTCCCTCTACATAAAATACAATAAGTCATAGCTAACATACATACCACCACTCTCTATATAAAATACAATAAACGTTAACATAAATACATCCCCTCTATCTAAAATAAAATAAATCCTAACATAAATTCATCCCCTCTATCTAAAAGAAAATAAATCCTATCTAAGATACATACACCCCCTCTATCTAAAATATAATAAAACCTAACATACATACACCCCCTCTATCTAAAATAAAATAATGAGCCTCCTACAGCATTTTCAGAAAGAAAATTGACAATGACGCCTTCTGATTGGCTGAAAACGCTTTTAATCAAATGTTAGCCAATCAGATGGTGCCAAGGTGTGAGCCAATCAGAATGGGATACACCCCCATATCCCATTCTCATTGGCTAATGCACCTGTCATTTTTTTTAAACCAATCACAATGCTTAATTGCCTTCAGCCAATCACAATGGGATACACCACCACAATGTCATTGGCTGGAGGCATCTGGGCATTCTTATTGGCTGCTGTCTAATTGACAATGATGACAGCCAATCAGAAGCCGTGACTCCACGCAGTGACTAGCTGAACACATCTGCGCTTTCTGATTGGCTGCTATCTGATTGACACTGACATCAACCAATCACAAGGCGCAGAGGCCTTCAGCCAATTAATCTCTGGGAGTGTATCCCATTGTGATTGGCTGAGGGGAACAGCGCCTTCTGATTGGCTGTTGTAACTGTCAATCACATTACAGCCAATCAGAAGGCGCAGGTGCCTTCAGCCAATCACCATGTTGTGGTGTATCCCATTGTGATTGGCTGAAGGCTATAGAGCCTTCTGATTGGTTTAAAAATAGATTGACAGGTGCATTAGACAATCACAATGTGATATGTCGGTGTATCCTATTCTGATTGGCTCACACCTTGGCGACTTCTGATTGGCTGAAATTTGATTGACAGCCAATCAGATGGCGCCATTGCCGATTTTATGCCGGAAAAGCCTCTAGAGGCCTCATTAGTGTCGGAGAGGTCCGCGAGCACGTTTTTTTAATTTTTTTATTTTAACAACGCAGATTGTTCCAGGGCCCAGCCTGGGCAGAAGAGGACGAAGCCGGGGACATTGCGAGGAGGTAAGTTAAATTTATATTATGTTTCTTTTATTTTATTTTCTGTGTGTATGTATTTAGTATTTATGTTATGTTTTGCTTTTTTAACAGGGGCTGCGCCGGACAAGAAATGAAGCAGGACAGGAACATGCTGGAAAGGTGAGTAGCATATGTAGAATATTTAAATCTTTATTTATTATATGTAAATGTTTTCTACTGCGAGGAGGTAAGTTAAATTTATATTATGTTTCTTTTATTTTATTTTCTGTGTGTATGTATTTAGTATTTATGTTATGTTTTGCTTTTTTAACAGGGGCTGCGCCGGACAAGAAATGAAGCAGGACAGGAACATGCTGGAAAGGTGAGTAGCATATGTAGAATATTTAAATCTTTATTTATTATATGTAAATGTTTTCTACTAATTCTTTTTTCCTAGGTTGCTGATCTGAAGGTAGATCTGCAAAGGTAAGTGGTCTTAATTATTCTATTTTAGGTTAGATTTAGGGTTTGGGTATGTAGATAGCATTTATTTTATTTTACATAGAGTGGATGTATGTATTTTAGATAGGATTTGTTTTATTTTAGATAGAGGGGATGTATTTATGTTACAATTTATTTTATTTTACATAGAGAGGATGTATTTATGGTAGGATTTATTGTATTTTATATAGAGGGGGTATGTATGTTAGCTAGGATTTATTGTATTTTATGTAGAGGGGGATGTATGTATGTTAGATAGTATTTATTGTAGGTATTGTATTTATTTTTTGGGGTATTGTATTCTAATGTAATGTGTGTATATATATATATATATATATATATATATATATATATATATATATATATATATATATATATAGTTTGTCTTTCCTTTCTAGGTGTGTAATGTTTTTTTTAATTTTCTGTACTGTGGGGGGGGGGGGGTTGTAATGTAGGTTTTTTTTATTTTCTGTAATGTTTTTTTAGTTTTTTTCTGTATGGACACCCATAAGATACAGGGTTAACATAGTGTACTGCAAATACTTTGTGTCATGAGGGTCCTGGATGACCCTCATTCCACTTACAGTGCTATTACATCGGTTTATTAGTGTGCTATAGCGGTCTATATAGTTGACTCACATTGTGTCACAAACAGCATTCCCTGCTTTATAATTTTATTGCCGTCATTTTTTGACGGGCAAGTAGCTAGTTTCATATAATAGTGAAAGGACCATTGCACAAAAGAAGTCTCCTGAAATCATGTTGAAATACTTTGTGAATGTTTGAAATATGTGCACTTATTGAGAAATCAAATAACATAAAATGTGTGTTTATATGTCTGAAAAACTGCCCACAACCTGATCTAGGTCTGAGACAAGGGGACTCTGTTCTGCTTCATTACCTTATTCAATCAGATAAAAGGGGTGTTTATCACATTCAAGTCTATTGGAAGTCTATTGGAAGTCGTCTAACTGACAGTGACAGTGAGTGCCTGCCCAGGAGACGTGACATTTTGGATAAAGGCTGTTTTTTCTGATCTGCCCTCTATGTCAATCATCAACTTAGAAGCAACCTATGAACAGCCTTGTTTTGTATGATTTCCCCTCCTTTTACACACTACAGTAAAAAGAGATGATGCATGAGATAATGCATGTTCCCCATTCTAGGCAGCTTAATGAATAGTGATCCCTGGTAATATCAAGATTTAGAATGGTATTAATGAAAGAAACAATTTAGCTGGCCCTTTCCCCTGGAGCCAGTCAAGACTGTGTAAACATCAAGCACCTCTGAGATGCCCCCTTCGTGTTGTAGATGTATAAAAACTCCATATGGCTTTTTAAAACCATGTTGCTTTAAAATTCCATATTGTTTACATATAACCCTGAACATAGCTTAATTTCGAGCATAGCTTTGACCTAAGCATAAGTAACCCAGGTTCGAGATACCATAACACCACTTGACCCAAATAAATAATACTTAACAACTGTATGGGTATAACCTGGCCACAGCTTAATTAATAACATAACATGATAACAATGAGGTAGCTGCACACCCCTACGCAGAAGGAGCTCATCACCAGCCAGAGGACCAATGGAAACGGGAACGTAACCAACTAATGAGCTCCCCCATAGGGTGATGCAGCACCCCGGCCACCCACAAGCCCAGTGGGCTCAGCACAGCCAAAAGACGCCATGTCCTGGTCAATACCCATCTTAAGGGAATAATTGAACAAAGACAACCCAATTTCATTTAGGTGAATCCCATCTTTTAAAAAATATGCTTTGTTATCAGCAATCTCAAGATCCTTATGCCTAATGGAGAAACCCCCAATCTCCTTACAAAAGAGGCCATTATTTTATTGACAATGCCTCTAGCCTTGTCCAAACGTTTTTGATCTTTCACCCCCCTCAAGTGAAGTCTAGGAGTCATCTGAGACCAGAAAAATCAGGAGCCCTGGAAATAACTCTAAGAGCCTTAACACATCCCTTTTCATTATTCTAATAAGATCTTTCAATGGAATGAACCCCAAATCATTCCCTCCTGCACAAATAATTAAAAGATCTGGGGAAGGAGCCTGCCTGGCCAGACCCACCATCGTCAACAACACCTGTTCCCATTTCATTCCCCTGATGCCAAAAAACTTCACTAGCACCACCCCTTCAGGGAAACCCAACTGACAATCATGGTCTCTGATGCCTGCCGCCTTTCTCGCCCTATAAATGAATGAATGTCCCACAATCCACAAATGTAAAGGGGGGCCTGAAAAACAGAATCACAAACATAACCATTCAATTACACACACACAGATAATCCCCTCCATCACGCCGCACTCTCCAGTTCCATTATGCACCTAGACTCCATAAGTCAAACGGGATTGGAGTATGTTCAGCATCCACTTGTGTTGCTACCTCCCTAAAACACGAACATTGTTCCCTTGACAATGCATCCGCTATTACATTTTTCACGCCTTCAATGTGGGTAGACCTTATTAGTACCTTGAATTGCAAACAATTCAATACCAATTGCCACAGTAATCGCACTACTGGTGGCGAAGAGGCAGTAATAGAGTTAATAGCCTGCACCATACTCAGAATGTCACACCTAAAAACTACATGTTGATTCTTGAGCCTTTCCCCCATAGCATGACTGACACCACAATTGGAAACAATTCTAAGAACATTAAATTCTTCAAAACATTCTTGTTTTTCCATTCCACTGGCTAACGCTAATGACCCCCAAAATATGCCCCAAAACCTATTGAATCTGATGCATCCGTAAATAACTCCACCTTGAAATCAGCCCTATGCTCCACTACTATTCTTACATGATGATGTGGCTGACTGACCCTGACAGTAGCCAATGACAGCCTCCTTGCGAATATCCTCCCAATGGGTATAATACAACAAGCAAAATTTAACTTTTCTAACAAAGACTGTAAAACCTTCAATTTAACCTACTTAGCCACCATCACTTCCTGTACTGCACCTCTTAAATCCACCACCTTCTCCCATGGTAAACTGCACTCAAAAGACACTGAATCAATGTGAATACCCAGAAATTGCAATGCCTGGCATGGACCAACTGTCTTCCCTTCTGCCAACAGGATTCCAAATTCCCCTGCCAATACCTGAAACTCCTGAAACGACTTCCTGCAATCCTGCGAATCATAAGAGCCGATAAATTAGAATTCATCCAGATAATGCAAAAAGTGCTACATTTTGCACAACCCATTGGAAAACATAAGTCCACAAAAAAAATATCCAAAACATGACATCCCAACAAATAATGAGAGTCCAGATGCACAGGCAGAAATATAAATGGCGATTTTATATCCACATTTGCTAACCATGCACCTCTACCAGCCCTCCTAATTAACTTAACTGATGAATATGTAACTGATACTGACTCCCTGTCAATACCTTCATTAACTGACAGACCCTTAGGATACGGCAAATGATGAATTAACCTAGATTCACCTACCTCCTTCTTGGGAACCAGACCTAATGGGGAAATCCTCAAATTACTTAAAGGGGGCAACTCAAAAGGACCCGCCATTCTCCCTTTTGCAACCTCTCCTATCAACTTGTTCAATACCAACATAGGCTGATCTCTGGCCAACTATAAATTAGGTGGCCTCCCCAATGGCTCAATATCCACAGCTGGAATTATAAAACCCTCTGCAAAACCCTGTTCTAACAGGTTTGCATCTTCTAATTTCCCCGGCGTCCTAGCGTACAACCTTAACCACACCCCCATCTTTCTTAGCTGCACCGACTCATCCCCTTTGGTAACCCGATCCCCTCCTCTCTGACTCCTTGTTTTTTTTTTTAAACAATGAAAAAGAGGATGCCCTCCTCCGCATTCCGAACATTCATGCTTAAACTTACAAGAAGCCCCCCTGGAACATGTACCTTCCACAAACGCGAAACAAAACCCCTTTTTACTCACACTCTCCTGCCCTGTCTTTGGGACTGCACTCCCCCCTGGTTGTAATGGGGTAACCACCTTAAGCCAACTACCCATGTCTCTATCGTCCCATTGCATATTAGGCAAAACTGCCATCCGCTGCCTGTACTTTTCATCATACTGCCACCACGCCAAACCCCCATACGTCCGGTGGATCCCCTCAATCTCGTCCAAATAAAAAAACAAGGAGGAGCAACACTCAGGGAATCTTTTACCCACTATGCTGGCAAGTATGACATAGGCCTGCAACAAGTTACCAAATGTTTTAGGAATGTTCCTATATTTTCTCTTTCTTTCTTCCTCCTCTTTCTTGGAATTATCTTTCTTATAGTCATGCTTAAACTCAATGAAACTATCCAGCGGGAGCAACGAGAATATATGTGCTCCCCAATAAGGCCTATTGAGCATAAAGCGGACTTCTACATTGTGGTATCCGCTACCTTTAATACTGAGACTGAATCTCTCCCCACCGCCGGTGTCTTATCCTTCCCAGTCTCCTTACTTGCTGGGCCAACCTCCTGGCCCTCTTTACCACTCACTGAGGGAACCTCTAGAACTAATGGCTGACTAAATACCAGTGTTACTCCTCCCTGCTTCTTGGCCCACCCACACCCTGCCTTGGCCTAATTCCCTACTACTGGTAAATTTAGATAATAACCCTGTTAAACCCACCAGTAATTCTTGCACATTACCAACATTTTTTGTTTTATCCTGTGTATTTGTATCACACTCACCCCTATACCCCTTGTCAGCAGATGATGAAGAGGCAGTCACACCTGCAGGTGTTCTATTCTTGCCGATATCCTTTTCCCTGACTGAGGATGGACACTCTCTGCTCCTGTTGCTGTTCTCTCTATCATCCTTTCCTCCAGCTGAGGATGGACGCCCTCCGCTCCTGTTGCCGCTCTCTCTGTAGTCCTTTCCTCCATCTGAGGTTGGATGCGCTCAACTCCTGTTGCTTCTCTCTCTGTAATCCTTTTCCCCCGACCTAGTATCCTCCTGTCCTCACCAAAAGGCAGTACCTGGTCCCTGTGGCTTCTCTCTCCTGGCTGGTATCTGTAATGACTAGCACACCTCCCTGATCCTATCTCTATGGTCATGCTCACCATACTCTCTTCTGCGACACGAGGACCACCTCCTTGATCTTGACCTCCTTCCCGGGGTGGGTGTACCTCTGTTCCTGCTGTCGATCGAAGAGGATCTCCTAACGCCGGCTCTATCCCATCTTGGTGCTCTCCCAGATAGAGAAACCGAAAAATCTATTGTTTTACAGTTCCTACAAAATGAAATTAATTTCATATAACTAATTTCTTGTAACCAATTCTATATCCTGCCCGTATTCCACTCTGATATGAACAAAATAAGGACCTCACTGAAATATATTGGTCCTGTATATACAGAAAGACATTTGTAAAACACTTCCATGTTTTTACTAAATCTTATTGGATGTCTGTGTTATCTTATTTTTCTGGCAGACGGCTTGTTTTGAGAACCTTGAATGCCACTTAAAAACAGCCCTTCAGGGCCAAAACCTGTTATGGACTCTTTTCTTTGGTGACCGCTGGACAATTGTGGCCACTAGCCCATGGGGCCCCCATCCTCAAGAGCTTTACAAGGATTATGACATTTTGTCCAGTATGTAAGTAAGTGGGTTTAACAGTCTCAGATATTATTATAATGTTTGTAACAACTTCCTGAAAATTGGGACTTTGTTGGCACATATGGTTGTCATGGTTTCTTCGTGGAAATATGATTACCGTTTTTAATGTACTGTTACAAAATGGTTGATATTCTGTATTCAATATTATGTGGCTTACAAGTCCTAATCCGGTAAAATGATCTGCATGACTAACAAGTTGCTGAAAAGGGCTTTAATGCATTGTATTTGTTTCTGTATGAACCCCCGAAAGTACTGTGTTGCTATTATAATACATTGCCTTATAACTAGCCGGAATAAGGAATGTTAAGGCTTACTATTTAATGTCATATTCACCATTTGTGCTTAAGTGGCAGAAATTCTTTATTCAATCTGGGTAGTATAATGCGTTTGGGTATAGGGACTACCATTTAGTTTCATGAAGGCTGTCCCTTTGTCTGGCAAAACTAGCCCCCACCACATACACTGTCCTTATTCATTATTATTATTAGTAGTAGCAGTAGTATTATTAATAACCTGTTTTGTAAACTTTATTTTTAATAGTCATTCCGCTGCCCTGTGACAGTGAAGGGTTAACCCAATTCTCTACAAAAACTCAGATGTCATCACAACTCAGATGTCATCACAACAACTTTGATACTATTTACCCCATAAAGACATAAGGATGGATGATTCTATTAGTCACTCATACTCCCAGCATACAAGGGGGTAGTTAATAACCCTGTCATCACCCTAGTAATGTAATATCACGTGGAGCAGGAGATACAATGCTGGGTTTGGTCAGGATGCTTTTTACTCAAGGCAGTGGCCCCACAGGATTGGTTACTGTCATACATAAATATGTTGTTACCAATAAATTATGATCTGTTTGAATATACATAAACACTGTGTGTATGTCTTTCCAGAGGAAAGGCTTTATCATGTAAGGAAAAATAGCTCACGAGAAGGGTCATTATGAGTACACTTAAGCAGATACAGGTATGAAGTTAAGAGTCAGAGCCAGAAACACAATAAATTCCCATAACAACTAGTAAAGCAAGCAGTAAAGAGCATCAGTAAATATTTCAATATCCTGTCTATATAACTATGTTTCCCATTCAAAGACTGACACGTGTATCTGGTTTGTTATTCCTGCACATGAAATTGCAGTTTAGACAAGTCATATTATATGTTAATATATAATATTAATATAATAATAATTAAGTGACTCAAAGTACTTAGGAGATAAAAAAAAAAAGTTTAGTTGTATCATATTGAAAGGCCTGGTGAAAAGAATGGTTTTGTTCTCTTTTTGAAAATGTCCAAACTAGGACCTGGTTAAGCGTGGTTGAGAGTTCCAGAATATTAGTCCTGCACATATAAAAGCTCAGGACTAAGAGATTTTCGGGATGGTTAATAGATTTTAATCTGAAGATCTTAGAGCACAAGTTGGAACACAAGTAGTGGCTCCTTCATGTAGCAGAGGTCTTCATCATGTAGAACTTTATATGTTAGTAGTCCAAGCTTGATATGTATATCTATATATTTCCAATATGTTGAATCTGGTAGATTTCTGGAGGTTATATAATATTGGTCTACTTTACATGTCCCTATGACTAGAATAAATCAACTCCTGGTATCAGAGGCCCTGGTATGAAGATTGACAAATGGTGAGATTCATGGTCTGGTTATTTCTGGTTATTCATGGTCTGGTTATAATGTCTGTCCCTGTCTATACCCATATGGTTGTGGTTGAATTAGAGACTGGCAATGTATATAGCTAATCAACAGAACTTTCATGGAAGTCTCAGGGAGGCTTGGTGTGAGCACAACATAGCTATGAGCTGACCTAGGCTTTTTTGTCAGACAGCTAAAGCTGTGTTGCATGGACATATCATTCCCTTTGTCTCTAAGAGAAGGAAACAGACAAATTCTAACCTCTTTGTCTCATAAGAATTTCCAAGCAGCAGGAATGGCTTATGAAGGGGACATTTAGGAGAGGTTTCTTTAAATCTTAAATTCCATTCCAGTAAAAGGAAGTGAATATACAAGGACATTGTACCTCACTTGACATATCTTTATACAAATAATGATAAAACTTGGTGCGTATTATTGTGCTTCTTTAGGTGGGTAGTAATTTGAAGCAGTCTGCTTTTTTATCATCCTATATTTTTGTTGACCATTAACTTCAAAATTATTAACAAAATCTTCACTAATAGAATGAATGAAGCCTGTCATATCAGACTTGCGCATATGAAGTATCAGACTAGACTTGTACTGGGCCACCAATCAGTATCTTCCATTAGAAAAAAACTATAGCAGTAGTGATAAAATCTAAATAATTTCCTAATAAACAAAATATTATAGTACATAGTACAATATCACAAGGGAAATTGCCCCTATCTATTTGAGCTCCTTCACTCCAGAGGCTTGAAACAATCTATACAAAGCCTCAGGGTATCGTAACAACAAATGGACTAAACGCTTCTCTATTCTCTCTACACAAGGGTGCCAGACAGGGGTGTCTCTAGTCCCCCTTCCTTTTTAGACTTAGCAATAGACCTGCTTTTGAGAGTTTTGACTGATTTAGAGTGTCTCAGTGGGCAGAGATTTGGTGAAGTTATCTGTATTGGCTGGTGATATTCTGTTATATAACCCAGTAGAGGAACTACCATATATTTTTAAATCTATATCATCTTTTTTGTAATTAATCTTGAAAATCAGAGGTTTTGATCTCAGACACCTCCATCAAAGAGGAATGTCCCAATGCCTCTTCAGTAGGCAGAGCTTTTGGTAAAATTCCTAGGGTTCCATTTCCATAGAGATGTATATAAAGTCTATGAAGATAATATTTCAAGGTTCAAAGATGTCAAGTACTTTAATAAAGGCTTTCAGACCTTTGTATCAAAGAAAAACTGCTCCAAACATTAAAAGAATCCAACAACCAACAAAAAGGTGTAGATTAAATATATCAAATCTAAAATTATATACAAATTTCATGAGTAAGGGTCAACTTCCCTTTCTAACCTCAACCGGCCCTCTCTCATTCACTTGAGTGGCATCTTCTGAGGTCTACCACTCACAGCTACAGCTCCTGACTTGCCTCCTTCTTCAAGGCCCCTAGGTAGCTAGCCCCAGCCTATCTCTCGCAGCATGGCCCCCATGTCAGTTACCCAGTTTCTTCTTCGCGAGCTTCCTGTTTGTTTCAGTCAATACGGCCGGCCTTTCATTTGCCCTTTGCTCCCCTGTCCTCTTGCCTCTTGTGCTGCCTACCCCTTACGTGTCCTGACCACTCATCCTCCCCTCTTCTCCTCGTCCTTCACTTTGCCCACTGTCTCTCCTGCCTTTGCCTCTGGTGGCCCCCGTTTCTCCTCGGGCGTGTCCAACTCCCCTCAAGTTTTATCAGCCTCTCATGTCTTCTGTCGCTGCGCAGTCTGTTCGAGCTACCCCTGTTTTTAGCCTTTCCTCTGCTTCGTCTGTGCCCCCTCTTGGCAGCCATCTGCTCCCTGTCGCTCCTCCCTGTGCTAGTCCGCTCTGTGAGATCTTCCTTGCCTTTTAAGTTCACTGTCATACTTTGCCCCTTGCCTCTGCCTACCTGTCATTTTTGGCCACAGTTCATAATTTATATGTAGAATAGTTTTCTAACACTTTTCTCAGCTGATACTCACGTAAGCCATGTAATTCCCTTATAGTCTTATTATTGCAATTTTTAAAAGGTGTTCTGGAAAGACTCATTAATGGGTATTAAAGTATATCTTATCTTTAAACCACAACATGAAGCAGAGAAATCCATTAATTTTCCTATTCAGTATACTACATATTTTAGAGTTATTACTGCAAATGCCATATGGTTTTTCCCATTTCCCCCCATTATAGTAACAATAATTACACCCCTTCTTTTCCTGAATGCCCTCGCTCTAACTTATACCTACCTGACTGATTATTCTCTTGTGGCTCTGAGCAGCCCTTGGAGGGAACAATTACCCTTTAACTATATTTTAGTAAGTTTGGCTGTACCATCATTAAGCAGATGACTGACCTTGATATGTCTCATCCACTACAATTTATTTTTTAACCATAAGATCCAAGTTCTCCTAGATATTGTTCAGGATACAGCTAATTTGACCCTCCTAGTTACATCCTATATAGTTCCCATCTGAACATAATCCTACTTGTTTTACCGTTCATTCTTTTCTAACACTCATCTTATTAGGGTTAGATTTCTCCATTGACTACTTTTCACAATTACTTAGCGCTTTTACCTACTGCCAGTTCTGATTAAACATCGTTCCATCCCCTGTTACCTTATCAAGATTTTGGCTTTCGCTACAGTACAGACCGCATGAGTCCCCCCCCCAAAAAAAAACATTTACATTCAAGCAGACTTAAACTGCCCATTATATCCACATCTATTTCACTAGATATTCATCACCGACACTGTAGTTCTTACTATGACTACTCTTTAAGACTCCAAATCAATAGCTTTGCAATCTATTCATTATTTAATCTCGAATCTTAAACAACTCATCCACTGACTCCAGTTAAAGGCATAGCTAAGTTTCCATGTGTTTACCTTTTTCTAATCTAATACATAATGCTTATATCAGAAACACACATTATATTGATTCATTCTATACACATCCAACCTTTTTTATTTAAAAATAAAACCTGAGCTACTTACATAGGCACATGAACTTCCAAATAGAAACACTGCATTTGGGTACACATTTTAACTCTTTACTAACCTTCAATTCAGCAGCAGCTCAATGCAGAGATCTATAGATCAGTGTCTGTGTCACCCTGTTTCCATCTACATCCCATGATTCCTTCCTGCAAAACTGCCACCACTTATTGTTACAGTATATTAAAATGTATTAGCTGCCTGCGATTGGCCAACATGACTTAAGAATTTTATGCTAAGTTTAGCAAAGATATCCAGGGACATTAACTAACAAAAGCAAATGCTTGCAAACTCAAGAGATTTAGCAAACATCAGTGTGAGTTTGTTAATGTTGTTTTAGCTATTTTTTCATGCAATTTTTTTAATACACTACTGATTCTTATCAAATGCACTCATAATTCAGAACACTTAAATATGCCTTTAATAGACGCTTGCCCATAACAAACGATTCTAACTCCCTTTGTAGTCAAACCATGTCACCCAACAATCTGACCTCCGATCATTTGAAACTCATCAACTATTGCAAAAATAATTTGTCACCATCTCATTGAGAGACTTTACCCCTTGCCCATACAATGATCATGTCCTTCACTCCCCCAGCCACTTCATGGCAAGGCCATTTAGTAGCATATTGTCTCTTCAAAAGCCTGTGGCTGCTGTCTCATCGAGATTCTCCTTCCTGCGGCACTTATTTAATTTGATAATGTTCAAACTCTGTTTTCATTTGCTTAGGATGTTCGTAGTTATCCATGGCTGACCAGGCTCTATCGGATGAGGAGAGCATCTTATCACAAGCCCCATCTTCTCTCATCAGGCCTCCCATTGTTGCAGGAAGTAAATTCTCACTTTGCCAGGCTGATCCAGGAGCTGTCCAATAGGACACCCCCTACACAGCTATTGCCCAAAAAGCTAAGCTGTACAGGATCCTGAACCAACATCACAACCAACAACGATTGCCAAACAATCAACTTGCACAGATCCACAGGCTCATTGCACACGTCATAGCCTCCGTCAACACCTTGGAGGGCCACATAAAAATATTTGAAAATTCTTTCAGGTCCAGAACCCATTTACGTTCGAGAAGTCAGACCACCTAGCCAAGGTCAGAAACTGTGAACTCCTCCTACCATAATTCTGGCCAACAGGAAAAGATGTGAATCTGCTCTCCCTCCTAATACTGTCCTTTGATAATGACAAAAACAAAATGCTGACCTAAATTATTATGAGTATTATTGTTAATTTATTAGACCCAATTAAACTACACAATAGATTGGTCGCTACTTGATCACAAATTATTGCCAGGATAAAAGACACATACTACCACCATTGCCTGCCCCCCTCCATATTTCTGTCCCTCTCCTTCCACACCACAACCTGGGCCCTCTCATATTCCTCCTCTCCAAAGCCAAAATAAGACATTCCAAGCACATTGGCAAAAAGATTATCTAGGCCGTCAGGTCCATTACCTGGGTGCTGCACCAATCTGAAACAATTAATTTAATTTGAAAGGTTGCTCCTTCAGTGCCTGCAGACTTCTACATGTCTGCTCTAAGTGCAGAAAAACATATGACAAGTCTGTATGCCATCAAGTAAGGCATCCAATAATTCTTGCCTTTACATCCATGGAAGCTATTCCTCCAGGCAACAAACTGTCAAGAATAAAAGCTAATATCTCTTTGTCTCAAATTACATCCTCCTGTTCAGTCAAAGAACTTCAATCATTACCAGGCTACCTTAATTGTTCATCATTTATCCTCCTGCAAGGCTGAGCCTATATTTTAAATCTTCTTTTCTCTCTCAGATGCCACACAAGCATCCGCAAACCTATTTGTCTTTCCAAAGAAGATCTGGCTGACCTCCATTTATGGCCCTCATTTATTTCATAATGTAAAGGATGCTCATTTTACCTCACCACTAACTCTTCTTCTCAAACTATCATAATCTACTCATTCCCTGACCATTTCAAAGTTATCTACTGCCACAATATCATTACCTTATCATGGACAAAGACTGCCTCTTATGAATCCAGCCAGAGGACCAAGGACTGGCAAGGCTACTCCATCCAGGTCATCGCCTAGCTGCAAGACAAACCACCGAAACGAAACGTCTTCAGAAAGACAGACCCTTATTCAAACTGCTCATCACAATCCTTCAATCCAAACGATTTGGCATCTCTACTATTGATTAGGCAGCAATGACTTCTATGACTTCCTCTGCCCTGGTTAGCTTACTACATCTTCTCACCAATCAATCAAGCTACCTCACTATACAATCAATAACTCTAAATAACAATAACATCCCTCTACTCCACACAAAAACCAGCAAGAATCCTGTTCACATAGGATACTACCCTACCTATAACACAAGTAATTGGAAAACATCATCTTCTAGAAAACCTTGCCTCCAAACTATGACACCACTCACCTTTGGCAATATCCAGTCAGCCCCTCTTAATAGTCACCTTCATCCACTACATCCATCCAGCTTTGATCAGGTTAGGACTGAACCCATATTCCTACTCGGGTTACTCCTTCAAGATAAGAGCAGCTACCTCAGCATCAATAAATCAGACACCAGATCACATCATTAATTCCTTACGGAAATGGAAATATGATAGCGTCATCAGGTAGATTCATAATCCAATGACCAAACTCAATAAAGCATTATGATCTATCACTAAATAAACTAACCATTAACCCTATCCTTAGCTGATGTACTTTCTGGTCTCTAATCAGGCTACGACAATGTAGCTAGAGAATGTCACACCACAAAGCTATCATTACCAGAGTGAAAGCTCCGACCACAAATAACAGGTTACATTACCTGAAGTTCTAGAAGGAGCCTAAATTTCCCACTACTTAAACAACCCAAACACTCACCTCTGTGCACAAGTCATTTATCTCCATCCTCCTCTCCCTTCTCTCTAATATTTATACTCTCCCTTGCTCCTTAATCAGGCTAGGATGATGTAGTTAAAAACTGCCACACCACTAAGCTACCATTATCACAGAGAAGGCTCTGATGACAAATAATCTTTTTAGTTTGATGAGATATGTGCTAATTTGGATCCACAAATCTTTATTAATTGAACAGTAGAGATTGAATAGTAAATTTTGTTTTCAGACTAACCTTTGTTTCATGCTACAGCTGATGAAATCAATTGAAAATGTAAATCAAACACATAGCTGTTCAATGCTATTTGTGCTTGTCCAAAATAAGCATTTTTTTATGTATCTACAAGCAAAGCACTATGTTACATCAGTATTGTCATATTGGTCCTCAGTTATAACAAATCCATTTGGTAATTTTTTATTTTTAAACAGCCGCTAGAGACAAACCCTCTGTTCTTTATAAGTTTATTACTCAAAGTTCTCAGCTACTAATGTGGACCTAGCACAAGGGGCTGGTGAGGTTGCATGTCCCAAACTGGGGCACCCTGACCTTTGTGCTGTGGAGAACAGCGCGCCATCATCAAGGTGCCGACAACTGCGCGTGTCCACCTCTGTGCACCAGAAAAGAGCGTGCCCAACAACTGCAAGCCACCCTGCATCCCATCTGTGTGAGAGACTGCAGGCTGGAAGGCATTAACTCTCCTCTTCTGCACCCCATCATCTGCACCCCATCTCCACACTCTGTCCCCTGCATCCATCCTCTCTGTCTGTCCCCTGCACCCATCTGCTCCCTCCCTTCTGCACCCCAACCCCTCACCCCACCCCTCTCTCCCCTGCACCCATCCTCTCCCTCTCTTCTGCACCCATCCTCTACCTCTCTCCTCACCCCATCCCCTCTCTTCCTACATCCCATCCCCTCTCTCCACTGCACCCATCCACCCTCTCTGTCCCCTGCACCCATCCAGACTCTCTTTCCCCTGCACTCCACTCCCTATCTTCCCTTCTGCCTTCTAACATGCAGTCGCAGTCTCTCTGGCAGATGGGATGCAGTGTGGCGTGCAGTTGTCGGGGTCGCTCTTTTCTGGAGAGCAGATGTGGGCGCACATATTTTTTTGTGCCCAGGTGATGGGGCACTGTTCTCCAGCATGCAAAGGACGTGCTACCCCCGAATTGGAGTGTACTATGAATTATTTTAAGAGAATATTGCTAATGCCCCAGCAGTGTATTTTCAGAAATTGAACTCTAGATTATTGTTGTTTTTTTGTCGTATTTGACTCTCCATGACCCTATGGCGGTACACCAGTTGGCCACTGTCACTCTGAGCTCCTTTTTGCTCATGTTCCTTGCTTCCTCATAGTCTTCTCTATGGTATCCTGACTTCCCATGATATGGCTAAAATATTTGAGCTTTAGCGTTATAATCAAACCTTCCAGTGCACAGTTTGACTTGTTTTCCTGATTGGATCTTCTTGCAGTCCAATGAACTCTAAACAGTTTTGTCCAACATCACAATTCAGAGAAGTCAATTCTACAGCTATCACGTCAATATGTTACTACTGGGAATACCATAGTTCTAACTATGCAGACCTTGATAGTTTATGTTTATAGTGTAATATATTTACTTTTTTAAATGGCTCGCGTGACTTGCCATAGCTTTCCACCCCAGAAGGAAACATCTCTTAATTTCATAGCTGCAGTGACCATCTGCAGAAATCTTGGAGCCCAGAAAATCTATCACTGCCTTCACTTCTTCCCCGTCTATTTGCCAGGAACTGAGATTGATCTTTTGGCCATAATCTTCATCTTTTTAACTTTGAGCAGCAGGCCAGCTTTTGCACTCTCTTCTTTCATCCTCATCAATAGGCTGTTTAGTTCCTCCTCACATTCAGCCATAAGAGTAGTATCATCTGCGTATCTGAGTTTGTTGATATTTCTCTGCCAAAACCGGCTTTGGATTTGTGCAGCCCGACTTTACACATGATGTATTCCACATTTAAGTTGAATAAATAAAGTGACAATATACAAAGTTTTTGTATATCCTCAAACAATTGGGTTGTTCCATGTTCAGTTCTGACCGTGGCTTCTTGGTCCAAATACAGATTCCTCAGGAAATGGATGAGATTGTCTGGTACCCTTATCTCTTTAAGAACTTGACACATTTTGAAGTGATTCACTCATTCAACTGCTTTAGAATAGGGTAGGAAGCAGAGGTACATTGTTTACTCTCTTGCTTTCTTTACTATCCAGTGAACACTGGCAAATTAATCTCTTACACCTCTGCCTCTGTGACTTGTACATCTAGTAGTTCTTGGTCAATAAAATGTTGGAGCAGAGCTTGCAGGATCTTAAGCTTTACCTTGATGGCATGTGAATTGAGAGCATATATTACATGTGCATATTGCTTTGGCTTATAAACTTGGTGTTTCTAATATGAGCCAATGTCTTAAGGCTGAAGAACCAAAGACAAACCTTCTGCATTAATGACAGAATGAATATCTCTGGTTCTGTATGTCCTATTCATATTATTTTGGTATATACAAACCTGGCAGGTCATATACAAATTTTAAATATATTATTAAATTAAGACACTCTAATTCCTGTAGCAATTGACAGCCATATTAAGTACCCCCATGGCACCTAACATTAACCCCCCCTATGACATGATATTAATCCCCATATTAACCCTTGCAGCGGGAGTCTCAATCGACATCCATCGTGACCCTGCCGCAATTAAAAATTCCCTTAAGTACCCACCCAGGCAGCTAAAATTGACACCGTCACTCATGGGGGTCAATACAAATCCCCATAATCCCTTAATTAACCCTATAACTCATGGGGCTCTATACAGAGTCCCATGAGCCCTTAATTAACCCTGTCACTCATGGGGGTCAATAAAGACCCCCATAAGCCCTTAATTAACCCTGTCACTCATGGGGGTCAATACAGACCCCCATAAACCCCATATTTACCATATAACTCATGGGTCTCTATACAGAGCCCCATGATCCCTTAATCAACCCTGTCACTCATGGTGGTCAGTACAGACCCCCATAAGCCCTTAATTAACCATGTCACTCATGGGTGTCAATACAGACCCCGATGAGCCCTTAACTAACCCTGTCACTCATGGGGGTCAATAAAGACCCCTATGAGCCCTTAATTAACCCTGTCACTCATGGGGGTCAATACAGACTCCCATGAGCCCTTAACTAACCCTATAACTCACGGGGCTCTATACAGAGCCACATGAGCCATTAATTTACCCTGGCACTCATGGGGGTCAATACAAACCCCCATAAGCCCTTAATTAACCCTATAACTCATGGGGGTCAATACAGACCCCCATGAGCCCTTAATTAACTATATAACTCATGGGTCTCTATACAGAGCCCCATGATCCCTTAATCAACCCTGTCACTCATGGTGGTCAGTACAGACCCCCATAAGCCCTTAATTAACCATGTCACTCATGGGTGTCAATACAGATCCCCATGAGCCCTTAACTAACCCTGTCACTCATGGGGGTCAATACAGACTCCCATGAGCCCTTAAGTAACCCTATAACTCATGGGGCTCTAAACAGAGCCACATGAGCCCTTAATTAACCCTGACACTCATGGGGGTCAATACAGACCCCCATAAGCCCTTAATTAACCCTATAACTCAGGGGGCTCTATACAGAGCCCCATGAGATTACAATTAACCCCCTCTGTCCAATAGGGGTCTATATAGACCCCTATAGGACCCTATTAACCCCTAGGTTAACCCTACAAGTGCCATGAGGGTCCTCCAGGACCCTCATGACAAAGTCTAAGCACTAAACTACACTATTACCTCTAACTATACCACATTAACCCATATTAAACCCTATCTAACCCTATCTGTACCTAATACCCATTACTGGGCCTATCTAACCCTTACTGGGCCAATCTAACCCTAACTGGGCCTATTTAAGGCTATCTAAACCAAAAAACCCTAAATGCGCCTATTTAAACCTATCTGAACCTTAACCCTAATTAGCCTTTTTCAAACCTATCTGGACCTAATAACCCTAACTGGGCCTATTTAACCCATTCTAGCCTTATTCAACCCCATGTAAGCTCTGTATAGAGCCCCATGGGTGATGGGGTTAATTTTAGGTGCCTGGGGTGGTACTTATAGTACCCCCGTGGCAGGGGTTAATATTTTCTTAGGCGGGTCCTTTCAGGACCTTTATGGTCGTTTAAGGACCCGCGAGGCAGGACATTTGAACTTTTAAATGCAATGGTTAATATGGGGACACTTTGGGGGTCCTGATGTTAGTTATCACGGGGGTACTTATAGTACCCCTGCAGCCGGGATTGGCTAATGGTATGCCTCGGGACCTTTAAGGAGCCGTAGCAGGGAATTTTAAATGTTTTAATGCAGCGGGGGCCTGATCGATGCTGATCGGGGACCTCTGCTGCAAGGGGTTAATGTGGGGGGCTGGGGGGGTCCCTATGAACCCCTGCACAAAGGGGTTCATGTGGGGGGGCTGCGGAGGTTCCGATGGGGACCTCCAGCATTGAGGGGGCTAATGTTAGCTGCTGCGGGGGTATTTGCAGTACTCCCGCGGCCGGGATTGGTTGACAGTGTGCCGCGGGACCTTTAAGGACCTGCGATGGAAAATTAAAAAATGTTAAATGCAGCGGGGTCCTGATGGATGCCGATCGGGGACCCCCGCTACAAGGGGTTAATGTGGGGAGGCTGCAGGGGTCACAATTTGAGCCCTGCAGCATGGGGATGTGTTTAAGGAGAAGGAGGGAGCATCAGACGGTGGTGTCGGGCTGCTCCAATGCAGCATGTATGCTACTACGTAGCTCACTCGGATCCTATTCTCGTCCGTTTTTGGTTGTCATCTCGTAACGGAGGCTGCGAGGGACATATTGTGGAATCGGTCCTCGCAAACAGCAAAAACATGTCTTTTGCGAGGACCAAGGGAAATATGAGGGCTAATTTAATGAGGCTGTATATCCATACTAACAACATTTTGCTGTTGGAATGGATAGATACTTATAGAGATAGGGCAGGACTTGGCGAAAAGTTATTTTCCTAATAGGAGCAAGATATAGCTTCATTGCCTAGATTGTTATAGGACAAAATTAGCATATGTTTTTGACACACCCCTGGGATGAATATGAGGATCCTGACGGGGAAGATATGGTTGGAAGGAGCTGAGAATTATGTACATGGTCTCTTCTGTAAGGTGTCTGGTGACTGCCCTTGGTCGTTTCTCATACGCTGTCGTGTGTGGAGCTGCTGGATATGAATTTGGGGCAAGTGGTGGTAGCTCTGTTAAAAGGTAGTGGGGGTATTGGCAGCTGATAGCGAGTTTTTTTTTACTTGTGATGTTATCCTGCCTAGATAATTCCTGTACAGAATGATCTCAGTTACTTACTGAACCAAATCATTCAGGGATTTTGAAACCCATTATTGGTGCAGGGGAATACAGATTATGTCTGGAAAAGTGGAAGTTTGGAGTGTGATTAATCACATTGTAATGATCCAGGGTCTGGTTTGTTTTGATACTTGACTTTTTTTCTGTTCATTGGTATATTTGTGCTTGTATTTATTTTACAAATGTCAATACTTAATAAAAAGTTATTTAACAAAAACAGTTCAAGCTCAGGTCTATACAAATAAGTGCAAGCAGAGTTACAAGTGTGCAGAGGTGGAGCTACTGCTGGTGCAGCAGGTGTAAAGCATCAGGGCCCTTAACAGGATCGGGGCCTTCTGCTACTACCATAAAGAAGGAATCATAATTTATTAGATAAGAATGGCAGATAATTACTTTATAGAATGATGATCTGATGAGCATAGTTGTTTTCTGACCATCTACATCTAAGTTTACCTTTTTTATTGACCCATACAGGATGGATAGGGAAGTTGCAAAGGGGGTCCCTCAGGTAATTTTCCCCCGGGGCCCTCCATTCATTGACTCCAACACTGCAAGTGAGATACAGTGAGAGGATGTTGAGATGTATGTTTAAATACATTTCTACTGTCTGCAAACTTGGACTTCACCGCCATATTTCCAGCCCTTCCTCTTGTAGTGAATCTTGATCTTTTTGGACACACATCATTTGTTATTGTGACTTTCAAGTTCAAGTTAATGCTTACATAAAATATAAATGAACCTAGACACAGGAATGGGGACTTACTGGTCACAACAAAAGATCATTTGTAACCTTTGAGCACAGAATGCAGTTTTGTCTTGTGCACAATAGTATAACACATACAGTGCTTTTAATTTTTTATCACAGTGCTTCCTAAAGCTAATAAAATCTCGAAAAAGCTGAAGTATTTATAAAACGAGTTTGTTTTATAGTCTGTCAGTATTTTGTCTCAGTATGAAGTACACAAATAAATCAAATGTGCACTTGTACCAAGCTTTTCACTCTTCATTTCAAGCTTTTCCATATCTTATAGCTACTTCACTAAACACGTCATTTTCTCTCAAAAAAAGGTTAGTTGCATGTGACATTTAGCTTTTAAAAATAATCAGTATTAGTAAAAAGTCTATACTTGCTGTAGCTCCATTTCGAATCTTAATGAGTTGATCATTATAAAGAGGTCAAGATGTGCAGGAAGTTAAAAATTCTTATCTTTTTGATTCGAGACATTTAAATAGCTAATCTAAAAGTATAAAAATATATTTATGATTGTCTCTTTCTGAAGAAAAAATGTAAATACATGTATCACAGAGCTTTGTGCAAATGGGAAAATAATAGTATATATGCAAGTTTACCCTGCTGCTTTAAAGAAATTCTTACAGATGGTATTAATTGTGGCTGTAGTAAATACATGTCAAATATATAATTGAAATGAAATTTAATTAAAAACACGTCGCTGAATTAATACATTTCTGCACTCCTAAGATAAAAATCATCCTTGATATATGCATCACATTTCATAAAACATTTTATTTTTATTAATATCTAAAAATCCCTCTAATTATTATGTTGATGCCCCCAGGGGTGTCAACCCAGGCAACTGCCCCCCCCCCCCCCCAATCAGCTTGGAGCATTTGGGGACCAATTTTAACCTATTATTCACCCTCTTCCTCAGCCAATAGAAGAGCACTGATGTCAGCCCCAAAGGGAATTCTGGCAGGTGACCTGCCTGGCTGCTTTTTGTCTGGTAATGACACAAGCATGCTCAGCTGCTGGTTAGCTCTGCCAAACAGAGAAAGGAAGGAAAAAACACCAGTAGCAGTATTTGATGCAGTGAATAGACAACTTGCAAGGATGTTAATCAAGTGTGAATGTGCTGCACAGAGAGACTTTTATATGAAAATACATAGCACCTTCTAACATGGCGCCACACACTACATATCCCAGGCTGCTTTACAGCACAGAAAGGAACCCCAGAGTTTGATACAAATGTTTCAGCCTTTGCATCCTCCTTATTGGTCACAACGATTTATGAATGTTATGCTAATTTAGCCTGGGTCTGAAGGGGTGTTTACTCTGATTCTCTAAAATCAGAAATAACAAGACAATTTTCTAACTTCAAGGTAAGTTTTTAAATGTGTATTTTGGGATTTATTCATGCAAAAAATGTTTGCATACACTACTGATTCTCCTTTATCAGATGCATTAATAATTCAGGAAACTTAGATATGCCTTTAAGATTATTTTATAATGTTTTCTATATTTGGGAACTTGCTACTAAAATGTAACTTATGATGTCTCACAGCTATATTTTTGTATACACCTGTAGCAATACTTCATTCATTTTACGCAGCTTTTTTGCACATCATAATCAATATACTGAATGCAACTTCCTACACTATTGCATTAGTAGCCTGAAGGGGGAGTAAATCTATCTAGCCAATCTATCTAGCAAGTTAGCTTAACCTCTTCAGTAAAATAGGTTCTTCAAACATTGTGTTGCTATTTTTGCTTAGAAAATGTTATATGGCAAATACTGCTTTTTTTAGATCGTTAAAGGTAAACATACAAAATACATTTGTTTCTTCAATTTCTGTTATTCAAAAGATGAAGCGTTTTTTAAAGAATACAGGTGTTATTAAACTGAGTTAAACCAAAAGTGATTATGCTATAATTTGTTTTCATTTAAAAAAAAAATAGAGCTAGTGTTAGACTCACAGTAAAGCAGATTGTAGCTGTTTTGTTGTTGAATAGCTGCAAAGTTACGCCTTCTACAAATATATAAATATAGAGAGTGAGAGAGAGACTAGAAAATTGCCCCTGTCCCTCCCCTGTACCCCTGCCCCTCCTCTGTGCTGCTGTCTTCCCTCCTTGTCCCGCCTCTCTGCCCCTGCCCCCCCCTCTGTGCCACTGCCTCCCCCCTGTGCTGCTGCCCCACCCTCTGTAGTTCTGTCCTCCCGCTGTGATGCTGTCCCCTCTCTGTGCCAATCTCCCCCTCTGTGCTGCTCTCCCCTGTGCCCCTATCCCCCCTCTGTGTCCCTGTTCCTCCCCTCTGTCCCGTGTCCCGCCCCCTGTGCCGCTATCCCTCCTCTGTGCCACTATCCCTTCAGTGTGCCCCTGTCCCCCCTGTGTGTCGCTGTCCCCCTGAGTGTCGCTGTCCCCCCTGTGCGTTGCTGTCCCCCCTCTGTGCCTCATGTGTGAGAGTTTCTTGGTGTGTGTGAGACATTTCCTCTGTGTGTGTGTGACTGTCTGAATGTGTAAGAGTCTCCTGGTGTGAAAATCCCTCAATGATGTCATGGCCCCACTCCCATGAGTTAGTCTCAGGTCCACCCCTTGATGATGTTGATAACGTCACAGACATGTGAAACTCAAAGAACTTTTCATTTTGACAAATACAATTTCAAATATTTTAACTGTTTAATTATAAAATCATTGTGAAAAATATGAGCAGTGGTAAGAGTATTTTCCAAGTGGTAAGGGAAAAAGGTATGTTATAAAGTTTGTGATAGAAACCTAAGAATTAGGTTGAATGGTTGATATAATATCCGTTCATAATTTAGATTAAATACACAAATAAAAATCAAACTCCAAAAATGAGAGGTAGGAAGAAACCATGTATCAATATGTTATAGTGTGTTTTACCTTCGGGAATTCAAAAAAGGTCAGTGTTTATTTAATAGAAAACATTAAAATAAAGAGTTTAAAGTCTATTATAAACAAAGATGGCTGTGTAAAAAAATGTATTGCTAGTATAATATGAACTCAAAAGTTTTGGAAAACTCTAATTCCTATTTTAGCATAGTCATTAAAGTTTTAAAAACGATGGAAACCAGAGGAGTTGGAGAGATTTCAAATCAAGGGCAACTTTGGTCCTAATATTTATGCCTCTGCTCTCTGAACTGAGACCAAATGTATATATTCTTAAAAGTATTTTGTAAAGTGCCCCAAAACATGAATAATTAAAGTGATATTTTGGCCTTTTACTAATTCATGTCTTGAAATTAAGTTAAGCATCAGCAGTCCTTTGGCAAGATGCCTTTCTCTTAATTTCTGTCTTTGATGTTGCGATTTATAGGCTATTGGCTTCAGAATTGCATATCGTAAATGGATCATCCACTGGCTTCTAAAAAGGAAACACAGTAAGTTGTTTGACGTTCTTATGACTAGGATACACACAACTCAAGGCATAGTTTTTGATGTGTCATACTTTTGTATAAATTTATCAACAAACAGGTATATTTATCAAAGTGGGGATTAGTGAGGTTAAACAAAGTGGGGTAAAACAAAATGTAGGGTCTGCTTATCAAACAAAATTAATGTCAGGACCCCTTAATAGCCTAGGAATTGGATATATGTTATGTTTAACTCTAATTAAATGTTCTTATTCAAACGTTTAACCCTGTTTGATATTAAACTCTATGGAGTATTCTTAGCATTTCTTGCCACGTATTAGTAATAGTATAAGATAGTGTGATATAAATATTTTGACTTTTTGCATCTAATGGAAAAGTAGCTTAGCAACAACTCATCTACAGCTCTATTCCCTACAGCTCTATTCCTGATTTTGAAAATGCTTTGCAAGAAATAGAGCTTGCCATGTATGATATTTAAAATGATGCCAATATGAAGAATATTTCTTCTATTTAGTCATATTGTATGTCAAATACTACAGTTCTTTGTTAAAAAAAAAACATAAACGGATTCAGTTACATCCACATCTCCGAATTCTACTCCTTCCACAGTAAGCAAAAATTGATCTACAAAGAAGTGCATAAGATCTCACTATGGGAAAAAAAAAACATTTAAAATACTAGTATACATTAATATTAGTATTACATGTCTATAACAGGTCATGATTTACAGTTTGAAAGTGGAAGATGTAGGGTTAATGTGAGAAAGTACTACTTTACAGAAATAGTAGTAGATAAGTGGAACAGCCTCCAAGTAGAAGTGGTAGGGTGAAACACTGTTAAAAAAATGTAAGCATGCCTGGGGAAAGCATAAAGATATCATGATGCTTAGTTAAACCAAAGTTTAAGGTAGATCGAAAGAGGCAGAGCAGACGGGCATTTTTTTGGTTCTTACCTGCTCTCATATCTATGTTTCTATTTAGAATATTATTATTGTTTAAAAGGATTTTGTCATCTCAAAACAAAGTTGTTTTAATCTGGCAGTTAGACCCTCTCCCACCTTTATCAAGTATACTGAGCCACACATTAGCTTAGTGAGCTGAACACTAGCATACAGGAGCTCACAAATCAATCAATACAAAGTATAATCAGTTGTAATGCTCTTTAAAATGAAACCAACTTTTTATCGGGGTCACAGAGTCCCTTTAAGTTGAGAACAGTAGCCGATTCTTTAGCCATAAATACAACAAACCGCCACTAGGCTAATGCCTGCAACAGCTAATTGAAAATATGGCCTATTGTCGATCTTTCATCACTAGATTCGACCATGGCATAATTAAACATAATATATAAAAGATAAGTAATTGATCAATATGCATTCATAATCATGGATTCTCTAAGTCGTTATGTTTTTTTTTTTCAAGTATATATATATATACTAGCGACTTGCCCGTCAAAAAATGACGGCAATGAGATGTGAATGTTTGGAAAGTTGTTTAGTTATTAATATACATATTTGACATTTGTAAGATTTTAGTTATGATGAAATAAGTAGAATTGTGATATTAAACATGTTTATTTTTGTAAAATGTTCTCTTGGTGAACAGTAACTGTTAAAGCATTTTGTATTAAAAGTATTAACATTTGAATGTAAGAACAGTTGAACTTTAAATTAATAAGTATTGTAAACTTGAGGTAATGTTTTTTTAAAAGGGCTTTTGATGACGCAGCCTGTCCCTACGCTAAGGGCACGCTGGCGTTTTCTATACTGAGTGCATGTGTGTAGTGTGTGTGGTTACCCTCCTTGTCCTTATCCAATTGATTGAAAGATCGCATAAGTGCTGCAATGGAAGACTCCCTGAAGGATATTATTATTATTATTATCTTCTCCAGGATTATTGATAGAGTACAGACTCTCTATTAGCAGGCAGGTTGCTCTTATTAAGGCAGTCTGTTTATGAGAGCTTATTGAGAGCTTATATGATAGCTCCATTTTCCCAGCAGGGGCTTATATAGTGATAAGAACTTTCCTAGAGTGTACAAAACCTATCAAACAGGTGAGCTATTTGTACTCTACAATTGAAAAGAGTTTATTAAACCACATACTGGCAAAAACTCTGATAAAGATAAGAGCCATTACACCTTCCAGAGTAGCACTTAATAGCATTGACTTGTTCAGCAGAAGGAGTTTATAGATATACAGATAATGCTGGGGGCACTACCTAGTGTAGTCTCCCTGAATACTTTCTGTGATTCTCTCCTTATACAATTGTCTAACAGTCAGTAGGAATTCTGACTTACCCTTGTAAAGGACTTTATTAGGAGGACCACACACCAGGTTGAATTACCATTCGCCCATATCCTGACACACAAGTAACAGGAGAGATAAGAATACCCCTCTATTAAGAGTTTGATATATTTCTCTAGTGGTTAACTTATCTCACACAACTTAGCCTTTTTTTAAACTTTATGTTCCAATCCTGGATTTTTTCTATGTGTTTTTAATTCGACATTGTTACCGTAGTCTAAATAAAATATATTTGAATACATTTATTTATCCTAACTTATTGTTAACATATTAGTAAGACATTTGGTAGCAAATACCATAGGAACTAGCATTCCTGAGTTTCCATTCTAATGTTTTTTTAACTCAAGAATTGTTAACTTAAATATACATTGAATCCAGAGGAAGGCAAACAGTAAAAAACCCTCCTTGAAACGTACCTAATTGTATCAGAGAGGGAAAAAAATTAATTCCTTCCTGACCCCATGAACTGGCGATCAGATTACTCCCTGGATTAATGTTAAACATAAAAGACAATATTTACATTGTGGCTTAAAACGTGGTTGACCTCTTAACATAAACTTTGTAATATGTTGAAGTAAAGAACTTGAAAGTATATTTTTTTAAACTTGAACTGTCTTATCTGTTTAAGTAATGAACTTGAAAATATTGTTTTCAAACTTGTAACATTAGAAACAGTAACATAGTTAATTAACATTTTAACATAATTTGTAATTAAGAAACTTGAAAGTATATATTTTAAAACTTGAACTTTCTATCTCTCTAAGTAAGGAACTTGACAAAAATGTTTTCAAACTTGTAACATTAGAAACAGTGACATAGTTAATTAACATGTTAACATAATTTACGAAAATAATGCAAGGCAAGTGTTTTGTGAGGCTAATGATATATAAACAGTACTTCCATTAATTATGACTGAATTGTCTATTGATTTGTATTTTTGAATGGGTGACCTTTGTTTGTTGCTATAGTAATTGTTTTAAATCACACATACAGTTTGGTCTCTGGAAAAGTGGTTCTCTATATTGTGGTTTTTTGATATTTTTGCATTTGCTTTTAAATTTGTTTTGCATGGGTTTTATTTATTTAATGACAAGTTATAGTACTTCATAGTAGACAATGTTTTTAGTAAAAATACGTTCATCTTCTAATAAATCACCTTGACTTTCATTCTTTTCAATGTAAACTTTAATAGCCTGTGGATTTTTGCACCGTGATAATGCAACGTACAATTGGCCATGTGCAAATACTGGTTCTTGTAAGAAAATACCCACAGATTTGAACGTTTGTCCTTGTGATTTATTAATGGTCATGGCAAATGCCATAATGATGGGAAATTGTCTTCTTTGAAGTATAAAAGGGTGACTACTTTCACTTGGTGCTAAATCTATTCTTGGTATGAAAACTCTCTCACCTTTATGGGTACCAGTTAAAATTTCAGCATCTATAAAATGGTCCTTTAATTGTAGAACAATTAATCTTGTCCCATTGCAGGCCTTTTTGGGGGTTCATATTTCGCAGTAACATGACAATTGCACCTTTCTTTAGCTGCAAATTATTTGGTGGCATTCCAGAAGGAGTTAGTAAGTTTATGAATTCAGTGGAAAAGTTAGCCGGACTTTCATTGTCATCAGCAAGTACAGAATCAGCACTGTGATAATTTCTTTGTGGTGCATTATTTTTTTTTAAGATGTCATTATTAAGGATTAATGCATCCTTATTTTTACACGTTAGGATGACTTGGTTGGCAAGCTCTGAATATTCCTGGTTATTTATGCTACCTTCAAATATAGCAGATATAATATCTTGGTGACAAATCATATGAGTTAGGATCTGCACAGTGTCGTCAGGTAAATGTGGTATTTTTTTCTGTTCTGCCTTCTCCAATTTTAATAAGCCAGTCATTGAAATCAGTTTGGCCTTCTGATCTCATGTTTTGTTGCAGTTGAAGATGGGCCTTTGATGACGTGGCATGCCTCACAGCTAAGGGCACGCCGGCGTCTTCACTACTAACAGTACTGTATTAGCCATTAATATTTTTAGAGGTTGTATGCTTACCCTACCTGTCCGTTTCCAAATGAGTGAATGTTGTGGTCTGGATATGAGTTAGATTAAGCACTTTAATAACGATGCTTTAAGTAATAACTAGCCTGCTGGCTTTTTTGTACTGCTCATCCATTGGCCTTTTCCCTATTATGCTATACTTTGGGATGCAATATGGGCAAGATAGAAGTCCTATTCTTATATGAGAAGTAGCATATAGTTGCATATAATAGTCCTAGAACTTTATTGCCTTGTTCAAAACACTTTTACCCTTATTCATAAGCAAGCAAATATGGTATAATCATACCCTGGTATACCGTTAAGAATATATATTTATATACAAAGGTCAGATTATTCCCAGTAATTTATTTTGGGACCATTTATAGGATGAGCTATTGCTATCCAGAACCTTTACACCTGTATATATATGTATTATAGATCCAGGATTTATCACAAAGACAGGATTAGCAATCATTTTTCTCCTCTACAGTACTGTTAGGTGTGGACCTAATAACCCCTCTATTAAGAGTACATTCAACATTTAGTGGTTTATGTCCACACATCCATTAGCCTATTTTTATCTTTTTGTTTCAATCCTGGGATTTTTTTACCCATTGTTTTTAAAGTAATCGCCGTTGTTACCCCCTATTAATAAAGACTTTAATTACATTTTTCCCACTTTTTGTATATATATTTGCAGTTGAAGATGGGTAAAATGTTTCCATAGTGTGCTTGACTTTATACAGGTTTCGATAATGTCAGTTCGATTTCCATGTACAACGACAGGTAATATTTGTCTAAAATCGCCACCTAACAACATTACCTTTCCACCAAATGGAAAAGTATTATCCATGACTTCACGAAGCAAACGGTCAATACATTGGAGGGCATAGCATGACATCATTGTGGCCTCATCTATTATAATTAATTTACATTTGTTCAATTTCTTTGCTTGTAATGATGTCATGCGAATATCTGACTCAGAAGTTTCTAAAATAGTCACTGGCAGTATAAAGCCACTATGTACAGTTCTTCCACCTTCTAACAAAAGTGCAGCAATTCCAGTAGTGGCAAACGGCAGTGCTATTTGACCTTGTGCTCGTACAGAACTCATTAATAAATTATATTGATACGTTTTTCCTGATCCGCCAGGTCCATCAAGATAGAAATAACGCACTGTCACCATGTCATCATCTATTGCATTTTTAATGGCATTAAATGCTTGCAATTGTAACGTATTTAAAGTTGCAAGTCTATTTTCTGTTCTTTCTACTTGTAGTTGAATGTCATAGTCTTCAAAGTTTATGTCATCTATAAGACCTGGATCAGGCAAATTAAAACGTGCACAACTTAATCCATGAGTTAAAAATACTTCTTGGATTTCCATTAACGCTTTTAAGTGTGCAATGGGTTCATTGTATCGTCGCATAAAGTCTTCAGCCATATTACTTTTAAATGTCTCCCACAAAGCTAATGCATTTGGAGCATTTGAGAAGATACAAATACATGCAAATTGTTCTCTCATCTGCCGTGGCATTTGACATTGTGCTGCTTCTTCTAAACATCTTTCCCATTCTGTATCATCAGCTAGTAAGTTTCTATGTCTTGCAGCTAAATGGAAGGATTCATATACTATGTCATTACCAGTTCTTAAGTGTTCAAAACTTTGTGCTCCAGGAACATTTAAAAGTAATATTCGTAAGCAAAAATGTTCAACATCTCCTGGACTGACTGTGTAAATTCTTGGGATTATTTTATTTCCTCTGCTTTTTCTAGGTCTCAATAATCCATTCACAAAAACATAGTGATTTGGAATTTCAATATATAAGAATTGTGTTGCTTCTGAATCTGTGGAATTTAATTCAAACCATGCAGTTAGTGTAGTGTGACGAAGTTCACTTTGGGCCAATGCATTACTTTCATTTCCAGCATGGAAATAGACTAAATGTCTTTGTGGCAAATGTACTGCTAATCTATATACTGCATGTGATCTATCATGCATTTAAAATGTTAAAAGCCGCCACATAGCTTCTGGTGCCCTGACATAGCGAGCATCTACATGAGATGCAAGTTCATCATATACTAACTCACTACTTTCAGGGTTGTCTGCACTTTTGATGACTACAGTAGCTGCATCATAGCCTTTGTAAATATATTTGTACACATATTTAATGGATTTGATGGAAGTGCAGGCTTCTACATTAATGTGGGCGTTATACTTCATGAGTAAATGTGGATTGTAGGGTACATATCTATTGTCAATGTTTTTCGCCACCAATAATGGCACTATCTCCTTCTCTTCTTTTATAAAGTGGATAGCCATCACAATTGGCATAGGTTTTGTCTCTATAATCTTTTGGAAAATCTTTGGAACATTTATTATTTTCCATACACAGTGATTGTGGATTAAGCTCACCACAGGGTCCATGAATCATGCGATGAGTAACAATCTCATATAGTCTACCATATATTTCTGGATCTGGTAGTTCAGCAACACAGACTGCATCCACTTTGTCAGAAGTATCTAATTTATCTTTTTCTTGAAGTATTATGAGAAGATGTGCATGTGGAAGGCCTATTTATTTAAATTCAATGGTATATACATTAGCAAGACATTTGCCAAATAAGTGACTTATAGTGATGTCACGTATTAATTCATTTAATTTAATCTTAAAAACTCTGGCTACTAAATCTGGTCTATCGGAAGCACTTTGGCCAAGAAGTACATTTTGTGTAATTTCTGGCCATTGGGGATTACATGTAAATGTAAGAAATTGGGTTTGCCAAATTTGGTGATAATAACCATAGCATTATTGTATCTTTCTCTCATATTTCGAGGAGATCCTTGAAAGGAAGATGGTAAAATTATGGCTTTGCCAGCTCTCATGTTTCTGCTTGTAGCCACGTCAGCAACATAGTCCATTAGTCCAGAATATTGTTCTACATGTAGTTTATCTTGTTGATATTTTATGAAGTTTAAATTATTGGCCTCAACTTGCAAATATTAATCAATAATCCATTGTTGTGTTAGTTTTCCACCACATAAAATTGGATTAAATGTATTTCGAATGGCAATTTGAGCTACTTTAAATTCAAGCAAAGAAACATTATTTCGGATTCTGGCTTTAGCATTTGGGTAACTGGGAAGTGTTAATTGTGGTTGCCAACCTGCCTCTCCGTGTGGGAAAAAATGGGATATGTCATTGGATCTAAATCTGGACTTAAGATACTCATATTAAGGAATAGTTGCTCCTCATTTCTGGGATATATTCTAATGTCTCTTTTGAAATGGTGGTTCTCCTTCATAATTTTGAAACACCATTGCAACCTCATTTGATGTTGGCAAGTTATAACGACGTTTATCAGTATGTCTGTCTCTTTTAAGCACCATATTGACCTTTGGCATTGGGAATTGATGTCTTTGTGCATGAAGTTGTTGTTCATTTTCCACTTCTGCCAATTTTTTATAAGCTTTACTGTAGGGATTGTTGTCCATAATGTTATTTAGCTCTATGAAAACACTGAGTAAGCATTTTTTATTTTCTTCCATCTGCATACGTTGGTCAACAGCTTCCATTGTATCTAGGACATATAGTTGAGCAAATTTTCTTTGATTTCCTTCCTCTGGATGTAAATGTATAGTGCGATGATAAATTTGTCCTTGGACTTTAAAACAGTAAGGACCATGTCCTGGTACATTAGCAGCTAATGTTGCCCCCATGGATGCAAAGGATATGGCACTATTGTAGGATCTTATGTTTGTTTTAAAATTTTTGTAGTTTGGAAAAGTAGGTTCAGTCATAATGTTTTGTAAATAGAGAGGAAATTGTTTCCTTTCTGGAAGTTTGAACTTGCCTTTTTGACAGCAACTAATAAATTGGCCATCTCTGGGTCTCTCCTGTTTAAAATAATAAGCCTCACAAAACTGACATTGAGTAGTCATGTCCCCACAACTATGAACCTCTACTGCTAAAGACTTGAGTAGAGGACAATTTCCAAAGCATATAGGATTTTGACTTTCATATTCATCAGGTGAAATGTCATATAATGTTTCAACAACAGGTTCTAAATGCTTTGTTTTTTTCGTGGCTTTTCTTGGTATATGTTGTATTGTTTGAGGTAAAATGTCATGTAATGTTTCATGAAACGGTTCTAAATGCTTTGTTTTTTTTGTTGCTTTTTTTGGTATCTGTTGTATTTTTTCTGGTAAAATGTCATCTGATGTTTGAGCAACAGGTTGTAAATGCTTTATTTTCTTTGTTGCTTTTTTTGACATATCTTTAATTTCTGCAGGTGACAGTCTTTTGCTTGCAATTCTTTTGCGTTCTTTTTCTCGTCGAATTTCCTTCTTCTCCGGTGTCTGCTGGCTGTCTGCTCTCTGTCGTCGTTCTCTAGCTTGGCATCTTTTCTTTTCTTGTTTACTCTCGTTATCAGCCATGTTAATCTGTAAAAATAAAATAATGTATCATTAGTTTATTTAGAGATGTTAAGTTGTTTTTCATGACAAATTGTTATCAACAGTGTGTTTACATTTTATACTTAATCAATTTCAATGCGGTCAATTGAATAGAGGTCTAAATAAGGCCATCAGATAATTATTTAAAGAAGTTTTTATTTATTAAACATGTATCCAAAAGCAAGTGTTTCAGTAACTAAAAAGGTATTTTCAAAAAGATGTTATGTCGTTATTTACAGCACTATTCAATTTGTCAAATGGCAATTAAATTAGGGTTTAGGACTGGAATGTTACAATAACAAATTGTATAGATTCTGTGTTTTTAGACTTTTTGGGACTATGCAATTTTTTTTTTACATTTTACATTGAAGTTTGTATTTACTGTTAAAGATTATTGGCCCTAAAAGACAAATAAGAGATAGATGAAAAATGTGTTCGTTATATTTTTTCAACAGTTATAGTTACCGGTGGTTTCTTTTAAATTTTATTTTCTGTTGACATCGATGCAAAGCTAAGATCCTTATTTTTTTTTTCTCTTTTTTTACTTGTTATACTGTACCTTGGTTGAAGTTTTATTTCAAGCAAAATTCTTTGTTGGTCCTGTGTTGAAAGCCTTTGTCCGATGGTCTGGTCCTGTGTTGAAAGTCCTCGTCCGATGGTGTAGTCCTCAGTTCAAACTCCTGTTCCGATGTTCTTGACGCAGTATCTGTTATAAAATAAAAATGAAAATGTTATGTTATTTGAATGTCTTTGTATTAATGAAAAAATGCCATTATTTCTGTGTTTTTCTACAATCCTTTTTGGTGCGCCGCAATTTTGGTATGCTTCTTTAGGCTTTTTTCTAAGGCTTATAGGTGGTTAAACATTAAAGAAGAATATTAATTAATTTTTCTCTTTTTTTACTTGTTATACTGTACCTTGGTTGAAGTTTGATTTGAAGCAGAATCTTTGTTGGTCCTGTGTTGAAAGCCTTCGTCTGATGGTCTGGTCCTGTGTTGAAAGTCCTCGTCCAATCGTCTGGTCCTCTGTTGAAAGTCCTCGTCCGATGGTGTAGTCCTCTGTTGAAAGTCCTCGTCCAATGGTCTGGTCCTCTGTTGAAAGTCCTCGTCCGCTGGTCTGGTCCTCAGTTGAAACTCCTGGTCCGATGTTCTTGACGCAGTATCTGTTATAAAATAAAAATGAAAATGTAATTTTATTTGAATGTATTTGTATTAACTAAAAAATGACATTATTTCTGTGTTTTTCTACAATCCTGTTTGGTGCCCACCACTTTTGGTATGCTTATTTAGGCTTTTTTCTAAGGCTTATAGGTTGTTAAACATTAAATAAGAATATAAATGTAGTTTGGTATGTGTTTGTGTGAGTTTTTGTACAATCCTGTTTGGTGCGCACCACTGTTGGTATGCTTATGTAGGCTTTTTTATACGTCTTATAGGTTGTTAAACATTGCAAAAGAATATTAATTTAGTTTGCTATGTGTTTATGTGAGTTTTCGTACAATCCTGTTTGGTGCGCAACAATTTAGTTATGCTTATTTAGGCTTTTTTGTAAGGCTTATAGGTTGTTAAACATTAAATAAGAATCTAAATGTAGTTTGCTATGTGTTTGTGTGAGTTTTCATACAATCCTGTTTGGTGCGCACCACTGTTGGTATGCTTATTTATGTTTTTTTTTAATGCTTATATGTTGTTAAACATTAAATAAGAATGTAAATGTAGTTTGCTATGTGTTTGTGTGAGTTTTCATACAATCCTGTTTGGTGCGCACCACTGTTGGTATGCTTATTTAGGCTTCTTTCTAAGGCTTATAGGTTGTTAAACATTAAATAAGAATCTAAATGTAGTTTGCTATGTGTTTGTGTGAGTTTTCATACAATCCTGTTTGGTGCGCACCACTGTTGGTATGCTTATTTAGGCTTCTTTCTAAGGCTTATAGGTTGTTAAACATTAAATAAGAATCTAAATGTAGTTTGCTATGTGTTTGTGTGAGTTTTCATACAATCCTGTTTGGTGCGCACCACTTTTGGTATGCTTATTAATGTTGTTTTGTAATGCTTATAGGTTGTTAAACATAAAATAAGAATATAAATGTAGTTTGCTATGTGTTTGTGTGAGTTTTCGTACAATCCTGTTTGGTGCGCACCAATGTTGGTATGCTTATTTAGGCTTCTTTCTAAGGCTTATAGGTTGTTAAACATTAAATAAGAATTTAAATGTAGTTTGCTATGTGTTTGTGTCAGTTTTCGTACAATCCTTTTGATGGGCACCACTTTTGTTATACTTATGTAGTGTTTTTTCTAATGGTTATAGGTTGTTAAACATTGAAAAAGAATATGAATTTAGTTTGCTATGTGTTTGTTACAATCCTGTTTTGTGTGTACCAGTTTGTGTGTACCATATGTTGCATACTTTGGCCCTCATTCAATTGCAGTTTGGCCAATTCAATAGGGTTCTAAATTTGCTTATTTCGAGCCCTATTGAATTGTCCAAAATATCAATTGAATGAGGGCCTTTGGTTGCTGGATTTGTTATATTGTGAGGGCCTCATTGAATTTCGTTTTTGGCAATGGAATTGGGCTCAATATGAGCACAGAGCATCTTTTTTTACAGAAGTTTTTAGTTAGTGAACTTGTATCCAAAAGCAAGGACTTCACTAACTAAAAACTTCTGTAAAAAAATATGCTCTGTGCTTATATAGAGCCCTATTGAAATGGGCAAATCACATTTGAATGAGGCCCTCGGCCATTAAACATATTTAGGTCCTGAATCAATTGCGTTTTGACCAATTGAATAGGGCTCTATATAAGCACATAACATATTTTTTGACAGAAGTTTTGAGTTAGTGAAGACCTTGATTTAGTATCGAAGTTCAGTAACTAAAAATGTCTGTCTAAAAAATCTGTTATGTGCTTATATAGAGCCCTATTCAATTGGTCAACTCACAATTGAATGAGGCTCATGGTTCGGTTCTTTTTTATACTTAATACTTTACCTTGATTGAAGTGTCGAATGACAGAGGGTCCCCTCCTGCCAATCTTAATCCGCCGGTCTTCTTGTAGTGTCTGTTTGAAAAATAAAGTGAAATAGTGAATTATATAAAAAAAAAAATTATTTAGCAAAGCATGGCCTTTTCAGCATTTAATGTATTTTTGTATCTTACCTCTTCTTCTTTGTTGGTGTTCTTTAAAAGGGATTGTGCTTCACAATGCACGGTGCAAATTGTTGAGTGACGCTGTTGATGCAGAGTCTGTTTGAATATTAAAAAAAGTAGAAAGATTAAGCTTTAGGTGATCTATTGAATTGCAGTAAATTAATGTCATTTAAATATACTTCTGTAATTATTTTCAATTAACATTATTTTTTGGTGGGGGCTACACACATATGTCACATACATGAAGCACATTTCCATAGTTGAAAGTAATTTTTGTGTGCGTGTGACATATCACTATACATGAATCATATTTTAATTGTTAAATTAAACTTATTTTTATTTTTGGCCAACATACATAAATGTGTGTGTGTGACATGTGACTATAGATGATACACATATATGTGCATGTCACATATCAGTATACATGACTCATATTTTAATAGTCCCAACTTATTTTTTTCTAATGTAATTTAAATGTAGTTGTTTAATTAGTTTGTTTTAAGATAATTTTGTTGCAGGGGCAATACACATAAATGTGCGTGTGACATGTCAGTATACATTATACACATATATGTGCGTGTCACATGTCAGTATACATTATACGCATATATGTGCGTGTCACATGTCAGTATACATTATACACATAAATGTGCGTGTCGCATGTCACTATACATTATACGCATATATGTGCGTGTCACATGTCAGTATACATAAACCTCTTTTTCTTATTTAAATTTTTTTTTTTGATGTCCTGTCTTGATAATACAATGTAATATATTATAGCTTACCTCTCAGTTGTAATTTGCACAATGTAAAGTAGGAAATTAGTAAAGAATTGTCTTCTCAAGTTTTAGCAGCAGTTATGTCTGAAGTCACTCTGTTCATCACCTGATTAGAAATGTATTTTTCTCTGTCAAATAGGCAGTATTTATAAACTTGTAGAACATTCTGGAAAGTTAGTCCGTTAGAACGCAATACGCATGCGCTATTTGCGTTCCAGCTTACAATTTGCGTTCCATCCGCCATTTTGTGCGTAGTAGTGGTTAAAATGGTGTTTAATATGAGTGTGATCCGTTCCGCATAGTATGTGTTTCATTATTGCGAGTAAGTGTAGTGTAGTTACGTCTGGAGCCTCGTTTTCGTTTTGTTCGGCGGCCATTTTTTCTCTCGCTTAGCTTATTTTCGGCCGTTTAAACTCTTTGTTTTGGACTTAAATGGATGTGTAAATGAACTTTTGGAGGTGCCGGATGCCCCCCCGTGCTGTAAGTAAGCTGTTTATGTGTTTGTTGTGTTTATTTCTTGTGTTTGTGATGTTTTGATGCGCGGCGGTTGGAATGGGTCTTTCGCGGCCGTATTTTTTTCCGATGCGGCCGTATTTTGTTGCGATGTTGCCAGATTTTTTTGCAATATACGTAGTTAGCTTTTACGTGTACGACGCAGTGTATTTGTTTCTAAGTCGTGCGTATGTGTGTTAAGAGCGTGTGAGGGGCCTTTTTTACTGTTTTTTTGTTAAGTCTTGCGTCTGGGTGTCTGGGTGTAAGCGGGTGTGAGGCGACTTTAAGTTTTTTTTTTGTTATGAAGTTGTGTGTGTGTGTATGTGTGTGTTAACACAGCCGATGTTGGGATGCTCCCACCACCGCAAATGCGGACCCTCGCTTCGCGAGGATCCGCATTTGCGGGGACGTTGTTGGGTTTTTGTTGGCTGGGCGGTTGGGTTTATTATGTTAAAAAGTTGTGTATGTGTGTGTTAACACAGCCGACGTTGAGCCTCCACCTCCGCAAATGCGGACCCTCGCTTCGCGAGGATCCGCATTTGCGGGGACGTTGGGATGCTCCATCACCGCAAATGCGGGCCCTCGCTTCGCGAGGACCCGCATTTGCGGGGAACTGCGTCCCTCGCTTTGCGAGGGACGCAGTTCTTGCGGGCTCGCTGCGCGAGCCCGCAAGCGTGAGCAACGACCCGTACGCTCACAACTATATATGTGATATATATATATATATATATATATATATATATATATATATATATATATATTCATATTCCATTGGAACATTTAAATTTGCTCTATTATCTTTGTAGATATACAATCAACAAACATTAAATAATTTGATTAAGGATTATTGAAAATAACAGTTTTCTGAGATAACTGATAATAATTTTTCATTTAATTTTGTTACTATAGCAATAGACTGTACATATGGAAGGGATGCTAGTTGGTGATACTGTGAAATCACAAAACATACTGGAAAAGGTTACAGTATTTTTCATTCCCTGAGGAAAATTCAATTTAGTGAAACTATAGAAATAATAATTACCTTGTGTTTTTCTTCTTAAAAGGAGGCAAAGTGCTTCATAATTATAAGGTGAAAGAAAATCAAAACAAATCAAAAACTGTATAAGAGCAAACTTTAGAGAGAGAAAATAAAAATTATAGCAGAAAAGGTTAGAGTTATGTGTGTTAATACAATAAATAGGTAAATAGAACTTTTTTATCTCTTCTTATAAATTTCTCCAGAAATGACACCTTTATTATACAATGAAATTAGATCCAGAAGGCTCGAGCCCTAGAGGAATAGAGTGATATTCTATGAGCTGTTACAGTTGCCCACAGCAATGATCTCTCTAAGTCAAGCTGGAACAAAGGAATGAGCTCTGTCAGGTAGTTTAGGTTTATATCATGCAGATGTTTTTATCCCAGAAAGACAGGCTTGAATATACTGTATATACTCGAGTATAAGCCAAGTTTTTCAGCCCTTTTTTAAGGCTGAAAAGGCCCCCCTCGGCTTATACTTGAGTCACCCCCCTGTCTTTCCACCCCTGTGTCTCTTCCCCCCTCTCCCTCTCTCGTGTCTCTTAATCTCCCCCTCCCTTATCATCCTCCTCATCCTCCCTCCTCATCCTCAATCCCCCTCCTCACCCTCAAACCCCCTCCTCAACCCCAATCCTCATCCTCAATCCCCCTCCTCACCCTCAACCCGCATCCTCAACCCCCCGTCATCCTCAACCCCACTCCTCAACCTCAACCCCCCCTCATCCTCAACCCCTCTCCTCATCCTCCCTCCTCAACCCCCCTCCTCACTTTACCCCTCTCTTATTACCTCCCCCTCTCGCTAATGATGTGACGTCACATGCGCGTCACGTCATTAGCATTGACTGTGTCCCGACGCAGCCAGAAGACGCTCGGAGGAGCAGCTGCTGATGGAAGGTAAGTGAGGGGAAAGTGAGAGGAGGAGGTAAATAGAGAGGGGTAAAGTGAGGAGGGGGGTTGAGGATGGTGGTTGAGGAGGGAGGTTGAGGTGGGGGGTTAAGGAGTGTGTTGAGGATGAGGAGGGGGGTTGAGGAGAGAGGTTGAAGAGGGGGGTTGAGGATGAGGAGGGGGCTGAGGAGGGGGGTTCTGTATGAGGAGGGGGATTGAGGAGGGGGGTTGAGGATGAGGTGGGTGGTTGAGGAGGAAGGATGAGGAGGGGGGTTGAGGAGGGGGGTTGAGGAGGGAGGATGAGGAGGGGGGTTGAGGATAAGAAGGGAGGATGAGGAGGGCTGTTGAGGAGAGGAGTTGAGGAGGGTGATAAAGGAGGGAAAGGGAGAGGGGGTAAAGAGACACAGGGAAGGGAGAGGGGGAAGAGACACAGGGAGGGAGGGGGAAGAGACACATGGAAGGAGAGGGGGGAAGAGACACAGGGGGAAGAGAGGGGCACAGAGGGCACACAAGAGGGATACACAGAGGGCACAAGAGGAACACAGGGGGCAACACATTTCCCACCCTCTGCTTATACTCGAGTCACTACGTTTATCCAGTATTTTGTGGCTTATAGTCGAGTATAAATGGTAAGTGGTATTTCACATGAAAAATATGTTAATGGAACAAGTCAAGCTTTTGGTAAAATACACACCTTATGACTTTAGTGAACATACAGCATCATTATTTATGTATTTGTTAGGAAAAAACTTCTGTTCAGTACAAAGTTGAATTTTTTTTATATTTGATTGAATTTATGTAAAATGAGTCAGGTTTGAGTATAAATTATTTTAGTGTTTGTAAAAGGATTAGGAGTGTTGTTAAAGGACCACTCTAATACTTTATTTGCAAGATGTTTTAAATAACTATAATTGGAAATGGGAGAATATTTCTTAGAAAGTAAAAAAAATACAAAATGTAATTTATTTAGCTTGATAAAAACTTACTTAAGCAGTTTTTTGGGTGTGTTCTAGTAAATTAATTTGATTTTTATTAGTCTTTCTAAGATTTATTTCTATACTGTAGAATCAGGAGCATTTACCACACAATTATTTTCATACAATGACAACAAAATGTATACTTTCATACAACAATAATATGTCTATATTAAAGGAACAATGAACTCTGGAAAACATTGTGCCTCTCCGGTAGACATTCCTTCAATGACAGCCCCCACCCCCTTAACATGTACAGTAGCTCTCACAATCTTAAAGCTATCATATAGCCAGATATCTAAGACATGATTGTTGTTAGCTTAATCGACTAATAACGCTATGACGGTGGACTTGCAAAGTCTCACAATGGCATGTTAATGACAGCCAGCATTGATATATGCACTAGTGAAGCATGTGATCCTTACCTCAATATCAGTCTGATAACAGATCCTAGGGTCTGTTGTAAGTAACAGTGAATCTGGCTGCTGACCTTTGTGTCCTCTCCATAATAATGGGTATTTTCCCATATTGCTGATTATCCAGATACCTAGCTAATAGTTAGTAATTCTTGCAGATGGGAATCAGGTGACTTGGTATATTGTTACAGTTAGTTAGTTGACCACTTATTTTTTTTGTTTTGTCACCACACAGTCAAGAGGTTGAATCATCTGTTTCATTGAGCAGATATAGACAAGTTGTAAGTGCTATGTACATAACTGGATACTTCAATTAAATTGAGTAATTTCTGATGATCCTTTTTTTCATCAGATTCCAGTTGCAGTGATGTAGTGACCACATGTGACCCTGGTAGGTGCTATACATCATGCTTATTCTAGTCTATAACATTACCTCCTGTAGGTTTCCCCTTTTTACCACAAGCCTCTTGCTCTCCTGGGATCGGCCCACATCACACCCATGATATTAATGCACAGTCTTGTCCATTTCTGATTGTGCTTTGTGTATGAAATAAAGCTTTGTTATACCGTTCTAACCGTGTCAGTGTGTTTTCAATGGTTGGGGTTATGGGACATCCACATACATCACATTTGTGTCACATTCCTATGTATGTAAACTAATGAGCCCTAGTTACTATGCAAAAGATCAATACATATCACATATAATAGTTGTCAAACTGCGAGACATCGTCATTCAGGCGCTCCTCATGCTCATCGATGCGAAGTGAGCCGTTAAACCATAGCACTTAGCCGATGCGAGCCTCGCGAAGCGAGGCAAGCCTTTATGCGGGACTTACAAAAAAAAAATATGAGACGTGGGACTGAAAAAAAAAAAAACACACTAAATACACCCCAAAAAATTACAAAAACACAACTGAAGGACTGAACAATAAATAATAAAATGTTTCCCTGGTACTTGATATATGTAATGTGGCCACTATTTGTTTTCTCAAATGTAGATGTGATGAGCAACATGTATATGCATAATATATGCAGCATGTATATGCAACTATATATATTTTCCAGGGTCCACATTAAAACATATGTGAGTGAGAAAGGGTTAATATGGCACCAGTTTCATGTTTTTGTATTGCTATTTAATCAGGTAGTGTGTCTTTAATTGCTTTATGCATGTTGCAGCATGGCATATGCATAACCATTCCAACATATGATGAAATAAAATATTTTTTAGATGCCTATTTTTTATATGGAGTTTATTGTGCAAGTAATTGTAATGTCTTCCCCATATTTTAAAGTCAACTGGTGTGTTTATATTGTCTTTTACTGTGTTGAGAACTTGTCTGTAAACCCTTTGCGGGTCCTATTTGGAGGCTGTAATATTTTTGGCTCCATTTCTGGTTATGGGTTTGAACACCAGTGTGTCTTTTGGGATCCTTGGCAATTAAATAGAGATTTTCGAACCGAACAGTTATGGGTTTGACAGATCAAAAGTTTTGCTGCAACGGAGTTCAGATTTCGACATCCCGTTGGATTTTTCCGCAGAGTATTTGAGGGTAGCTTTTAGAGGCCAATTTAATAGCCGTAAGTCTTCCAGGCTCTGTTACGGGCTCCGGCTTTACACACAATTTAATAGAGCAGCAGGACTTCCATAACATTTCTAACAATTTGGGCTCCCTGTTAGATGGTATGGAGAGATCAGGAACAATGCTTATGGTCAAGTATTTTCTAAATAGTAGTTAACCACGAGACAAAGGATCAAAGAGGTATCACTTGTAAAGCACTTGACACGACTTGACCTTTGTAAAATGCAACAAAGTGTCTCTAGTTAACTATACTTGATGACAAAATGAGATCTGTGGATCTCCAAGAAAAGTCTATGGAGCCTGATCAACAGCTTACCACAAGTTCAAATCCAGGCAGGAACCTAGCCTAACCTTTTAACAATTGGACCTTGTTGCTAAATCCATAACACAGTGATATAACCCCTTTAGAATTGTCCTTATGGCCATTAAAATAGCCTTTGTACAGCATTGTGGCTAGTGTTTGCACTGTGAGGTTTGTGACATCTATCTGCCTATCTAACTTTCTATATTGACAGTGTTCCCACCAGAGGTTGGTGTAAGCTACATATTTTTGAAAGATTTCCTCCAGGAGGCCATACTTCCACAACTGGTGTCAGAAGTGCAGGACCAGGTCTTGGAGCTAAAGGCCACCCACAAATAAAATGGAGGAGATAGTAAAGGGACAGCAAGGAACTAATAGGCAACATGAGGAATTTAACACATTATCAGATACCAATGTTTCTCAGTAACAAGCAGCACAACAGGTCCAAGCTGCAGAGAGGAGAACCTGTATGAAACATGCTTTGGAAATACAAAAGGCAAATTTTACAAATACTACTGTGAGCAATGAGACAATAGGAAGTATGAAACCCTTTTCTTTATATTTTGGGACTTTTTATCAAAAATATATATTCATAGATTTTGCTAGAGGCTGAATGAATATATTTTCCTGTGAAAATATTAATAACAAAACAAATCAAAGAAAATAATAGGCCTAGCTTCCACTGAAGCACTACCTAAATGAGAAATCTGTTCCTTGCTATCAGCTCCCACACAGCTAACCCTGGTAGGAGAAAAATTTAAATAATTCAAAAGGCCATCTATTCACTACCCTGTGTAACTCTCCCAGAATTATAGGTGTTCTATTGTTGCTCCATAGGCTAAGCTCTCTCTCTCTCCCTCCTCTTTCTTTTCTCTGTCCTATCTCTCTCTCTTTCTTTCTTAATGAATAAGGTTGAATTTTCCAAACCCTGGGAAAACTTATTTTTCAACAGTATATATATATATATATATATATATATATATATATGTATATATATATATATAATAAATAAACATTAGCAACCTAAAATGCACAGTGTGGCTGGACATACAAAATCTCAGAGTTTACCCTACTTACTTTATGGTCTGAGTGAGAGAAGAGGAGAACAAGGTTTGAATTATTTATTTTAGGTAAAGTGTAGAGTTACTGTACCTGTTTAGATTCAATTAATGAATTCAGCTTAGTTGATTTATTTCTATAATTTGTCAATACCTCTTAATAATATCATCTATTCAATGCCAAATATACAGTCATAAGCATATTTACATTTCTAGAGATATTAAAAATTTCTATAGATGACATTACTTTAGTTTAGATTTAAATGAGCATATGTAAAGAAAAATGCTTTCAAACTCATTAAAAAGAGTTTAAAAGGCATTCAACTTGTTTTTGTTATGAAATATTTTTGAGAGGGAAATGCTAAAAGAGACAATTCTGTTATTCATCCTCCTCTACCTATTCATTTCACATCAGTCAGTTGGCTTCCACATGGTCTGTACCTTAAATTACAATACTATCTTTCTCCTGCAACTTTTGTATTAGACAATTGGCGTAAAACACTTAAAATTTACCTCTAATACTCATTACTGTTGGTTAAATATGAGCACAAAACTTTGCTATGTATGTTGATCTTTTATTGTTGTGCAAAATGACATATCCAAATATCACAATTGTAAATTTGAATGGTAAAGTCACTTTGTACTACCTAATTGTTATTTTATCCCATTATGGCTAAAGGCTTTTATATATTACATAAAAAAAAAAAAAATATATATATATATATATATATATATATATATATATATATATATATATATTTAATTATATTAAAAGGAGCCATGAATATAGTGGTTATTGGATTAAAAGAGTGGGCGTGCATTGTGGTCTCATTTGCATGCCCCCACTCAGTTGTCCCAGAGTGCAGTGTATCAACTGTATTTCTGAGAAATTTGAGCAGGAAATGTTTATTAATTTATATTTTAGACATTAAAATAGAATCACTAATGTATTATTCATTGCTTGTATATATATATATATATATATATATATATATATATATATATATATATATATATATATACACAGTGGATATAAAAAGTCTACACACCCCTGTTAAAATGTCAGGTTTCTGTGCTGTAAAAAAACTAGACAAAGATAAATTATTTCAGAACTTTTTCCACCTTTAATGTGACCTATAAACTTTACAACTCAATTGAAAAACAAACTGAAATCTTTTAGGTGAAGGGAAGAAAAATAAATAATAATGTGGTTGCATAAGTCTGCACACCCTCTTATAACTGGGGAAGTAGCTGTGTTCAGAATTAAGCAATCACATTCCAAACCATGTTAAATAGGAGTCAGCATACACCTGCCATCATTTAAAGTGCCTCTGATTAACCCCAAATAAAGTTCAGCTGCTCTAGTGGGTCTTTCAAGAAATGTTCTTAGTCGCATCCCACAGCAAAAGCATGGTCCACAGAGAGCTTCCAAAGCATCAGAGGGATCTGTCAAGAGAAGGGTACAGAAGAATTTCCAAGGCATTCGATATACCATGGAATACAGTGAAGACAGTCATCATCAAGTGGAGAAAATATGGCACAACAGTGACATTACCAAGAACTGGAGCTCCCTCCAAAATTGATGAAAAGACGAGAAGAAAACTGGTCTGGGAGGCTACCAAGAGGCCTACAGCAACATTAAATGAGCTGCCGGAATATCTGGCAAGTACTGGCTGTGTGGTACATGTGACAACAATCTCCCATATTCTTCATATGTCTGGGCTATGGGGTAGAGTGGCAAGATGAAAGCCTTTTCTTACAAAGAAAAACATCCAAGCCAGGCTACATTTTGCAAAAACACATCTGAAGTCTCCCAAAAGCATGTGGGAAAGGGTGTTATGGTCTGATGAAACCAAGGTTGAAATTTTCAAAAGATATGTTTGGTGCAAAAACAACACTGCACATCACAAAAGGAACACCATACCCACAGTAAAGCATGGTGGTGGCAGCATCATGCTTTGGGGCTGTTTTTCTTCAGCTGGAACTAGGGCCTTAGTTAAGATAGAGGGAATTATGAACAGTTCCAAATACCAGTCAATATTGGCACAAAACCTTCAGGCTTCTGCTAAAAAGCTGAACATGAAGAGGAACTTCATCTTTCAGAATGACAACGACCCAAAGCATACATCCAAATCAACAAAGGAATGGCTTCACCAGAAGAAGATTACAGTTTTGGAATGGCCCAGCCAGAGCCCAGACATGAATCCGATTGAAAATCTGTGGGGTGATCTGAAGAGGGCTGTGCACAGGAGATGCCCTCGCAATCTGACAGATTTGGAGTGTTTTTGCAAAGAAGAGTGGGCAAATCTTGCCAAGTCAAAATGTGCCATGCTGATAGACTCATACCCAAAAAGACTGAGTGCTGTAATAAAATCAAAAGGTGCTTCAACAAAGTATTAGTTTAAGGGTGTGCATACATATGCAACCATATTATTTTATTTTTATATTTTCTCTTCCCTCTACCTAAAAGATTTCAGTTTGTTTTTCAATTTTTGAGTTGTAAAGTTTATAGATCACATTAAAGTTGGAAAAAGTTCTGAAATAATTTCTTTGTCTCATTTTTTTACAGCACAGAAACCTGAAATTTTAACAGAGGTGTGTAGACGTTTTACATCCTGTATATAGTCTGTATAGTTATAATATATAAAAGGACAGTTTCAGCTCTTCGAATATGAATAATGGACTGATTAAATAAGTATTGAAGTTATTAAGCAATTTCTTTTGGTAAAGTAAATCCAATTTGCTTTTAACTCTGCTGATAAGAACACTATTTTACATTAAACATTTCTTTGTGGTGCTGCCTCAACATTTTTACCTTAGAATTGTAATGCTTAATATAATAACACCTTGGTTCAATTACTTTGATAATTTTAGTGCTTGTCCTTTTCTTTGCGACATTTCATTAACCAACAAGTTCAAGTTAAGTGTAAGAAAATAATAAAGAAAAGTACAAAATAAGCATGACCAATAATAACATTTGCCGTTCAACTGTCAATCATTCTGTCTATTTAAAGTTTGCATATAGTTATCTTCACTTATACCAGAAAAGTTGACATGAATTTCTGCCACTTAAAACATAATCTCTTGGCTTCTGTGTTCAGTTTCTATAAAAAAACAAGATCCCTTGCCTTTTCAATGATAGGCTAAGAAGAGGCAGCTTGTAAATATTATTGCAAGTCCTACTTGGTCTGCTCTGTTACCACCTCTTGTGCCTTAAATAGGAAGTGTGACTACCATGGCAGGTTCAATGCATAAGTATAGTTAGTGAAAAAAAAAAGGTTTTCAATGAAAATGCTTTTATGACCATGGCTTCCATTGATGCTGTTAGATATTTCACAAAAAAAGAATGTTTTTGCAAATCTACAGTGGTCCTTATATTTCCTAACTCATCCATTTCCACCTTTTATCAGCCATGCTCAGTCCACGGGACACTCAAAAACCCCATAACGTAATACCCATCACCTGTTACAAACCTTCCACTTTGCCCTTCTCATGTGCCCTCTGGGTTGTGAGATCTATTTGCAATAAACTCATATACACTGATTACCTATTTATTTTCTACTCCCTCAATCTATTGGCTATCACTGGAACTAGGCTCACTCCATCAGACACTGCTTACACTTCAGTCACACACCTAGACCTGGGAAGAAGCAAGGTGGCAGCGTGGGCATTTTACTTTATTCCCACTGCTCATTCAGTGGCATTTCCCCTGTTCCTTCCCTACAGTTGTCTTCTTTTGAAGTTCACACTATCCGCCTCTTCTCACCCATCTCTCTGTAAGTTGCTCTATCGCCCGCCTGGATGATCCTCTTGATTTCTGGAACATTTTGCCGCCTGGCTCCCTCACTTTTTTTCCTCCAACATATCTTCACTCGTTCTTGGTGTGTTCAACATTGCATTTGACACTCCCATTTCCCCTGCAGCTGCAAAATCAATTGCACTTACCTCTTTCGTTGGCCTCTCTGAATGGACAGGATCCTCTACTCACCATGATGGACTCTCTTGACCTCACAGTAAAATTGAAAATATCCATAATGGACCCTCCTCTCAAAGTGGCCATATAACACCTTACCCTCAACAAATTTATAGCATCCTGCCTCCACACTTCCCAAACGTATAATCATTATTAACTTTTTTAATCCTATAACTGAGGACAAAGTCTCTAGCCTGCTATCAACCTCTCCTCTTACAACTTATTCACATGATCCTGTTCCATCACAACTGATCCCTCCCTTCTCTACCAGACTTATCATAGCTCTGACATATCTATGTAACCTTTTCCTAAACACGGTCAAGTTTCCATCACCTTAAAGACATGCCATAATTATACCCATTCTTAAAAAAAAACACTCATTTGATCCAGCTTCTGCATCTATCTACTGCCCTATCTCTCTACTTCCCCTGGTTTCTAAACTACTTGAGAGTGTAGTCTACAATCACATTACCCAATTTATTTCCTCCAACTCTCTCCTTGACTCCATCCAATCTGGCTTCCGGCCCCAACACTCCACAGAGACAGCGCTCATACAAGTCAATAATGATTTGCTCATTGCCAAGTCAAAGGGCAATTTCTCTATTCTAATTCTCCTGGATCTCTCTGCAGCCTTTGACACAGTTGATCACCCTTGTCTTAGCCAAACTCTACGCTCTCTTGGAGTCCATGACACTACTCTCTTTTGGTTAATATCTTATCTGGAAAATCAAACATTTAGTGCCTCCTTCTCTGGCAACTCTTCTTCACCTCACTCTCTAACTGTCGGTGTATCCCAAGGTTTAGTCCTAGGCCCCCTCCTTTTTTCCATCTATACATCCACCCATGTTACCTTAATAATTAAATTCCTTTGGATTTGAGTATCATCTTTATGCAGATAACGCTCAATCTACCTATCAGCACCTGAACTATCCCCCTCTCTTCTAACTCAAGTTTCCAACTGCCTCATATATCGCTCACTGTTAACAATGCTGTAATCACTCCCATCTCCCAGGCTTGCTGTCTTGGGATTCTACTGGATCATGACCCCTCTTTCATTCCTCACATTCAATCAATCATAAATTCTTGTCAATTTTACCTAAAATATATCTCCAAAATCTGTCACAACCATACACAAGACACGACTAAAGTTCTAATTCACTCTCTCATCATATTTTGTCTCGACTACCGCAACTGTCTCCTTGCTGGCCATCCCATCACCGGTCTGTCTCCACTCCAATCCATATTGAACGCATCCGCTAGACTCCTATACCATACTCACCTCTCAGTGTCTGCAGCACCTCTCGGTTAGTAACTCCACTGGCTTCCCATAGCCTCCAGACTAAAATATAAAATTATGACCCTAACGTATAAAGCACTCAGTGATAATGCACCCTCTTATATCTCTGCTCTTGTCTCAAAATACTCTCTCACCCGCAATCTTCATTCTACTAATAACCATCTCCTCTCCTCCTCCCTTATCACATCCTCTCTCTCTCACCTTCAAGATTTTCTCATGCTGCTCCTATTCTTTGCAATTCTTTCTCCACTAGATTATCCATCTGCCTCAAATCATTCAAAACTTCATTAAGAACTTATCTGTTTCAAAAAGCTTATCACCTTTTGCCTTAATATGCACAATTTAGAATGTAAGTTTTTGAGTTTTCAATCTTGTTAGGTGGTTTAGGGAAAGCACTATGTACATTTTGACTGAAAGCTCCATAACAGCGCTCTCCTTTCTTCTGCATTGTGTTTAAATTGTTTTTTTACCTACTTAATCCCTGTATAGCACAACAGAATATGGGCCCCATGCTAATCCGAGAAAAGCCAATAGCAAGTGCCGTAGTGGCACAAAAATTTCTACCTAGTTATGTTAATCACCAACCCCTAAATCATTGCGAGACAACTGGTAAGAGACACTGAGGCAAGCTGCAATTTCAAATTACGAATAACTTTTCCTTTGACTTTTCACAATGTCTATAGATTACGAGTTATTATGAGAGACCATCACCCCCCAAACCCTATGCTAATAAGATTTTACAATATTTTTGCTCACAAATAAGAGCACTGCTGTAACAGTCATAATCAGAAGAGATGCTTACGGGTACCAAACACCATTCCCAGTGGCTTTTACAAACATGGCGGACAGCAGCAGCACCTCTTAGAGGGACCAGAAAACAATAGAAAAAAATGCTAAATCATTACAAAATGAGGATTTCACATTGTTATTTGGCACAACTATTAACATATGTGATATAACAGACATAGGGAAATATGAAATATCAGAACAGAGCTGGATAAACCGTTAAAAAGACAGCACACTACAAGAAAAGCCTGGAAAAGCATATATCAGCGGTCCAAAAATATGCATAAGATTCCCAGAAAAGTTAACATGTATGCATCATGCAACAAGTGGGAACTTGCAAGGACATGGGGATTGGCTGTACCAAACTTCCTTCAAGATCTCTTTCCTACTGCTGTTGTGAGTCTTCCTGTGCATATGAGGAACAATAACTGGAGGCTTAGAACATAACTGCTATTGAGGTTATGTTATTATGTAAATTGTTCATCTATGCAACAGTATAAATATAGGTGCTCAATTAAGGCACAATAGCAATATCAATTTGCATGGATGTATGGACTGGGTAATAATGTTACTGCTTGGACATTTAACATTAGTCTGCTAAGGTCAGGGGGTAGCCAAGTACAACTCAAAAAGTATGGCTAAATAAATTAGTATGTTTATAGTTATGTGCACCAATATTTTTGGGTGTTAAATAATGATGATATCAACATCAGATTTAACATGGAATCTATTAACAATTCTCCTCAATGAGGGAATATTAATAAACACCTAAAAGTTCAAAACATGAACTGGATAGTGCATTAATCATATGCATGGACACCTAGTTATTGATAAATGTTGGTAAAAAATGCAGATTTCTAAAATATGATGTAACACATATGTAATAATTACATACATGCATATGACAACTAAAGAAGAGTAATATACACATCCACCATAGCTTAACCCAGGATGTGTATACTTAAGGTTGGGCTATGTCTAATACCCTGTTATATTGTGATATATGTTCATGTTCAAAATTATTACAAACAAGAATACAAAAACATAGTTGAAGGTATAAATAAACAGAAGTTTATTATATACACATATTACACTCACATATTGAAACAACTGTGCATTGATAACATGTGTATTTGCATCAAACCCCAAGAGGGCAAGATGCTGTTTTTAAAATAGGACTAATGAAAAGTAAAAACATTTAAAAAAAGCATAACAATGATTGGCATTGTGATTGGCTGAAGGCATCTGCGCCTTCTAATTGGCTGCAATCTGATTGACAGTTACGGCCAATGGTTAATGTGGGGACCCTGCAGCATAGGGGGGTTAGTGGCCGTGGGAGTACTTACTGTACCCCCGCGACATGGGGGTAACCATTTGTGTGCCGTGGGTCAGTTACAGGCTTGACGGGAGGTGATCGGAAGGGGTGATAGCAGCAATCAAATAGCGATTAGCAATCGGGGGCTTGCGGGCTTGAAAGATCAAATGTTTTCTATAATATGTTGTGTTGATTTCGCCTATATGCATTTACCTGCTGATGTCAGGTGCTGCCTCCACTCTCTTTGCATCTCTGTTTACGTTCAAACTCAGGCTTTCATCTCATATCAGTGTTTTTGTGCTCTTTGTGCCTTTTCCGTTTATCTGTCATTCAGGGATTATTTCAACTACTTTTCCTCACCATAGATGTGTACTTTTGGTGGTGGGAGTGTCATGGTCTGCGCTTGCATGAGTGCTGCCGGCACTGGGGAGCTACAGTTCATTGAGGGAACCATGAATACCAACATGTACTGTGACATACTGAAGCAGAGCATGATCCTTTCCTTCAGAGACTGGAGCTGTGTTGCATGAAGAGGAGTAGCTGTGGAAAGGGGTCTTGCGGGGGAAGCAGCTATCTGAAAGGCCTTGTGGAGGGATACCGTTATGAGAAGGTATCTTAGAGATGGAAGCTGTTATGTGAAGGGGCCTTGTGGGGAGCAGCTCATATAATTGTGCACAACCCCAAGGGGGCATCAATTATTTTTTTTGCATCAGGGCCCTATTTTCTAGCTCCATCACTGGTTCTCACATTCATAAAAATTAGACAAACATAGAAAAGCAGGCAGTCATGAGCTGTGATAGGTTTAGCAAGGCACAGGGAATATAAATGTGCAGGGTGTGGTAAATAAGAAATTGGAATCTTCAATATTCTAAATAAAGGCATGTGGAATTTAGGATATGTGCTAGTATCACTTCCAGGGGTTTATAATGCAAATCCTCAACTCAGGAGGAAAATAGAAAAATCTATCATTCCTTCTTGTATAAGGATAGTGCATTAACATATTTGTAGTCATCTATGGCTTTGATTACATGAACTCCTGTAAGAATGCCTCAGTCCTATAGCCGTTCTTATGAGAGACCTTACTGAGCTATTACATCATGTGACAAGGGGTTTACCTAAGCCACTACTTCTGCAAAGCTCTCTTTCCCCAGTACGTCTGCAGTGGTTAACTTTCCTGCTCAGATAATCAATTGCACCTGAGCAGCCCTGATTTAAGACTACTCTTGGAGCATGGTAGGGCTGTTTAAGGATTAATTGTGTGCAGTATGTCTGATCTGGAGGGAGACACACACATTGAGACAGCAACTTGCAGCTTGCGATCAATTAGAGAAGTGTGGAGGCCTGGGAGTCTAAAAAAATTACAGGCCAGTGATTTTTAACAATATATATTATGTTAGTAAGTAATGCTTTAATGGAAACTGACTATTATTTCCTTTGATTAGTTTAGTTTGATTTTTTGTCTCACTGGCTAAATTGCAGTAAAACTCGGTAAAGTATACACAGCCTCTTGTACTGTGTGCCTGAAACACGTGCACAAACCCAGAGGAGATTGGTAACTTGTCACAACTAGTACTGCAGGCTAACTCATGTTGAAACTAACATTTACAAAGCCTGAATATTTTTCACGTAAGTGAGATTAGTTTATGAGCACTTGCAACTGTCCCTATTTATTACAAAAGTAGCTAAAAGGTTGAACTAATGGCTATGAGCAAATAAATACAATAATTCCCATAGCAACCCTTAGTTAAGTTAATGAATGTCAGTAAATATTGCAACATGGAGTCAGTAAAGCTACGTGTTTACCACTCAAACTTTGACAATACCATGCTATGTAAGCTAATGCACAATTCAAAGGAGTAGAGGATATATTTTACTGAGAATGAGAGAATAGGAGCTTGGATTAGAGAAAGCAGAAGATTTATTCAGTGCTTTATTCAGTGCTCAGTATTTTTCACCTGTAAACCATTCATATAGTCTATATACCCCTTTCTTAATAGTCTTGATAACACATTTCATAGGCCCTATCGGAATCCTTTCCAATCTACCACAAAACTTATAACCCATCTTTGTGTGGTTTGACTGGAGTGAGAAGAGCAGGGGAAGAGGAGAGGAAGAGGGAGGAGAGCTGGAGAGATTGGGAGGGGAGCAGAGATGTGGAGAGTCTGATCTACATAGCAATGATTCTGTAATGTAGTTGTTCACCAACAATAACTCATCATTTAGTCCAGAAACACGCATAATAATGTTGATATTAATAATTCAGAATAAAGAGGCCACTGATAATGAGACACATCCATAGTTTAACATAATTTTGAGGCCAAACCATGGATACATCAGCAAGACCACAACCTAGATTACGTAAATCTCCTACATCAATTACATCATAATTCAATGATAGTGATGTTATCAAGATGTCTCATAACCATTGCCTATGCAACCCATAATTGATAACTATATAGACCTAAGGCATTGTAAAACTTTGATAGTGATGCTAGCAATATGTCTCATAATCATTGCCTATGCAATCCATAATTGAAAAATGTATATACAAACACTCAATGAAGTTATACTTAGGAAAATGTGAACCATAGGAGCAGCCACCTGAGGAGGAAAGGATTGCCTAGGAGGAGAGTGAGGAATTCATGTGACAATGTAGGAGATGCTGGGGCCTAATGAGAGAATTTCAACACCAAAGCCACCCTCTAACCACAGATTGATGCTCCTCCGGGTTACTCCCAATGTGATAAGCCAATCTATTAGGACCTTAGTCAGAAATCTCAAGCCACAGCTTTTATGCCCCCCTGCACTGGCAGCATCATCCACCCCATGGACAACTTATCCCACATTAGAGGTGAAGGGGGAACTTGACTGGAGGCACCTTGGAAACAGAACTGTAGTGCTAATGCTTATAGCAATAGAACTGTGTTTGGTCTATTGACTGGAAGCTCTCCAGGGTAAATAAGAGCATGCCTTATTGTCTCCCAATTTACCTCACCAGAGGAGAGTTTCTGCCAACAAGACCCACCAATCACACCTGTCTGCCCACCTGCTGCTGGAGTTCATTCCACCTCCAAAAGAGGGAGGAGATAAGGCATTGTCCTAATCATTTTTAAGTTACGTTTGTGTTTTCTGTTTCAGGTAGTACTGACATAAAACGCGGGGCTGAGCTACCGCTGGTACAGGTGGTGCAATGCATCGGGGCCCTGCGCCTTTGAGGGGCCCAGTGCTCACACTGCAGAGGTCGTCCTCTGAACTCCATGCCCCCTGCGGTCCATACAGCTCTAAGCAGCCCCCATGGTCCCCCCCAGCCTTTTGGCTCACCCAGGAAGTGGAGTGTAGCATCACTCAGAGCCTCACAGACAGGACATGGAGGTAAGTATATTTATATATTTAAATACAGATAGATATACGGTATATATATATATATATATAAATAGTATATTGTGAATATCTAAAATAAGGTAAAAAAAACTTTTTTCTGCTCAGAATTCCAAGTAACACAGTTATTCCACTGCATTCTGGGAACCTGGGCAAAGACATGCAAATTTACCCACAAAGGCTTCACTCTTCTGATCCAGTGCCATTTTAAACATGGCTTCTTTTAAGCATATGCCTACTGTATTACACAGCTCAAGGTGGATTATACACAAGCCAGGAAACTTACCCACTTTTACAATTAAAGATCACTCCCAGCATGCACTGTTTCAGAAGTGTGGGGGGGGGGGAGGAAGTGATGTCACTCCCAGCATGCATTGCACCGGAAGTGGGGGAGAAATTGAAAATGGAACAGGAAGTGACGACACTCTCATCATGCATTAATAAATTATAATAAATATTATATGCTGTAACATATGTATACCATCAACATTTAAAGACAAGTAGGTAAAAAAACACATAACGCTATAAATATATAGCAACTATTAATCATATGTCAAACACACTGTAATAAAAAATATACATAAAATAAGAGATAATAATAATAATAATTATAATGATCTAATATAGTACATAATAGGATGATATATTTCTACTATGCCCACAATATGGACCCTCAAACATATATAGTAAAACATAAAATATAAAATAGAGTACTATTATATTTCTATGCCTATTGCATTTACAACTATTAAGAGATACTTCTTAAAATACTTACTAATTATATCGTGCCCCAAAGGGATAGTTCTTTCACATAGTAATAAATGAACCCTGCCATAGTATAATAAGTATATAGTGTCTACACCACAGTAACTCTCCACACATGCATAGCCAAAACAGGTTGCTATGGTAGCAAAAATGTGTAGAGGCTCACAACTAGATGTCAGAAAACATTAATGTCAAGCTGTCCTTTAAAACATACATGAAACATGGCAGGTATTAGAATATAAAGAAAAATGGTGACTCTTAGCGATATAAATGTCTGACTCTTACATAAATATAATGAAGTTAAAAATGAGTGTTGAGATAAATAATAAAATAAATAAGGTGAAAAATACATCTATAAAAAATACATATTTAAAAGTTGTGTCATTATGGGTCACAATCCTTAAGTCCATGAATGTAGTGAAGATATATTTAAAATACACTTATACTACTACCCATGTCAGTCGATGAAAATATGAAACAGAGGGTGATGGAGTTCACAAGATCAATACATGGTCAGCAGAGCAGAGAAAAAGCAACATGCAATAATTAAAAAGATGGCCCAGAAAGTGGGATCAAAAATGGGTATAACTATATCTTGCTAGAGTGATAGTTCTAAACAGATGGTAAAATCTCAAGTGGAGATAAACGCTGCTAAGTCTATTTCCAGGTTAAGGCCTCTCGGATTTAAAGTGCCAAGCCTGTGTATCCACTTTTTTTCACACTTCCTGAGTCTCATAACCTTATCTCCACCCCTATGTGAATTGTATATTTTCTCTGCAATCTGAATTACAATAGCCTCTACGGACCCTTGATGTTCTTCTATAATGTGTTTTGAGAATCCATTGTGGAGGTATCCTCTTCTCACATTATACAAGTGTTCCCATATATACAGTATAGTTTTCAATGTTCTTTTAGTTTGTCCCACATACTGTTTGTGGCATTGGTAAGTGATAACATATACCATAAAATCCAATCAACAGTTTGTCAGTTGCCTTATATCAAACAATGCCTGTTTACTTGTGGAAGTAATTTTTTTCTTATGTTTTTTCTTTAGTAATGGGCACGTGATGTGCACCTTGATGTTGCACCCTATGCACCCCACACTTGTTTTAAGCCAATTGTTGGAGCCAGATCCATCTCTTCGTTTTTCTTTTTTCAATTCACTCGGGGCTAAGATGGTTTTCATACTGTTTTTCCGTCTATCATAGGGTATTCCTTCAAGCATCTACTTAGACATTTGTCATTTAACAATATGGACCAGTGTTTACTCATGCATTTCTCTATTTCTTTAGATGCTGCATTGAATTGTGTCAAGAACCTGATATCTTCACTTTTACTTCCCATTCTTCTTCCATCTTTATTCTTTACATTCTCCTTCTTCCACGTTATAAGGTTGGCTTGTGTTGTAGTCTTAGCCGTCTTGAAAGCAGTCTCCACAACTTTCATAGGGTATTTTTTTCTCTTTCAGTTTATTCACCAGATTTTCACTCCACATAAAAAAATCTGCATTTTTGGTACAATTCCATCTAATTTGAAGGAACTGGCTATACGGGATGTTATTTACCCACTTCTTCAAGTGGCCACTCCTTGCATGCAGCAGTCCATTTGTGTCTGTTGATTTGTGAAACAATTTTGAATGGATTCCCAACTCGTTTCCCACTAAGATCACATCTAAAAAGATTTCTTCCTTATGAGTGTTAATAGTGAATGTCAAATTATGTTGGTTATGATTGTCATAATCTACAAAACTCCTGAGCGTCTCGTCGTCGTCACCATCCCATATCATAATCATGTCATCTATAATGCGGTGCCAGCAGATCACTTTGCTATCGAATGGATTACCATTCCAGATAAATTCCTCTTCCCAATGAGACATGTAAATATTTGCAAAACTGGGTGTGCATTTTGTACCCATTGCTGTTCCCCTCATTTGTAAATAATACTTATTTTCAAATAGAAAGTAATTCTTTCTTAGGATAAACAGCATGGCATCAGCAATAAATTCCTTTTGTGCCACATCCATGTGATCGAAGTCATCTAGCACGTGGCAAATTACTGATGTTCCCTTGTCTTGTGGGAGCGGGGTGTACAATGCTCTTACATCCAGTGTTACCCATCTGAAACTTGGTTTCCATTCTTTTGTTAGCAGTATACTCAATAGATGAGATGTATCTTTGATGTGCGACTTGGATGATGTGGCTACAGATTGTAGTTGGTGGTCCACATACTCTTGCAACCTTTCTGTCAAATTTCCAATCCCAGACACAATGGGTCTGCCTGGTGGATCTTCCATGCTCTTGGGAATAATAATACCAATACACATAAATTAAATTACACACATAGATACACATAGAGCTAGGTCACTCCATACAACCCCCCCATCCCATCCCCCACATCCCAGCCCCCAATGATACACAAAAAACATTTCTCCATATATATACAGAAACACTTATTTTTTATTTATCCTTCTCTTTTTGGGGGGTTTTAAATGGAGGGAGGAGAGAGGAGGGGAGAGGCGAGAGGAGGAAATGAGGAGAGGCGAGGAGGAGAGAAAGGTGGCCCTGGGGAGTGATGGAGGAGAGGAGGAGGTGAGGAGGGGCAGAGGACAGGAGGAAGTGGAGGAGTTGGAGGAGGAGGTGGAGGAGTTGGAGGTGGAGAGGAAAGTGGCGGAGGAGTGGAGGAGGTGGAGCATGGAGGAGAGGAGAGTGGTGGAGTTGTTGAGGAGATTGGAAATGGAGGAGAGGAGGAGGATAGTGGAGTAAAGGAGGTGGGTGGTGGCAGGGTGCTCCAAGAACTAGGCACATCTAGTCAAGGGACAGAGGGGGTGGGGCCTGATCCCAGGGAAGGGGAGGTAGTTTGGGGGAGGGACAGGCCTCAGGGACAGTTCAGGGTGCCAGGGATCACCATCCACAGTCGGGAGGGCAAAAGGCTAAGGGCAAGCACAGGGCCATAACGGAACGCACCAGAAGAATGTGGTCCTCCTTGGTGCCATCCGTGGCCACCCCGTAATCCTTACGAGGGGAGGGAAGTTAGGCCCGGCCCTAGGGCTCAGGCATGGAAGGAGGTAGTGGCCGCATTAACAGCAGTGGGTACAGCGGATAGGGATGTGTGGTCTGTGAAGCCCCTCTTTAATGACATCAGGGCCAAGGTAAGGAGGCTGATGGCCAAGGAGGACAAGCAAGTTTCAGCACCAAATGGTGGCCCCAAAGTGACTGTTAAGTACAACGAGTGGGAGAGGGTGGCCAATGACCTTCTGAGGCAGTTGTCCGCTGCTGAAGCTTTAGGCCTTGTGGCCCAGCAGGATCCAGCCTCTTTATCAGGTGAACCAGAGTGCATTTCAACATCTGACTACGGATGCCATGCGCATCGTTCTGGTCCCCACTCCTGCCTTCTCCACCCCAGAGGCCTCCCCCACACACCCGCAGCCTCTCCTCTCCTCTCCTCCCCCCATACCTCCGCCAAGGCAACCCGCACTACCACCACTGCTCTTGCTGTTTCCTCGTTGGGGGATACCTAGGGATACCTTCTGGTTTGACTTTTGTCATTTGCGGGTTTAATGGAGTGGTTAGCGAGGGGGAATCGGAGCAATTGATTAGTGATTTGAAAAATCAAAGGCTTGGAGGGGAAGTAACTTGTGTATTAAAAAATCACAATGAATCCAGGCCCTGAGCCCTTAACTCGACCGGAGTCCGCAAAATGACGCCCGGATCTCCCGAAAGCCTCAATTGAATGAGGCTCTATGACATTATAACCTTTTTCCCAAAAACAAGCCTCTTGCCCTCCCGGGATCTGCCCACATCACACCCATGATATTAATGCAAAAGTCTTGTCCATTTCTGATTGTGCTCTATGTTATACCGTTCTCAATGTCTCAGTGTGTTTTCAATGTTTGGGGTTTTGGGACATCCACATACATCCACATACAGTACATCACATTTGTGTCACATTCCTATATCAGTAAACCAATGAGCCCTAGTAACTATGCAACAGGTTAATACTTATCATAACAACAATAATGATAATAATAATAATAATATCATAAGATAACACATCTTATAGTCATGGTAACTGCGAGTTGTAGTCACGTAATATTTATGGGCTTGGGTCATTGCGAGGCCCGTACGTGACTGGCTCGATGGGCTGCAATGAGTGCCAAAAACGCTCATTGCGGGGCTTGAGATGAGCACCCAAGGGTACTCATCGCTTAAAAAAATGATGGTGTTAATGGCCGTCATTTTTTTCAAGCCTGTAACTCAAAAGCCGTTCATAGGCCGCCAAAAAAAGCCAATTGATTAGAAAAATAGCTTACTACCTTACACACAGCACAGGGGGAGAGGCAATGATACTGTAAATGAGGTTGCAAGCTAATTTGCTATTTAATTGCCATTTTTTGACGGTCTCAGAATGACTAGGTTGGAACAAAAAATGGCAGCCGTAAAGCCGTAACTTTTTTTCAATCTCGTAAATCGGAAACCCATTCCAGGATTGAGAAAAATTATCAATTTCCCAAGCCTGTAAATAGTTTCACACCCATAAATGGAAACAAGAGCACAGAGAAGGGAGATGGGGAGAAAAACACAGGGGAGGGGGGAGGGTGGAAAGAGACACAGGGGAAGGAGAGGGGGGGGAAGACACAGGGATGAGAGAGGAGGGAAAGGGACACAGGGAAAGGAGATAAGTGGAAAAAACCCAGGGGAGGGAGAGGGGGCAAAGAGACACGGGAGAGAGAGAGGGGAAAACAGACACAGGGGAGGGAGAGGGAGGAAAGAGACACAAAGGTGAGAGTGTGGGGAGAGGAGCTCACAATGAGCATCAAAGGAGTTCACTACGAGACCCATAGCGCTACGGAATACGTTGGCGCGTTACAAATAAACGATAATAAAAATAATGGGTGGGAGGCTGTTATCGTGAGGCCCATAAAGAAGAGGCGGGAGAGGCTCGCAATGAGCGCAGAAGGTGCTCATCGCAAGGCCCGTAAGTTAGAGGGGGAGAGCCTTGCATTGTTTGGCAAACAGCATTGCCAGGCTTCAAATTTTATTGACGTAACTTTTGGCGGGCAAGTCGCTGGTCATATAATAATATATATCATCTATCATAATAAACATGCAAAGTCCAATTTGTTATACTGTGGAGTATCAACATTCCACAGAAGTCCTGATAACAATGTGACAGTTGACAATGTGAATTGATTGATAGCAAAACACTTAATGGGAGGTCATCAAATGATAATGGGTTTACATCTTGGCACATGGCCACCAGCAATGGCTTGGGACTTTCCAGGATGGGCACAGCAGAGATTATACCTGATGGAGGTGAGTTGGTTGTTGCTCCATGTGCCACTGCATAGCCTCAATGTGTTTTTGGGGCCCTTCCTGATGGGTTAGAGTAGATTAGTGTGGTGTATGTTCCCCTGGTCCCATTCTGGATTACTAAGTGGTGGTGGTAAAGGTGCTTGTATACCTCAATGAAGCTATGAACTATACCATGTAGGGCCACTGTAGGTGGGCAGGTCATAACAGAGAGTTCAGATAAAGCACAGTCCACCTCTCCAATATCTTTGGCATCTAAACTTTGTGGAAAAGCACAGGCAGACACATTGCTGAATGTGCTGCAGTTCATAGATTCACAGAGAGTCGGACACAACAACTATGAATAAAATATGCCACATGGCGGTGTAATTTGGCTACTATTTGTTTTACCAATGTAGATGTGATGAGTGAGATGAATATCAGATGGTATTTGTATTTTTAGGGTCCACATTAGAGCCTCTGTGAGTGAGAAATAGTTAATATGGCAGCCATGTTCATGTATTTGTGTTGCAATTTGATGAGGTAGTGTGTCTTTAATAGCTTTCAGCATCTTGCAGCATAACTTTTCATATTGCCATATGCATTTCCTTTGCAACATATGAGAATAATAATAATTTTTTTTTTTAACTATTTGATACTTGGGAGTTGTTTAAGTAATTGTAATGACTTCCATTGCTTTGGCCATATTTTAAAGTGCATTGGTGTGTTTTTATTGTGTTTTGCAGTGTTCCAAACTAGTCTGTAAACCCTTTGCGGGTCCTATTTGGAACCTGTAAGATTTGCAGGCCTGACTGCGGGTGAGGTCTTGCGGGAGTTTTGCAACTGAATATCGATTTGGGATTTTAGCGATCGGAACTCTTGCGGACGTTAAAGATCAAAGGCTTTGTAAGTTTCAGGTTTAACAACTGCATTTATTTCAAGCCCGTAACACATAAGCAGTTTTTGGCTCACAAAAAAATGCCAATTGAATAGCAAATTAGCTTACAGCCTCCATTACGGGCTCCAGTAACTTACAATTGCTCAATTGTATGAGGCGTAGAATGTATGTTGCTCCACTGCCCAATACCACTGTTTCATTGTGAATTATGGGCCTGAATCAATTGCCCAATCCGTAAATTTATACACACTTAAAATTATTCAATATTGCTACTTATTCAGCAAATATTACTTATTGGCACTAATGAATTCTTAAGTCAGTAGAATGCTTATAAACATTTATAATAAAAAAGACACCTGAAGCCAAATTTATGAGTTCAAGGCATTTGCAAGTAGCTAATAGAATAAGGCTATTGGCCAAAAAAATCACAAATCGCTATTCAATTGCTCTGATCTACCCTTCCGTCAAGCCCGTAATTGGCCCAAAGCATACCAGAGCTTGCTGGTAGCAAAGAGGCTCCCACATTAACCCTATGATGCAGGGGTCCCGATTGGAACCCATGCAACATTTAGAATTGTAAACTCTTCACCTTGTGTCCTTAAAGGGCCCGCGGCACACAAATTGGTAACCCCATGCCACGGGGTATTGTAACATAACATTACCACTCTATGGTGCGGGCTCACCATCTGTACCCTCGCAGGGTCCTTACATCAACCCTTGCAGCATTTTAAATTTAAATCTCCCCCCGCGAAGGTCCTTAAAGGACCTTAATGGTCCTTAAAGGACCCACAATACAATAAAATTAACCCTATCAGTCATGGGGTCTATACAGACCCCCATGAGCCCCTAATTAACCCTATCAGTCCCATAAGGGTCTATATAGTCCCTTATGGGACAATAATTAACCCTCACATGAACCCTAAAAGTGCCATGAGGGTCCTCCAGGGCCCTCATGAATCTAAGTCCAAGCACGACCCTACACTACACTATTAGCCACACCAATAAACCAATAAATCTAAATTATCCCCCTTTTAAGTTATTACGCCCTCGAACCCTACCATTTTTACCCCTACACTACCTACCTAACCCCTTAATAAAATCCCTAGCCCCCACTAATCACAGAAAAATAAAAAAAGACTATTTGCGGGAAAAAAACTAGATTACAGAAAATAAAAAAATAAAAAATAATTAAAAAATTAAAAAATAAAATAAAGCTTCTCACAAAAAACAGTAAAACTACAACATAAAATAAACACATCACTATAAAAAAAAAAAAAAAGATCTACACCTAGCAATAAAAGAAAGGGTAAATTAGACCTCTTACCATGCCAAAATGCCCCTGCAGCGATGCTGGTCTTCTGTTCTTCAGCCCAGACAGGGCCCTCCATAAATGTCCACAGGTCTGGTCACACCTACAAAAAAAAAGAAACATTACAGTTAATACAAACATACATACAACATGTAATATAATAAAATATAAATGTTCCACTTACCTGTTCAAAATGCCAGTCCAGCGATGCCCTGGTCTTCATCCAGCCGTCGCAGACAGGGCTCCTCCAAAAATAACACAATGTTCTAAAAAAACTAAAATGCCGCAAATGGAGATTTCCGTGCATGCTCCGCTCAAAAAATCGAAATGGACCCTTCTGATTGTCTCAAATTGCTGTCAATCATATTTCAGCAAATCAGAATGTGCAAATGTGTGAGCCAATCAAAAGGGGATGCACCCCTACTGTCAATCATAATTAATCCAATCAGAAGGCGCTATTGCTTTCAGCCAATCAGAATAGGATACACCCATGTGGGGTGTATCCAATTCTGAGTGGCTCCAATCATCTGTGCCTTCTGATTGGCTGATGTAACTGTCAATCAGATTGCAGCCAATCTGAAGGCGCAGATACTTGGAGCTAATCATAATGGGACACACCCCACAGGGGTGTATCCTATTCTGATTGGCTGAAAGCAATAACACCTTCTGATTGGCTGCAAAATTATTGACAGTACCCATGCAGCATGGGGTTAACAATGTGTGTGCCACATGAAGTTTAATTTTTTTAATGCTGCAGCGGTCCCGAGTGGTGCCCCTGCAGCAAGGGGTTAGTGTGGGGACCCTGGAGGCATCAACTGTCAATCAGATTGCAGCCAATCAGAAAGCACAGATGCTTAGAGCCAATCAGAATGGTATACACCCATTCTGAATGGGTTAGAGGGGGGTTAATTAGTTAGAGGGGGGTTAATTAGTTAGAGGGGGGTTAATTAGTTGAAGGGGGTTAATATAATGGTATAGGGTAGGATAGGGGTTAATAATGTAAGTTAGAGGTTAAAAAGGTAGGGCTTTATTGGGTACAGTTAAAGTTAATGGGATATAGTTAGGGTAATGGGGTAGTGTAGTGCTTAGACTTTGTGTCATGAGGGTCCTGGAGGACCCCTCATAGCACTTATGGTATTAATATAGGTGTTAATAGTGTCCTATAGGGGTTTATATAGACCCCTATTTCACTGAGGGGGCTAATTATAGTCTCATGAGTGTCTATATTTACCCCATGAGTGATGGGGTTAATTTTAGGTACGGGCGGTACTTATAGTACCCCCACGACAGGGGTTAACTTTTTACTTAGTGTGGATCCTTTAAAGACCTTTTAGGTCCTTTCAGGACCTGCAAAGCAGGATTTTTTAATTTTAAAAGCAGCGAGGGTCCTGATTGGGACCTCCACTGCAAGGGTTAATGTAGGGACCCTGCAGGGGTACCGATGGGGATCCCCAGCATTCAGGAGGTTCATTTTAGGTGCAGTGGGGGTACTTACAGTACCTCAGTGGCTGGGATTGCGCATTCATGTGCCGCAGACCCTTTAAGGACCTGAGGCGGGACATTTGAATTTTTAAATGCAGTGGGACCCCTCAGCATGGGGGGATTAATGTTAGTTGCTGCGGGGGTAATTACTGTACCCCCCACAGGATTAGCTTAACCATTTGTGTGCCACAGGCCCTTTAAGGACCCACGGCAGGGAATTTGACATTTTTAAATGCTACAGGGGTCCCAATCGAGACACCAGCATCAGGGAGGTTTGATTTTGGAGCAGTGGGGAAGATACGTAGGGGTTTGCAAGCCGTTGCAACACCTCCTTGCTCCAAGTAAGCTGGATTTGGCTTTTTGCCATTTACGAGTGGTTAGGAAGTGGGGATTGGAGCAATTGAATATCGATTTGCGATTTTAGCCTTGGGCCTTGAAAGATCAAAGACTTTGAGGGAAGTAGTTAAGGATTTGACAAATCGCAATGGGTTGGTAGGGATCGCGGGTTGGCGCAAGTACCTCGATCGGATGCCGCATTTGGAAGGCAATTGATTAGCAGAGTAACTTGCGACATCCACTTGCGATCACGGATCTCTAAAAAGTAGCAATTGAATGAGGCCCATAGAGTTTAAAGTTGGAGCAGGATGATCCTCCTTTAGACTTGTGTTTGTGCATGGTAAATCTGGTTATTATGTAATTTTTATTTCGACAGATACATTTAAATATGAGTATTTGGAATTTGTCTAGGCTTTAACTTTAACAGCCATAGGAAGTGTAATATAACAACGGGGGGGAGAAGGTTCATTTTTATTAAAAAAATGCATTCTGTCCAAGAAATCTGAAATTGTTATCATTTTTGTAAGTCTTCTCTTAGTTTTCTATAGGTGTAGAGGTAATTGACTAGATTTAAGTCTTTCCAGTGTGAAGTAATATTGACTCCTAAATACTTTATGCCTGTTTTAGGCCAGGAGAAATTATAATTAATTTGGAGGAGTTGAACTGCTTCTGGTGGTAAAGTTATGTTTAAAGCTTCAGTCTTATCCACATTTATTTTTAAAACTGAAAAGTCTTCAAAATTAGATAAAGTGTGAATAAAAAAGGAAATAGAGGTTAAAGGATTGGTAAGGGTGCATAGTAAGATGCCTGCAAAGAGACAACATTTGGAGTTTTGTGGACCGACTTGTACACAATGTATCCTATGATCTGTTTGGATAGTTTGAGCTAAAGGTACGATGGCTTGAGAAAAAAGAAGAGGCGAAGGGAGGCAGCCCGGTCTTGTTCCTCTTTCTATTTGAATGTTAGTAATTACTTGACCTGGGATTTTCAGGTTAGCTCTGGGTAATCAGTTGTATGTTTGTATAATGTTTACAAATTTTCCTATAATCCCAAATTTTGACAAGGCTTCAAATAGGTAAGGTCATTCTAAAGAATCAAATGCCTTTTCAATATCTAAGGCCAGGGAACAACCCAGAGTTTTCTGGTTATGGATTATGTGGGAGATATTAATAATTATTCTAATGTTATCTCCAGCTTGTCTCTGAGGGATAAATCCAACCTGATCTTTATGTATTAACTAGCTAATTGCCCTTCAAAAAATTACGGTCATAAAATTGTAAGACAGGTAATGCTGTTTGGCACACAATGTAAGGCTTTTGGTCGTCTGAGTACCTTCAGCACTCATTTAGGAAAGACTGTTATATGTGCATAATTCATCTCTAGAGGTATTGGGTTTTCTTCTAGTATGTCTAATCTAGAGTAGGTCTTATGTGTACATGAGGTGTATTCTCTTTCTTGAGGATGGAAAGATCTCCACACATCTGCAAGATGTAATTCTGTCATTAGAGAGATTTAAAAAAAATAAAAATTTATTTGATTTCGCCTAGGTTGCGTGTATCTGAGGCTAAAGAGGAGCAATCAAGACTAGGGTCTAAAGTTAAGTTAAAGTCTCCTCCTATTATTATTCTACCTAAGTCCCATGTTTTTATAATAATGTGTAATAAGCATACAAGGATATTGTGAGGAGATGTGGTGAGGCAATACAAAGATATTAGTGATAATTTTACATCTAGGAGATACCCAATTAGGATGACATAATGACCCTCTGGATTAGTGTTTTTTTTAGGATGAATGGAAAATTGCTATGTGTAAATATAATAGCACCTGCTTTCTTTGAATTCTGACTAGCTGTGTAGAAGTGGGGTAGGTTTTATGAATACATTTTGGTGTTTGGTGTTTGGCAAAGTGTGTTTCTTGTATGAATAGTACTGAGGGGTGTGATGTTTTGTAGAAAAGAATAGCCTTTCATTTTTTAAAAGGTCAATTAAAGGCTTTAACATTATGTGCAAGTGTATAACTTGTGTTAGTCATCATATATTTGTAAGAGGTTATAATTATGGCAAGACCCTGTCCCTGGACAGCCCAAGGAGAAGCAAAGATGGTTTACCGGATACATTTTTCTGTAGAAGGGGAAGAAGAACAGCATATGTTAAATTGCAATCTAAATTACAGAAGTTTAAAGTATTAATTAGTTAATAGTCAAAGGGCCCTATTAAATTGTTGAAGAGCGATTAAATTAGAAAAGGCCTCAACAACATGGCCAGGATCCAAATCTGTAAACCATGCTTTGGCACGTAGCTTTTCCGGGCGTGAACATGATAAATTATTCAAATCCGTAGTTACAGGTTTAGATGGAGCCAATCGTAAAAGAGACTGTCATCATTACGTCTCTAAAACATGGAGGTTACATTTCAATCACTTACGGTTTTGATGTCCGAGTTGTGATCATTCCAGAAATAATGCAATATGAAAAAATCAATAAATATAATATTCTAGTCCATGTGAGTTCTATTATATGTATTAACACATTGATTGCCGGGATCGATATAACATGGAAATTAATCATAAATACAATTATTTTTTTGCAGATTTGCAAGCTTGAGAATGTTGTGCTATTAATTTTCATAACTGTCATCATTTTCCCTTTCATTTAAAATACAGGAGTGTGTTTATATTTGTTTTTACAGTGCTACGGACAGGAGTTTAATGCCCTTGCATGTCCTCTCTAGTACCTTGTAGGATTTTTGGCTATATTTGCCATTCACGGGTGTGAAAACAATTGCGGGCTTGAGGACTTGTAGCAATTTAATAGCGATTTGCAATTGTAATATTTACAGGCTTGAAAGATCAAAGGCTTAGCTGTGTCGGCGTTCCGATTTTGGCACACACTGTGTTTTTCAGCCTGCTATCGGCGGGTATCTAACAGAGACCATTTAGTAGCCCCAACTTTTGTGGGCTCCTTTATGGGCTTCTGGAACTACAAATAGGCAAATTTAATAGGGCCCAAAGTCTACTAACTAACTAGGAAAGATATTTTAATAATTGGTCAAAATCGCTCAAACACAATGGGTAGGGGATATATTTCAAAAACACAAAACCGCTCAAACACTATGGGGGGGGATATATATATATTTTTAAATCAAAATTGGTTAATTAATTATATTAATAAAAAGGTAAGATCAATTTTAAATAGGCTGAATAAAAGAAAAAATTACAATATTGTCTAAAATAATTTTCCACATCTAGTCTTTTCGATATGTGGCTGAAGAGTAATTCAGTTAGTTTTGGATCAGAACCGTTATAAAGAGAATAACTAATTTCGAGATTTTGTAAGAAAGCATATCTTGTTAATTTAGATTTATTGTATAATGACCCATAAAAATATTTGGATTTAGTCAAACGTGGAAGGAAATTAATTTGTATAGAAATTTACTCAGGGTCGTTTGAAGTAGTTTCTAGGAGCCTGAAACAATTGCAAGACAGGAACTCGATCAGAGTAGGCCGTATGTCTGCAGGCCTGCTGCGAGCCTGCAGCGGCCACAACTTATGGTGCTAATCAATTGGCCAGACCTGCAAGGCCCAGCGCACAACACAAACCATGCTATCGAAAGTAGCATTTGCATACTTGAGGGGGAAAAAATATTTGATCCCCTACTGATTTTGAATGTTTGTCCACTGACAAAGAAATGATCAGTCTATAATAAAATAAAAAAAGATAAGAGAAACGCATGTCAAAAAAGTTATAAATTGATTTACAGGGTCAATGAGGGAAAAAAGTATTTGACCCCTTAAACTTAGTACTTGGTGGCAAAACTTTTGTTGCCAATGGTTTAGACATTAATGGCTGTGTGTTGAATTATTTTGAGGGGACAGCAAATTTACACTGTTATAATGGCTGTACACATACTACTTTATATTGCAGCAGAGTGTCATTTCTTCAGTGCTGTCACATGAAAAGATATAATAAAATATTTACAAAAATGTGGGTGTACTCACTTTTGTGAGACACTGTATATATATGTATGTTGAATAGCACATTATCTCTGGCATTATTATTCTCTTTCAAGAACCCAGGAGCAAGTGGCTCCCCTCCAGGCCTTCTCCTTGGTCTTGCACTGCTCAGCCCCCTAAAGACAGGGACCCATTCTTCTTCTTCCCCGTCTCTCCACTGCATGAAGGCATCCTTGTTACTTTTAGAATCCCTGAGATCAGAATTCTCCCAACAATCCATAATTTTGTCTTGTGACCCAGCCTTGGCACAATTTAGCTGGGTCCCTGTAGTCTCTGGAAGGTGACTCTCCTCCATGCCTGACTGGCAGGACTCTTCCCAACTTGGTGGCCAAAATCTTTCTAGGGATGCTTCCTCCAGTAGGGACAGATAGCCTTCTTCCAGTTGTAATTCCTGCTGTATCAATGGCATCAGTGTAAACGCCTTATACGACCATGGGGCCACCCCAAGAGAGTTACAACGTCTCTCGAGCACATCCATTGTACGCTGATAAGTGCCCACACCACTATCCAGAGGGCCATATGCCATCTCCCAGAGTGCCTCTTTCAGCCCCAATGACAGATAGGGCTCCACACCAGGGATTCCCAACCAGGCTGCATACTGGTTTTCTAAGTCCCTTTCCTGCACCACCAGGTCCTCTAGCAACTCTGTCAGTTCATGACCGGCCATAGTCCCAGAAATGCCATCCATTGGTTTAAAAGCGCCATTTCTTGTCAGTCCATTCCAAGGACAAAAAATTGTTTTGTCTCCTCTGGGGATAAGCATTCCCTGTTTACCTGAGCTGGAAAATTACCATTGCATATCACTCTCCTCTCCCACTGTCCCAGGACAGTCCTCTGCTTATCCATGCTTACATGTGGAAGCCTTTCCTCTGGTCTCAGCTCCATCATGTTCTTATAAGTTGCCATCTTCCTGTATTCCATAGAGGTCCCAGCACTGCCAATAATTGTAACATACTGTATGTTAAATGGAGTATGATAAGAGCCTATTGCCCAAACCTCTCCCCACAGGTGTGACTGGTTTGTTTTACCTTTGTACAGCAGGAAGAACTTTCAGCCCTTGGGTTACACTGAGAGGTGTCTGTGGTCTTGTATAGCATACAAATCTTTCTAAGTTCTGAAAAGTACTTACTCCAGGAACCAGCATCCAGAATCAATAACAAAATTCACACTTTATTTATGTGAACCAGTATAACATCTTTATTACTGAAACCATGAGACATATTTATACCACATTCAAGCAACAACAGACCAATCAATTCAAATGTGCATCCATGTTAACACCCAATAATTCTAGCTCACGTTATCACAGATGCCTGCAAGTCTAAGAGAATTACCCATTGTTTTCCCTTTTCCATTTCTGTATTCTTGGTAGGGATAATTACATACAATAGGCATGGAGACACCAGTCTATGGGCTTGTGATAGTGGGAGAGATACTGGTGTCATGTGACTCCTAGGGGTCAACTATCTCCCTAATCTTGTTAATAAGGGACTAGGCCATTCTATGAAATATTGGGCATATACAATATTTCCCTTTTAACTGCTAGCCCCCCCAAAAGACAACACAGACATACATCCCACCACTCCCATTGTGTCCATATGCACACCCTAACTATAAACATGGGTACCACAGTATGGATCCAGTGGCACCCAGGCAACTTTTAACAGGCATAACAAGGAATAACACACAAATCACAACATCCCCAATTTTAACCCATCTCAGTGGGCCCCTTCCCCCTGGCACAATAAGTCTATCTTATAAGGCTGAGGGCATCAGTCTGTAACGTATTGCACAGCTGGTGCCTTGGCATGCTTCAGCCATAACTATATATAGGAGAACCACACCGGTGGTAGCTCTGCCTCTAAGTGTTAGTGTAGTACGCCATGGTTGAGATTGATAGCGTGGGCATTTGCCTGTGGTTGTGGGGGACAGTGTGTCAAGAGTGGAATATAATGGCATGTTGTATTGAGAGGTGGCAGTGTTAGGGCAGGTGAGTGAGATGAGGGGACAGATAAGGGGTTGAAGCAGAGTGGAAAGGTGTTGAGGGTCTGGTGTTCGCAGGTTTCTGTGAGTTTTGGGGGCAGGGGGTGTAGAAAGGCAGTGTGTAGGAAGTGTGATGATGTTGCAGGTAAGGAGGTGGTTGTCATGTAGAGGGAGTGGGGTAATTATAAGGTTGGAGGTTGTACAGAGATTGGTGAAAATAAGGTCAAGGGAATGTCCATCACAGTAAGTTGAGGATTTATATTGGAGAAAATAAGGTTAAGGGAGTGTCGATCAAGGTGAGTTGAGGATTCTGTACATTGTGAGAGACCAAGGGATTAGGTTAGTGATGGAAGTTTTGTGGCTGTTGGTGAGATGGGTTTGTCGGTAGCAATGTTAAAACCTCCAAGAATGAGTGAAGGTACATGGAGAAGAGAAAGTGAGGGAGCCAGCCAGCAAAATGATCCAGAAATTAAGAGGGTGGTCCAGGTGGGCGATAGATCACAGCTACTTGCACAGAGATGGGTGAGAAGAGGCAGACAGTGTGAACTTCAAAGGAAGGTAATGGAAGAGAGGGGACTGGTGGCATGCAGCAAGTGCAGCAAGAGGAAAGTAGTATGCCCACACCTCCACCTTGCTTGTTACCAGGTCTAGGAGTGTGACTGAAGTGTAGGCCAGAGTATGAGAGTGCAGCAGAGGAGTCCGAATCAGATGGAGTGAGCCAGGTTTCCGTGATAGCCAGTAGATTGAGGGAGTGAAAAATAAATCGGTCATGAATGAAACTGAGTGACCATTTTTGATGCATTATTGTAAGAGAGTCACCCCAATGCATCATTGTAAGATCATAGATCAGTAATAAACAATGTGCACTGTATTATTACTTTATGGTTTTGTCAGATAACCCAGAATTGGTAGCACTGCTTGGAGATCAACAGTGGAAAGGATTGACTACTGAAACACTGGCATGTAAAACTTACCAGACTGTACATACCCATCCATTTTCTTTCTCCTTCCCCTCTTTTTTTCTGCACACACCATTCAGATCTATCCTGTTATAGTTACAGCACAGGTCCGCAACTGCAGTACGGCGACCAAGCGCTAGATAGCGCTGCCAATATTTTGCAGCGCTGCCAATATGTTAGAGAAGTGGTAACCTAATCCTTAAACTAACCCTAACCCTAGCCTTCACCCTAACCCTAACAGTTTACCTAAGACATGAATCTATGATATGGCACTGGATTATCGGCAGCGCCATCTAGCGGTTGGTCACCGCACTGCAGCTGCGGACTGGTGCCATAACAGGAAAGGACCCACCATTCGAGAGCTGTGTCATATTATTTTTTAAGTTTTCAATGATACTTGCTGTGTGTAGGTAAATAGGATTACCCTTTTCTTGGTAATGGCCATTCTGGTGTACTGACCAGATGAAGAAAATATGTAGGTGCTATAAACTATTATTTTTAGTTCCATGTCAGGAATTCTATTTTAGGAGAACCCTTCTCTAAATGTACATTATTATGGTTTTATGACCATATATGACTAATATGTATAACACAATCTATAGGACATATAAACTTTATTGACTCAAAAGACGCTGTATTAAAAATCATAAAAACCCGGGTGACCTGCAGCCTCATTAAATTCTGTCTACGTGTTAGAACGTTGAAAGTAGGACTTACAGCTATTAAATTAGCCCAGTAAACGTCCCCGAAGACGACTTGCGGGTTAATCTGCAGGATGGCCGAAAAATGCCTATGGGATGTGAACATTGAACTTCGCAGCCTGCAAATCCTTTGATCTGTCAAGCCCGTAACCGCTACATTTCCAATTATGCTATTAAATTGCAACAAAGTCACCCGTGAGCTAGAACGTAACATGCAAATGGAGCCCAAAGCCCTACGAGTGCCGGAGAGGATTCTCAAGGGGGGTAAAGAACAATAAGTTGCCCCATAAATGCAAATAAAAACACACTACTGTACTTTTATTAAAAGGGAAAGTGATGGTAGGTGTTAGAATTAATAGCACAACATTCTCAAGCTCGCAAATCGTCCCAAAGCAATACTTTATTTCATGTTTAATTTCCGTGTTATATCGATCCCGGCATTCAATGTGTTAATACATATACTGTAACTCGCATGGAATAGAATATCATATTTACGGCTTTATTAATATTGCATTATCGTGGAATGTGGGTCCGATAGCTACTTGTATTTGAAGCCCGGAAGACTTTGAAATCTACTCTCCTTTTTTTCAGTAACGTAATGCTAATGATCTCTTTTTCCATTGGCTCTATCTAAACCTGTAACTGTGGTCTACACTAATTGATCGTCTGCAAGACCACAAATCCAACATTCTATGAACGAACTATGATTTGCGTCTCAAGCCCGTAGCTTGCAGACCATTCTAATTTAATAGCAACGTAACTCGGACAAATTTCAAGCCGGCAGCCGTTGCGAGCTTCAAGTTGGACTTACGGTCCCAGAATTTAATAGGGCTGCTGGTACACAATACTGTAGGGATCAATATTTGGAGTTAAATGATATGTGGTACAGCATACACTTTGCAATTTCTTGCAATTGGTAATAATAGGGCCTCTCAATGTAGAGAAAAATATCAATTATTAAACAATGGAGAGGAGCAATGGTCAATGTTTTTCTCTTCTTTAAAATTTAGGTCTTTTTTTGTGGTTTAGATGCAGGGCTATAAGTCAGAAATGGGGCATTAACATAGGTTTGCCCTCGGGTAGGAGGATCCATGGCAGTCAAAAGTGTTTCTCTCTCCATCTATTACTGTTAGCCATATACTACTACAACTGACCTTTTTTTATCACGCTGGATTAAGGGCTCTTCTCCATTGTTTAATAATTGATATTTTTTCTCTACATTGAGAGGCCCTATTATTACCAATTGCAAGAAATTGCAAAGTTTATACTGTACCACATATCATTAAACTCCAAATATTGATCCCTATAGTATTGTGTACCAGATCACCTGGGATTTTATGGTTTTTAATATGGCGTTTTTGAGTCAATAACATTGATATGTCCTAAAGATTGTGTTTATATTGTGAAAATATATATATATTTACAACAGGGTTAGGAGTTAGAAATGTTCATAATTTATTTTTAGCTGTTATAATTCTCTGTAAAAGTTAAACTCATGTAAACAGCAAACCTCTTGAAATTAGTTCTCTTGATAACACTTGATATTTCCTATTTTATATGTGTCTGTGTCATTACTTCTGTAGCAATGTCCATTTACACAGTGCTTTCTAGTGGTATAAGTAAACGTTTATAATAAGGGGTATAAGTCAATTCAGTTGTTTCAAATTGTAGCACTTACAACTTTAGAAATTATTTTTAAAAAAAGTAATACTTTATTTCTAAGAGAACAAACTTACCATTTTTAATGGTAAGTTTGTTCTCTTAGAAATAAAATATAACTTTTTTTCATATAGTAATCTTGAACATTTTTTAGAGATTCTCTGACAAATATTTATGTTGTACATCTACTGTAAACATTAATTTTAGGTCAGCTACTGTATATGCAAAATTGTTCTTATAGCTAAGAGTTATGCTTCTTTCTAAATGGCAGTTGTCCAACCAAGCATCTACAGCGAACATTTGTTCAAAACAAAATTGTTTTATAAATAAATGTAAATAAATGCATCAAATATCAAAAGAAAAAAACATACCAAATAAATCTAGGTCTAAGCTGAGAGGAGAAAGAACAGCATAAAAGAATATTGTTCCTGTCCCTGGTTGAAAATAGCAAAATATGTATTTGAAGCAAATGTCTGTACTTTTAACCTTTGATAGAAGGATCTTTGAATAGAGGTGTACTATTAGACTCATGCAATTTTCATTCACTTTCCTGCCTTTCATCTATGTTCTCTTTGGTACTGCTTTTTAAAGCAGAAAGTAGAGATCAATTCAAATAATATACACACAAAAATACATCCATCTATAGTAAGTATGAATAAACACATTTTAACACATATTCCAAAAAGAATAGCAATGTTCTCAAATATAAGAGTAAGAGCTGTAAATACAGCTGCATCAAAATCACCTGATACTAAATAGTTGTATAACAGCTACCAAATGCAAAGTGCACACAATGATAAAAGCCATACACAATAGCAAGTAGGTAAACGACATTGTCATTATTATTTAATTCACTTGATTATGTGCATATTTAGGTTACTTAGCGCTGTTTGTATGTTAAAGAAATGCATGCAAAACAGTTCAAGCATTTTAAACACAAGCAATAATTAAAGGTTTGTAAAAAAAAATATATATACATTTCTGACTTAAAGTTTTAGCTTTATAATGTATAGCTTTCTACATGTAACTTTCACTGTTTCTCAGTTTTAATTCATAAAGTTTAATGATGAAGACTTTTTGAACTTTGGAATACTGCCTCTCAGTGGATAACTTGGTATACAAAGGCCCCTGTTAAATTGAATTGTCCAAATTGTAGTTACTGTAGCCCGCAAAAGTTACTGCTATTAAACTGGCCTCTTTTAGATACCTGTAATCAATCTGCGGGTTACAGGCTGAAAAGCAACTGTAGTTGTCAAAATCGTAACTCTGACCTAGCTAAGTCTTTGATCTTTCAAGCACGCAAGTTTTGCAATCGCTAAAATCGCAAATTGTTATTAAATTGCTACAATTCCTCAAGCCCGCAATTGCTTTCACACTTTTAAATGGCAAATGTAGCCAAAAATCCTGTGAGTACTAGAGAAGTCTCACAAGGGGTTTAAACACCTGTTCATAGCACTGTAATTATAAGCACACTACTGTACTTTAAAATACAGGGAAAATGATGAAAGGCATTATAATTAATTGCACAATAGTCTCAAGCTCACAAATCTGCAATATAAAAATATTTTTTATGTGTAATTCCCATGTTATATTGAACCCGGCAAGCAATGGGTTAATACGTATCATTGAACTTGCATGGACTAGAATAATAAGATTTATAGATTTTTTTTATATTGCAACTAGAGATGTCGCGGACAGTTCGCCCGCGGACTATTCGCGGCGATTTTGGCATGTTCGCATTGGCAGCGGACGGCGAACACATGCGCTTTTCGGTTCGCCCCCTATACTTTATCATTGAGGAAACTTTGACCCTGCACCTCACAGTCAGCAGACACATTCCAGCCAATCAGCAGCAAACACTCCATTCCAGGGCCTTCCATCTGAAGGACAGCATACATTTTAGAATTATTCTGAGGCTGCATTCGTTTTGAGAGGACAGATAGTGTAGCTGCTGGAGATTTAATAGGGAAATAGATAGCCAGGCTGTGTATTTAGCTTCCACTACAGACCTGAAGGACTCATCTGATATCTGCTGCAAGGACAGCAACCCAAAAAGCCCTTTTTAGGGCTAGAACATCATTTATTTTATTTTATAATTGCCTGCCAGCGTGTGTGTGTGACAGGGTAACACCTAACAGCTTATATTGTGCTTAGTGAAATAAAACAACACTTTTTTGACTGTAATAGATTGAATAGCAATTGCCTGCCTACAGGTGTGTGTGTGAAGCCTATTGCATCTACTCTGCCAACTTTTGCCAGTGCACAGTGATACGTCATATCTGGTGCAACCGTAGTGTACAGTGACATAAAACAACACTTTTTTGACTGTAATCGATTGAATACCAGTTGCCTGCTTACAGGCGTGTGTGTGAGGCCTACAGCGCCTACTCTGCCAACTTTTGCCAGTGCACAGTAACACTCATATCTGGTGGCACCTTAGATTGCACGCGCAGTGCCCCAAATTTGAAGTGGGAGGACCGACCAAGCATCTTTTTCCATCTCCCGCTTCCAAAAATCAATGCCATATACACGTCCCCTAATAGTGGACGTAACAGGGATTAAACTGATAGGAATAAATAGTACAACTTAATACACAACTCCTATCTGGTGGCACATTACATTGCACGTGCAGTGCCCCAAATTCGAAGTAGGAGGTCCGACCAAGCATCTTTTTCCATCTCCCTGTTCCAAAAATCAATGCCATATACACGTCCCCTAATAGTGGACGTAACAGGGATTAAACCGATAGGAATAGTACTACTTAACAGTACACACTTTATAATAACGCAGACAGAGGCAACGCAGAGAGAGGAGTCTGAAGAAGAGGAGCCAGAAGAGGAAGGTGGCTTTGAGGAGGTGGAAGACCAAACACAGCAGGCGTCCCAGGGGACTTGTTTTCACCTTTTGGGGACCCTTGGTGGCTGGGTGGAGGAAGAGATCTTCAATGACATCAGTGAGGACAAGGAACGGGACATGGCTAGCTTGGTATACAACCTTGTGCAAATGGGGAGTTTGCGGTTGTGCAAAGGGACTGTTTGCGGTGCATGAAACCGGGAGATTGGTCTGTTACTGTGAAGCGGGTTTAACCCTTACACTACTTGATCGATACAACATCATACCTGATGTTTTAAAGCATGTTATTCCAAACAATTTAGGAATGTTAGGTGATTTATGCCCTTTACGCCTTAAAACCAGACTCTGGATCAACTATGTAATTTTCCGTGGGAGTTTTGCCATGGATCCCCCTCCGGCATGCCACAGTCCAGGTGTTAGTCCCCTTGAAACAACTTTCCCATCACTATTGTGGCCAGAAAGAGTCCCTGTGGGTTTTGAAATTCGCCTGCCCATTGAAGTCTATGGTGGTTCGCAGGGTTCGCCCGTTCGCGAACATTTGATGGAAGTTCGCGTCCGCTGTTCGTGAACCGAAAATTTGATGTTCACGACATCACTAATTGCAACATTTTTAGATTGTGGGTCTGATTGCAAATCAGACGTCTAAAAAATAAGTAATTGTTGTTTAAATGCCATGTTTTACTGATGCCATGATGACGGTCTCATTTACTATTGGCTGTCTCTAAACTGTAATTTACAGGCTTGCTTAACTGATCATGATCATGCCCTAAAATGCTACATATGAAAGCATGGTTTACAGTTTTGGATTTCGGCCATGTAAAGGCCGAAACGAGTCTGTGGTTTGCTGTTTCTCCTGTGCAGGGTAGAATTGCCTGGTATTTCGGGGCTGGGTCACTCTTTTGAGTGGCACCAGACTGATATACTACAGGATATTTCTCCCTGTGAAGGGCACAAGTGAGCTAAAAGAGGTTGCTCTCAGAGTGGCGTATCATGGCTATAGAACAAACCTATTAAGGTTGGTTCATTCTCTGATGACCACCTCTGACTTTGTTGTTCTGTATATGCAAATTACCTTTAGGGTTTAGTCTCCGTAAGGGTAATAGGGGAATCCAGACGTGGACCCCTTGCTCACTGTGACTTACGGAGTTCAGCTGCACCTCACTGACGAGGCCCATAAAGGCCGAAACGCGTCTGGGGTTTGCTGTTTCTCGTGTTCAGGGTAGAATTGCCTGTTATTTTGGGGCTGGGTCACTCTTTTGAGTGGCACCAGACTGATATACTACAGGATATTTCTCCCTGTGAAGGGCACAAGTGAGCTAAAAGAGGTTGCTCTCAGAGTGGCGTATCATGGCTATAGAACAAACCTATTAGGGTTGGTTCGTTCTCTGATGAGCACCTCTGACTTTGTTGTTCTGTATATGCAAATTACCTTTCGGGTTTAGTCTCCCTAATGGTAAAAGGGGAATCCAGACGTGGACCCCTTGCTCACTGTGCCTTAGGGAGTTCAGCAGCACCTCACTGACGAGGCCCATAAAGGCCGAAACGCGGGGTTTGCTGTTTCTCCTGTTCAGGGTAGAATTGCCTGGTATTTCGGGGCTGGGTCACTCTTCTGAGTGGCACCAGACTGATATACTACAGGATATTTCTCCCTGTGAAGGGCACAAGTGAGCTAAAAGAGGTTGCTCTCAGAGTGGCGTATCATGGTTATAGAACAAACCTATTAAGGTTGGTTCGTTCTCTGATGAGCACCTCTGACTTTGTTGTTCTGTATTTCGGCCATGTAGTTGTGGGCTTGTTCAATTTAATCGCTCTGTAACTACTGCAGCTAATTTATTGAGGGCCAAAGTCTCTACTTTTCGTTTAGTGGGGTACTTTATGGATTAATTGGATACATTAGTGTTAGTGATACATTTTTGTCAATATTTGGTGTAAATCTTACTCTGTCTTAATGTGCTATGTTAAACTATTTGTAATGCTATATTGAAAATGCTATACAGTGCATAGGAAATATTCAAATGTAGAAGAACAGAAATAACATATCCTTTTGCAATTACAAGCTGCAGTAGTTGTTGTGTTTGCTGTGTTTTTACTGCTAACAATATGCATCTTATTGCTGATACACCCTAGTACTTGAAATACTTCTGATTAATCATGTGTTATGTGCCTGTGCACCAGTGCTTTGAAATTTACCAAGAAGGTAAAAATAATACTGTGTAAACAGGAACCATTGAGACTTGAAAGCTTGCTACACCATTGATGAAGAATTATTGTCTCAATACAGCTAATTTGTTTTTCTCCAGGATCAATGCAGCAGCCAATACTTTTATAAAGTATGCATCTAATTGATGAATTTTCTGTTAGGATAAATCTGAAGCCACACCTTTGTAAGATTCAATAAATATATGGGCGTAAATGCTCAGGTATATCATAAATACAACTACTCTCTCACATGCTTTTACATCCTATAGCTCACTCACAAATGGTACATTGAAATACATGATTGCAATAGACAAATACTGCTTTGTTTAAATAATTCACTGCATATGGATTTAGGCTTATCTGACTATGCATGACATATTGACAAATGCTTTTCTCCATAGTTACTCCATAATAAAAAGACAGTCATGTTTTACATTCAGCCATAATATTCAAGTTATAAATCTGGCTTGTATATAGAGGTCCTGCAATTTTTATTAATTTTTTTAAAATAATTTTTATTGTGAGAAAAGATAATAATACCATCGCAGAGTAAACTTTGAAGAAAAAAAAACAAACAAAACGAAACAGCCAACATAGAAGCAAGACAAAACATATTACGGTTATATGGTATGGATTGTCATAAACATTTTTTCTTCAAACTTTTCTCAATTATTTTTTATATTATAGTTAAGTTGTCTATGTTCACTTAAAGTGTATCCGAGATAGTTTTAATAATAACCAAAGAATAAAATAAATCAATAACTAAATAAATAAATAAAATAAAACAGAGAAAAGTACAGAAAGAGAGAGAGAGAGAGAAAGAAAAGGAGGGAAGAAAAAAAGGGGGGGGGGAATAGCCCATTTAACGAAATAGGATCTTACCAACCTCACTTGTCGGCTCTCAGGATCCAAATGTCCCAACATGAGGCCCACCTTCTGTATCTCACATCAATTTCTGCAGATAAGACACTCATTGAGTGGATGAAATTGATTTTACGTAAGACCTCTTCATATGTTGGAATAGTTAATTTCCAATGCTTAGCAATTATGTTTCTGGCTGCTAAAAATATCTGGTTAGATAGAAACTGGGCTGTATTTGGTAATCCTGGAATCGGTAACCCTAATAGCGCCTCCTCTGGTTTTTGAGGAATATTTGTGTCCCATAATGTCTCCAGTGTATTGTATGTTGCAGACCATATGTGCTTAATTTTGGAACAGTCCCACAACATATGTTTTAGAGTGCCTGTTGTGTTACAACCTCTGAAACAGTTTCCATCTGCTGAATGATTCACGAGTTTAAGTCTAGTTGGTGTCAGGTACCATCTCAAAACGGTTTTATATGCATTTTCCCTCAGTGTAATATTTAAGGAGGAATTTGCTGCATTTTTTCAAATTTGTCCCCATTGTTTATCGTCTAGGACCATATTAAGTTCATCTTCCCATGCTGATATGTAAGGCAATTTGTTGGGAGTGATCTCATCATTTAGGTAGTTGTAAAGCGTTGTGATGTTTTTTTTTACCCTTAGTGTTATGCAAGAAACATTCTTCAAAGGGAGTTTTACTAGCTAACTTATTGTCTTTTGTAATTTGACCTATCCTGGTGTTAATCAACATCAAGTTAAGCCATTCTTTGTGTGGAAGTTGATAATGTGTCCTGAATTCCGACGGGGACCAATGTTGGCAATCCAGCAGTACATCTGCTACAATTGTAATTCGGTTCTCAACCCACCAAGCTAATATGGAGTTTTTATTAATTGATGGGTCTTTATGGGGTAACCATAATGGTGATAACCATGAACCATCTTCTAACAGTCTGATTCTTTTATTAATCTGCTTCCACAATGTGATAGAGTGACTTACACACACTGGTAATGGTTGCAGGTTAATCACATAGTGTACACTAAGCCCTAGTGTCTGACTCAGTATAATATTTTGTTCTTGAAGTACTTGTTGCTCTAATTCGACCCAAACTGGTTGGGAGTCCTTAATATACCATTTAGTCAACTGGGCTAGTCTTGCTGCTTTATAGTATCTCAACAAATCAGGTGTAGCTAATCCTCCTCTCTTTTTTGATGCCGTCATAGTTACTTTGTTTATCCTAGGCTTGTTATTACCCCAGATGAAACTTGAAATTGCCTTTTGCATGGCAGCTATGTCTTTTAATTTTAATTGTCGTCGGTATAGTCCGAAAAAGATATAATAATTTAGGGAGTGTGTTCATTTTAACGGCATGAATTTTACCAAACCACGATATTTTAAGTGAGGACCATATATGAAGTTCTTTGTAGATTTCTTTTAACATGTTGGGATAATTAACCTCATAAATTAATTTAGAAGTTCTAGGGATTTGAATTCCCAAATATTTGACACAGTTCAGGGACCATTTAAAAGAAAAGTTTTGTGACAACAGACTTTCAAGCTGTTTGGGCAAAGAAACGTTAAGTGCCACACTTTTATTTGTATTTACTTTGAAACCTGATATTTGACCAAATTTATTCAGTATTTGAAACAAACTAGGTTAGCTAATTAACGGATCTGTAATGGTAAGTAAGATGTCGTCCGCAAAGAGGCTAAGCTTGTATTCTTTACCCCCCAGCTTGATTCCGTTAATACCTGAAGATTCCCTGAGTGCTATAGCCAAAGGTTCAAGACACAATGCGAATAATAAGGGGGATAGTGGACATCCCTGTCTTGTACCTCTAGCTATATCAAATAATTGCGATCTGAATCCCTGGTAGGAGATATATGCTCTCGAAGTTGAGTACAATGTCATAATGCTCTTTAGGAAGCTTTCGCTTAAGCCAAATTGAAGTAGTACCTCTTTCATATACATCCAATCAATTCTATCGAATGCCTTCTCGCCATCCAGGGATAGTAGCATTAGGGGCAGCTTTTTATTAGAGGCTATGTCCATAAGGTTTAGTATTCGCCTTATATTATCAGGTGCTTCCCTTCCTGGCATGAAGCCTACCTGGTCCGGATGAATCACGGATGGCAACAAAGGTGCCAGTCTGTTGGCTAGAATCTTGGAGTACAGTTTAATATGATTATTGATTAGAGATATAGGCCTGTAACTACTACACTGCTTAGGATCTTTGTTTTCTTTGTGCAACACAATGATTTTTGCTTCCAGAAATTCCTTTTTCATGTTTTTCCCTGAAATAAAATAATTGAACAAGAGTTGAAGATGAGGCAAAAGGGTCTCCATATATTGCTTATAGTAAAAGTTAGTGAAGCCATCCGGACCAGGGGCCTTGTGGGCTTTAGTAGCTTTAATTGCTATTCTAATTTCGTCTGCCGAAATCGGGGATGTTAATGAGTCTCCTTCAGCTGGATCAAATTGAGGAACTTCAATTGATGCTAAAAAATCATTAATATGGGATTTATGACTTTGCGTCCCAGAGTGGGCGGGGGTTGAATATAAGTCAGTGTAAAATTGTTGAAAAGTCTTTGCAATTTGATCTGGTTGGTATACAGTATTGTTTTGCTTAGTTAATAATTTAGGAATAAATTAATTAGCCCTCTGCTGTTGGAGTCTCCTCGCCAGCATTGTGTCTGGCTTATTGGAGTGCCTAAAGAATTTAGATTGTGTGCGCTGTAGGATAGTCACCATTTTCTTTCTCAGAATCACATTCAAGTCATATTTGCACTTAAGTATCTCCTCGTAAGTTTGATGCGAGTGCTGTGTAGAGAACAATTTTTGGAGGTCGGATATTTTCTTGTTCAATTTATCTATTTGACCGTGTTCCTAGTTGAATACAGACCCCTCTTATTACTGCCTTATGTGCTGCCCACACCCCCATCCCATCTACTTCGCCACTGCTATTCAGTGAGAAATAATCCACTAGTGCTTGTTTGATTTTTTCTTTAGCTACTGGATCGTTAAGTAGTGCTGGATTTAACGACCACAAGGGGGATCGGCCCTTTGGCAATAAGTCGCATAATGATATACTAACTAGGTCATGTTCGGACTACGAAATAGGGTGGATTGGAGCATCCAGTAGGTTAGAGGCCAGTTGTTGCTGTAATAGTATATAATCAATGCGTGAATGGGATTTATGTCTGGCCGAGTAAAAGGTGTAGTCCCTTATCTTTGGATGCATTTCCCTCCATGCGTCGAATAGGCAGTTATTTTTCAGCAGCGTTTTAAGTGTTTTTGTAGCTGTGGGAACTAGGGATGGGGCCTTAGTGCCCACTCTTATCCTTAACTGGGTCTAAGACTGCATTCATGTCTCCCCCTATAATACAGATGGATTGTTGCCAATGGGTAATTAAGTTTGAGATTCTGGGCAAGAAAATAGATTGGTCCGTATACATTAAGCAGTGACACTGGTCTATCATTGATGGAGCCCTGTATAGCTATATATCTACCATCTTTATCTTTTTGAGTGGAAGTGTGTTGGAAATTTAGCCTATGATGAATCAAGATTGAGACGCCCCTCTTTTTTTCTGATGCAGTAGCATGGTATGCTTGCAAGTATTTTTTTCCCCAATATTTGGGTATTGAATTTTTTTTTAAATGAGTTTCTTGTAATAGAACTATGTCTGCTCCTAGTCTAAGATATTCTTTAATGGCTATTCCCCTCTTAACTGGCTCATTCAAACCTTGAGTGTTGTGCAAAATTATTTTAATATCCATGACTTACCCCACAGCAGGACTATTAAGAGATCAGGTGCGAAGAAGATTGCTGATATGAGATACAGTAGTTGTAGTGTTGGAGCCCGAGAGCCGAGCGATAGAGGGAGGGAACGAAGTACAAATATAAGAAAGATGAGAAACCGCAGAGAATGGACAATAAATAAATAAAAATAAATAAATTAAAAATTAAATATAATAAACAAAAAAAAACAAAATTGGGTTCAGAAACACTTAGCGCAAACTATGTTGTATATAGTTAACTATTCTATTGATGTCTCAGATCAGTTAAGCGATACCTGTGGATACCGCAAATACAACTTGGTGTCACCAGTACACCTTGATTTAAAATGCTAACTACTTTTATTCGTGTTGTTTTATATTGGAAATAACAGTAATTTAACTTACTTAGAGGAGAGCAAGCTCTGTCCTCTCAAATTTAAACTGTGAGCCACCTAGTATCTTAACCAATGGATACTGAGATGGTTCGCCTGCTTAGCAAAAATACAACATAACCCTGTAGGGACACATTTATTACATTCTTTAAAGAAACAAGTAACTTTGTAAATCTATTTGTCTACATAAACAAATAAAGTAAACTGAAATAATGATACATTATCACTGCAGAAAGATATTCTCTGATCGAAGTCCCAGTTGACCCGTCAAGTCCAGAACGAGTGTCATATGAAATGATGAGGTTAAAGAAGTGGGAAGGAACTCTACTTTCAGGTTGTTGGGATGTTCAGGGGTCTCGGGCCTCGACGTTGTCGTTGAGCCGCCTCAGGGAGTAGATTCACGATGTCCGGTAGCTGTATATTGCAAGATGATATTAGGGCGATACCCTCTTCCAAGGACCGAACAGAGTATGCTTTCCCTTCTTTGGAAATATTCAGCCGGAAAGGAAATCCCCATGTATATTTCCAGCCATGGGATAGTATGACTTCCAGAATGGGTTTTAGCGTTTTCCTTTTAAACAATGTTGTTGAGGATAAGTCGGAAAAGATGCTCGGTTGATGTCCCTCCACCTCTGGTATCCCAGCTCTGGCCGCTCTCATGAACTTATCTTTAGTGGAGAAGTAATGAAATCGTGCTCTTACATCTCTTGGACGATCAGAAGTGGAAGAACGCCCACAAATCGCTCTGTGTATTCTGTCTAGGTTAAAGTCCTCCTCACTCATATCTGGTAAAAGAAGTTCGCAGAGCCCTGTCAAGTATTGTGGGAGGTCACGCACTGATACAGGAAGATTCCTTATGCGGATATTTTGCCTCCTCGACCTGTTTTATAGGTCTTCCTGGGCGGACTGCTGGTGGACTTGTTCCTCTTTCAATAGAATCACCTCTTCCTCTAGCTGATTATGTGCGCGGAGTAGATAATTATAGTTGTCTTCCAGCACTGCTGTTTTGGAATCTACAACCTTTATTTCCTTAGATAGCTCCGTCGCCTCTTTTTGGATTTCCGTTTTGATCTCTGATCTGAAAGAGGAAATAAGATATTTCAAATCCTGGATGTCCGCCTTCGTGCTTGGCGCAGACGTCTCCATGGTGGATTTAGGTGCGGGCTTTGTCGGAGTAGATGCTTGTTGAGAAGCTTGTGTGGTGTGTCTCGGCGTGCAATAAGCTTGTATGTCTTTGGTGTTGCGCCTTGTTGAGACACCTGCCATCTCCTTCATAAATCTTGTAATCAAAGTTTCAGTTCACTCTATTGACTTGTCTCTTCGCTCATATAAGCGCCCCTACACAGGTAGGGGTTTGTGGGTGTTACATATTAAAAGTCGCTACAATTATGCTCAAGAATGGCGGTAGCTTTGTGCCAGAGCGACTGGTTGTAGACTTGTATGTCCAAATAATATCAAACTCTCCGGTTGTCTGTAGAAGTGTCTTAATGTCAGCGGAGAGCTACAAGTATTTGCATTGGATGATGTTTCTGGATTCTGGGATGTCCTGGGTTTTGCCTCTATTTTGTCTTGTAGGGTGATATGCGGGTTACCACCACAGGGTGGTGGCTCCGAAGAGTATGTATAATTACCAGGGTATAAGCTGGTTGCCCCCACAATAAGAGTTGAAGGTGATTGACTCTCTTTTCAGACTCATAGGTTAAGCAATTTGTAAGCTTAAGTCTATAAATGTGCATAAGAAAAGAGTGCAGTCACAGATTTGGCCAGCATATGGTGCTATTGTGACAGGGCTAGCAAGGTTAATCTTGCTGCTCAAACTGCAAATGAAAACCTTATACAATAATAATGCAGGAATCCCAAAATATGAATAAGGTAATAATGTGTTTATTGCAGAGGTTTTTAGAGTTTTACTTGAATAGACCTCAATAGGGGTTTGGATTGTAGACAAGCTTCATGTGAAAGCCTTTATGTTGGGCAGTGTTGAGGTTACCCAACCTGAGGGTCCCTGTGCCTTTAATCAGCAAGTTTCTCAAAGTGTATGCCAAGTTACTTGATGTGGGGAGAGGTCATTGTGGCAAACATACTTTATACAGAGTTTTATTTGTACTGCTTTGGAGACTTGCTGTGATCTCTGTCAGCAGCTGCTCCAGCACAGCCCCTCTTCTCCTCTCCGTGCCTGCAGCTGCGTCTCTCGGCCTCCGGACCTGCAGGGGTCCCCAGGGGCACTCCTCACATACTCTTCCTCCCTGCTCTGCACTCCGATGTCACTGCAGGCCCTGGACTCACCAGACTGATTGAGCTGCTGTGCCTCCTTGGCTCTCTGTGTTCTGTTGCTCCGTCTCCCCCTTGGATCCAGGCCTCCGGGTCTTCCAGGCCACAAGATGTCTGTTGTGCCTTCCGGTGAGCCTCTGTCAGGGGTTTTCGACGTCCTGCAATTTTGAATAATAACCCACATGCATATTTAAATAAATGTTATTTTATAAAGAGGACATATTCATGATTTAATCTGTTATAGCAGAATCAAGATTTAATCTGTTATATTGAAGATTTATTCTGTTATATTGATGATACAAAAAAATGACCTGTTTATGTTGGGGGGTTTTATACAAAGAATGTCAACACAATACAATAAGAAAAAAAGAAGAAAAAACAAACGACCAAACATATATACATACACAAATACAATTAAGTTGTAGAGGTAACTAATCCCCCCTTGGGTTTTAATGTAGGCAATTATCCCGTCTGCGCCCCATCCCGTCTGACCTGTTTTATGTTTGATATATACTTTCATGTATAGTTTTTATTTGGTAGACAAACTGAACAATATTATATACATCAAAACATTTTCATTGAACAAGCCAGCAATGTAACTATGAAATACTTTAACTTGTGAAATTTGCCAAAAAAATGAAAGGTGCATAACAAGAAGCAAAATAGTATTTGGTAATTCATGAGGAAAAAAACTAAATGTTAGGGCAGCATTGCATTATTAATCACACACAAAACAACAACTTTTGAATTAATTTATTCCATTCAACCATATCAGAATGTTACCAATACTCTAACTTTTTACAGGACAGTTAATTAACTGAAGAATACTATATTTTGCACAATCTCAATCTTATTACTTTTAATATAGTAATAGTCCAATCTGTGAATACATAACTATCAACAAAGTCCACTACTGTGAAGATGTCTACAAGATGATAATAGGTGTATTAATATCTGCAAGCTAATAAGGATTTACTACAATAATAGAACTGATACATCATTACTGACAGACACCATTTAAACAGGCATACAGCCCTATTTAATTCCAAGCCCGTAGCGGCATCTGCAACCCCGCAAAGTCTGCGGGCTTGAAATTTTGTTGCGTTATATAGCTATTAAATTAGACCATGCCGGTAATGAGACGCAAACCTGTAAACCTTTTTTCGCACATTGGATATGCAGCCGTGAACATGATCAATTAGTCAAACCCGTAGTTACGGGTTTAGATGGAGCCAATAGCAACAGAGTTCGTCATCATTAAGTCACTGAAAAATGGAGGTTCGATTTCAAAGTCTTACGGGCTTCAACTACAAGTTTCGATTAAACCCACATTCCAGAAATAATGCAATATTGATAAATCAGTAAATATGATATTCTAGTCCATGATAGTCCCATTATATGTATTAACATATTGATTGCCGGGATCGATATAACACCAAAATTAAACTGAATATAAAGTATTTTATATTGCAGATTTGCAAGCTTGAAAATGTTGTACTTTTAATTTCCTTCCCTAACTTTACTTTCCCTTTACCTATAAGTACAGTAGTGTGTGTATATTTGCATTTACAGTGCTACGTATAGGACTTCTAGTACCCGTTGGCTTTTTGGCTCCATTTGCGGATTATGGACTTGAACATCAGTAAATTTGTTGCAATTTAATAGCGTGATTGGAACGTAACAGTTACGGGCTTGACAGATCAAAGGATTTGATCGTAGCCTTTCTAGTCCTTACCCCACAAATCATTGGCGGGCCAATTTAATAGCCACAATGCTTGTGGCCTACGTTACGGGCTACATTTAACAGGGCTGTATTATGATCACCATTTCTCTGGCCTTAACACTCACACATACTACTTGTTTTTGGATACTGGACCTGTTAAACTGCGGAAATTCTACTCCTATCCATAATAACCTTTTTGTTCATCTATTCACATGTTTTCAGCATGTGTAAAATGTATATAATAATCTTCGTAAAGTAAGCAATCCTCTTGAAATTATAATTCCTTACCTCTTTAACACATTTTAATATTTTTTTTTCATAATAGGGAATACTTTATTGTCCATGGATGGATATTACATATTGATCTCATATTAACACTTCAAACTTTAGGAATTCTGTATTGGCTGAAATGTAATGTTTGTCTATCTACCAAGTGAGAACTATGTGAAATCATGTTAATTAAACTCCAATTGTGTTACAACAAACAAATATATATTAATATTACTTAGTAGGGCATTACTTTACAAACACCTATTCCCTCCTTTCCTTCCCATCTTCCACGCTTAATATTTAGCCTTCACTGCAGATACAATGGTATCTTAAGCTTCCTAATATAGACATACATTAACAAGTTTTGAAACATCTGTCACCTATAGTTAATCTGCTATGGGTCCTTTAAAGTCTTTCAATGTGAGCAATCTGACTGGACCTAAATAATTGAATTAGATAGTGAGCAAGGTGAAATCCAAATAACCCATTCTGATTATCTGAAATATGTTTGACATCTATTTCAGCCAATCAGAAGGCTCTAAATCCTTACTTAAGGTGCAGGAAACGTGGCAACCACCATTTTTCATGGGGAGCTCCTCCTAGGAGGAGCTCCATTAGTTTAGTCAATTTATTTTATATATGTCAGCGTTTTTTTTTGGAGGGCTTGTTCCTGGCCCAGAAAATTAGGTCACAAGCTTTAATCAAGAGAGAAGAGGGCTGGATACTCTACAATCAACACAGATAGCCTGCCTAGTCAAGGACAGAAGATTAAGGATCAGGGCATCATGGATCTTTTCTGTAGGGTCATTTTGGAGAGTAGGTAAGTAGGATTATTAACCTTAATGTATAGGTTTAAGGTATTTTTTTATTTTAATAGTGTTTATTTTCTTGTGTATATTTTTGTCATGTAAGTCATTTATTATTTTTATCATAAGTTTTTTTTTTATTTAGCTTTTTATATTTTTGATAATTAGTGGGGGGGTTTATTTTCTGTATTTAGTTTTCTTTTTGTAATTAGTGGTTTCTTTTTTTATTTAATTAGTGGGGTTATAAATTATTTAATTGGGTGATTATTTATTTGGGGGGTTCATTTAGTTAATCAGGGGTTTAATTTAGTTTATTAGTGGTTGGTTTACTTTTACTTCTTAGTTTTATTGTGGGTAGATTAGTATAGTTTAGTGCTTTTACTTAGAATTTCACAAGGTGTTACTTTTTTACCATCTGGGACCCTCTGCCGCAAGGCAAGGGATTATTGTGGGGAGCCTGCAGGGATCCGGATCGGACCCCTGCAGCAAGGGTTAATGCGTGCACATTGAAGGGGTCTCAATGGGGACCCCTGCATTATAGGTTTAATGTGTGCTCCCTTCAGGGGCCTGGTTCGGACCCCTGCATTATAGGGTTAACAGGAGGGAGGAGAAAAGAGGACATTTTTCTCCATAATGCAGGTCAGGCGTTAAGTTTTATCTCTCTCTTTGTTTAGTTCCAGCCTAATTTTAGAGTTCATGTCCCAGCAGAATGCCCATTTTGTACAATTTTCATCTAGTTCCACTGAAATTGTACTCTCAGGGCCTCATTCAATTGCAATTTGGCCAATTGAATAGGGCTCTAAATAAGCACATAACATATATTTTTTAAAGAAGTTTTTACTTAGTAAATATCTATCCAAAAGCAAGGATTTCACTAACTAAAAACTTCTTCAAAAAAATATGCTATGTGCTTTTTTAGAGCCCTATTCAATTGGCCAAATCACAATTGAATTAGGCCATCAGTGTATATGTACTTAGTTTTTCTATTAACTTCTTCAAATGTGGGAATGTTTGTTTGGAGTAATTTGACAAGAAACATGTTTAATTACAACCTCTTAGAAACCTTGTTAAAATATTACATTATTATTAATATTGTGTTTACCTTGATAAACTTCATAGACTGTATACAACTTTTAGTCCTAATTGTTTTCATGGTTGTCAAACTAGAGAAACCTTCAAACATATCTTTTTGCCAGGGCTTGGAGATCAAGTTGCTGCCTTGGAGGTCATCCAAGCCCGGGACTACGGGCTTGGATGATCCCCAAGGCAGTAACCGTTCTCCAAGCCCGGCGGACTTGTGGCCACAAATGACAGTATTGGCTAGCGGCGATGTGCCAGCTAGCAAATGTACTATATGTAATCCTCATGTTCCCCAATGTGCCCCCTATTAATTACAGTGCTGTATAGTGCTGCATTGAATATCTATTAACCCCTTAAGATATTCAAGCCCGCCCCAGCTCCTTAAAGGGACCGCGGCGCACTAATGATTACCCCAAGCCGCGGGGATACTGTAAGTACCCCCACTGCAATAACATTAACCCCCCCCCCATGCTGTGGGGTCCCCATCGGAACCCCGGTGGGTCTCCACATTAACCCTTGCAGGGGTTTAATAGATAGGGGGTAATGTTATGTAGATAGCGGTAATGTTTTATAGATAGGGGGTTATGTGTTATAGATAGGGGGTAATTTTTCTATAGATAGGGGTAATGTTTTATAGATAGGGGTAATATTTTGTAGTCAGGGGATATGTTTTTGTCATGGGGGGTTGTAATGTTCTTTTTTTATTTTTTGTAGTGGGGGTTGTAATGTTCTTTTATTATTTTTTGTAGTGGGGGTTGTAATGTTCTTTTTTATTTTTTGTAGTGGGGAGTTTTAATGTTTTTTTGTAACTTAGCTTTTTTTATTTTGTGTAATTAGTGGGGTGACAGAGTTTAACAGGGGGTAGGTAGGTAACATAGGTGTTAATAGGTTGGGGTAGAGGGAGGTTAGTTTCGATTTAGTGGTTTATTAGTGGGGGGATAGCATAGTGTTTGTACTTAGTGTCATATGGGTCCTGGCACTTATGGGGTTAATATTTTGGTTCTAATTGTCCCATGAGGGTCTTCAAGACCCTTATGCAACTGATTGGGTTAAAGATAGGCTTTCGGGGGTCTGTATGACCCCCATAAGTGAAGGGTTAGATGGAGGCTTATGGGGGTCTGTATAGACCCCCATAAGTGATGGGGTTAGATGGAGGCTTATGGGGGTCTGTATGACCCCCATAAATGATGGGGTTAGATTGTGGCTTTTTTGGGTCTGTATAGACCCCCATAAGTGATGGGGTTAAATAGGCCCAGTTAGGGTTATTGGGTCCAGTTAGGGTTAATTATGCCCAGTTGGGTTAGATAGACCCAGTTTGGGTTAAATAGGTCTAGAGGGGTTAAATAGGCCCAGTTAGGTTTAAATAGGTCCAGTTAGGGTTCAACAGGCCCAGTTAGGGTTAAATAGGTCTAGAGGGGTTAAATAGGCCCAGTTAGGTTTAAATAGGTACAGATAGGGTTAAATAGTCCCGGTTGGGGATAAATATGGTTTAGTATGGGTTAATGGGGTATAGTTAGGGTTAAGGGGTTAATGGGGTATAGTTAGGGTTAATAGTGTAGTGTAGTCCTGGAGGACCTTCATGGCACTTGTAGGGTTAACCTAGGGGTTATAAGCATCCTATAGGGGTCTATATAGACCTCTATTGGACTGAGGTGGTTAATTTTAGTTGTCAGGGGGGTACTTATAGTACCCCCACGGCTTGGGGGTAACCATTAGTGTGCTGCGGGGACCTTTAAGGACCCGCAGTGGAAAAATTCAACCCTGCAACTCCCAGGGCTTAAATTTTTAATTCAAGCCCTCTGCGGGAAGTTTGAAATCCCGTAGATGCTGCGGGGGTCACAATCGGTGATGATCGGGACCCTCTGCAGCAAGGCAAGAGGATATTGTGGGGAGCCTGCAGGGGTCCCGATCAGACCCCTGCTTTAAGGGTTAATGTGTGCACATTGTAGGGGTCCCAATGGGGACCCATGCATGATAGGGTTAATGTGTGCACCCTGCAGGAGTCCCGTTTGGACCTTCATTATAGGGTTAATGTTTGGACACTACAGGGGTCTCGATCGTACACCCTGCATTATAGGGGTAATGTGTGCACCCAAGACCGTTCAGACCCCTGCATTATAGGGGTGATGTAGGGACGCTGTGGGGACTACAGGGGTCACGATCGTGTCATGATCGGGACCCCTGCAGCAAGCAGGGGGCTTAAATGGAGCAGCGACAAGGGCTTTGCAGCTCTTGCAATGGCTCCAGGGTGGAAGTAAACTGCCATTTTTGGCCGTTTTGCGGGCTTGGCGGAGGGGTGGACGGAGCATTTGAATAGGGTTGTGTGGTTTCATGCAGCCGAATCTCTTGTGGCCGTGTGGGATCAAAGGCTTTCCCTGCAGTGTGCTGTGGCGGGGGTGGGCGCAAGGGAAAGCAGGGCGCCGTCCGCAAGCTGGCCGGAGTCCTCGGCCGCAAGGGAATAGAATAGCTAAGTAGCTTGTGGCCACCCAGCTCATATGGCCATCAATAGAATGAGGCCATAAGTCTGTTTACTTAATGCTTAAGGAGTTCTTTATTCTCTCTTAGCCAACATAAGAAACACAATACATGTAACACATATTATGCAAAGTAATTCATAAAATACACCTTAATAAATGAGAGTGCTTTTACAATCACTTAAAATTTCAAGTCAATATTTTTCATTCTGAAAGGCTGAATCAGCACTATCACTCTGTTTTCAATAACAGGCTTACACTCATTTTCTTTTCTGAGTTCCACAGAGCAACTCCAACCATTACCAAAATATTTTGTATTAATTCTCTAGCACATGCTAATAGATTATTCTGTTATATTACATGTTCAGGGCTATGCAAAAGAACTCAAAATAATTTATGTTTCTATATATTGGGCTACATTATCTAAGTTTTATTAAGAGGGACTACAATGATTTGCCACATTTAACGGAATTTACTACAATGCAGTATTTTAAAAAGTGCTGAAGCAGTCTCTAACTGCACATACATTTTTAGTTCTCAGAATGATATTTGCAAAGGATAATTACAAATGCACATTCACAACAAATAATATTTTTCACTGATAGCAGCAGAACTGAATATTTGATCTGCATTATAATAAAAATCACAGTCAAAGTGTCATAGCATGATGAAAACTACCAAATCACGGTTACTTTAACCCGTAATGCAGCCTGTAAATGTTACTGATATTCAATTAGATACATTTAGCAACTCGCATTCCAATTGCGAGTTACAGGCTCAAAAACACTGTGGGCTTGTCTAAAACGTAACTCTGTCCTATATCCTCCAATGATTTTTCAAGCCCCCAAATCTTACCAGTGCTAAAGACGCACAATCAATATTCAATTGCAAAGATTCAACAAGCCCTCAACTGCCTTCAAACCCTTAAATGACAAATGTACCAAACCATTAAATGAGTACAAGATAGGACCTGCAAGTGGGTTAAACACCTGTTGTATAACTGCAGCAGTAAATAAACTGACAATATTGTGCTTTAAAATACTGGTAAGGTAATGAAAGGCATTAGAATTAATTGCACAACAGTCTCAAGCTCGCAAATCTAAAATAAAATATATTTTTTTATGTTTTATTTATGTGTTGTTTCAATCCCGGGAATCAAGGGGTTAATACATATCATAGAACCAGCATGGACTAGAACAGTTACTTTAATTATTTTTATTAATTGCTGCATTGCGAGTCCGATTGCAAAGCGTACTTAGTAAACACTAATTAATTGTAGTTTAAACACCATGTTTTACTGAAATTATGATGACGGTCTCATTTACTAGTGGCTCTGTCTAAATAGTACAGTATTTGTCCTTGTATAAAACAATATTTTTTAACAAATTTTTATAAGTTTAAAATAGGGGGATCGTCTTATATACGGAATGTTGCATCTACATACCCTGGTCTTGTACTGTAATGCTGCATCTGGCCACTAGATGGTGCTGTGTGGCAGTTTTAAGGCAGGAGAAAAGATCACACGTATTGGAAATGCAATGGTTATTTTTACAGTGCTTGTGTCCATAGAAATGTGTATTTTATAACTTCTGATTGTGCTACATATATACAGTATTTAAGTGCATTTTCTGTCATGATTTTCACTGATTTACATTCCAGCTCAATATCCCTGTGATCCCTGTGTTAAACCAGAGAATGCAATGCACAGCGTGACTGAGTAATAAGTGATGTGGTCACAGCGATATTGTGCTGGAATGGAAATCAGTGAAAATCATGACAGAAAGTGCACTTAAATATATGTGTAGCACAATAAGAAGTTATAAAATACACATTTCTGTGGACACAAGCACCACACACATATGCCACACACAAGCTGTTCAGCTCACTCGCACTGTGCATTTTTCCAATTTAAACAAGGGATCACAGGGATATTGAGCTGGAATGGAATTCATTGAAAAACATGACAGAAAGGGCTCTTACATTTATGTGTAGCACAATAAGAAGTTAGAAAATACACATTTGTATATTTATTTATTTATTAATTTTGGGCTCCAAAAATAGGGGTATTCTTATACATGGTTGCGTCTTATACATAGAAAAATACGGTAACTTACAGGCTTGCTTAATTATTGCCAGATCACATGATCATGCCCCCTGAAATGCTACTTACGAGTTCATGGTTTGTGGGTGAAGGCTGTGAGCCTGTAATTACTGGTTAGTGACAATTGAATACATCTAAAAAAAATTAAAAATTTGACCCGCAGCCAAAAGTTTAGTTTGTAGGTAATTACAAGCTTGCAATTGAATGAGGCTCTATATGTTTGAAAAAAAATACTCTAAGAGCATGATAATCCAAGGAAAATGTAATTAAGATAGTTTATGAATGTTGATGCCTCAGCTAGACTCTTGAGGCATCCACGATACATTGGGTATATAGCAAGCTTCTTGAACAGGACCGGATCAGGTGTCAAGTCCCCTTCCTGTTATCTTCATCCTTCATCTCCCATCACTTGTTTTATACATGCTCTCAGGGTTCAATCTGTCAGACAAGATGGAAACTGTCTAAATGCAAACAGTCTTCAAAAGCTAAAAGTTTCCTAAACATGGTCTTATTTCTATGGCTTATATAGGTTTGAATGCTGTTAATTGTTTTGAGCATTTTTATTAAAATGTAATAGTGCTTTAATACTCTCAAATTATTAACTACATATGTTTGTTTTTTTCATAATAGAAGCCAAAAAATAAAATATGTTCATCTCTGACTTTATCATAATACAAATTACGAGGAGAATAGCACATATGTAATATACATAGTATTTTTATTTTAAATATTATACAGGGCAAAGATACAGGACTGCTGCAATGTACACACGGGAGGTTTGTCACCAAAACAGAGACTAGTTATTACTTTGCTGGGCAACACTGCAAATATTTTAAATGCAAAATATTAATATGCACCCATCATGAAAGTACCCAGAAGACAGTGGTCAAAACAACTTAATATCTACCCAGAAGCGTTCAAAAAGCTACAATGTTTTTGGAGTAAACTAGCCCATTCGTTTTATTTATTATGTTGAATTTATGCATCACTCATACACAAGACAAATTTAACATATCATTATTGATTATAATTTTCTGTATTTCAAAGTATAATATGCCATTTACAGTAGTTTAATGAATCATGGCTTTTGTCCTACATGTTTTGAGAATACATAATTGTATTTTAAGCACAACCTAACTAAATATTCCTCTTTTTTTATTTAATTAAACTATATATATATATATATATATATATATATATATATATATATATATATATACATACAAATGTATAAATGCTAAACTGGTAGAATGTACATTTTATATATACATTGTTCACAGATATAAAGTAGGCAGATTTCTTACATCTTGCAAATCGCCTGCATTACATTTCTGATCAGATTTCAGCTCACACAGCCATAATAAGTGCATTTCCCTATTTAATGGCAGACTCTTTCCTCTTGATGAAGTATGTGTCATTCGGCTCTGATTGACAACAACACTCGGAACAGGATGACAAATTGTCAAATGACAAATCAATCTGTTTTGCCCATTAGGTAATGAGGACTGAATAGGAAATGTATGACAATGAATCCTTCTGTTCTTGTTGCTACTTGATCTTAGTACATGAAAGTCAGTGAGTTTACTTTTTTTTATCAATGCATATGGAAATGGTATAAAGTCTGTAATAGTTCTTTGGGGAAAAGAGGATTTCAGAAAGTTATTCTAAAATAATTTTTGATACAAACCACATTATAAGAAAGAAATAACATAAATAATAAAAAAATTAATGACTTCCAGAATAATCCATTCCTATGAATATGTGTATATGAAAATTGACTGTAACATTACAGTAAACATTTTTAGTTACTACTAATCCTTAAAATACATAACTAAAAAGAATTCATAAAAAATAAGAAAATGTGAAAATCGAAAAAGAAGTGATTTGATTGTAGCTCAGAAAAGGTAGGTACAATTTTGGAAAATAATTACAGGTTTGAAACATCAAGAATTCAAACGCTAACAATATATGGAAAACTAATGCTTTTTCATTAAAAAGTAAAATATCCAGTTTAAATATATTTGTTTAAATATGGTGTTAAAGCACATATATATCACATTTTTACTATGTTAAACAAAGCTTGTTCATGCAGTTGCAGCTTGTACTTTTCTAAGCCTCTGTGTCTCTGCAACAATAAAGGTACTTCAGAGTCACACATATTCCACCTGAAGATCACTGTATCTCTTGATTCAAGAGAGTCCATCTAATATTGCCTAACTGTTCTGACTAGTAGGAAGGCAATATTGTCTGTATGCAAGGGCATATGAACTAGGGAGGATGGAGGGAACAAATCCCCCTTCAGATTATATGGTTTCAGGAAGGTTTATATATTAGCTATATATATATATATATATATATATATATATATATATATATATATATATATATATATATAAAAATATATATATATATATAGTTGAATAATCAGAGTATTGCAGTGAATAGTGATCCATTTTTTTTCATTGGACAAACATATTCATAAGAAAGCGACAAGCTTTCAAGAGATCATGCCTCTCTTTATCAAGTCAAAAAGCGATACTCACTCTTTATATATATATATATATATATATATATATATATATAGTAATTTAATAATTATTAATCTATATATATTTAGATTAATAAACCTTTTGTATTGGACAAACGTTTTATTTATATTGACGAGTTTTCGAGAAGTTCAACCTCTCTTTATCAAGTCTCAAGCAATACTAACATGAGATAGAACCCTCAGTGTGAATAATAACAGTGATGTAGAGACAGTGGAAACAGCATCTGACATTATCAGGTAAATACATATGTGGGGAATAAACACAACATAGTAAAGGATACATAGATACACATACTATATACACATATACAACAATATATACATGAAAAAACAGAGCACCGTAGTCCTGTTGGAGAAACATCTCACTAATAGTGCTAAGTCTGTTATAGTATAAGAAGAAAAATTCAAATGAAATTCTGATAATGTGTTAGAAAACCCAAGTCCAAGTAAATTTTCCTCTGAGCATTTTGAGTTGTGGATGGAGTGATCATTCTGGCTAAAGTACTGTATATATATAATAATAATAATACAGCATGCATAAGCTTAAAGGAAGCCATGATTGATAATGGCTAAGGAATGAAGAGTGAGGCATTTGTGGCCATGTTTGTGTGTCCCAGCTCAACTTCCCAGAATGCAGTGTAATAACTGTTTTTCTTGGAACTCTGAGCTGGAAGCAGGTTTTTTAACTTGCTATAGACATTCAAATGTGAACACAGATGTACTTTTTATTTACTGTACTACTGTACGGTGGAGGGCTTCTATCACTCTTTTGCCCACCATATTATAAATGATTGTTGTGGTGAACTACCTACTCATAATTTCCACAACACAGGCTGAGATCCCGCTCCATGCTGATGATAGCCAGTAAGCTTGAAACAGCTGTACATGGATTGGATACTCAGCCTGTGTTTATTCCAACCTTGGCTTTGCATTAAAGCTGTGTAATACAGCATGCATAAGCTTAAAGGAAGCCATGATTGATAATGGCTAAGGAATGAAGAGTGAGGCATTTGTGGCCATGTTTGTGTGTCCCAGCTCAACTTCCCAGAATGCAGTGTAATAACTGTTTTTCTTGGAACTCTGAGCTGGAAGCAGGTTTTTTAACTTGCTATAGACATTCAAATGTGAACACAGATGTACTTTTTATTTACTATATATATATATATATATATATATATATATATATATATATATATATAGATATAGATATATGTATATATTTATATTTAAGACAACACTTATCTCCCTTACTTTGGGGGGAGGTGTGTACCTTATCTCTGGTGTCAAACTGCGATTTGTCGTCACGCTTGCGAGCCTAGCGAAGCAAGGCGAGCCTTTTGCGGCCCACTTATTTATAAAAATAAAAACACACTTACACACAGCAAATGGGGAGAGCCAGGGAGCCTGGGAGTGAGGTAGCAAGCAAATTTTACCCATATTTTGGGGTTTTCATCAATCCAAAATCGGCTAAGCGAGGAAAAAAATGGTGGACGAAAAACGTAAAAAATTCTAAAACTGCATGAAAACGAGGCTGAGCAAAGCCGGGCACGCGTGACTTAGAAAATACATGATGGCAAAGACAGTAACACTTAAACAAATAACGCCAGGCACGCAAGACTTAGAAAATATACAATGGCAAAGACAATAATACTTACAACAAATGACAGTCAGCGCGCCACACAATCATTCAGCAGACACACAGAGGAGAAACACATAGGGAAGGAACTGGAGGGAGATGGTGGAAAGAAGCACATGGCATTCCCAAGCACAAAGCTGCCAGGTTAATGAACCCTGTAATGAGCGGCCCATACAGTAGGTGGGAAGGAAGGTTTGCAATGAGCCACGCAATGAGCAAAGGCGCTCAGTATGGAGCTCGCGATGAGAGCCGAAGGTGCTCAGAGGAGCAAAGTCTTCCATTGTGTGGCAAACAGCATTGCCTGGTTTACAATTTTGTTACATTACATAGACACAGCAAAAACAAGTTAAAAATTCATCCAATTAGATTTATAATAATAATAACATTATTATTATTATAATTATTAATATTATAAATATTGTTATAATAATAATAATTATTATTATTATTATCGTTTATTTGTAATGCTTCAACATGCAAGGGTTTACATACACAGCAAAATCAATATTAACACATTGCAAAAGAATGGGTGGTCGGGCTTTGAGCTTAAAATCAAAAGTACATAGTGCTTGTTTCAAGAGCACCTTACAAGATTGAAACTAGCAATCTTACAATCTAAAGAGATAACATAAGGCAGAACAAATTCTTCACAGAGAGGCATATCATTCAGATTTTACAATTGTTTTATTTTATTTTTTTATGCTAAAAACTATTTTGCTAAAACACGTTCTTTTACGTGCATTAAAAAATCTTGAAAGTGCTATGTTTCCGCAATACAAAAGCACAATGCTGACCAGCTTAAAAATGCATTTGTTTTTCAAATGTCTGCACTTGCAACCTGCTTAGTAAAATGCCCAGTAATTGTTATGGCCAATAATAATAATATGGTGGAAGATTCAATAAGAGTCACTATTGTAGGGCCTGTAAAGGCCCAGGACAGTCTGCAATGAAATGTCAGCTAATACATATACTTTAACTGCATATTATTTTTAGGACATGTCTATTGTACTTGCATGTGCGTTATTCAGCATCTTGCAGTTAGTAAATGAAACAAAATGCTAAGGAAGGTCATTCCCTTCCTTTGTCCACCAGAGTGCAGTAATATATTTAGATTTTTGTAATCAAGAAGCATGGTGTATATCACTTATGTCTATTTCAGACAAACTAGAAAAGTAACAACAGATATAACTCATAAAAAAATTACAGTATCATATTTGAACATTCTGTATGACAGCTTTGAAGCCAAACTATTTGGGGCTAAAATAATTGAAATCTCTTTAAAGGGGTCTACCAATGAAAAAAGCTACCTCCTCTTTTTAGTATAGGGTTCGCAAGTGACCTAACCATCGTTTAAAAATAACCACTTTATTTATTTATTTTTTTTAAACTAGTCCATAATGATAAAATAGATATGCAAAATGTGTGCTTAGGGTTTGATTACATAACTTACATAGGAATTCCCATAAGTCTGTCATAGCTCTATGAGAGAATTTACTGAGCTAACCCACAGATCCCAGGAGTTAGGTTTTCCAATTTAAAAATTGAAGAGAAAAAGACTCTCAAAGTGAACAGGCATTGCAAGAAATAGGCTTTCTAATTAGCACTGTAGCTTTTTTTTTTGCAGTTTACAGGCTTTACAGGATGTTAGAATCACTAAAACCATAAATCGCAATACCGCAGTCTAAAGCACGAAAATCGTCACCCTTAACTCGCAATCGCGCAAATCGGCAGTAATTTTGCATTTGCGAATAGAAGTGGCACGCGTTACAAGCAAAGTTCGCAAATCAACAATGATTTTTTTACTCTCACAAATATAAGCCGCACCCGTAACTCGCAAGCTCAAAAATCAGAAAAAAGGTGCGGCTTATATTCGGACCAATACGGTATAAGACATACATTTACACACTTTTGTTCAGTTAATAATGCAATAATGCAAGTGGGCAGTGACAGTCCGTGTTTCTGTGTGTTTACCCAGTCCCGGACCTACCTTTCTGGAGTTCCTAGGCAGTTAAGTGAAGGAGCCCCTGAGTGTGCATGTGCAAGTTATACACGTACCCATTTTTCCCTGTGCGTGTATATAGCTCTCTTGCTGTGTGAGAAAATCACAGACATTTCCCCATAACTTATGTGGGCCATATTAGTTGTATTTTTCTATGGGAGGGCAGCAGACATATGTTACACAAACACATGCCATGATCACTTGTATCACAAATAAAAACTGCGTAATTATGATAGTTAAATAGCCACTGAATAAAACTCCTATAATCCTATTCATGTATAAATATTAAAAAAGGGACATCTGGAATTATCAATACAATTTATAAATATTTAGTCAGTGTCTCATACAAACAAACATATATTCAGCCAAGGTCTCCTATATACATATGCAGGACATAAGCCAGGTACCATTATAATATGAATATGCAACCTCAATTGCCAATTATTATATTAATGTATACATATTCAGGTAGGTTCACCTATAATCATATGAATGTATACATGTTCATCTATATAAATGTACACATAAATACATAAATATTAAGCCAGGAATACCTATATCATATAAATAGCCATTCATACAGAATACCAATAATCAAGTACATAACCTACCTCCAAGAATAAACACTAGGATTAGCATAGAGAGATCAGGATCCCTAGTCACATTTAGGAGATTATGTTTGTGACAAGAGCATGTCTCCCACTTAATTCTAAGAGAAATCCATTGTCTTTCTAAGTGCTGAAAACAAAGATGTTAAAAGAGGTGGCAGTAGAGGACAGCTCTGTGGGAGTTCAAATCAAGGATATGAAGAGTTTGAAGTGCCACTATGATGAATGCAGGGCCATAGTCGAAAAGAAGATGCCTGAGGAAGCTGCCAGCACAAGAGCCACAGTTGGTGTTCCCCTAGCCATGGTGGAATATAACGGGTGGAAAGAAATCAGGGGGAGCAGAATGTCCAAGGCCACCACTATGGGTATACCTTGCTTATTGTGCATGGACTTGCCTGGCTCTGTAAATCAGCAGCTATATAAATATTCCATATACAATGTAGATGATGACCATGAATGACTAATCATGTTGTCCTGAAACACAAACAAAATTGTGTGATGTTAATACAAATCATATACAAAAATTAATCACAAGTCTAGATTTATAAAAACAGTGGATGACACAATTAGTTAATGTTTTCAAAGGTAATCTTTTTCGACTAAATATGACCTAATGTATGTTACAGCTTCCTATGACTGTCACGGCAACACATTTATTTCTCCTCAAACTCTTTTCGTCTACACAAAGAACATTCCAGAGGTGTGTCATACTATTTTTAAAATGTTAATGACACTTGCTACATAGTCATGCTGTTGTACGGACCAGATGAATAAAATATGTAGGTGCTGTGCACTATTACAGTCAGTTCCCTTTTATGAATTCAGTTATTTGAGAATAGTTATTCTGATGTACTGGCTTATAAATAAGACTGATATGTAAGTGCTGTGAAATTGTCTACAGTGTTAATGGTTAGATAGGATTCTTAATCTATTTTTAGTCAGCCAATTTTCACCACTCTGCTTATATTTCTGTATGATCTTGTTTTTTTTTGATTGCACTAATACCATTTTCTGCCTTTTTAATTTATAATGCGTGATTGTTAGGCGCACATACACAAGACGGTGGTGGTGAGGTCTGTCCTGTGGTGCCACCAACAGTGGTGCCACCAACAGTTCAGGATTGCTGTATGTTTCTTTTTTCTCTTTGAATATGCCCAGGTGAGTAACTCTATAATATTCATTGTAGTCATGCACCTGGGCTCAACCTGAGTGATCCTGAATACAAAAGCAGAATACTCCTGTAATCTTGGGCTGCTGACAGCACTCATTGAAATTACTTTACCACCTACGTTATTTAAATAAATATTGACTTTTTACCTATTTTGCTACATTACAGCCATAAGTTCAATGTTTTGTTAATCTGTATCTTATGTGATGGATCCGAACACTATAGTCTAAGTTGGTGAAGTGTAATGAGAAATATATATACACTAGCGACTTGCCCATCAAAAAATGACGGCAACGTGATGTGTATGTTTGTAAAGTTGTTTAGTTATTAATATACATATTTGACAGTTGTAAGTATTGTGATATTAAACGTGTATTTTTGTAAAATGTTCTGTTGGTGAACAACACAAAAGCATTTTGTATTAAAAGTATTAACATTTGAATGTAAGAACAGTTGAACTTTAAATTAATCAGTATTGTAAAGTTGAGGTAATGTTTTTTTAACATGCAATTTGTATCTGAAGAATTGTTAACTTCAATATACATTGAATCCAGAGGAAAGCAAAGAGTAAAAACCCTTGTTGAAATGTACACAATTTTAACATAAAGTTTGAAATATATGTAAGTAAGAAACTTTAAAGTATATTGTTTTAAACTTGAACTTTATTCTCTGTGTAACTTTGTAACTTGACAAAACATTTTTAGAACTTGGAACATTATAAACAGTAACATAGTGAATACATTTTTTTAACATAATTTTGTATTAAAAGTATTAACAGTTGAATGTAAAAACAGTTGAACTTTAAACTAATCATTTTTGTAAACTTGAGGTAATGTTTTTTTAACATGCAATTTCTATGTGAAGAATTGTTAACTTCAATATACATTTAATCCAGAGTAAGACAAACATTAAAAACCCTCCTTTAAATGTACCCAATTTTAACATGAAGTTACATAGTTACATAGTTACATAGGGCCCTATTAAATTATCCCTCGTAGTTCTCTCGGTGCTCGCAAAAGGCAGTTTTTCTGCTGTTTGCGAGTACCGAATCTCTCTCAGCCTGCTTTGCGATATGACTGAGAAAAAATGGCCGAGAATAGACTCTGAGAGAGCTACGTAGCCTTAAATCTACGCATGATTCTCGCATATCGTAAGAATCCCTACGTGCACAAAAAGTGCCCGCAAGGGATCCTAAAGCCTCTACGTGCTGCCTCGGAACAGCCTGAGACAGCAGTGTGAGGCTAACCCCTGCACCCTATACACATACCCATCTATCGAGACCCCTGCAGCACCCCCACTTTAACCCCTTGCAGCGGGGGTCCCCGATCGGCACCGATCAGGCCCCCGCTGCATTTAAAACTTTTAAATTCCCCGCCGCGGCTCCTTAAAGGGGCCGCGGCACACTATTACCCAATCGCGGCCGCGGCACCTAAAATTAACCCCCCTCTATGCTCGGGGTCCCCATCGGGACCCCCGAAGTGTCCCCACATAAACCCATTGCAGCGGGGGTCCCCGATCGGCACCGATCGTGACCCTGCTGCAATTCAATTTTAAATTTCCCGCCTCGCGTGTCCTTAAAGGATTGTAAAGGTCCTGAAAGGACTTGCACTAAAAATATTAACCCAGGCAACTATAATTACCCCATTAACTCATGGTGGTCAATCCAGACCAACATAAGGCCTTAATTAACCCATTAACTCATGGTGGTCAATACAGACCAACATAAGGCCTTAATTAACCCATTAACTCATGGTGGTCAATACAGACCACCATAAGGCTCTATTTAACCCATTAACTCATGGTGGTCAATACAGACCACCATAAGGCCTGAATTAACCCATTAACTCATGGTGGTCAATACAGACCACCGTAAGGCCTTAATTAACCCATTAACTCATGGTGGTCAATACAGACCACCATAAGACCTTAATTAACCCATTAACTCATGGTGGTCAATACAGACCACCATAAGGCCTTAATTAACCCATTAACTCATGGTGGTCAATACAGACCACCATATGGCTCTATTTAACCAATTAAATCATAGTGGTCAATACAGACCACCATAAGGCCTTAATTAACCCATTAACTCATGGTGGTCAATACAGACCACCATAAGGCCTTAATTAACCCATTAACTCATGGTGGTCAATACAGACCACCATAAGACCTTAATTAACCCATTAACTCATGGTGGTCAATACAGGCCACCATAAGGCCTTAATTAACCCATTAACTCATGGTGGTCAATACAGACCACCATAAGGCTCTATTTAACCCATTAAATCATGGTGGTCAATACAGACCACCATAAGGCCTGAATTAACCCATTAACTCACAGTGGTCAATACAGACCACCATAAGGCCTTAATTAACCCATTAACTCATGGTGGTCAATACAGACCACCATAAGGCTCTATTTAACCCATTAAATCATGGTTGTCAATACAGACCACCATAAGGCCTGAATTAACCCATTAACTCATGGTGGTCAATACAGACCACCATAAGGCCTTAATTAACCCATTAACTCATGGTGGTCAATACAGACCACCATAAGACCTTAATTAACCCATTAACTCATGGTGGTCAATACAGACCACCATAAGGCCTTAATTAACCCATTAACTCATGGTGGTCAATCCAGACCACCATAAGGCTCTATTTAACCCCATCAGTCCCATAAGGGTATATTATTACCATTATGGGCCTGTTACAACCCAACATTAACCACATAAGTGCCATGACGGTCCTCAAGGACCATCATGACACTAACTACAAACACTACACTATAACCCCCAGAAACCATTTAATCTAAACTAACCCCCCTCTACACTAATCTATTAACACTTACACTACCTACCTACACTACCTACCCCCTAATAAACCTCCCCAACACTCTAATTACAAAAAATAAAAAAACCTACCTTACAGAACACAAAAAACCTACCTTACAGAAAACAAAAAAACCTACAGTACAGAAAACAAAAAAACCTGCCTTACAGAAAACAAAAAAACCTACAGTACAGAAAACAAAAAAACCTACAGTACAGAAAACAAAAAAATACATTACAACCCCACTCCCCACTACAGAAAATAAAAAAATTACACACCTGAAAAGGAAAGACAGATAAACACAATACAATACATACATATAATACATTACATACATTACATACAATACATGACATTACATATAATATGTTACATATAATATATTACATACAATACATGACATTACATACATTACATATAATATATTACATATAATATATTACATACAATACATGACATTACATACATTACATATAATATATTACATATAATATATTACATACAATACATGACATTACATACATTACATATAATATATTACATATAATCCAAATCAAATACCCCCTATCTATCTAACATACAATCTATTTAATATAAAATAAATACTAACTATGTCAAATACATCCCCCTATCTATCTAATATACAATAAATCCTAACTACATACACAGACCCTAATTCTAAGGTAAAATAAAAAAATTACAGTCCTAACTACACAGACCCTAATTCTAATCTAAAATAAAATCATTAAGAGCACTTACCTTTAAGATGTTGCTTCAGATCACTAACCTAGGGGTAAAACAAAACAAAATAATTAGTACAAAACATTAACATGAAATAAATAAACATTATATACATTCTTAATAATATACTCACCTTTCCATCATGTCCCGTCATTGTTTAGCTCTTCCGGCGCGGCCCTGTTAAAAAAACACAATGCATTAATACATTAATACAATATATAAACAATAAATAAAATAAACATATACACATCTAAATATACATTTAACTTACCTCCCCTGCGATGTCCCCGGCCTTCTCTCCTTCAGCCCCGGCTGGGCTGCGAAACCATCCGCGCTCTAAAAAAAAAAAAAAAACTAACAGAGGTCTGCACTCGCAGACCTCCCCGGCGCTAATGAGCCTCCCGGAGTCCTTTCCGGGAGGAAATTGGCATTGGCGGCTTGTGATTGGCTGAAAAAGCTGTCTATCAATTTCAGCCAATCAAAAGTCGTCAATGTGTGAGCCAATCAGGATGGGATACACCCCAATATCCCACCTGATTGGCTAAAACACTTGTCTATCTTAATGGGAACCAATCACAAGGCTCAGATGCCTTCAGCCAATCACTATGGGATACACCCCCACGGAGTGATTGGTAGAAGACATCTGCGCATCCTGATTGGCTCATACATTGACGACTTTTGATTGGCTGACAGCTTTTTCAGCCAATCACAAGCAGCCAATGCCAATTTCCTCCCGGAAAGGACTCCGGGAGGCTCATTAGCGTTGGGGAGGTCTGCGAGTGCAGACCTCCGTTAGTTTTTTGTTTTTTTAGAGCGCGGAGGCTATAGGAGAGAAGGCCGGGGACATCGCGGGGAGGTAAGTTAAATGTATATTTAGATGTTTATATGTTTATTTAGATGTTTATATGTTTATATGTTTATTTTATTTATTGTTTATATATTGTATTAATGTATTAATGTATTGTGTTTTTTTAACAGGGCCGCGCCGGAAGAGCTAAACAATGACGGGACATGATGGAAAGGTGAGTATATTATTTAGAATGTATATAATGTTTATTTATTTCATGTTAATGTTTTGTACTAATTATGTTGTTTTGTTTTACCCATAGGTTAGTGATCTGAAGCAACATCTTAAAAGTAAGTGCTCTTAATTATTTTATTTTAGATTAGAATTAGGGTCTGTGTATGTAGTTAGGATTTATTGTATATTAGATAGATAGGGGGATGTATTTGATAAAGTTAGGATTTATTTTATATTAAAAAGATTGTATGTTAGATAGATAGGGGGATGTATTTGATATAGTTAGGATGTATTTTATATTAAATAGATTGTATGTTAGATAGATAGGGGGTATTTGATTTGGATTATATGTAATATATTATATGTAATGTATGTAATGTCATGTATTGTATGTAATATATTATATGTAATATATTATATGTAATATATTATATGTAATGTATGTAATGTCATGTATTGTATGTAATATATTATATGTAATATATTATATGTAATGTCATGTATTGTATGTAATGTATGTAATGTATTATATGTATGTATTGTATTGTGTTTATCTGTCTTTCCTTTTCAGGTGTGTAATTTTTTTATTTTCTGTAGTGGGGAGTGGGGTTGTAATGTATTTTTTTGTTTTCTGTACTGTAGGTTTTTTTGTTTTCTGTACTGTACGTTTTTTTGTTTTCTGTAAGGTAGGTTTTTTTGTTTTCTGTACTGTAGGTTTTTTTGTTTTCTGTAAGGTAGGTTTTTTGTGTTCTGTAAGGTAGGTTTTTTTATTTTTTGTAATTAGAGTGTTGGGGAGGTTTATTAGGGGGTAGGTAGTGTAGGTAGGTAGTGTAAGTGTTAATAGATTAGTGTAGAGGGGGGTTAGTTTAGATTAAATGGTTTATTGGGGGTTATAGTGTAGTGTTTTTAGTTAGTGTCATGATGGTCCTTGAGGACCGTCATGGCACTTATGTGGTTAATGTTGGGTTGTAACAGGCCCATAATGGTAATAATATACCCTTATGGGACTGATGGGGTCAAATAGAGCCTTATGGTGGTCTGGATTGACCACCATGAGTTAATGGGTTAATTAAGGCCTTATGGTGGTCTGTATTGACCACCATGAGTTAATGGGTTAATTAAGGTCTTATGGTGGTCTGTATTGACCACCATGAGTTAATGGGTTAATTAAGGCCTTATGGTGGTCTGTATTGACCACCATGAGTTAATGGGTTAATTCAGGCCTTATGGTGGTCTGTTTTGACCACCATGATTTAATGGGTTAAATAGAGCCTTATGGTGGTCTGTATTGACCCCCATGAGTTAATAGGTTAATTAAGGCCTTATGGTGGTCTGTATTGACCACCATGAGTTAATGGGTTAATTCAGGCCTTATGGTGGTCTGTATTGACCACCATGAGTTAATGGGTTAAATAGAGCCTTATGGTGGTCTGTATTGACCACCATGAGTTAATGGGTTAATTAAGGCCTTATGGTGGTCTGTATTGACCACCATGAGTTAATGGGTTAAATAGAGCCTTATGGTGGTCTGTATTGACCACCATGAGTTAATGGGTTAATTAAGGCCTTATGGTGGTCTGTATTGACCACCATGAGTTAATGGGTTAATTCAGGCCTTATGGTGGTCTGGATTGACCACCATGAGTTAATGGAGTAATTAAGGCCTTATGGTGGTCTGTATTGACCACCCTAAGTTAATGGGTTAATTAAGGCCTTATGGTGGTCTGTATTGACCACCATGAGTTAATGGGTTAATTCCGGCCTTATGGTGATCTGGATTGACCACCATGAGTTAATGGGGTAATTATATTTGCCTGGGGTTAATATTTTTAGTGCGATTCCTTTTAGGACATTTACGGTCCTTTAAGGACCCGCGAGGCGGGAAATTTAAAATTGAATTGCAGCAGGGTCACGATCGGTGCCGATCGGGGACGCCCGCTGCAGGGGGTTTATATGGGGACACTTCAGGGGTCCCGATGGGGACCCCCAGCATAGAGGGGGGTTAAATTTAGGTACCGCGGCCGGGGTGCGTAATAGTGTGCCGCAGGCCCCCTGCAAGGGGTTAATGTGGGGACACTTCTGGGGTCCCAATGGGGACCCCCAGCATAGAGGGGGGTTCATTTTTTGGGCCGCGGCCAGGATTGGCAATTAGTGTGCCATGGGCCCTTTAAGCAGCCGAGGCGGGGGATTTAAAAGTTTTAAATGCAGCGGGGGCCTGATCGGTGCCAATCGAGGACCCCCGCTGCAAGGGGTTAATGTGTGGGGGCTGCGGGGGTTCCTATGGACCCCTGCAGCAAGGTGTTCATGTGAGGACACTTCGGGGGTCCCGACGGGGACCCCTGCATTGACGGGGGGTTAATTTTAGGTGCCTGGGGGGTATTTGGAGTACCCCCCACGGAAGTTCTTATGTGGGGGACTGCCGCGGAGGTCCCTTTAAGGACCCCCGCAGCAATTGATGAGGAGTGGGAGCCTGCGATATCATATCGCAGGCTGTCACTCCTCATGTACATTTACGCAGTGTAGATACGTACAGCCCTGCTGCGTAGCTCATACGTTGGTCGTAGCAGGGCTAATTTAATAGCATTGTAAGTTAGAGAAACTTTGCAGTACGTAGGGCTTAAGTAGAAGCCTCTTATTTACGAGGCTGGAATTTAATAGGGCCCATAGTATTTTTAAGGTTGAAAAAAGACTTTCAGTCCATCAAGTTCAACCTTTTAAAATCTCCTCTGATCTGCAATATGTGGATTAACTATTAATTCATTAGTTGTTAATTAATTATTATTTAATTATTTAATGTTTTTTTTATTTTTATTATAATTATTAATTAGTCCAGAGAAAGGCAAATATAAAATAAAAAAAACAGGAAGACTTAGCCAATTGTCTCAAGGCGAAATGTAAAAAATTTGGATCATTACTGTCTCTCTAATTATCCATGATAACCCTGAATATCCTTTTTAATTAGAAATAAGTCTAGTCCCCTTTTAAAGTTATCTATCGAATCCGCTGTCACCACCTCCTCTGGTGAAGAATTTCACAGATTAACCACCCTTACTGTGAAGAACCCTTTTCTTTCTTTGAGGTGGAATCTTTTTACTTCTAACCTCAAGGGATGTCCTCTTTTCAGTTGAAAACCTCTTGGCACAAAAAGCTCCCCCGACAAATCTTTATACTGACCCTGGATGTATTTATATAAGGTAATCATATCTCCTCTTAGACGCCTTTTTTCTAGAGAAAATAAGTTTAATTTGGTTAGTCTTTCTTCATAACTTAGCCCCTCCATTCCCCTTATTAGTTTTGTTGCCCTTCTCTGTACCTTTTCCAGCTCTAAAATGTCCTTTTTATGAAGTGGTGCCCAAAATCGTACTCCATATTCCAAATGAGGGCGTATTAGAGATTTGTATAGTGGCAGAATTATATTTGCTTCCCTGGCTTCTATACCCTTCTTAAAACATGCTAATATTTTATTTGTCTTTGCAGATGCTGCTTGGCTTTGAGCACTGTTACCTAGGTGGTTGTCCACAAGCACTCCCAAATCCCTTTCAATATCTGATACACCTATATTTGCTCCATTAAGATTATAAATTGCATGGCTATTTTTTCTTCCCAGATGCATAACCTTACATTTATTCGTATTAAATCTCATCTGCCATTTAGATGCCCATTCCTCAATTTTATGTAAATCTCTTTGGAGGGAAAGCACATCATTTTCTGATTTAATTACCTTGCACAACTTTGTGTCATCAGCGAAAATTGAGACCCCACACTCCAATCCTACCTCTAAGTCATTAATAAATATGTTAAAAAGGAGAGGACCTAATACTGAACCCTGAGGAACCCCACTTACCACATTAGTCCAATCGGAGTATGTTCCATTTACCACAACCCTTTGCTTCCTGTCTTTTAGCCAGCTCTCAATCCATGAGCAGATATTTACTGCAATTCCTGTATCCCTTAGTTTGCCCAATAGTCTCCCATGTGGCACTGTATCAAAAGCCTTTGCAAAATCCAAAAAGACTACATCCACTGAGTTGCCTTGATCCAGGTTCCTACTAACCTCCTCATAGAAACTAATTAGATTTGTTTGACATGACCTATCCCTCATAAATCCATGTTGACTCCTACTTATAATCCTGTTCAAATAGACATATTCTTGTATATTATCCCTTATTAACCCTTCTAAAAGCTTCCCCACTACAGAAGTGAGGCTCGCAGGTCTATAATTCCCTGGATTTGCTCTTGCTCCCTTTTTAAATATAGGTATCACATCAGCTTTTCTACAGTCATCTGGTAGAGACCCTGGGTTGAGTGAATCTTGAAAAATTAAATATAAAGGTTTGGCTATTACAGAACCCAGTTCCCTTAGTACCCTTGGATGTATTCCATCAGGACCCGGGGCTTTATTAACATTTATTTTTTCCAACCTCTTTTGGATTACTTCCTGTGTTAACCAATTATTTGGCAAAGGTAGTGTAGCCCCATTATGTTGCAGTGTCCCAACCACTGGTACCTCCCTTCTGTATACCGAAGAAAATAACCTATTTAGCTCATCTGCCTTTTCCTGGTCACTAATTTTCAGACAGCCTGTTTCGCATTCTAATGTTCCTATAGCTTCCTTCCTCGCCTTCTTCCCATTAATATACTTAAAAAATATTTTAGTGTTAGTCTTACTCTCTTTTGCAATTCTTTTTTCATTTTCTATTTTAGCCAGTCTAATCACGCTTTTGCAAGCCTTGTTGATTTCCTTGTATTCCCGTAAAGCAGTCTCTGTCCCCTCTTGTTTGTATAATTTAAATGCCTGTTTTTTACTCCGTATCTTGATCTTTAAATCATTGTTAAGCCACATGGGTTGTGATTTACTCCTTTTACTTTTATTCCCACACAGTATATGCCGATGTGTATGTATATTTAGTAAGGATTTAAACGTTGTCCATTTATGTTCAGTGTTTTTAATTATCAGTTCTCTGGTCCAGTCTATACTTTGTATTGCTGCCCTTAGACCGTTAAAATCTGCCCTTTTAAAATTAAGAGTTTTTGTTGGCACCTTAAAATGTTGTTTTTTTAATTCAATCTCAAATGAGACTGTGTTGTGATCACTGTTTCCCAAAGGTTGCCCTATTTCAACATTTGATACAATATCAATATTATTTGTAATGAGTAAATCTAAGATAGCTTCATTTCTAGTAGGCTCCTGTATAACCTGGGCCAGATAATGATCCCTGAGTGTACTCAAGAACCTGCTCCCCTTAGCTGAACTGCTGGTCTCATTTATCCAGTTTATTTCAGGGTAATTAAAATCTCCCATTATTAGAACTTGCCCGTGCTTAGCTGCATTTCCAATCTGTAACAATAATTGTATGTCCTCACTTTCAGCTATATTTGGGGGTTTATAGCATACTCCTACTAATATTCTTTTGGAATTTGCTGCTCTGCTATTTAACTCTACCCACAAACATTCAACTTTATCACTAGGTCCACCATAAATATCTTCTCTGACTATAGCCTTAAACTCAGGCTTATCATGCAGACAAATCCCTCCTCCTCGTTTACCATTGCCTCTATCTTTCCTAAATAGGTTATAACCATCCAGATTAACAGTCCAGTCATGAGATTCATCCCACCATGTTTCGGTAATGCCTATTAAATCCCATTTTTCATTGATTGCTAATAATTCTAACTCTCCCATTTTTCCTGGCAAGCTACTGGCATTAGCAAGCATACAACTTATGTTATGAGTCTGTAGTTCTGAAGTGCCTGCCACTGAACTTGAATTACTTAGTACTACCTCCCTATTGTATATACTACCCCTCCCTCCATCTCCTCCCCTATGAGTTTTTAATTCATCCCTTATACCCTCTACACTTTCTACCCCATTACTTATATCTAGTACCTCTCCCCCACCTACTAGTTTAAAAACTCCTCCAGCCTTTCTACCATCCTATCCCCTAGTACAAAAGCTCCCTCGTCATTAAGGTGAAATCCATCCCTACTGTAGAGATTGTACCGAAGTGAGAAGTCAGCCCAGTGCTCTAAAAAGCCAAACCCCTCCTTAGTGCACCACATCTTTAGCCACGCATTAACCTCCCTAATCTCCTTCTGCCTCCCTGGGCTAGCACGTGGCACTGGTAGTATCTCAGAAAATACTACCTTGGAGGTCCTTGCCTTCAGCTTATTACCTAGTTCTCTAAAATCATTCTTTAGGACACTCCATCTTCCACTAACTTTGTCATTGGTACCAATATGTACCAAGACCGCCGGTTCATTTCCAGCCCCTCCCAATAATTTGTCTACCCGATCCACAACATGACCAACCCGAGCACCCGGGAGACAGCAAACTATTCGATTGCTGGGATCTGGGTGACAAATCCTAATAATAGAGTCCCCTACAACCAAAACCTGTCTGTTGTTCTGCCTATTCTGCCCTCCCTCTCCTCCAGTAGAGCTGTTCACCCGGCTGTTAGAGGGAACAGCTCTATCTGGCATTGCCATTCCTGAATGGACATCGCCAACAGTTTCACTCAATCCGACAAATCTGTTGTTTTTTGCCAACTCAGAACTGGCCTGCCTCCTCCTGTTCCCCCTGCTTCCCCTTGTAACTGTAACCCAGCTGCCTCCCTGGACATCCTCACTAGCCCCAGCTCCACCCTCCATGCTAGGCCCAGCTAAACTGTGCTCAGTGAGCACCAACCCCCTTTCCAGTGGAGCAATATCACTAAGTGCCACAATTCTCCTCTCCAGATCTCCAATTTGAGCTTCCAGAGAGGCAACATGCTCACACCTCTCACAGAGGTATGGACCCTGGATCATCTGTTCCAGTATTGCATACATATGACAGGATGTACACTGAATAAGGTTGCCACTGGACTGACTCATAATTATTATTATTGTCTACGAAATTTCAGTGGGAAAAATAAAGAATATAAAATAATATATTTATATAAAATGTTACTCCTTTGCACTATAAATCTGCCCTCCCTTTTCTTTTAAGGCCCTCCTCTTATTTAAACTCCTAGGCTTTTACTAGAATTGCACTTGATACTGAAAATGTTCGCAAGCTCACAAATTCCCCTTCTCCGGTTTATATTAACTTCTGCCTTCTCGCCTGGGCACAATTAGTGCACTCTGCAATTTATCAGCCTTTACTTGTAAGGAAAATCCACTTGTAAACAGGCCCCAAACCAGCTCACAAACCTTTTATACAAGTTTAACAGTCAAGCCACACCCCTCTCACCTGGGCACAATTAGTGCACTCTGCAGTTTATCAGCCTTTACTTTTTAAGGTAAATCCACTTGTAAACAGACCCCAAACCAGCTCACAAACCTTTTATACAAGTTTAACAGTCAAGCCACACCACTCTCACCTGGGCACAATTAGTGCACTCTGCAGTTTATCAGCCTTTACTTGTAAGGTAAATCCACTTGTAAATGTTTGTAAGTTTGTAATATGTTTAAGTCAGAAACTTGACATAATATTTTTTTAAACTTGAAGTTTCTTATCTGTGTAACTAATAAACTTGAAAAAACATTTTTACAACTTGTAACATTATAAACAGTAACAAAGTGAATTAATATTTAAACAATTTTGTATTAAAAGTATTAACATTTGAATGTAAAAACAGTTGAACTTTAAACTAATCAGTATTAACATGCAATTTCTATCAGAAATTTTTTTAACGTCAAGATACATTGAATGCAGAGGAAGGCAAACAGTAAAAACTCTCCTTAAAACGTACCCAATTAAATTAATTCCTTACTGACCCCATGAACTGGCGATAAACATTAATCCAGGGAGTAATCTAAGATAACAGACAATATTTACATTGTGACTTAAAACCTGGTTGAGCTGTTAACATGAACTTTGTAATATGCTGAAGTAAAGAACTTGAAAATATTGTTTTGAAACTTGTAACATTAGAAACAGTAACATAGTTAATTAACATTTTACCCTTATTTGTTGAAAAAATGCAAGGCAAGTATGTTGTGGGGCGAATCATCCATAAACATGAATTATGACTGAATTGTTTATTGTTTTGTATTTTTGAAGGCTTTTAAATTTGTTTTGCATGGGTTTTATTTCTTTACTGAAAAGTTATAGTACTTCATAGTAGACAATGTTTTTAGTAAAAATACGTCCATCTTCTAATAAATCACCTTGACTTTCATTCTTTTCAATGTAAACTTTAATAGCCTGTGGATTTTTGCACCTTGACAACGCAACATACAATTGACCATGTGCAAATACTGGTTCTTCCAAGAAAATACCCACAGATTTGAACGTTTGACCTTGTGATTTATTAATGGTCATGGCAAATGCCATAATAATGGGAAATTGTCTTCTTTGAATTATAAAAGGGAGACTACTTTCACTTGGTGCTAAATCTATTCTTGGTATGAAAACTCTCTCTCCTTTATGGGTCCCAGTTAAAATTTCAGCATCTATAAAATGGTCCTTTAATTGTTGAACAATTAATCTTGTCCCATTGCATAGGCCTTTTTTGGGGTTCATATTTCGCAGTAACATGATAATTGCACCTTTCTTTAGCTGCAAAATATGTGGTGGCATTCAAGAAGGAGTTAGTGAGTTTATGAATTCAGTAGAAAAGTTAGCCTGACTTTCATTGTCATCAGCAAGTACAGAATCAGCACTGTGATAATTTCTTTGTGGTGCATTAACATTTTTTAAGATTTCATTATTGAGGATTAATGCATCCTTATTTTTACACGTTAATATGACTTGGTTGGCAAGCTCGGAATATTCCTGGTTATTTATGCTACCTTCAAATATAGCCGATATAATATCTTGGTGACAAATCATATGAGGTGGGATCTCTACAGTGTCGTCCGGTAAATATGGTATTTTTTCTGTTCTGCCTTCTCCAATTTTAATAAGCCAATCATTGAAATCAGTTTAGCCTTCTGATCTCATATTTTGTTGCAGTTGAAGATGGGTAAAATGTTTCCACAGTGTGCTTGACTTTATACAGGTTTCAATAATGTCAGTTCGATTTCCATGAACAACGACAGGTAATGTTTGTCTAAAATCGCCACCTAACAACATTACCTTTCCACCAAATGGAAAAGTATTATCCATGACTTCACGAAGCAAACGGTCAATACATTGTAGGGCATAGCATTACATCATTGTGGCCTCATCTATTATAATTAATTTACATTTTTTCAACTTCTTTGCTTGTAATGATGTCATGCAAATATCTGACACAGAAGTTTCTAAAATAGGCACTGGCAGTTTAAATCCACTATGAACAGTTCTTCCACCTTCTAACAAAAGTGCAGCAATTCCAGTAGTGGCTATTTGACCTTGTGCTTGTACCAAACTCATTAATAAGTTATATGGATAGGTTTTTCCTGATCCGCCAGGTCCATCAAGATAGAAATAACTCTCTGTCACCATATCATCATCTATTGCCTTTTTAATGGCATTAAATGCTTGCAATTGTAGGGTATTTAAAATTGCAAGTCTTTCTTCTGTTCTTTCTGCTTGTAGTTGAATGTCATAGTCTTCAAAGTTTATGTCATTTGTAAGACCTGGATCAGGCACAACTTAATCCATGAGTTAAAAATACTTCTTGGATTTCCATTAACTCTTTTAAGTGTGCAATGGGTTCATTGTATTGTTGCATAAAGTCTTCAGCCATATTACTTTTAAAAGTCTACAACAAAGCTAATGCATTTGGAGCATTTGAGAAGATACAAATAAATGCAAATTGTTCTCTCATATGCCGTGGCATTTGACATTGTGCTGCTTCTTCTAAACATCTTTCCCATTCTGTATCATCAACTAGTAAGTTTCTATGTCTTCAGCTAAATGGAAGGATTCCTATACAATGTCATTAACAGTTCTTAAGTGTTCAAAACTTTGTGCTCCAGGAACATTTAAAAGTAATATCCGTAAGCAAAAACGTTCAACATCTCTGGGACTGACTGTGTAAATTCTTGGGATTATTTTATTGCCTCTGCTTTTTCTCGGTCTCCATAATCCATTCACAAAAACATAGTGATATGGAATTTCAATATATAATAATTGTGTTGCTTTTGAATCTGTGGAATTTAATTCAAACCATGGAGTTAGTGTAGTGTGACGATCTTCACTTTGCATTAATTTCATTTCCAGCATGAAAATACACTAAATGTCTTTGTGGCAAATGTGCTAATCTATATACTGCATGTGATTTATCTTGCATTTTAAATTTTAAAAGCCGCCACATAGCTTCTGGCGCACTGACATAGTGAGCATCTACATGAGATGCAAGTTCATCATGTACTAACTCACTACTTTCAGGGTTGTCTCCACTTTTGACAACTACAGTAGCTGCATCATAGCCTTTGTAAATATATTTGTAGACATATTTAATGGATTTGGTGGAAGTGCAGGCTTCTACATTGATGTGGGCGTTGTACTTCATGAGTAAATGTGGATTGTAGGGTACTACATATCTATTGTCAACTTTTTTTCCTTGAATAATTGCACTATCTCCTTCTCTTCTTTTATAAAGTGGATAGCCATTAAAATTGGCATAGGTTTTGTCTCTATAATCTCTTGGAAATTCTTTGGAACATTTCTTATTTTCCATACATGGTGATTGTGGATTAAGGTCACCACAGGGTCCATGAATCTTGCGATGAGTAACAATCTCATATAGTCTACCATATAGTTCTGGATCTGGTAGTTCAGCAACAATGACTGCATCCACTTTGTCAGAAGTGTCCAATTTATCTTTTTCTTGAAGTATTATCAGAAGATGTGCATGTGGAAGTCCTCTTTTTTTAAATTCAATGGTATATACATTAGCAAGACATTTGCCAAATAACTGACTGATAGTGATGTCACGTATTAATTCATTTAATTTAATCTTAAAAACTCTGGCTACTAAATCTGGTCTATCAGAAGAACTTTGTCCAAGAAGTACATTTTGTGTAATTTCTGGCCATTGTGGATTACATGTAAATGTAAGAAATAAATTGTGTTTTCCAAATTTGGTGACAATAGCCATAGCATCATTGTATCTTTCTCTCATATTTCGAGGAGATCCTTGAAAGGAAGATGGTAAAATGATGGCTTTGCCAGCTGTCATGTCTCTGCTTGTAGCCACGTCAGCAACATAGTCCATTAGTCCAGAATATTGTTCTACCCGTAGTTTATCTTGTTGATATTTTATAAAGTTTAAATTATTGGCCTCAACTTGCAAATAGGAATCAATAATCCATTGTTGTGTTAGTTTTCCACCACATAAAATTGGATTAAATGCATTTCAAATGGCAATTTGAGCTACTTTAAATTCAAGCAAAGAAACATTATTTCGGATACTGGCTTTAGCATTTGGGTAACTGGGAAGTGTTAATTTTGGTTGCCAACCTGCTTCTCCGTGTGGGAAAAAAAGGGGATATGTCATTGGATCTAAATTTGGACTTAAGATACTCATATTAATGAATGGTTGCTCTTCATTTCTGGGATATATTCTAATGTCTCTTTGAAATGGTGGTTCTCCTTCATCATTTTGAAACACCATTGCAACCTCATTTGATGTTGGCAAGTTACTGTATAACGTTGTTTATCAGTATGTCTGTCTCTTTTAAGCACCATGTTAACCTTTGGAATTGGTAATTGATGTCTTTGTGCATGAAGAAGTTGTTCATTTTCTACTTCTGCCAATTTTTTATGAGCTTTACTGTAGGGATTATTGTCCATAATGTTATTTAGCTCTATAAAAACACTGGGTAAGCATTTTTTATTTTCTTCCATCTGCATACGTTGGTCAACAATTTTATTTGCTCTCCTTCCTCTGGATGTAAATGTGAAGTGCGATGATAAATTTGTCCTTGGACTTTAAAACAGTAAGGACCATGTCCTGGTACATTAGCAGCTAATGTTGCCCCCATAGATGCAAAGGATATGGCACTATTGTAGGATCTTATGTTTGTCTTAAAATTTTTGTAGTTCGGAAAAGTAGGTTCAGTCATAATGTTTTCTAAATAGATAGGAAATTATTTCCTTTCTGGAAGTTTGAACTTGCCTTTTTGACAGCAACTAATAAATTGGCCATCTCTGGGTCTCTCCTGTTTAAAATAATAAGCCGCACAAAACTGACATTGAGTAGTCATGTCCCCACAACTATGAACCTCTACTGCTAAAGACTTGAGTAAAAGACAATTTGCAAAGCATATAGGAGTTTGAATTTCATATTCATCAGGTGAAATGTCATATGTTTCAACAAAAGGTTCTAAATGCTTTTTTTTTTCTTGGCTTTTCTTGGTATATGTTGTATTGGTTTAGGTAAAATGTCATGGAATGTTTCAGGAACAGGTTTTAAATGCTTAGTTTTTTTCATGGCTTTTTTTGGTATGTCGTATTTTTTCAGGTAAAATGTCATCTGATGTTTGAGGAACAGGTTGTAAATGCTTTATTTGCTTGGTAGTTTTTTTTGGCGTATCTTTAATTTGTGCAGGTGATAGTCTTTTGCTTGCAAGTCTTTTGCGTTCTTTTTCTCGTCAAATTTCCTTCTGCTCCGATGTCTGCTGGCTTTCTGCTCTCTGTCGTCGTTCTCTAGCTTGGCGTCTTTTCTTTTCTTGTTTACTCTCGTTATCAGCCATGTTAATCTGTAAAAAAATAATAATGTATCATTAGTTTATTTTGAGATGTTAAGTTTGTTTTCACAAAAAATTCTTATCAACAGTGTGGTTACGTTTTATAGTTAATATTGTACATTAGGTTTGTCCTTCAATTGCAATTTTGCCAATTGAATAGGGGTCTAAATAAGGCCATAACATATTTTTTTAAATAAGTTTTTAGTTAGTAAACATCTATCCAAAAGCAAGGTTTTCAGTAACTAAAAACTTATTTTAAAAAATATGTTATGTGCTTATTTAGAGCACTGTTCAATTGTGCAAATCACAATTGAATGAGGGTCTAAGACTGGAAATTTAGAATGACAAATTTTATTGAGTCTCTGTTTTGAGCCTTTTTTGTACTATGCAATTTTTCTTTTGTTCTGGCTACATTGAAGTTTGGATTTACTGTTAAACATTATTGGCCATAAAAGACAAAAAAGATGAGAAATGTGTTAGTTATATTTTGTTAAAAGTTATAGTTAGGGGTGGTGTTTTTTTTTTTTTTTTTTTTTCCTGTTGACATCGATGCAGAGCAAACATGTTTATTTAGTTTTCTCTTTTTTTTACTTGTTATACTGTACCTTGGTTGAAGTGTGATTTCAAGCAGAATCTTTGTTGGTCCTGTGTTGAAAGTCTTCGTCTGATGGTATGGTCCTCTATGGAAAGTCCTCGTCCGATGGTCTGGTCCTGTGTTGAAAGTCCTCGTCCGATGGTCTGGTCCTCTGTTGAAAGTCCTCGTCCGATGGTCTGGTCCTCTGTTGAAAGTCCTCGTCCGATGGTCTGGTCCTCTGTTGAAAGTCCTCGTCCGATGGTGTAGTCCTCTGTTGAAAGTCCTCGTCCGATGGTCTGGTCCTTTGTTGAAAGTCCTTGTCCGATGGTCTTTACGCAGTATCTGTTGTAAAAGAAAAATGAAAATGTTATTTGATTTGAATGTATTTGTAATAAAGAAATAACATTATTTTTGTGTCTTGTATTATTATTATTATTAACTTTTATTTGTAACGCGCCAACATATTCCGTAGCACAATACAGGGGATAAAAACAAGGGAAAATACAGCATTAACAAAATTCAAAAAATGGAGGACCCTGTTTTGAGCTTAGAATATTTGCAGAAGGTGCTTTTTCCCAAAGCATCATGGAAGACTGAAAACTCGCCACTTACAATCTAAAGGGAATGGAAGGGGCAGAAGTCAGGAAAAGATTAAACAGATAAGGAATACAAAGGGTCAGAAGAGAAGTGAAAGTTAGAAAAGTTTTTCATTTAGAGAGAGAGAGAAGGAACAGTGGTGAGGGCTCTAGCATTTAAAATGTTTTCTGCCCCTAGTGGTGAGATAATATATGCAAGTAGGAAAGTCAGGTGATTCCCATTTCACTATATATTTAATCAGAATTGGGGTGAGGGGCAGGGAGGGTGGGCAGAACTCCCAGAATTCAGAGTAACAAGTGAGGCCTTCTGAAACCAGATGCAGGTAAAATTTGGGGCTAAAAGAAAACAATAAAATATGGTATAAGGGACCAATAGAACAGAGAGGGAGAGAGAGAGTGAGTGAGAGAGAGAGAGAGAGAGAGGGATAGAGAGGGATAGAGAGAGTTAACAGAGAGGAAATGCAAAGACATGTGGAAAGGAGGAGATCTAGGCAAATTATACAGGCCATAAAAGGGGGAGGGGGAAGTAAAGCCAGACAAGATACAGTAAACATATGAAAAAGTTTGAACTAATTTTAGAAATAATTCTATGTCAGCAAATATAATAACAAGCATATAGTAGAAATATTAATAAAAGATATTGGCTCCTGGGAAGATGCAGCTTTCAAGGGTCTCCTCCATACCTGATGGTGTGTATAGAACTCCCAGAATTCAGAGTAACAAGTGAGGCCTTCTGAAAACAAGATGCAGGTATAATTTGGGGCTGATGGTGTGTATAGAACTCCCAGAATTCAGAGTAACAAGTGAGGCCTTCTCAAACCAGATGCAGGTAAAATTTGGGGCTGATGCACAAAAACCAGCATAGCTGAAAAATTCACCATATGTGTTATGGTGAATTTTTCAGCTATGCTGGTTTTTGTGCAACCTTTTGCAAATAGTTTAAATGTTGTTATGCTTATTTATGCTTCTTTGTAAGGCTTATAGGTTCTTAAACATTAAAGAAGAATATTAATTTAGTTTGCTATGTGTTTGTGTGAGTTTTGGTACAATCCTATTTTGTGCCTACCACTTTTGGTATGCTTATTTATGCTTCTTTGAAAGGCTTATAGTTTCTTAAACATTAAAGAAGAATATTAATTTAGTTTGCTATGTGTTTGTGTGAGTTTTGGTACAATCCTGTTTTGTGCCCACCACTTTTGTTATGCTTATTTATGCTTCTTTCTAAGGCTTATAGCTTGTTAAACATTAAAGAAGAATATTCATTTAGTTTGCTATGTGTTTGTGTGAGTTTTGGTACAATCCTGTTTTCTGCCCACCACTTTTGTTATGATTATTTAGGCTTCTTTCTAAGGCTTATAGGTTGTAAAACATTAAAGAAGAATATTAATTTAGTTTGCTATGTGTTTGTGTGAGTTTTGGTACAATCCTGTTTTGTGGCTACCACTTTTGGTATGCTTATGTAGGCTTCTTTGTAAGGCTTATAGGTTCTTAAACATGAAAGAAAAATATTAATTTAGTTTGCTATGTGTTTGTGTGAGTTTTGGTTCAATCCTATTTTGTGCCCACCACTTTTGTTATGCTTATTTAGGCTTCTTTCTAAGGCTTATAGGTTGTTAAACATTAAAGAAGAATATTAATTTAGTTTGCTATGTGTTTGTGTGAGTTTTGGTACAATCCTCTTTTGTGCCCACCACTTTTGGTATGCTTATTTAGGCTTCTTTGTAAGGCTTGTAGGTTCTTAAACATTAAAGAAGAATATTAATTTATATTGGCGGCCATTAAACATATATAGTTCATTTCTTTTTTGTACTTGTTATACTTTACCTTGATTGAAGTGTCGAATGACAGAGGGTCCCCTCCTAGCAATCTTAATCCGCCGGTCTTCTTGTAGTGTCTGTTTGAGAAATAAAGTGAATTGGTTAATTGTATATTTCTTCTTTTTGATTTAGCAAAGCATGGTCTTTTTCAGCATGTAATGTATTTTTCTATCTTACCTCTTCTTCTTTCTTGGAGTTGTTTAAAAGGGATTGTGGTTCACAATGCACGGTGCAAATTCTTGAGTGACGCTGTTGATGCAGAGTCTGTAGTAAAAAAAAGGAGAAAGATTGATCTTTAGGTTATATATTGAATTACAATAAATTAATGTCATCACATATTATAATTGTCTAACTGCGAGTTGTCGTCACGCTTTGCGGCCCTCGCAAAGGAAGGGCCGCAACTGACGACAACTCGCAGTTTCACCATGGCTCCCATCAGTCCTACTGCAGGCGTGCACGGGTAGCCGGCAAGCGTGCGAGCACGCACACGCGAAGACGTCGCGTGCGCGCGCGCACACGCGAAGATGTCGCATGCGCGGGTAGCCGGGCAGGCAAGTGTGCGCGCGCGCACGCGAAGACGTCGCATAAGCGTGCGCGCGCGCGCATCTACAGCCATGAGGTGAGGGAGAGAGACACGGGGGAAGAGTGACAAGGAGGGGAGAAGCAGGGGAAGAGATACATGAGGGAGGGAGAGGAGGAGGGGAATAGAGACACGAGAGGAGGGGGGAAGAGAGACACAGGGGAAGTGAGATACAGGGGAGGGGAAGAGAGACACAGGGAACAGGGGATGTGAGATACAGGGGAGGGAAAGAGAGACACAGGGGACAGGGGAAGTAAGATACAGGGGAGGGGAAGAGAGACAGCGGAGGGAGAGGAGGGGGAAGAGAGACACAGGGAAGGGGGAATAGAGGCACAGGGGAGCGAGAAGACGAGGGGGAAGAGAAACACAGGGGAGGGAGAGGAGGGGGAAGAGAGACACAGGGGATGGAGAGAAGGGGAGGAAGAGAAACGGTAGGGGAGGAAGAGAAATGGGAGGGAGAGGAGGGGAGGAATAGACATGGGGGAGGAGACACAGCGGAGTGGGGAAAAGATGAGGGTCAGGGGGTGGAGAGACACAGGGGAGGGATGAGGGGGGCAGAGACACAGGGGAGGGAGACGAGGTGAAGAGACACAGGGGAGGAAGACGGGGTGAGGAGACACAGGGGAGGGAGAAAGACACAGGAGTGGGAGAGGGGGAAGAGACACAGGGGAGGGAGAGGGGGAAGGAGAAACAAGGGAGGGAGAGGGGGGAAAGAGACACAGGGGAGGGAGAGGGGGAAGGAGAAACAAGGAAGGGAGAGGGGGGAAAGAGACACAGGGGAGGGAGCCCGCAAGCGTGAGCAACGGCTCGTATGCTCACAACCATATATGTGATAAAATAATTTTTTAGAAATAGAAAACAGAAAATTGGCATGTGTGTATGTATTCACCCCCTTTGTTATGAAGCCCATAAAAAGCTCTGGTGCAACCAATTACCTTCAGAAGTCACATACTTAGTGAAATGATGTCCACCTGTGTGCAATCTAAGTGTCACATGATCTATCATTACATATACACACCTTTTTTGAAAGGCCCCAGAGGCTGCAAAATCTTAGCAAGAGGCACCACTAACTAAACACTGCCATGAAGCCCAAAAACTCTCCAAACAAATAAGGGACAATGTTGTTGAGAAGCACAAGTCAGAGTTAGGTTAAAAAAAAATCCAAATCTTTGATGATCCCTAGGAGCACCATCAAATCTATCATAACAAAATGGAAAAAATATGGCACAATAGCAAACCTGCCAAGAGATGGCCGCTCACCAAAACTCACGGACCGGGCAAGGAGGGCAGTAATCAGAGAGGCAGCACAGAGACCTAAGGTAACACTGGAGGAGCTGCAGAGTCCCACAGCAGAGACTGGAGTATCTGTACATAGGACGACAATAAGCCGTACGCTCCATAGAGTTGGGCTTTATGCAGACTGGCCAGAAGAAAGCCAGTACTTTCAGCAAAAAACAAAATGGCACGTTTTGAGTTTGCGAAAAGGCATATGGGAGACTCCCAAAGTGTATGGAGAAAGGTACTCTGGTCTGATGAGACTAAAATGTAACTTTTCGGCCATCAAAGAAAACGCTATATCTGGCACAAACACAACACATCACATGACCCAAAGAACACCTTCCCCACAGTGAAACATGGTGGTGGCAGAATCATGCTGTGGGGATGTTTTTCAGCAGCCGGAACTGGGAAACTGGTCAGAGTTGAGGTCAGAGTCACATGCGCGCCACGTCATTAGCATATACCGGGTGCCGGCACCCAGTATATGCTAATGACATGATGTCACATGCGCCCAACGTCATTAGCATATACCAAGTGCCGGCACCCGGTGTATGCTAATGCCATGACGTCACATGCGTGGCATGTCAAGACCCGGAAGGAGCGGAGGCCGGAGCAGGTAAGTGAGGGGTAGAATGAGGGGGGGGTTAGAATGAGGAGGGGGGGTTTACAATGAGGGGGGGTTGAGGATGAGGAGGGAGGTTGAGGAGGGGGTCGAGAATGGGGGGATTGAGGTTGAGGAGGGAGGTTGAGGAGGGGGTTGAGGATGGGGGGGTTGAGGTTGAGGAGGGGGTTGAGAATGAGGAGGGGGGGAAGAGACACAGGGAAGGGAGAGGGGAGAAGAGACACGGGAGAGAAAGGAGGACACAAGAGGGGGGCACAGAGGGCACAAGAGGGACACAGGGGCCAGCACATTTCCCACCCTCGGCTTATATTCGAGTCACTCATTTTACCCAGTATTTTGTGGTAAAATAGGTGCCTTTGGCTTATATTCGGGTCGGCTTATACTCGAGTATATACTGTAATACCCTCCTTTCTGCATTTAACCTCAAGCCCAAGCTGACATATCACTGATCTCACGTATAGTCAAAAGCTCAGTTATTAATATGTGCTACACTTGGGTTCTGTGATTTGATTCCTGCTCTCCCCCTCTTGTTCATCACAGTTTAGATAGAACTTCATTTGTGCAGGACTTGAAAAGATATTTTGTGATACGAAGGAGAGCAAGCACTTGCTGGAGCCTCTTTCCTTGTTCCTTCTTATATAATGTGTGAAATATTACTGACTTGCAGCCTAACAACACAGATTGGACTGCTTAGTCCTAGAGTCACTGTAACCCCATAAATGAATTATTATAGGAGATTCACTAATCCATCACAAGGATTATTGTGGATAATGAAGGGCTGCAATTACAGTTTTCCCGATAGGAAAGTTTTTGCAACCTTCATGCTTTATGGCCCTTGTGATGATTAGTTAGTGGGTTCAAAGTCATGCAGGCTTATATTAATGTAACAGAGTAATTGTTGCTGGTGAGAACCTTTACACATAATAAGTTTATTAGTCATCATAATTATCAATTGTTTCATGCAGTATGCACAATGTGGAAGCTCCTAATTAAGGGGGCCCATCTGGATTGCTACCTTGTTGTGGTAAAGGGGCTTGTGTACTTCAATGAAGTTGGAGCTATACCATGTAGGGTCAGAGAAATCATGGTCCATTGGAGGAGGAACGGGCAACCCACCACTCCATTATCTTTGCCATGAAAACCTTATGGATAAGCACAACCAGACACAAGATGTGCTTGGCACACGGTAATCTATAGGGTCACGTAGAGCCGGACACATCTGAACAACTAAAATAACAACTTGGGGGGGGGCGGGGTACTCACCACGTATAGAAATCACTGTTTTAACTGACTACTGTTACTTTCCTTTAGAAAAGAATGTAAGTCAGGCGCTGTGTATTTTCTCATATGTCTTGTCAAGTAAGACAAAACCCATGAAATGTTTTTTTTATTAATTGGCTGTAATTTAAAACTACACACTGCTAATTTATTCAGTCTTAGTTTCCAAATCTCCTTCTCACACAATAAACAAGTAGATGGAAGAGGCATTGTAAGTTGCACTGCATTTGCAAAATGTTTCCCCACTAACAATTCTAAATCTTTAAAATAACATACTGTAAATGTTCTACTTTTGTGGTTCCTTAACAAAGAAAAAGACACTTGAAGTGGCTTATTTTTCATAATAATATTAATAATAGTGAGATAATGCATTAACTTAAATTATTGTCCTTACCCTATTGTATACATTTTTTTGTTGCATATGAAACAGACTTTCTATATAAAATATTGAGATATTCATAAACTATCTCTTTTAAAGTTCATTTTGCACAGTACAACATTTATTTGTAAGATAGCAAACTTTAATTATTAAATGTGCATGCATTAAGTTAATAAAATTGTAAGTAGAAATTGTTTAAAAAAACAAAACATGATTTATTGTTAAGCCTCATTTATGTATTGTATTAATTATATTTAGCTCTTCTATATAGCAATATAGAAAAGAGACAAGGGAGGAGATAATTGTGAAATCATAAAGATAACATCAAACACTGCTTAAAGTATAATCACAGAGGGCCTCATTCTATTATCGGTCGTAAATTGGCGGCAAAGCTGTGATTCCTTGCGGGGCTCCCGTTACCTTGCAATTCAAATAGGCGGCGCCGTATATCTTGCAACCGGCCGTAAGCTCTGAAAACTTTAAAAGCAAAAATAAATTCAAGACGGCACTGTAAAGCTCTGTAAATGCTAGGGATCATAATGGGGGACATGAGGATTAATAGCAACCCCCTCTCAAGCTTGCACATCAGCCCAAATCTGAGATTTAATTAACTGTTTATTTTCCGGCCGCAGCGTGGGCGGGTCTGAAGTGCTCCAAGCCCTCTGGACTTTTTACATGGATATGTGACATAAATTAAAAAAATAATTATTTACGGATTTGAGTGTAGGGGAATGTTGTGCTATGAATGCTAACACTTACAATCACTTTATAGTCTCCTCAGAGTGCAGGATGGCTTTATTATGGCTTTGTTATGTGCTTAATTGTGTGCCTGCGGGACCTTTTTGCTGCAAGTAAGCTGCGGCTCGGTTTTAGCCTTGCAGAGAGGCTTCCCGGAGCAATAGAATAGCAACCGGGATATTCTTGCGGCCGAAACTCTTGCGGCCGTTTTAGATCAAAGGCTTTCCTCCGGCGCGTGCGGCCGCAAGGGAGAGCAAGGCGCCGGCCGCAAGCCTGCCGGAATCCCCGGCTGGAGGGGAATAGAATAGCCGAATAGCTTGCGGCCGGTCCTTGTGGCCCCGCATCTCCTACGGCCGATAATAGAATGAGGCCCTTAGTGTTCACATTTGAATGTCTAAAGCTAGTTAAAAAAAAACTTTTCCAGCTCAGAATTCCGAGAAAAACAGTTATTACACTGCATTCTGGGAAGCTGAGCTGGGACATGCAAATGTGCCCACTACATAATATAACTGATCTGGCTACATCTCAAAATATTTTCATCATAGATGAATCTATACCCAAATTAAACTCATATGAATACATTCTAATACATTTAATCATTAATTAATTACATATTATTAGAGATAAAATTGCAGTGGTATGAGAGCTGTTCTAAGAAAAGAACAACATTTTAAAAATAATTACGGGTTTACGGCCGCCATTTTTTTCCTTGCTTAGCTGACTTTCGATTGCCTAAAAACACCAATTAAACCTCAAAATTGGCTTGCAACCTCACTCACAGGCTTCCTACCTCTCTCCCTGTGCTGTGTGTGTATTGTAAGTTAGTTTTTGAAGTAATTGGCGTCTTTTAGCGGTCTACCGATGGCTTCCGAGTTGAGGGGCTTGAAAAAATGTTTGCCATTAAAGTTGTATGTTTTTCAAAGTGTTGTGTGCCTGGCGCTCATTGGGGGCCTGCAATGAGCGCCATCGACACTCATTGCAGTCCCTGTCACTTCAAAGTTGTGCAGGCCTCGCGATGGGTGCCTTCTGCGCTCATTGCGCATGCGCCAGCCCATCATTTTTAACATGGCGTGAGCGAGGGACGTAGTTGCGGGGTTGGAGGCCCGCGGAACTTAGCCACAATGAGCGAAGGCACTCATTGCAGGGGTGGAGATGAGCACCGCAGGCACTAATCACGAGCCATGCAATACTTTACTGCACGCACTACTTTATGACTTTAACGGTCGAACCACCCAACCCGAAAGACCACAAAAAAATGCCAAATACCAGTGAGCCTGTGAGTGAGGTTGCCATTTTACACCGAACAGAAATTGGCTAAGCGAGAAAAAAAATGGCGGCCAAAAGAAGTTAAAAGGATGAAAAAGAGGCTGAAGGCAGTAAAAACGACCCCGAAGCCAGTAACACTTAGCGAAAGAAAGTAAACACGATCACAAAGCCAGTAACACTTAGCCAAACAACACAAAGCAACGGCACTCATTGCGAGGCACGCAAAACTGCAGCACAGACACAGAGGAGAAAGACACAGGGGAGGGTGTGGGGGGAGAGGGTAGAAAGAGACAAAGGGATGAGAGACGAATGAAAAGAGACACAAGGGGGGAAATAAGGAAAAACAAAAGACACAAAGCACGGAGAGAGGGGGAAACAGACACAGGGGCTCACGATGAGTGCTAAAGGTAAACATTGAGAACCACAAAAGTTGTGGGTTGCCAAGTCCTGCAATGAGCGGCAAAGGCCCGTACAGTAGACAGAGGGAGAGGCTCAACCGAAGGTGCTCAATGTGGGGCATTTTTGATGGGCAAGTCGCTAGTAAATAATATTAATTAGCTTTTAATTATTTCCATATTTTTATCAGAATTTTCCGACATAAATTATAAGCATGCATATGCAAAAATGCTAAATAAAAAAAACATGACTACTCTCTTCTATAACAAAAATACTTAATGGAAAACAAATTAACAAAATGATGCTTTCTAAAAAGACATATAGAAATAAAAGATGTAGTTTCTTAAGAATGCTTTTCAGGAATCTAACATTTAAAAAAATATCTTGAATTTTTGACTCAAATCTTTCCTAGAAGTTATTTAGAATATACAAGTAATTAAATAATGCAACTCGTGTAATCATTAAGGCCAATGGCAGATTAATCAGTTTCACAGTGCCTTTTTTGAATACTTGAGCACTTTTAAAGAAGATGGAGTAATTGTTTAGTGGCTTGGTGCAATTGATTTTCATTATGGATGGGGTTGGCTGGGTGTCGGTTAGGTCATCTGGGAGAGATAGCCTTTGCATAGTTAAATACAATGGAAAAATAAGCACTCCTGGTTGCATATTCAAAAGGAAAATTCCTGTCCTTGAACAGCTTCAATGACCTTAAAAAGTAACTTTCCTCAAAGCAAAATACGATACACAATTAACAAGAAGAAATTGGTTTGTTAGGACAATACCATCTTCATAAATCAAGCGTAAAGTTTTAAGAACAACAACAAGCAAACACAAAACATATATATTTAATATGTACTGTGGTACCATTAGCTTTTTTCTCTTTTACTCATTTTATTTCTTTTAAAATCTATACTCTATATATTACCATTTAATATATTTTTTATGAAGTTGGTGGGTTATACATTATCCTTAAACAATTTATGTTTAACTAAAAATAAGTAAAACAAATTAACAATTGATATAATTTATTATCAACCTTTAGTAAATTTCAGATATATGTAAATTAATTAAATCAGTGTTGGGTAACACCACTAGCAAATAATACCCAGTTATACTCCTAAATATTTATCCTCTATCTATCTATATATGCATCTATTAACAATGTATTTATTTCCTATACAAATTTTACCATTTTACTAAAAAAAAAAAAAGAAAAAAAAAGGTTTACTAAATTGTGATTCGGCCAATTAAAAAGGGCTCTATATAAGCACATGCCATATTTTTTTTTACAGAAGTTTGTAGTTGGTGAACTTCTATCCAAAAGCAAGGTCTTTGCTAACTAAAAACTTCTTTAAAAAAAAAATGCTATGTGCTTATATAGAGCCCTATTCAATTGGCTGAATAGCAATTTAACAAGGCTGTTAATGGGATAAGGAAATCTGAGAAGAGAATACAGGAGGTATATTCTTTATACTGAAAGGCTGATCAATTAGACAGTCATAAAAAAGGCAAAAGGCCTAGAAAGTCTGTATAAAAGGTGTCAAAATATAGCGCTGTTTTTCCTGTAATTCCCTAATTTGCGCTAAATACCGATATAGCTCACAATGTTAAATGAGTGAGCACTGGAGAGAGAGACAGAGAAAGGGAGAGAGAGAGACAGAAAAAAGACTGAAAACTAAGATAGAGAGCGCCACAGGAGATGCCCAAATCCTATCTACAGCATCCAGTGGCAAGGTACAGAATATTTTAATTGTTGCCTTGTTTCTTATAATGTGGTTGTTAATTGTTAAATGTCTTATAAAATCTCTATTCATTTTATTATTTTTGTAAGGGAAAAAGTTGGAAAGAAAGATTGCCACCAGAGAGCCCCAAAGTCTACTTACAACATCCAGAGTGAAGTTACAGAGTGTTTTCATTGTTTCCTTGTTTCTCATAATATGACTGTTAATTATTAATTGCTAATTGTCTAATAAAATCTACATTACAGTAATTTTATTTGTTTTGTACTGTTTTACAGATTATATCTGCGAGCAAAGAAGACCAGGCTAAGTTGAAGCGCCAGAGTATTGCTTTGGATGTAAAAATGCAGGTGCTAGACTGCCTGGAGAAAGAGGAGCAGCAAGTGGATATTGGAGCTCGTCTGAAATTGCCAACCTCCGCAATCTGTATCATCCTCAAGAATAAAGAAATAAAGAGAAGATAAAGTCTTCAGCGAACACTAATACTATATTTCCTGCAAAGAAAATTACCCTCTCCCAATGCTACAACATGAAAGAGGTGGAAAAGAGGCTGTACATCTGTATAGACAATTAATTGAAGCATATATAATGCCATATCCAGACCCAAATTGTTGGTCTGATTGTTTCAAAAAGAGGAACAACCTCTACAACATAAAGATCATATGAGAAGCAGCAAGCTCTGACACTGAAGCTGCTGCCACCTTTCCAGGCACTTTGAAGGACATTGTGGAAAGAGGCAACTATCCACCAGAGCTGATGTCCAATTGACGAGACCAGCCTCTTCTGGAAGCAGATGCAAAGCCACACATTCATAGCACGGGAGCACAAGAGAGCACCAGGCTTCAAAGCGGCCAAAGACTGGCTAACCCTTCTTCTGGGTGAGAACTCCAGCGGTTACTTCCAAATCAAGCCATTGCTGGTCTACCACTCAAGGACACCCAGCTCCTTGAAGGGCATCACTAAATACAGTTTGCCAGTCATTTGACAATTTAACAGGAAGGCCTGGATCACCATGGATATTTTCAAGGAGTGGTTGAGTGAGCAAACAACTTGAGGCTAATGGACTCCTAATAATGGACGATGCTCCAAGACACCTTACGACCTTGGCTGAGCTCCACTGCTGCATCCTAGTAGAAGTCGTGTTCCTGCTGCTCAACGCTATTTCACTCATCCAGCCTATAGAACAGGAGGTCATTGCAACCTATTATTTTCACCGCACATTCCGCCAGCTTGTTGACCAGACAGACAGCAAGTAAAAACAATCCATGATGGATTTCTGGAAGAAGTACACCATTATGCAGCCTGTCACAAATATTGATTTGTCCTTGAAGGAGGTGACACAGCAGTGTCTAAAAGCTATGTGGAAGAAGGTCTGGCCAGAGCTGTGGGGAAATATGCAACCAGAAGAGCACATCATAGTGGCGATAGTGGACCTGGACTGGGAGATGTGGACTCCCAGGACATAGAGGACTTGGTCCAGGCTTCGGGTGAGAGCCTGAGCAATGAGGACCTACAACAACTGGCACAACAGGGAGTTGACATAGAGCAACCCAAATAACTGTCAACTGAGTTTCTCAGCAACACTTTGCATCAAATCAATACAATTATAGATGATTATGTGGCAAATGATCCAGATGCTGCAGGGAGCAGAAATGCAAGATGCACTGTTCTTGGGGGTATGTCTTGCTACAGGCATCTGCTTGATGACTGCAAGAAAAAAGACAGATGTCCTGGACCGGTTTGTGACCAAGAAAGCCAGGCTTGAGTATGATCTTGACGCTTCAACATCTGCCACTGACATTGGATTGTTTTTTTTTTTGTTTTAAATATTTTTCTTATGTTTGCAGTTCATTCAAAGTTAATGTAAAGTTAACATTTCTAAATTCTATTGGCTTTGTGTCTTTTTTTTCAATGAGTTTCCCTATTTCTATCTTCCCTATCTTAAAGTGACCCCATTTAACTCTGTTTCACTTAACACACCTATTGCCTGGAATCTATCTACAGCGATAAACGGGTATTCCAGTTGTCATTCAATGCAAGAGCTACACAGGGCAGTTCGTCTTTACTGAGGTTGATGGCCCATCCTAACCTACAAGGGGAACACCAGGAGGTGAAGACTACCCCCCAGGGTTCCCACATGTTATACATGTTATTAGAGGCAGATGGTCAAATCCCCCAAATTAATTTTAAGATGGATTAATTTCTTTCCTGATTGTGGTAAGGAAGGGTACAAAAATAGTAACATTGAGGGATATTATGTGTTTTTACTATAGCTTTTCTCTTTTCACATTGCATAGTATTTTAGTAAATGTTTGCAGATCCTAGTGAGCACACACAGAATTTTGGAGGGGGCCATGTAATCACAGTTTAGACAAAACCACATGTAGAGCAGGCAGAGAGCAATATGCATCAATCACTCACAAAGCATTACATGTTCGGTAAGTGTATGATAGCTAGATTGTGTTTTACATATGATTTTAACTCTAAAATAGTGGGAGTCATGTAATTGAGGTCTTAGTCCAATTAAAACATATGCTAAGCCCCAAACTTTACAGAGGCTTATCACATGATTAAAAAAACTGCATTAAAATGAAAGTCCTTCTCACAAATAAACACCTTCGTCACAATAAGAGAATTTGACCAAATTAGGTCCCCAAAGAAGTAATCAGTCAAATAACTAAAAAATCTCATTAGCTACCCAACATATGCTAAAATAAATATTAACTCATTAACCCTTGCTAAAAATACCCAACCACCTCTCTAAAACACTGGTACCCATTGAAATATGTGTTAGTAATCTAAATATAGAGGTATCTTTGGATCATGCATTGGAATCCTTCTGATACAAATAAATGCAAACATGTTTTTGTCAATTAAAACAAAGTGTGAAACAGTCTATATTGACAAATAAAAACCCACTGCTCCCATTTTAAATGGATGGCACAGTTTTTTATTTTTAGGTTAATTTACAAGCGTTGCAAATGAGGATTCAAGGAGATCATTTGGCAACGCTGGAATAAAGATTGTAATTATATTTTATTTGCTTCCATACTGGATTTTTTTACCTAATGAGGAAATTACACCTTTGCTCCTTATCGTTTATTATAAGGGGTTTGGGGGCATAGGCAGAGTACTTTAAAATAGTGAACAGAAGGCTTATAGCCATCACTCCATGGACCGAGGTTTGATGGCTGAGAGTTCTAATGAACACTCATTATGGATCAGTAGAGTGCTAGAAGTGATAAAAAGGGCTAGATCATATGGGAGTTACAAGCACAAAAAAATAATTAAAGGGGCTCAATCAGAGAATGAACTAAACTTAATAGGCTAGTTCTATGGATATACTAACCCACTCAGAGTGCAGCCTCTTTTAGCTCACTTGTGCCCTCCACAGGGAGAAATATCCTGTAGTATATCAGTCTGGTCTCACTCAATAGACTAATGTATGTTTCGGCCTATATTGGGCCTATTTAGTGGGGTGTAACTGAATTCCCAAATGCACTCATAGCATAGCATCTTAAAATGCACTGTAGCCCTAGTACAGCTAATTTAAGTAATGTTGTAGCCAATAACAACAGATACACTGCAGGCTCAAGTGGTTCATATTGGTTGCAATATTGATTAAAATATCCTGGGTTTGTAGTGCATCAAGCCAAACAACTTTTCTAACCCCCTTTATCACTTTGATTCAAGCACATGCAGAGGCGAGAGGCATGCATGATTAGGCAAAATTATATTTTAATGTTCTAAGAGGCCAATTTCTATATCTTTCAACCTTCCTAATTAAATAGAAGCAGTGACTTATAAATATATGTATAGTTCACAGCTTCTGCAGTATTAACACAAATATAAGCTATCAACTTTGTGTTTCTGTTGTGATTAGGATTAGAGTTTTACATACAAAACAACCAAATATGTCCCAAATTGTAAAGAATTGCTATCTCATAAGTAATTTATATGATATATTGCTTAGTGAATACAGTGATGACCCTGAAGAGGCTTCAATGCTTGATCTTGATGCACTGTAGGACCTACATGTTGAACCTGTTAAATTATATTACATAGTTGATCTATTACACTATTCTGTGTAGCTACTATTTGAATAAATCTGTTCTTAATTCCTTTCTGTGTTTTACACCTCAGTTATATTAATATGATTAAAAAAATATGTTGGGAAATTTATTTCAATAACCACGCCACACAAAAAAAAAAAGAATATATGTGAATATACCTACAATAACTAACCCAGGTTAATTTTCTCATTGACCCCAGTAATAGGACAATAACCACATATAATCTTGATCTAATATATAAGAGCAACTAAATTAATATCCACAAATCAGTTCATTAGTGAAAGCAGCAAAGGCCCTTCATATAGGTACTAAGGTAATCCTCATATCTGCAATGCATAATCCTGGGATCACCATAATGTGGGATAGCACGTACAAATTATAAAAACAACCAGTACCTAAAGTGAATAGTGTAATATAAAACAATGAAACACCCATACAAAAGAACTATAGGCTGTCACAGACTCACATTGTTATATACTGTATATATATATATATATATATATATATATATTTATATATATATATACCCCCATAGGCTACCAGTTAGGGAACCACACAGTTCAAATTGGAATACATAGAAATATAACTTAACACTGGTCTGGCATCAGAATCCCACCTGACTGACCGTTTCGTTGTAAAAACAGCTTCTTCAAAGGCTTTCCTCTTTTCTCTTCAATTGTTCATGTCCCCAATTTATAACAACATCAAATGTAATTGGTACATGCCCAGTTACAAATAATCATCCTTATCTCTCATTTATTATGGATAAAATAAGTATTAAGTAAGAAAACAATGAGGTAATATTCAAAGACCTAAACTATTTTCCAGCTATTTACATGTATGTTTAGAAGTGCAATCTATTCAGTAAACAACAAATAGTTCACCTGTACAAAATACTGTTCAAATGTTTATTAGCAAGCAACTGCTTCTTTATAATTCTAGAAATCACTAGTATTAATTTGGGACGACAGAATAAATGCAGTAAAAATATTTCCAACATATTCCGTAAATTGTCACAAATTACTTTCCATTTTAATGCTCTATAATTATATATAATTATGGTATACACAGAAAAAATAAATTGAAGAAGGGAATACATTAAAGTAATATATTTGCATTTTACTGCAGCTTTTTATCTTAAAAGTAGAAAGCACAGTAATTACCTTTGATAGTAATGAAAAGAGTTAACATTTCTTCTTTGAATGTCTGATCACCAGAGACGTGTTATGTCATTTTAAACTAAGTGATACACTAAAATTGGAATGTTCTGATGGGTGACTGAATCTAAGGTTGCATTTTGAATAATTTATTTACATCACACAGTCACGCAAACATGCCGATGAAGACTTACATCAATGTCCTTTGGTACAAGTTTTATTTAGAGAAAAATAACTGTTTTAAACTTGCAGCCAAATTCTGGGAAAATAAAGTTTTTCTGCTAAATATATAGTTTAATTACCACAAATACAAAACAGTAGAAATCATTTCAAGAATTATACAAACAGAAGTGTACTTCACAAGAATCCACTTGAAAGTTATCTGTGCTCTTCTGTCCCTTGGAATCAGGCAAAATCCAGCTCGTGCTATCACAAAATACAAAATAGAAATAAAAAGGAGAGCGCAAAAACCACACATGGTGAAGAATAGCTCAGTGCTTTAATGAACATGAATTACTTTTGAAAGGTCAACACCAAGAGCAGAGAATAGTTAATATCCAGTTCAATTTGATAAAAAATAAAATCTCTATCAAATAGTGAGGGATATAGAAGGAGGTTCAAAAAATTTGCATAAAAAGAATGGTCTATATATATTAACCTACAGTATTACAATAAAAATATGAATAATAAAGGTATTGCAGTATATAGTGATACATTTTCATTGGACAAACATTTTGGTTAGGATAATCAGTCTAACTAAAATGTTTGTCCAATATAAAATGTATCACCAGTGTAGCTTTGGATCTTATCTTATGGTCATTGCCCTGCTGGATCTGGGTCTTGCAGACTAAAATAGCCCTGTATTTGGCTTCATCCATCTTGACATTAACACTGACCAGTTTCCCAGTCCCATCTGATGCAAACCATTCTTATAACCTCAACATGGACATGGTGTTGTCAGGGGTTTGAGCTAGCGCTCTTTCTGTGCTAAGCCTAAAAAGTAGAATTTGGGTTTTAACAGACCAGAAAACCTTTCCCATGTGTTTGCTGTATCCTATAGCCCCATGGACAATTACTTCCATTTCAGTTGTGTATTACTCAAGTTCTTTTAGAGCTGACCTCTTGGTTGTTTCTGTGACTAGGGCCCTATTTACCAGAGTTTGGGTAGATGACGTCCTCTAGACAGAGCCGTAGTTGTGCAATATTATTTCCATCTTTCAATCATGGATTTATTGGTGCTCTAGTGAATATTCAAATTTCGGCCAACACTGATTGATACTTCAGTTACACAATAAAAAATTAGGTTTCAATGATTAAAAAAATAAAGCAATATTTAGTATTAACCTTACTTTTACAATTTAACATTTACATTGAAAGCATATACAGTTAAGATTAACTCTAATAAAAAATGTTGATTGTAACAGAAGGATCAAATATTCTAAGATTTGTACAAAACCATTTAAAGTAAACACTATGGGCGTTATTCAACTGCAAGCCCCCAGATTACTTTATACAGGTCGTATGACTGCGGGCTTGGAATTTGCTACAATTACAGAGCGATTCATTTGAACAAGCACGCAATTTACAGCCCGAAATCCGAAATTTGAAACCGTAAACCAAGCAATTGTATGTTGCATTTCAGAGCATGATCATGATCAATTAAGCAAGGCCGTAACTACCAATTTAGAATCAGCCAATAGTAAAGACCATCATCATGACATCAGGAAAACATGGAGGTTAAACGTCAATCAATTAGAATTTAGAGTCTGATATGCGATCAGACTCACAATTTGACAATGTACAAAACAATAAAAATGAATGGTGATACTGTTTTAGTCCATGTGGGTTGCCTGATATGTATTAACTCATTGATTCCCAGGATTGATATGACACCAAAATTAACTTTCTATTGTAGATTTGCGAGCTTGAGACTGTTGTGCAATTAATTCTTATGTCTTTCATCGCTTTCCCCATTTTTAAAAGTGCAGGATTGATTTTTTATTTGCATTTACAGTGCTATGAACAGGTTTTTAACCCCCTGGCAAGTCCTATCTGGTACCCATAGGATTTTCTTCTACATTTGCCATTTAGGGGTGGGAAAACATTTTCAGGCTTGAGGAATTGTAGAAATGGAATAGCGATTCCCGATTTTAACGATTGTAACTTTTGTGGGCTTGAAAGATCCAAGGCTTAGATGGGTTGTAAGTTGCGATTTTGACAACCAGCATGTAGATATTTTGCGGCTCACAAAAATACACCAATTGAATAGCAAATTAGTTTACGGTCTACATTACGGCTCCAGTAACCAACAATTGCTCAATTGGGACCTATGATTTCACCATAACGATTTCAATGTAGCAAAGCCACCATAGTGCAAAGAAATACTGCACAGATTGGTAAAATGTGTCGGGCAAGATATTTTTTTATTTTTCAGTGTTATGAAACTCTTTTGGATGCTACTAGGGGGACAATACATTGTCTCCTTCTGAAACTAAAGGAAGATGGGGCCACTGAAGGAACAATATGAAAATCGAGTGTAAAAGTTGTTTAAAGTGTTAAAATTGGGCAAAAACTGATTTTGTTGTTTTAGTTATTGCTTTTATAGCCACTGAAGTCCTCAAAAATCCTCATAGATAATGAAGTTTAGGGTGTGACTTATGATTAAATTTGAGCTGTACTGATTTCTGTATTCTTTGATATGGTACATTATTTACATTAATTCATTTATATTAATAATTTGCATTCATGGTATTACCACATCTATATAATTCCAAAAGGATTACATTTTATTAAAAAAGAAATAATAATAATAATATTATTTTTTATATTTTAAATTGAAATAAAAATACTATTTATAAATAATAAAAAATGGAAATTTATTATCACCCCTTAATCAGGCTGAATAATAGATGTTGATATTATGTTTCCCCTGCAAGGTAACTTGCAGCATGTCCCTTAAATCTAAATATAACATCTGCCTCTAATCCCATATTCCTGATTAATTTTACAAAAATGATTTTAGAAAATACAAAAATACAATAAAGTTTGTTTGCTGAAATGTCAGTGGTTTCCAGAATTGTTTTAATATCTAGTTTTGAACATATTGCTCCTTCATATACAAATAGGAAAAGCATATGGCATTTAGGGATTTATTTGTAAATGCACTTATCCACAGTCATACAGTAGCAAAACAGCTGGTAAATTCTGTTTTAGATAGGTTTGCAGTGTTGACAGGCTTTCTAACTACAATATGATCTAACTCATAGTGATAAACTGGAAAAATAATATAATAGAATAGTGTTATAACTTGCTGCAACTGAAAAAAAAAAGAAGCTAGAAATAAAAATCAAATGGAATGATAATAACAGTGATAATAAATACTACACACATTCTTGACAGCAATTGCTCACATAGTGTATTTTAATTTCAGGCATACTTTTGTATTTTTTTAATTTCTACTGGATACTACTCAAACAGTATTTCAGTTAAACTATCTTTAAAAAAGACAAAGAGAGAGGAATTAAATGTTTACACATGAAATTCAAGAAATAAATATATCCCATTGTATTTCAATATTTGTATACAAATGTGTAGTATAAGATCCATTCATTATAATTTTGGCAAAAAGCATATTACCATCAATATGAGGGTGAAACTGGCAAGTAGCGTTGATGCTAGATTCCCAGAAGAAAAAAAAAACATACTTCAAAGCCGTATCGTGCAGGCTTGCAATGGGGAATATATGCAAAAACAGACATTGTATCCATTCTAAGCAATTGCAATCCTTAGGGAATCTACAGTCATGGCTGGATTACGCATTAGGCAAAGTAGGCAGCTGCCTAGGGACCCCTCCCATTTTTTTGCTTAAATACCCTTAAAAAATACTTATTTTTCTTAAAAACAAAATGCTGCAGTTTACAGACCAGCCCCCTGGAACTAGAGTACAGTATACAGTGCTCACTGTTCGCTTCCTCATCCCAATGCATTTCCTGCAGAGTGTACAGAAAGGGCAGAATCTCCACCAGTTGAACAGGAGTAGTAAGTAAGTTTATACTGTAAAATGTTTTTACATTAAAATGTTTTTATTTTTATTTTAGGGAGCCCTGGCTGAATATATTTTTAGAAAATAATAATAGGACACCCTTGAGGAATTACATTAATATAATAATTTGACAGTTGAGGTTGAATATTTATATTTGGCATAATAAGTGTTTATTTTTATGAGACACTGAATAAATATGTATATACTGTATTACTATGATGACCCTCTCTGAATATTTATACATTAATATGATTATTGGAGACCCTGGCTGTATATGTGTACATCTATAGTATTAGAGGGGACCTAATTAATATGTATTGCACAGGACCATGGCTGAATACGTGCACACTTATTTCAATGTAGGGGACCCTAGCTGATTATGTATATATCACATATTATAATTGTCCAACTGCATACTTTGTCGACACGCTTGTGAGCCTCACAAAGTGAGGGGAGCCGTTTGCGGGATTGAAGCCTTTCCGAGCTCGCAGGACTTAGGCAATGAACGACAAAGGCGCTCATTGCTCTGCTCGCCTCACAAAGTGAGGCGAGCAGTTGAGGCATTGAAGCACGCAGGATAGGCTGAAATGAGCACTTATGCAGCCGGGCTGCACTTAGGCTGCAATGAGCGCCGAAGGCGTTCATTGCAGCCAACGGCACCATCACACATGGAAGCTTGGGGGGAAAAAAACATGTCCTCGGAAAAATACCAATTTAACGGGCGAAGCGTGGAAATTGAAAAACACATTTACACACAGCACAGGGGGAGAGCCAGGAAGCCTGGGAGTGAGGTTGCAAGCGATTTTGAGCCTTATTTGCCATGTTTCGTCGGCTAAGGAAGAAACAAATTGGCAGACGAAAAACATAAATAATTTTGAAACTGAATGAAAACGAGGTTGGTGTACACCGTCGTGTATTTTGTGTCATTGCAGCCTAAGTGCAGCCCGACTGCATAAGTGCTCATTTCAGCCTGTCCTGCGTCCTTCAATGCCTCAACTGCTCACCTCGCTTTGTGAGGCGAGCAGAGCAATGAGAGCCTTCACACACGGGACTTAGAAAATACACAACGGTGTACACCAACAATGGCAGGCACACGCAAATTTGAAAATAAAATAAACTGCAGTCAACTCGCACCACACAAGCAGACACACAGAGGAGAAACACACAGGAAAGGCACAGGGGGCAGATGATGGAAAGAGACACATTGCATTCCCAAGCACAAAACTTGCAGGTTGACGAACCCTGCAATGACCCTCCCGTACAGTAGGCGGGAGGAAAGGTTCACAATGAGCGTCGGAAGTGCTCAGAGAAGCAAAAGCCTCACATTGTGTGGCAAACAGCATTGCCTGGCTTACAATTTTATTGCCGCCATTTTTTGACGGGCAATTTGCTAGTCACGTATATAAATGTGGACCGAGAACTTAGTTCGTAATGTTTGCGATGTTGGTCAGTTTTGAGCCCTATTTGTAGGTTTTCGTCAATCCAAAATCGGCTAAGCAAGAAAAAAAATGGTGGACAAAAAAATGTATTAAGAGGCCTTGCTCTAATATGTTTAGATTGTATGAGTAAAAGTGATCCTGACTGAATATGATTACATTTATATCTAGTGAACCCAGTTGTGGCTGGTGAAATGTTACCTTGGAGAGCGGTAGACTTTAGAATTATATATATATATATATATACACTAGCGAATTGCCCGTCCAAAGATGACAGCAATAAAATTGTAAGCTAGGCAATGCTGCTGGCCACACAATGTGAGGCTTTTGCTTATCTGAGCACCTTCGGCGCTCATTGCGAGCCTCTCCCCCATCTACTTACAGGCCTGTAGTGGCAGAGTGGCAGCAAGTGTCACACACAACGCCTCACACACACACATATAGCCTCACACACACAGGTAGCCTCACACTCACATAGCCACACACACACATAGCCACACACACACATAGCTTCACACACACACATAGCCTCACATACACACACATGCACACATAGCCTCACACACACACACACATAGCTTTACACACACACATAGTCTCACACATAGCCACACACTCAAAAATAGCCACACCCACTCACATAGCCACATACATAGCCTCACACACAGCCTCACACACATATAGCATCACACTCACACATAGCCACACACTCGAACATAGCCACACACACTCACATAGCCACACACTCACACATAGCCACACACTCAAACATCACACACTCAAACATAGCCACACACTCAAACATATCCACACACTCAAACATATCCACACACAGTCACATAGCCACACACGCACATAGCCACACACACACACATATAGCCACACAATTAGCCTCACACACACACATAGCCAGACACTCACACATATCCACACACTCACACATAGCCACACACACACACAGCAACACACATACTCTCACACACACATATAGCCTCACACTCAGCCTAATACACACAGATAGCCTCACACACACACACATAGCCTCACACACACACACACATCGCCTCCACACACACACAGCCTCACACACACACATAGCCACACACATAGCCTCATACACATAGACAGCCTCATACACAAACATAGCCACACACTCACATAAAGCCGCACACTCATAGCCTCACACACACATATAGCCATAGCCTCACACTCAAACATAGGCACACACATAGCCTTGCAACAGCTAGGCAATGCTGTTGGCCACACAAAGTGAAGCTTTTGCTTATCTGAGCACCTTCGGCGCTCTTTGCGAGCCTCTCCCCCCATCTACTTACAGGCCTGTAGTGGCAGAGTGGCAGCAAGTGTCACACACATAGCCTCACACACACACACATAGCCTCACACACACAGGTAGCCTCACACTCACATAGCCACACACACACATAGCCACACACACACATAGCCACACACACACATAGCCTCACATGCACACATAGCCACACACACACATAGCTTTACACACACACATGGTCTCACACATAGCCACACACTCAAAAATAGCCACACCCACTCACATAGCCACATACATAGCCTCACACACACAGCCTCACACACATATAGCCTCACACTCACACATAGCCACACACTCAAACATAGCCACTGACACTCACATAGCCACACACTCACACATAGCCACACACATAGTCTCACACACTCAAACATAGCCACACACTCAAACATAGCCACTGACACAGTCACATAGCCACACACGCACATAGCCACACACACACATATAGCCACACACATAGCCTCACACACACACATAGCCACACACTCACACATAGCCACACACTCACACATAGTCACATACTCACACATAGCCGCACACACATAGCCACACACACACACAGCCACACACATAGTCTCACACACACACATAGCCCCACACTCAGCCTCATACACACAGATAGGCTCACACACACACACATAGCCTCACACACACACATCGCCTCCACACACACACAGCCTCACACACACACATAGCCACACACATAGACTGCCTCATACACAAACATAGTCACACACTCACATATAGCCACACACTCATAGCCTCACACACACATATAGCCATAGCCTCACACTCAAACATAGGAACACACATAGCCTTGCACACCTACACATAGCCACACACACATAGCCTCACACTAACATATAGCCACACACTCACACACACATAGTCTCACACACTCAAACATAGGCACACACTCAAACATAGCCACACACAGTCACATAGCCACACACACACATATAGCCACACACATAGCCTCACACACAGACATAGTATCACACTCAAACATAGACACACACTCACACATAGCCACACACTCACATAGCAACACACATAGCCTTGCACACCCACACATAGCCTCACACTCACATATAGCCACACACTAAGCCTCACACTCACATATAGCCACACACTCACACACACACATAGCCTCACACACACACAGCCTCACACACTCACACATAACAACACACAGTCACATAGCCACACACTCACATAGCCACACACACATATATAGCCACACACTCACACACGCACATAACCTCACACACACATAGCCACACACACACACACACATAGCCACACACTCACACATAGCCTCAAACTCACACATAGCCTCACACACACAAATAGCCTCACACACACACATAGCCTCACACACACACACACATAGCCTCACACACTTACACATAGCTGCACACTCACACATAGCCACACACACACAGTAACACAAATAAAGACACAGAAGCAGTAACATATACACACGCACCTATATAGGGAAAAACACATAAGGCAGGGAGAGAGGGGGAAGGGAGAGAGGGAGAAACAGACACATGGAAGAGAGAGGGGGAAACAGGCACAGGGGTCAGAGAGTGGGGAGAGGCTCACAATGAGCGCTGAAGGCGCTCAGCGTGAGGCCCAAAAGTTGCGGGTTGGATGATGCATGGAATGAGCGGGAAGCAGGTGAAAGGCACCTTCGGCACTCATTGCGAGGCATGAAAGTGGCGGGTTGGACAAGGCCTGCAATGAGCGGCAAAGCCTCTCATTGCAGGGTTTGCTATGAGCGCCAAAGGTGCTCATCACTAGGCCCGTAAAGTAGATGGTTGGAGAGGCTCATTGCAAAGTTCGTGATGAGTGCTGAAGGCGCTGATCGCAAGGCCCGCAAGTTAGAGGGGGAGAGCCTCGCTTTGTGTGGGAAACAGCATTGCCAGGCTTCAAATTTTATTGCCGTAATTTTTGATGGGCAAGTCGCTAGTGTTTATATAGTTATGTTTCAAAACCTTGCAAGAAATATGTAGGATGAATACCAGATGATACTCCTGTATATTGTAAATAGCACTATTCCTATCTAAAAAAAGTTAATCCCTATTCATACACACAGTAACACAAATAAAGACACAGAAGCAGTAACATATACACACGCACCTATATAGTGTTATTTGTGTTTTTTTTCCTCTTCATTTATACATTTATATATATATATATATATATATATATATATTGTCAGTACATACTGTAGATCCCGTGTCTTTAATGCCTGATAGAAATATGAGACCACACCACACTATGCACTGCAGGACAGGGAGGGAGGTTCTGTTACACTGCTGCCCCTGAGCTGTGATTGTCTGAGCTGGATGGTCACTCCTCCCTTCTGCTTGTGATACGGTGCAGCTGCTTTGCTGTAATTGACTGAGTCGGACTCTAACCCCGCCTCTCCCCTGGTCACATGTTGATGCTGATGTGCTGTTATTGGCTAAGCTGGACTGCAGCTCCTCCCCTCTCCTGGACATAGAGCTGATACTGGGCTCAGTCTGACAGGTGAGTCTGACACTGGATCCTCTCGCCCGACGCAATGCGCATGCGCGGGGGTGATGCAATCAATCGTAGTTGTCAAACTGTGATCTGTCGCAAGCATGAAGACGAATCGCAGTTTGACAACTATTATTTGTGGTGATATATATATACAAATATATATACATATATATATATATATATATATATATATATATATATATATATATATATATATATATATATACATATATATATATATATATGTGTCATGAATTTCCCCAGAGCCCAGCAACGGCAACAAAATTATCTAATAAAAAACTTTCAGGGGCTTAACCACATTACTGCCCAAGGCCCCCAAAAGGTAGATCCAGCACTTACTACAGTTCAGAGATATTTTCATTATGTTTAATTTTGTGTAGAGTAATAAGAAAATTTACTGTTATTTTTTTTTGTTTTTGCCTTTACGAGATGATGGGAAGGTATTTTTCATTTGTTGATTCTGAATTAAAACCTTTTCTTTAAATCCCAAATAATTAGAAAAAGCATTAAGTTAAAGGCCAGGATTGTCAGACCTTTCCAGTTAATGTTTCAGAAAAGGTTTAATAGAAAATATCTTTCAAATGAGATATATGCTTGTTATTTTACATTAGAACCATTCTTTACATGAACAGTTGAAATTAATGAAATAATTAAAAAGCTATAACAGAAAATTAGCACAGAGAAAAAGGCCACCAAATAGGTACAGAAGCAGTATTTGTGATAAATAAATCCATATGCTAGTTAAGAGGATCACGGCAAGTTCGTTCTCAAGAGAATGCAGCCAAAAGTTTGGAATGTAATCATATATATAGTTTTTGTAGTTACTACTTGTTGGTCAAGCTATGTTAAAAATAATGGTCTTGCACATGCGCAATGATCGCTAAATGCGCTCATCGGGAGGCCCGCAAGACTTTGAAAAAGGCTGGCAATGAGCTCCAAAGGCGCTCATTGCAAGCCCCACGAAGAGCGCTGAAGTACATACGCATGCAACACTTAAAAAAAATACAACTTTAATGGCCACCATTTTTTTCAAGCCTTCGGAAGCCTTCGGAAGCCTTCAGAAGACCGCCAAAAAAAACAATTAATTACATACATCACAGGGGGAGACGCAGGGAGCCTGTGAGTGAGGTTGAAAGCTAATTTGAGGTTTCATTGGTGTTGTTAAAAAATCGGAAATTGGCTAATCGAGGAAAAAAAGGGCGGCTTTTAAAACCTGTAACTTCTAATAAAGGCTCAAAACATGGAAGAAGGCAGTTAGACTTAGGCACTCATTGTGTGGCCTGCAAGACTTTGAAAAAAGATCAATAGGAGCTCATCGCGATGCACGCAAGAATTGAGCAAGGAGAGAGAGGAGAAAGACACAGGGGAGGTAAATGGGGGAGAGAGTTGAAAGAGACACCGGGGTGAAAGACGGGGAAAAAAAGAGACGCAGGGAGGGAAATAAGGGAAAAACACATAAGGCAGGGAGAGAGGGGGAAGGGAGAGAGGGAGAAACAGACACATGGAAGAGAGAGGGAGAAACAGGCACAGGGGTCAGAGAGTGGGGAGAGGCTCACAATGAGCGCTGAAGGCGCTCAGCGTGAGGCCCAAAAGTTGCGGGTTGGATGATGCATGGAATGAGCGGGAAGCAGGTGAAAGGCACCTTCGGCACTCATTGCGAGGCATGAAAGTGGCGGGTTGGACAAGGCCTGCAATGAGCGGCAAAGCCTCTCATTGCAGGGTTTGCTATGAGCGCCAAAGGTGCTCATCACTAGGCCCGTAAAGTAGATGGTTGGAGAGGCTCATTGCAAAGTTCGTGATGAGTGCTGAAGGCGCTGATCGCAAGGCCCGCAAGTTAGAGGGGGAGAGCCTCGCTTTGTGTGGGAAACAGCATTGCCAGGCTTCAAATTTTATTGCCGTCATTTTTGATGGGCAAGTCGCTAGTGTTTATATAGTTATGTTTCAAAACCTTGCAAGAAATATGTAGGATGAATACCAGATGATACTCCTGTATATTGTAAATAGCACTATTCCTATCTAAAAAAAGTTAATCCCTATTCATACACATAAAGACGTTATACATTAACTCAAAAACGAAACTTTGAAAAGTTTTTTATGAGAATTCAGTCATTTTTTATTAATAGGAAGTATGTCATAACACAAAAAACTTTAATTTTAAGGGGTACATTTTTTTTAAAACACTGTATAACATTTATTACATAAGTACATTTAAGACCAAAATCATTATTGTTCAACATTGCCATAAACAACTCAAAGTCTCTGCTTGAACCAGACCAAGTGACCAAGATATCATCTATGAAACGATGCCAAAGTAAAATATTCTTAGAAAGATTTTCCATATGATCTAAAAAAACACACAACAAACCTAAGGGGCACATGCCGCCACCATGGCCGTGACCCTAGTTTGATGGTACCATTGCTTGTTAAATAAGAACAAAAATCTTATAAGTACACATTTTAACAGGGTTAATATAAATTTGTTGAATTATTCATATGGTTTACCTTTTGTACTAAGAAAATGTTCCACCGCTCCTAACACAAAATTGTGGGGTATACTTGAATACAACTGCTCTACATCAATAGCCATCCAGGCATTTTTAATCCTTCAAAAATGATGGTATGGATTCTACGTATTCTTTCAAATAGTCAACAAGGCAGACACTAATCTTTTCTGTTAAATAGTTTTTTCCCAACACCATTGGGTGGCCCGGAATTGGTGAAACATTCTTATGCACTTTAGGCAGTGCATGAAATGTTGAAATCATAGGGTGATTTGAGATTAAAAAATTATCTTTGCCATTGTATACAATTGCCTTCAATTCAACACTAAATTATCTTAGTTGGCATTTGTGGATTTATCAGAAAGGATTTATTACACATCTTAAGGTTGTCTACATTGTCCATAAGAACAATATCCCCCCTTATCCTTTTTGTTGTATGTGTTATGCACCAAGGAGTATATATTTATGATCACTAATTAGTGTCTAATATGAAGTATGGTTATAAAAATACTTTGTTTCACTTAACAATCACAAAGTACATTACTTGTGTACTCTGGCATTGAGTAATCGCTGCATACAGTATCTCATTGTTGTGTCTGTTTTATGTGTAATATGCCTTTTCTTTATTCCAATAATTTCAATTCCTCTTCTTCCTTTTTCTCTTTCCTGTATCAAACATTTTCTTCTCCACTACCCAAAAATGATATATTATATAATTATAATATAAAGTTCAGGCTTTTGGAGGTTCTATTTCAGCTTTAAATTCTGCTTACTGTTGCCTTAGCAATGAAGAAAGCTCTTCTCCTACCATATTATAATGATCAGCAAATATGATGTATCTTCAGGGGTGCTGTTACTTACATAGTTACATAGTAATTGAGGTTGAAAAAATACTTTTAGCCCATCAAGTTCAACCTTTTAGAATCTCCTCTGATTTGCAATATGCAGATTAATTGTTAATTGATCCAGAGGAAAGCAAACAGAAAAAAACAAAAAAACAAATGAAACCCAATTGTCTCAAAAGGGAAAAAAAAAATGCCTTCCTGACCCCAGATACTGGTGATCGGATTCCTCTGTGGATCAATGCTCCCTCTCTAATTAACCAGGATAACCCTGAATGGCCTTTTTATTTAAAAATATATCCAATCCCTTTTTAACGTTATCTATAGAATTCCCTGTCACCACCACCCTTGGTAGAGAATTCTACAGTTTAACCACCCTTACTGTGAAGAATCCTTTTCTTTCTTTAAGGTGAAATATTTTTACTTCTAACCTCAAAGGATGTCCTCTTGTCAGTTGAAAACCTCTTGGTACAAAAAGCACCCTTGGCAAATCTTTATAATGACCCTGGATGTATTTATATAGGGTAATCATATCCCCGCTTGGACGCCTTTTGTCTAGAGAAAAATAGGTTTAATTTGGTTAGTCTTTCTTCATAACCTAAAAGTTTTATTGCCATTCTCTGTACTTTCTCCAATTCTAAAATGTCCTTTTTATGAAGTGGTGCCCAAAACTGTACTCCATATTCCAAATGAAGGCATACAAGGGATTTGTAAAGTGGCAGAATTATATTTGCTTCTCTGGCTTCTATACCCTTCTTCATACATGCTAATATTTTATTTGCCTTTGCAGATGCTGCTTGGCATTGAGAACTGTTACGTAGGTGGTTGTCCACAAGCACTCCCAAATCCCTTTCAATATCTGATACCCCTAGATTTGCTTAATTAAGTTTATATGCTATTTTTCCTTCCTAGATGCATAACCTTACATTTATTCATGTTAAATCTTACCTGCCATTTAATTGCCCATTTTGTGAATTTATGCAAATCCCTTTGGAGGGAAAGTACATAATTTCCAATGTAATTACCTTGCACAACTTAGTGTCATCTGCAAAAATGGAGACAATACTTTCTAGTCCTACTTCTAAGACGGTAATAAATATGTTAAAAAGGAGAGGACCTAATACTGAACCCTGAGGAACCTCACTTACCACATTAGTCAAATCTGTACCATTTACAACAACAACTTCCTGTCTTTTAGCCAATTCTCAATCCATGTGCATATATTTACTGCAATTCCTGTATGCCTTAGTTTGCACAATAATCTCCCATGTGGCACGGTATCAAAAGCCTTTGCAAAATCTAAAAAAACTGCATCTTCTGAGTTGCCTTGATCCGGGTTCCTACTAACCTCCTCATAGAAACTAATTAGATTTGTTTGACATGACCTATCCCTCATAAATCCATGGTGGCTCCTACTTAATCCTGTTTGAATAGTTTTTTTAATTTGATCCTCCGCTATGTAACTCTACCCACAAACATTCAGCATTACCACTTGTTCCACCATAAATATCTTCTTTGAATATAGGCTTATATTTGTACTTTACATATAGAGATATCCCTCCTCTTTTACCATTTCCCCTGTCTTTCCTAAATAGGTTATAACCATCCACATTAACCTTCCAGTCATGAGACCGACCATTCTGTATTCTACTTTATTGTGGATGTGTTATTACAACCATACGTTAGCAAAGAGGACACAGATATTTAGAAACTAGAACTTTATTGCACAGTAAATCAGTTTTATAAAATGAAAGCTTTAGAACTAAAATTTTATAAAAAACCTATTTATGTGTTCATGATTTTATGACAATTAGCAACTACTAAACTAATGACTAAACTAGACTAAACTACTAAATGGCATGTACCATCTTAACTATTCAGGTAATCTTTTGTTATCACTAATTAAATATTAAATATTATCTTGTTTAAAGTGAAACATTTAACTATTTTAAACTCATCTAATTTAAAACAAGGCATACACATTTCTCTAAAACTTTGCAAAACAATGGTCTTGGTAATCTTACCTGAAATCTAAAATATGAGGGAGGCTGACATAATTATCTCAACCATATTATAATATCATCTGAAATAGGAAGCAGGTAGTATAGGCACAGTTAGGAAACAGCATTTTTCAAGTATTGGCAAAGATTCTCATTTGGATAGAGGCACAATCTGGCAATCTACATTCTTCAGTTGAGCTTCATAACTACCATCCTGATAGCATTGTGCAGCATCACTAGCCTGATGTTGTGCCCACCTGGAGTACCATTATACATTATACCCCGACCCCAAGAGTCTGATAATCACAACTGCTCCCCCATTCTAGATGCAGCATCCCATTGACCATCTCTATCAGATAAACCCCCGGCATGCAGCAACATTAAGTCCAAGTGTACGTTCTTGTCTGGGGTGAGGCAACCAATATTTCAAATATGTCCATAGTCCAAAGATCAAATTGGTGCTTAGGGATGCAACTCCAGGGGAAGCACTCAGTCTCACTCTTCTTTCCCCATTTTTCTGTGTCTGCAGGGAGACACAAGCAGTGGGGGGCACTGTACAAGTACCGCAATCTTGTGCAGTAACCCCTGCTGAAACAGGAAGGATACTGATCTCTGTTGGGTAAAAAGAGAAAAACAATCCTCCTATTCTGGCCCACCGCCTGAGACCTGATTCTGAGTGTGCAAGGCAGATTTTTTTTCACTATTCTCCTGGGGAAATGTGAAGATCTCATTTCCCACTATGAAAAACAAAATGCCATTGTACTCTGATAGAATGCAGCTGATTCACTGTGGAGATAGGGACAGTTCCATTTGTTAGCTGGCAGTGACACCTTGTGGTTGTATAAGTGTACAAATTTTTTTTTGTTGTGTCTTCCCGCACTTTTTGCTCTGTAGGTGCAAGGCGGGCAAGCCAAGACCACGGTTTTCCCTGCCTCCTGATTGGCTCTTTTATGGACCATTCAGCTGCATACCACGGAGGCACATATGTTATTGGTTAGTTATAATCTAGGCTGGGAATTTGAATACGTTCAGCCCTTTGTTCTGTAACTGCAAATATACTGTGCCTGTAACCAGAAATAAACTCTTCTTGGGACACATAGACAATAATGTGTTTCATTTAGAGGGAAGACTACTGAGCTAAATTGTAATTGAAATTCATAACAGGTTTGATAGGTGTATATTTAAATTTGCACATTCTATAATAGTTTGTGTTCTGTATAAGTTGCTAACCAGGACAGCTCTTATCTTCTCTGATGATTTTAACATATATATCTACTAGATATCTTGTTTCATAAGCATATTCATCTAGTCAGAGAAAGTAATATCTGCAACCTCACTTTATGAAGCCTGGAGCATAACTTACTAGAAATGGAACTTTCAGTGTGAACAGAACCTGTCATACAGGGATAGTGAAAATGGCATCTAACATCATGAGATAAACATAAATAGGGTAATCATCATAACATAGGATAATCACCATAACATAAAAATATATGAAATAACTATAAAACAACTACTGAGCCCAGTCCCACAATCACATACATAAGAATCCAGATATTGTTAGCTCCCTCAAGTCATAATGCAAATAATCAATACATTACCATAGCAATAATGGTCAGCCTTGCTATTCCAGCACAATACCAATGCTCAGTGTCACCAATCTGGCGCAGCATCACCACGCCGGTGCATTGTCAATTTGGAGCACCACCACCCAGTGCAGCACTATCCTGGTGCAGTACCAACAAGCAGTAGCACCAACCTGGGACCACTTGATGCACCAACATCCCAGTGCGGAATCAACATGTACAACTACCATTCTTATAGCATTGTACAGCATCACTATCTTGGTGCAGTGTACACCTGGAGTTCCATTAACCCAATACCCAAAAAGTCTGATCATCACACACAAACTTTAAGTTGGGCATTTTAAGACATTAAGGTTCTTGGTTTGAAACCACTCCAGTTAAGCCATCATTCTGTGTTTAGGGTCATTAGCCTATTGGCAGTTGAACCTCTGCCTTACTCTCAAGTCAAATTTTTCCTCTAAAATTATTGTATTTGGTTCCATACATCTTACCTCATCATCTACACAACATGATACTACTGCCATCAATTCACATATGATGTACCTATGTATTTGGTGCTTAAAGGGATAGTAATGTCTTCTAACTTGCTCTGCTGCATCTGGTAGAGCAAGTTATATTAAAATGTAAACAAAATTGTCTTTATTTGTAGTGTGATGTGTTTGCTTACTTTCCAGCTCATGCTTATTTAATTGTTTTACCGAATTTAGGCTGCCCCCAGGCAGGTGTTTTCTTATGCAGCCAATAGTTGCTCAGGTCGCTCGTTCCTGCTTTATTGCAATGGGGAAGTATCATCCAATCAGATACTTCCCCATCGCGTCTCAACATACCAGCACTGTACTGACAGGCAGAGAGCTCATGTGACAGCCTCTGCCTGTCTATTGTGCTGCTGATCCCCCTGCTGATCCCCCTCTTGGTCCCCCTTGCTGATCCCCCCTGCTGACCCCCTCTTTATCCACCTTACTGATTCCCCCTGCTGATCCCCCCTGCTGGCCCCCCTCTTTATCCACCTTGCTGATTCCGCCTGCTGTTCCCCCCTGCTTACCCCCTCTTGGTCTCCCCTGCTGATCCCCCCTGCTGCCCCCCCTCGTTATCTGCCCTGCTGATCCCCCCTTTGTGAATGACTGTGTGAGTGTGACTGAGTCAGTGTGACTGAGTGTGTGAGTATAACTGATTGAGTGTGACTGACTGAGAGTGAGCGACTGAGTGAGTGAGTGAGTGTGAGTCAGTGTGAGTGAGTGTGTGAGTGTGACTTAGTGAGAGTGACTGAGTTAGTGTGACTGAGTGTGTCTGAGTCAGTTTGACTGAGTGTGGGTGAGTGTGATTGAGTGAGTGTGACTGAGTGGGTGTGTGAGAGTGACTGAGTGAGTGTGTGAGTTTGACTGAGTGAGTGTGTGATTGAGTGAGTGTGTGAGTGTGACTGAATGAGTGAGTGAGTGTGTACGTGTGACTGAGTGAGTGTGACTGAATGAGTGAGTGTGTGACTGAGTGAGTGTGACTGAATGAGTGACTGAGTGTGTGTGTGTGTGTGTGTGACTGAGTGTAAGTGTGATCAGTGTGAGTGTGACTGATTGAGTGTAACTTAGTGAGAGTGACTGAGTGAGTGAGTCAGTGAGACTGAGTGTGTCTGAGTCAGTTTGACTGAGTGAGTGTGTGACAGAGTGAGTGTGTGAGAGTGACTGAGTGAGTGACTGTGACTGACTGAGCGAGTGTGATTGACTGAGTGTGACTGAATGAGTGTGTGAGTGTGACTGAGTGGTGATATATACACACAGACACACACACAGACATATATATATATATATATATATATATATATATATATATATATATATATATAAATGTATACATATCACATATATATCACATATATATATATATATATAAATATAAAATATATATACTCACATATATATATATATATATATATATATATATACATACACACACAGTCACATATATATTTATATATATATATATATATATATATATATATATATATTGTAACGTTGTCCAGCAAGGACAGATAACCTGCACTAGAATCCAGCAAGGGATCTACATAAGCAGAAGAATGAGTAGAGCTGTGCATCCATGCTTGAACAGAAGGGGAGCGTGTGAGCTGCGGCCTAATAAAGCCAGTACACCTGACCTAAGTCAGGAGGATTTAAAGGGCTGCGGCGTGAGCAGAGAGGGGGCTAGCTAAGTTCACAGGAGATAAGGAGTCTGGAAGAAACCTTGAGCAGAGAGAGCTGTTTTTGAGAAGCTGCAATACTGAATGCTGGAGTGCTGTTTTTCTTCAGCTGCAAGTAAAAGGTCTTGCTGGATCTGCAAAGAAATCCTTATTAAGTACCTGTGGGACACTGCTGAGTTACCTAACTGGAGAAAGCTGCATGGCAGACTGAAGCTAGTGAGGAGATGGACACTCCATTTACCATAAGTTCAGAAACCTTTTACTTAAATTATTATACCCCAGGGAAGAGGCTGAGTGCTTGTCCTGTTAAATTGCAGTGTTCCTATGGCAATATCAAAGGGTCCCTGGCGTGAAGCATATGGGAGAGTAGGGCGGGCCCTATGCTTCATCCAAGGTTATTTAAGTGAAGACGTGGAAAGGCCACAGGCTGGCACTATATAAGAGACTAGTCGTAACCTGGGCACAAGGTGGCACTACACCACATATACAAAACTACGGATACTGTAAGAGACTATCTGTATCCGGGCCACAAGCTGGCGCTATAAGGGACTGTTTGCATCCTGGCCACAAGGTGGCACTACAAGAGACTGTTGGTTTTCTTTAAGAATTATATTTTAACCTGTAGTAGAAAAGCTGCTCAGGTCATAGTCAGGGTGTTCCAGAGTCTAAGTAAGCCCGTTTACGTAGATGTTTATTTTTCTGACTATAAGCTATTTAATTTGTGTTTTTGTAACTACTCAATAAAATATATAAAAAGAGCCCAGAAGTCTCTACCATTTACAGTCCATCAAAGGGTACCTTGTTACAATATATATATATATATATATATATATATATTTATATATATATATATATATATATATATACAGTGGAGGAAAAAGTAATTGATCCCCTGCTGATTTTGAACGTTTGTCCACTGACAAAAAAATGATCAGTCTATAATTTTAGTGGTAAGTGTATTTTAACAGTGAGAGACAGAATAACAAAAAAAAAAGAACAAGAAAAATGCATGTCAAAAAAGTTATAAATTGATTTGCAGGTCAGTGAGGGAAATAAATATTTGATCCCATTTCAGTCAACAAGATTACTGGCTCTCAGGTGTCTTTTATACAGGTAATGAGCTGAGATTAGGAGCACTCTCTTAAAGGGATTGCTCCTAATTTCAACTTGTTACCTGTATAAAAGACACCTGTCTAAAAAAGCAATCAATCAATCAGATTCCAAACTCTCCACCATGGCCAAAACCAAAGAGCTGTCCAAGGATGTCAGGGACAAAATTTTAGACCTACACAAGGCTGGAATGGGCTACAAGACCATCGCCAAGCTGCTTAGTAAGAAGGTGACAACAGTTGGTGCGATTATTCGCAAATGGAAGAAACACAACATAACTGCCGGTCTGCCTCGGTCTGATGCTCCATGCAAGATCTCACATCATGGAGTTTCAATGATCATGAGAACGGTGAGGAATCAGCCCAGAACTACACGGTTGGATCTTATCAATGAACTCAAGGCAGCTGGAACCATAGTCACCAAGAAAACAATTGATAACACACTACGCCGTGAAGGACTGAAATCCTGCAGTGCCCGCAAGGTCCCCCTGCTCAAGAAAGCACATGTACAGGCCCGTCTGAAGTTTGTCAATGAACATCTGAATGATTTAGAGGAGAACTGGGTGAAAGTGTTGTGGTCAGATGAGACCAAAATCAAGCTCTTTGGCATCAACTCAACTGAATGCTGCCTATGACCCCAAGAACACCATCCCCACAGTCAAACATGGAGGTGGAAACATTATGCTTTGGGGGTGTTTTTCTGCTAAGGGGACAGGACAACTGCACCGCATCAAAGAGACGATGGCCGGAGCCTTGAACCGTCAAACTTGGGTGACAACCTCCTTCTCTCAGTCAGGGCATTAAAATTGGGACGTAGATTGGTATCCCAGCATGACAATGACCCAAAACACACAGCCAAGGCAACAAATTAGTGGCTCAAAAAAAAGCACAATAAGGTCCTGGAGTGGCCTAGCCGCTCTCCAGACTTTAATCCCATAGAAAATCTGTGGAGGCAGCTAAAGGTTTTGAGTTTCCAAACATCAGCCTTGAAACCTGAATGACTTCAAGAGGATCTACAATGAGGAGTCGGACAACATTCCTCATGAGATATGTGCAAACCTGATGGCCATCTACACGAAACATCTGACCTCTGTGATTGCCAACAAGGGTTTTGCCACCAAGTACTAAGTCGAACGGTTTAAATACTCATTTCCCTCATTGACATGCAAATCAATATATAACTTTTTTTACATGCGTTTATCTTGTTTTTTTTTATTTTGTTATTCTGTCTCTTACTGTTAAAATAAGCCTACCATTAAAATTATAGACTGGTCATTTCTTTGTCAGTGGACAAACGTCCAAAATCAGCTGGGTGTCAAATACTTTTTTCCCCCACTGTATACACACACAGACACAAATATATATATATATATCACATATTATAATTGTCAAAATGTGAGACGTCATGCTTTGCGCTGTTGCGCACAACTTAGGCGATGAACGCCAATGGCGCTCATAGCCTGCGAGCCTCGCATAGCTAGGCGAGCTGTTAAAGCATTCAAAGACGTGGGACTTAGACGAAATGAAGCAAGACGAGCCATTGAGGCATTGAAAAAGGGCGAAACATAGCCTCCAAGTAGTAATGTTGCGAACATAACATTTTCGGTTTGCGAACCGCGAACGCGAACCGCCGCAAATGTTCGTGAACCGGCAAACCCGGCGAACCGCCATAGACTTCAATGGGAAGGCGGATTTTAAAACCCACAGGGACTCTTTCTGGCCACAATAGTGATGGGAAAGTTGTTTCAATGGGACTAACACCTGGACTGTGGCATGCCGGAGGGGGATCCATGGCAAAACTCCCCCGGAAAATTACATAGTTGATGCAGAGTCTTGTTTTAAGCCATAAAGGGCATAAATTACCTAACATTCCTAAATTGTTTGGAATAACGTGCTTTAAAACATCAGGTATGATTTTGTTTCGATCAGGTAGTGTAAGGGTTAGGCCCGCTTCACAGTGACAGACCAAACTCCCCGTTTAACGCACCGCAAAGAATCGCAAACAGTCCCTTTGCACAACCGCAAACTCCCCATTTGCACAAGGTTGGATACCAAGCTAGCCATGTCCCGTTCCTTGTCCTCACTGATGTCATTGAAGGTCTCTTCCTCCACCCAGCCACCAAGGGTCCCCGAAAAATGAAAACAAGCCCCCTGGGACGCCTGATGTGTTTGGTCTTCCACCTCCTCAAAGCTACCTTCCTCCTCTGACTCCTCTTCTTCAGACTCCTCTCATTGCATTGCCTCTCTCTGCATTTTTATAAGGTATGTTAAGTAGTACTACTCTTATCAGTTTAATACCTGTTACGTCACCTATCAGGGGACGTGTATAAGGCCTGGATTTTTGGAACCGGGAGATGGAAAAAGATGCTTTGTTGGTCGTATCACTTCAATTTTGGGGCACGGCACGTGCAATCAAAGGTGCCACCAGATAGGAGTGGCGTGTTTGTAAGTACTACTCTTATCAGTTTAATATCTGTTACAGCACCTATCAGGGGGCGTGTATAAAGCCTGGATTTTTAGAACCGGGAGTTGGAAAAAGATGCTTGGTTGGTCGTATCACTTCAATTATGGGGCACGGCACGTGCAATCAAAGGTGCCACCAGATAGGAGTGCCGTGTTTGTAAGTATTACTCTTATCAGTTAATACTTGTTACGTCACCTATCAGGGGGCGTGTATAAGGCCTGGATTTTTAGAACCGGGAGATGGAAAAAGATGCTTGGTTGGTCGTATCACTTCAATTTTGGGGCACGGCACGTGCAATCAAAGGTGCCACTATATAGGAGTGGCATGTTTGTAAGTACTACTCTTATCAGTTTAATACCTGTTACAGCACCTATCAGGGGGCGTGTATAAGGCCTGGATTTTTGGAACCGGGAGATGGAAAAAGATACTTGGTTGGTCGTATCACTTCAAATTTGGGGCACGGCACGTGCAATCAAAGGTGGCACCAGATAGGAGTGGTGTGTTTGTAAGTACTACTCTTATCAGTTTAATACCTGTTACAGCACCTATCAGGGGGTGTGTATAAGGCCTGGATTTTTAGAACCGGGAGATGGAAAAAGATGCTTGGTTGGTCGTATCACTTTAAATTTGGGGCCCGGCACGTGTAATCAAAGGTGCCACCAGATAGGATTGGCGTGTTTGTAAGTACTACTCTTATCAGTTTAATACTTGTTACGTCACCTATCAGGGGGCGTGTATAAGGCCTGGATTTTTAGAACCGGGAGATGGAAAAAGATGCTTGGTATGTCGTATCACTTCAATTTTGGGGCACGGCACGTGCAATTTAAAGGTGCCACCAGATAGGAGTGGCGTGTTTGTAAGTACTACTCTTATCAGTTTAATATCTGTTACAGCACCTATCAGGGGGCGTGTATAAGGCCTGGATTTTGGGAACCGGGAGATGGAAAAAGATACTTGGTTGGTCGTATCACTTTAAATTTGGGGCATGGCACGTGCAATCAAAGGTGCCACCAGATAGGAGTGGTGTGTTTGTAAGTACTACTCTTATCAGTTTAATACCTGTTACAGCACCTATCAGGGGGCGTGTATAAGGCCTGGATTTTTAGAACCGGGAGATGGAAAAAGATGCTTGGTTGGTCGTATCACTTCAATTTTGGGGCACGGCACGTGCAATCAAAGGTGCCACCAGATAGGAGTGGCGTGTTTGTAAGTACTACTCTTATCAGTTAATACTTGTTACGTCACCTATCAGGGGGCGTGTATAAGGCCTGGATTTTTAGAACTGGGAGATGGAAAAAGAAGCTTGGTTGGTCGTATCACTTCAATTTTGGGGCACGGCACGTGCAATCAAAGGTGCCACCAGATAGGAGTGGTGTGTTTGTAAGTACTACTCTTATCAGTTTAATACCTGTTACAGCACCTATCAGGGGGCGTGTATAAGGCCTGGATTTTTAGAACCGGGAGATGGAAAAAGATGCTTGGTTGGTCGTATCACTTCAATTTTGGGGCACGGCACGTGCAATCAAAGGTGCCACCAGATAGGAGTGGCGTGTTTGTAAGTACTACTCTTATCAGTTAATACTTGTTACGTCACCTATCAGGGGGCGTGTATAAGGCCTGGATTTTTAGAACTGGGAGATGGAAAAAGAAGCTTGGTTGGTCGTATCACTTCAATTTTGGGGCACGGCACGTGCAATCAAAGGTGCCACCATATAGGAGTGGCGTGTTTGCAAGTACTACTCTTATCAGTTTAATACCTGTTACAGCACCTATCAGGGGGTGTGTATAAGGCCTGGATTTTTGGAACCGGGAGTTGGAAAAAGATGCTTGGTTGGTCGTATCACTTCAATTATGGGGCACGGCACGTGCAATCAAAGGTGCCACCAGATAGGAGTGCCGTGTTTGTAAGTATTACTCTTATCAGTTAATACTTGTTACGTCACCTATCAGGGGGCGTGTATAAGGCCTGGATTTTTAGAACCGGGAGATGGAAAAAGATGCTTGGTTGGTCGTATCACTTCAATTTTGGGGCACGGCACGTGCAATCAAAGGTGCCACTATATAGGAGTGGCATGTTTGTAAGTACTACTCTTATCAGTTTAATACCTGTTACAGCACCTATCAGGGGGCGTGTATAAGGCCTGGATTTTTGGAACCGGGAGATGGAAAAAGATACTTGGTTGGTCGTATCACTTCAAATTTGGGGCACGGCACGTGCAATCAAAGGTGCCACCAGATAGGAGTGGTGTGGTTGTTGAAGCCACAGTGCAGCACCAGAGGCCAGAAAAATTAGGCATGTACACATGCCTGAAAAATTAGGTATTGTTGATCTTGCAGCGAGCAGAGAAGAAGGTAGGCCTGATTCAACGCCCCAGCCCCGCATACCCACACTCAAAGATTGAGGGGGGGACCTGAGAAGGTCACGGGCCGGAGATATAAAGGGGGGCCATCCCAAATAAGCACACAAGCAGGGACAAAGGTAGTGAAGGGGACATAGAGGCTCATGGACTGACGGTCGCCATCTTGGCAGGAAAAGGGCCCAGCAATTAAGCCAAACTGACCCAGCACAGGCAGCTACTTGAGTCAAACGCTGTGCAATTACACCTTAATAAAGCTGAAACATGCAGCAGCAGGGATTCTAAACGGCCACACAGGGACAAGGAGCCTAACAGCCCCCACAGTCTCTGCACCACTCTTTTTAACAGATAACCCAAGGGGCTAACCAGAGACCTTGCCCACATAAAAAACAGAATTTTATTGGAGGAATTATTAGTGTCTTTACCCCCCAAGGGAGGACATAATATACGGTATCTTTAGACTACCTGATGGCCAAACCTCCTTTAGTCCCAATGCTATCCAAGAAACATTTCAAAACTTCTATCAGACCATATATTCATCCCAATCCCGCTGCAGCGGATCTGACATAGAGTCCTTCCTACTACAGCAAGAAGTCCACAAAATACCTGTACCTCAATTGGACAGCTTGAACCTAGACATATCCCAAGAGGAAGTTAAATCTACAATCCAAGATCTTAAATTTTGCAAGTCCCCAGGGCCAGACGGTTTTACTCATCTGTACTATCAGAAATTTGAGCCCTTGCTTACCCCCGCACCTAACATCTTTGTTTAAAGCTATACTAAATGGAGAACCTATGCTCCCTTAATTGAATCAGGTGGACCTCACAGTCTTTCCAAAAGAGGGTAGGGACCCTTTAGAGGTTAAAAATTATCTCCCCATACCCCTGATAAATGTGGATGTCAAGATCCTAGCTAAAATTATGGCCAAACGAATATCTAACTTTTTACTGGACTAAATACACAAGGACCAGACGGGATTAATTCCTTTCAGAGAGGCAGGAGATAATGTTAGGAGGGTTCTGAACGCCCAGTTCTTGGCTCAATACTATAACAACCCAGTTTGCCCTCTAGCCCTAGACATAGAGAAGGCTTTTGATACGGTGGAATGGCCATATATGTACAAAATGCTAGATAAGTTTGGATTTGAGGGACGCTTTCTCAACCTGCTCAGAAGGTACTACGACTCACCAGTATCTAACTTAAAGATACCAGGGGACCATAAGGCCAAAATCCAGGTACAGAGAGGGACCAGGCAGGGATGCCCACTCTCCCCACTGCTCTTTGCTCTTGCCATTGAACCCCTAGCGCAGGCAATCAGAACCAACCATGCCATCCAGGGGGGTCAAGTAGGACACCATCAGTTTAAGTGTTCACTTTTCGCGGACGATATGCTTTGCAACCTGTCCAAGCTCCTTCTCTCTATACCAGCACTCATGTCCACTATAAAAGACTTCAGCTAAATCTCAGGCCTCCAATCCTTGCAAAAGGATATTTCTCTTTCAATGGAATCCTGCTTACTGAGGATACACATAAAAAACTTATCTCCATCCTAGAACATCATTTTATATATACGATAAGTGGTTGGGGAAACCTCCAAAGAAACACCTGGCTACTCAAAAAATGTAGGAATTCCCCCTTTCAGCCTGGTATTATTAGCCTCATGTTTGAACTATTTAATGAAAACTCATGGGCAAACAAACCAAACTATACCAAAGCCTGGGAGAGGGATTTAGGCATCGAGTTGGAAGACAGCACATTGGATAAAAGTTGGCGAGGCTTAAGTAGGGGATCTTTAAATTATAGTCTGCTTGAGACTTCAATAAAGGTCCTACACAGGACATATATGACTCATTTTAAGCTAAATAAATGGGATCCAAAATGGAGCAGCTCATATTTTATGAACAGTGGTAATGAGGCTATATTTATTCATGTCTGGTGGGAGTGTTCGGCAGTCATAAGACTATGGGAAGAAACATGCTTACTAGCTTCTAAAATGTTTAAGATTCAGATTTCTGCTAATATAGAAAACTGGATGCTGGGTGTTCCGTATGTCTGTCTCTGGCCCGCTCAAAATAGGCTATTAAAGTTCATCATGTTGGCCACAAAGAACCATATAGCCAGACAATGGAAATCGGATACCCTACACTTTCAGGTGGTTAAAAATAAATGAGACTTTATCCTTATAAATGAACGCCTTACCCATTTAGTAGACAACTCCATGGATACATTACGAGATATATGGTCTCCGTGGCTGCAATTAAGGGATAGCATATCATCTGGAGACAATTAAAGAAATTTAGGTCCGGAATAGGGGCTCCCCTAAATGGGAGAGGATATTCTCAAGAGAATGGGATGGATGGAGGTGTGTGTGGATCCTTAGAGCGGAGGAGGACGGAGGTAAGTGCTATATTTTACATCAAATTTATGTAAAAAAGGAGGATGTTTGTGGACATTTCCCTTTCCCAACATGTTAAATGTTAAAACTAGTTTTTTTTTTCCCAATTATAGTCGGATTCAAGACTTATAGGGAATCAACTTAAAACAAACTGAATTAAAGCTATATTAATAACTGAAAAGTAAAAAAATATATATATTTTTAGGCTACAGGTAAAACCAAAAACAGATAACATACTAGCCCTGGATATGGTATAAGCTCCAAGATTATGGAATAGAAAGGGGTAAACTGAGTATTAATAGAGATAAGGTAACTCAGTGATGTATTAACATGTATGGATATATATGTAACATGGAAATGGTTGTTTGCATATGATATATTACCTGACCTAATAAAATATTTTTGACAGAAAAAATACACATAGCTAGTAGTTGGAAAACCCCAAATTAAAACTTTCAGGAATTAATAAAAAAAATCAACTATTTAATGCTCAACGAGAGATTAAACCATGTAGTCTTGGATAGAATCACCCAGTTCCAGACAATTTGGGATCCCTGGATAACATCCCCATTTAGTGCCCCCCTAATATAATAAAACATTTGTTAATGGTTGAAGCGACTCGGGGGGAAGGACCGGAGTGGGGGAGCCCTGGAGGAGACCCTTCAGAAGCAACCGGCGGCAAAATCATCTGAGGAAAGGAGAGGTCGCCTACTGAAGCCTGCCCTAGGGTAACCCAAGGGCGATTGAGCAGGTTAGATATAATAATAAGCTACTGCTGGAGTGATGATAGATAATTGGACTTTGGTGTTAACTGCTGATATAGTCTTTACTATTGTCTGTTTTACCATGTCTTAGGTTTCCCTTAAAAATTGCAATCACAGTAAAAAAAAAGAAAATTTATTAACCAAAAAAGTAAAAATAAGAAGGCCTAGCCAGCTAATTTTAACAAAATGTCTTCATTGTAAATATGTATTTTTGCACAACTGTTGTGTTATGCAAGACTGTTCAATATGCTTTCTTTTTCATAACATGCCATACGCCTTCTGACATAAAAATTTAAATTAAAAAATTAGGTATTGTTGCAGCCGCTGCTGTTGCAGCGGCCAGAAAAATTGACCTTTGTTCCCCAGGCAGAAAGTGCCATAAAACATTGCGTCTTCTTGAACCCTAGTTGGTGGCGGATAAGTCACGCAAGTCATCCGGCATTCACAGATAACATACAGCAGCGTGTGGACCATTTTTAGCCGAAGGCAGCTCATCTCATCAGGCCTTTTTCAGACGAATGTATCGCCCAGTGTCAGTCCCTTTGGGATCCATCCCTCATTCATCTTTATAAAGGTGAGGCAATCTAGACTTTTTTGCCCTAGGCGACTTCTCTTCTAGGTGACAAAACCTCCTGCTGCACTGTAGGTCCTTTCTGATAGGACACTTGAAGCGGGGCAGGCCAGAAGTTCAATTGCAAATTGGGATAGCTCTGGCCACAGGTCTAGCCTGCATACCCAGTAGTCAAGGGGTTCATCACTCCTCAGAGTGTCGATATCTGCAGTTAAGGCGAGGTAGTCTGCTACCTGTCGGTCAAGTCGTTCTCTGAGGGTGGATCCCGAAGGGCTGTTGCGATGCGTAGGACTGAAAAAGGGACGCATGTCCTCCATCAACAACACGTCTTTTAAACGTCCTGTCCTTGCCGGCGTGGTCGTGGGAGGAGGATTACTTTCACCTGTTCCCCTGTTAAATTGCCCTTGTGCTGTGACATCACCCTTATATGCTGTGTAAAGCATACTTGTTAAATTGTTTTGGACCTGCTGCATCCTTTCTGCTTATACCCTGGGTCTAGAAGTGTGCACACTCAGTACAGGTCTTTCCCCTTCAGCCTTTTCATACGAGGGTCCTGCGACAGACACGACAGCATGAAAGACCCCATTTGCACAAAGTTGGATGCCGAGCTACCCATGACCCGTTCCTCATCCTCATTGATCTCGCTGAAGATATGTTCTTCCCCCCCTTACGCTCAAACATGCCCTTGACAGACACCTGACTGTGGGGAGATGAGCAGGAACAGCAAGAGGCGAGAGACTGAGTGGCGGATGGTTGAGAGGGGGCAAGGAGGACAGCAGTGGTTGATGTGGATGAAGATGCTGGACCAGGAGGAGGATGGCGGCTTTGAGTTTGTGTGCTGCTTGTACTCATGTGTTGATCCCATTGGTATTGGTCCCATTACAATACTTGTAAGCCTGACACACACACTGGTTAGCGGTCAGGCAAATGAACTTAGATTTGCGGTCAGGCAAATTAACTTAGATTCAAGAAAATAAAATTATTGTTTTTTTAAATGTAGACTGCTGGTACCCCAACTAGATTGGATTGGTTGAACTTGGCACAGTACTTGTAAGCCTGACACACACACTGGTTAGCGGTCAGACAAATGAACTTAGATTGGCGGTCAGGCAAATGAACTTAGATTTAAGAAAATAAAAGTGTTGTTTTTTTAAATGTAGACTGCTGGTACCCCAACTAGATTGGATTGGTTGAACTTGGCACAGTACTTGTAAGCCTGACACACACACTGGCTAGCGGTCAGGCAAATGAACTTAGATTGGCGGTCAGGCAAATGAACTTAGATTTTAAAAAATAAAAGTGTTGGTTTTTTAAATGTAGACTGCTGGTACCCCAACTAGATTGGATTGGTTGAACTTGGCACAGTACTTGCAAGCCTGACACACACACTGGCTAGCGGTCAGGCAAATGAACTTAGATTTGCGGTCAGGCAAATTAACTTAGATTCAAGAAAATAAAATTATTGTTTTTTTAAATGTAGACTGCTGGTACCCCAACTAGATTGGATTGGTTGAACTTGGCACAGTACTTGTAAGCCTGACACACACACTGGCTAGCGGTCAGGCAAATGAACTTAGATTGGCGGTCAGGCAAATGAACTTAGATTTAAGAAAATAAAAGTGTTGGTTTTTTAAATGTAGACTGCTGGTACCCCAACTAGATTGGATTGGTTGAACTTGGCACAGTACTTGCAAGCCTGACACACACACTGGCTAGCGGTCAGGCAAATGAACTTACATTGGCGGTCAGGCAAATGAACTTAGATTTAAGAAAAACATTTTTTTTTTTTTTTATGTAGTCTGCAGGTACACCACTAGATTGGATTGGTTGAACTTGGCACAATACTTGTAAGCCTGACATACACACTGGCTAGCGGTCAGGCAAATGAACTTAGATTGGCGGTCAGGCAAATTAACTTAGATTTAAGAAAATAAAATTATTGTTTTTTTAAATGTAGATTGCTGGTACACCACTAGATTGGATTGGTTGAACTTGGCACAATACTTGTAAGCCTGACACACACACTGGCTAGCGGTCAGGCAAATGAATTTAGATTTAAGAAAATAAAATTATTGTTTTTTTAAATGTAGACTGCAGGTACACCACTGGATTGGATTGGTTGAACTTGGCACAATACTTGTAAGCCTGACACACACACTGGTTAGCGGTCAGGCAAATGAACTTAGATTTGCGGTCAGGCAAATTAACTTAGATTCAAGAAAATAAAATTATTGTTTTTTTAAATGTAGACTGCTGGTACCCCAACTAGATTGGATTGGTTGAACTTGGCACAGTACTTGTAAGCCTGACACACACACTGGCTAGCGGTCAGGCAAATGAACTTAGATTGGCGGTCAGGCAAATGAACTTAGATTTAAGAAAATAAAAGTGTTGTTTTTTTAAATGTAGACTGCTGGTACCCCAACTAGATTGGATTGGTTGAACTTGGCACAGTACTTGCAAGCCTGACACACACACTGGCTAGTGGTCAGGCAAATGAACTTAGATTTGCGGTCAGGCAAATTAACTTAGATTCAAGAAAATAAAATTATTGTTTTTTTAAATGTAGACTGCTGGTACCCCAACTAGATTGGATTGGTTGAACTTGGCACAGTACTTGTAAGCCTGACACACACACTGGCTAGCGGTCAGGCAAATGAACTTAGATTGGCGGTCAGGCAAATGAACTTAGATTTAAGAAAATAAAAGTGTTGTTTTTTTAAATGTAGACTGCTGGTACCCCAACTAGATTGGATTGGTTGAACTTGGCACAGTACTTGCAAGCCTGACACACACACTGGCTAGCGGTCAGGCAAATTAACTTAGATTGGCGGTCAGGCAAATGAACTTAGATTTAAGAAAATATATATATTTTTTTTTTAATGTAGACTGCAGGTACACCACTAGATTGGATTGGTTGAACTTGGCACAATACTTGTAAGCCTGACATACACACTGGCTAGCGGTCAGGCAAATGAAATTAGATTGGCGGTCAGGCAAATTAACTTAGATTTAAGAAAATAAAATTATTGGTTTTTTAAATGTAGATTGCTGGTACACCACTAGATTGGATTGGTTGAACTTGGCACAATACTTGTAAGCCTGACACACACACTGGCTAGCGGTCAGGCAAATGAACTTAGATTGGCGGTCAGGCAAATGAACTAAGATTTAACAAAATAAAAGTTTTGATTTTTTAAAAGTAGACAACTAGTAAACAAGAATGTATTGGTTGCACAGTGCACATACAGTATAAGTAGTGAGCCTGACACACACACTTGCTAGCAGGGGCTAGCAGGGAGACAGGCAAATGAAGTTAGATTAGACAGAAAAAACAAAACAAAAGAAAATGATGTTATAGCCCTAAAATTGGCTTTTTGGGGTGCTGTGTTTCCAGCAGAGATCTGATGAGTCCTTCAGCACTGCAATGGACACTGAATAAACTTGCCTAGCTATTGATTTCCCTATTCAATCAGCATCATCTCCACTCTCCCTCCTCTCAGTAAGACTGCAAGTTAGTTATGATTCCAAAATGGCTGCTGTCCATGAGGTAGAAGGGTCTGAAAGGCAGTGTATGATGCTGATTGGCTGGAATGTGTCTGCTGACTGTGAGGTGCAGGGTCAAAGTTTGCTCAATGATAAAGTATAGGGGGCGAGTCGAACATCGCATATGTTCGCAGTTCGCCGCGAACGCGAACATGCTATGTTCGCCGGGAACAGTCCGCCGGCGAACTATTCGCGACATCTCTACCTCCAAGCAGTTTGCCTTAGGCTGCAAGCAGTTGAGGAGTGTGGGACTGAAATAAAAACAAAAATAAAATGCGAGGCGCAGAACTTACAAAAAAAAAATACAAGGTTAGAAAAATAAGAAGTTAATGGCTAAACCGCGCAAATCAGAAAACACAAAAATACAACAAAAAATACAAAACAATCCCCACACACATCACGGGAGGGACAGCCAGGATGTCTGGGAGTAAGGTTGCATGCACATTTAAGCCGAATTTGGCGAGTTACGGCACTCCAAAATCCGCTAAGCGAGAAATGAAATGGAGGCAGCAAAAAATTAAAATGAGGCTTCACGACCCCGAACCGCGCAAACACCGCCAGCTGCGTAACACTTACCCGATAACGTACGAGGTACAAAATACACTTTTAGAAAGGACCGAAAATGCTTGCAAACGGTGTAACACATTTTTACACTGCACTTATATAGCGCGCCGAAGCTGCTCAGAAGAGCAAAAGTACACGAGAGGAGAGGCTCGCAATGAGAACCAAAAGCTTTACATTGTGTTGCAAACAGCATTGCCATGGCTTCAAATTTTATTGCTCCATAATTTTTGACTGGCAAGTCTTTAGTATATAAATATGTATATAGACACACATATATATTTATACACATCATATATATATATATATATATATATATATATATATATATATATATATATATATATATATATATGTACACACAGTCACAGATATATATATATACCAGCAACATGCCTATCAAAAATTATGTAAATAAAATTGTAAGTCTAGGAATGGTGTTTGACACACAATGTGAGTGTGTTAACTTTTTTGTTATGTAGAAAGAAGTACAACGATTATAATAACTTTTTTTTTCTTAACATTCAACTTGCATTTCAACAACTGTTAAATGATCATTTTTTTTACCATTTTAACCTTTTTAATCATCATGTATGCAGGAATAATGTAACAATGGATGAAGTTTGTATGAATACATTTTTCTAAGCCATTACATAATGCGTTGCAACATGCAACTTATATTTGAAACATTAGTGACCTTTTTTTTAACAATACTAACATGGTATGGATGAGTAACATAACAGTAGGTCAACTTTCTATGAATGAGTATATTAAACCATTACATAATGCTTTGTAACATGCAACTTTTATTTAAAGTACTAGTAAACCACATAGGTATTGAATCCAGAGGAAGGCAAACAGTAAAAAAAAAACATTAAAACTTAGCTAATTGTTTCAAAGGAGGGGAAAAAAATATTCCTTTCTTACCCCATTAACTGGCAATTGGATTACTCCCCAGATTAATACTCTATATTTAATTATACATTTAATTTTTACAACAAATGATCATCCTCCTACTAACATGAACCCTTAATTACAAACAATGAAATAACTTTTCAGACCTTGCAAAAAACAATTTTAACATTACATACATGAACGTAATGTATTAAAATGTAAACAGTAAAAGTAAGAACATGCAACATAACTGTTTTGTGGTGCCAGTCCTGGCAAAGGCCACTTCCAAGACATTCCAATATTTTTTGTTTTTGTATATCCAAGTGGTTGTTTATTCTTGTTGTTGTTTTTTTTTCTTCAGTTTTTGTTGTTATTGTTGTAATTTTTAAAAATTGGACATAGAGTTTCCTCTAAAAAGAGCCCGAGTACAATTAAACTTCGTCCTTGAAATAAAACCACTGTTCTCTATATATACAAAACCTCTTAGTACACAATGTTTTTGGTAAAAATGCGTCCATCCTGTAATAGATCACCCTGACTTGGGTTGTCTTCAATTGAAAATTTCATGTCATCTGTATTTCTGCACCTTGAAAAAGCTACATAGAGTTGTCCATGAGCAAAAACAGGTTCCTGTAGAAAACGTCCCACAGACATAAAAGTTTGTCCTTGGGATTTATTTATGGTCATGGCAAATGCCATGATAACTGGAAATTGTCTCCTTTGAAGGACAAAAGGCAAACCACTCTCACTTAGAGCCAAATCAATTCTTGGTATAAAAACTTGTTCACCTTTATGGGTACCATTCATAATTTCTGCATGTATGAAATGATCTTTTAAATCCTGCCCAATTAATCAGATCCCATTGCAAAGTCCTTTTTTGGGATTCATATTTCTCAATAGCATGACAATTGCCCCTTTTTTAAATTGCAAAACATCTGGTGGCATTCCAAATGGCGTTAGAGAATTGATAAATTATATACTTTATAGTTAGATTCACTGTCTGTATCATCAGTCAGAACTGAATCTGCACTGTAATAATTTTTTTGGGGTGCGTTGATGAATTTTTAAATTTTGTTAAAATTTACCAGAAAATTATTTATTTGTGGATGTTTTCCTTCTCCAATTTGAATTAGCCAATAATTAAAATCCTTTTGGCCTTCAGATCTCATATTTAGTTCTAATTTCAGGTGTGTAAATATTTTCCACAGTTTACTTGTCTTGATACATGTTTCAATGATGTCAGTCCTATTTCCATGTGGCACAACATCTAATGTTTGCCTAAAATCTCCTCCTAACAACATCACCTTTCCACCAAATGGCAAATTATTATCTATCACTTCTTTTAATAATCTATCAATACATTGCAAGGCATGACATGACATCATTGTTGCCTCATCTATGATCATTAATTTACCTTTTTTTTTTACAGTTCAGTTGAATATCTGACACTGATGTTTCTAAAATGGGAACTAGCAGTTTAAATCCCCTATGCACAGTTCTGTCACCTTCTAACAAAAGTGCAGCAATTCCAGTTGTTGCAAATGGCATTGCTATTTGACCCTGTGTTTGAGTGTAACTCATCAAACAATTGTACAGATACGTTTTTCCTGATCCACAAGGGCCATCTAGATAGAAATAACGGTCTTTGATCATTTCATCATCTGTAGCATTTGTGATGGCATTAAATGCTTGCAATTGTAATGTATTTAAAGTCGCAAGATTTTCTTGTGTTTTTTGTTTTTGAAGCTCAGTGTTATAGTCATCAAAGTTAATTTCATCTATAAGTCCTGGATCAGGCAAATTAAAACTTGCACAATTTAATCCATTTGCAAGAAATATTTCTTTGAATTTCCATTAATAAGTGCAATGGCCTCATTGTAATGTTTCAAGAAATCTTCACACATATTTAATTTAAATGTTTCCCACAAAGCAAATGCATCAGGTACATTGCAAAAGCTGCAAATGAATGCAAATTGTTCTCTCATTTGCTTTGTCATTTGACATAGTGCTGCTTCTTCCAGACAACTCTCACATTCTCTATCATCTGCTATGAAGTTTTGTGCGTAAATGTTCATAACTTTGTGCACCGGGAACATGTAAAAGAAGTAATCCTAAACTGAAACGTTCAATGTCTCTTGGGCTGATGGTATAAATTTGTGGGATAATTTTATGAGTATCTCTTTTTTGTTGTCGCCATTGGCCATTTACGAATAAATAGTGATATGGAATCTCAATGTATAAAAATTGTCTGGCCTCAGTGTCCTGGCAGTTTAATTGAAACCAAGCAGTAAGTGTTGTTGCTCGATGTTCACTTTGGGCTAAGGCATTTCTTTCATTGCCTGCAGTAAATCAAACAAACTGACTTTGTGGCAAATGCACAGCTAATCGATACACAGCATGTGACCGATCACGCACCTCAAATTTCAGATGACGCCACATTGCTTCTGGAGTACTGACATAGCAAGTATCTAAATAATTAGAAAGTTTGTCATATAAAATTGGATTTTCCTTTTCGTTTTGTGCACCTTGCACAACAATAAGTTGCTGCATCATATCCTTTGTATATATATTTATACACATATTTGATGGATTTAATAGAAGTGCAAGCTTCCACATGTATGTGTGCATTGTACTTCATCAACAAATGTTAATTGTATGGAACTACATATCTATTATCGACCTTTTGGCCACAGATAATAGCTGTTAGTTCTTATCTTATTTTACACAAAGAGTATCCATCACAATTAGCATAAGTTTGCATTTGAAATTGTTTTGGGAACTCTTTTGTACATTTTTTATTTTCCATACATGGTGAATTTGGATTGATGTCTCCACATGGCCCATGAATCATTCTCTGTGTTACAAGTTTTGAATATTTTTCTGGATGTGGCAGTTCAGCAGTAATTACTGAATCCACTCTCTCTGCAGTATTCAATTTATCTTTGTCCTGCAGTATTAAAAATATGTGTGCATGTGGCAGGCCTCGTTTTTGAAATTCAATGGTATAAACAAAAGCCACACATTTTCTAAATAACTGTGCTTTAGGTATATCAAGTATTAATGCAGTGAGTTTTATTTTGAATACTTTTGCCACTAAATCTGGTCGGTCATAAGTATTTTGTCCAAAATTCAATTTTTCCTTGATCTCTGGCCATTGTGGATTTCATGTAAATGTAATGATTAAAACTGGTTTTCCAAATTTTGTGACAATAGCATGGCATCATTGTATCTTTCTCGCATATTGTGAGGAGATCCTTGAAAAGTACATCTGAAAGTGATTGCTTTTCCAGGTGAAATGTTGGTAGCCAATTCAGTGACATAATCCATCAATCCACAAAATTGTTCTATGCAAAGCTTGTTTTGTTGAAATTTGATAAAACTTAGATTATTTGCTTCGACTTGTAGATAGAAATCAATAATCCATTGTTGTGTGAGTTTGCCCCCACGTAAAATAGGATTAAAATGATTCCAGAATAGCAGTTTTTGCCACTTTATATTCCAGCATAGAAATATTGCTTCTAACACAGACTTTACTATTGGGATAACTTTACAATTGTAATTTTGGTTCCCATCCTGGCTCACCATTTGTTAAGAAAATAGGATATGTCATTGGATCCAAATTACAACTTCATATATTTATGTTTATAAAAGGTTGGTCTTCATTGCATGTATATATTCCAATATCCCGCTAAAAAGGTGGTTCACCATCCTCACTTTTACAGAGATTTTAAGGGTGTGCATACTTATGCAACCATATTATTTTATTTTTATATATTTTTTTCCCTCCACCTAAAGGATTTCAGTTTGTTTTTCAATTGAGTTGTACCGTTTATAGGTCACATTAAAGGTGGAAAAAGTTCTGAAATGATTTATCTTTGTCTCATTTTTTTACAGCACAGAAACCTGACATTTTAACAGGGGTGTTTAGACTTTTTTTATATCCACTGTATATATATATATATATATATATATATATATATATACACACTCATATATATATATATATATATATATATATATATATATATATATATACACACACATATATATATATATATATATATATATATATATATACACACATATATATACACACACAGATAGATTTATTTATATATATGGCACAGTAAATAAGTGGACTCAATAAGTAGCAAACATAATTGTTTGGTGTAAAGCTTTTTTAGGGAATAAGACCATACTGTGTTGTGGTAAAGGGTATATGATACAAGAGGTATATAAGGAGGTAAAGCCCTAGAAGCTCATAACAGGGCCTGTGAACTGTTAATGTAAACATCTGCCCTCATCTTGTGCTGAAAAGTTTTGTAGAATAGAAGGCTTCTCCAGCGTAACACAAGATGCAGATGCTGATTTGCTGTAAATTGCACTCATTACATAACCTGAGCCAAGTAAACTTTTATTATTTCTAATTTGTGTGTATGTTCACTCGCTTTAATCTACTGCCCCCCAAAAATCACAAACTGCTAGTGCAGGTGACTGGTTGTAATTAGTGCATTAAAGAAAGAAGAAGAAAGTACACCTTTAATTCTCAAGACAACCATCCCCCAAAGGAACATCCAAACAGATATCTACCTGCAAACGAGAATCATAACTCAAACCATTGTAAAATTAAAATTGAGCTTTTATTGAATATATAAAACATAAAATAGTGTTAAAAATCTCGTTACACTACACGTCTCCCATGTTGCACAAAGTACTATCAAATACCAACCTTAATGGTACAACGAATAAGTAATATATGTAAATCTAAATGTGCTTCATACGAAGTCCAAATATGGTAGATAATAGCATACAAATACAATATACATTGATCTTAACAAAGCATACAGAACAATCAATAAGGTAACCCAATCAGTTTCGTTGAAGAGTAGGAAGTATGCAAGCCAGTAGGTGATGAAATATTGTACCACTGTGGCCCTATTTACATACGTATAGTGGATTAGGCAGATAAGGGCCCACTATTTACCCATTAACATACCTATATAAAGCTATCCTACACTCCCTATCTGGGACTATTCACACCACTGGCGCACTTACCTACTCTCCAACGAATAACAGGTGTACACCATAAATGGAGGTACAGATACTACTGTGCAGATCGGTTACTCCCTAAGGAGTGACGTCATTATCGGGAGACACGCACCACAGATCCGACACGCGCGTTTTGACCCAGCTTCCACAGGGATCGTCAATCTGTGTGTAGACTTTTTATATCCACTGTATATATATATATATATATATACACACACGCATATATATATATATATATATATATATATATATATACACACACATATATACAGTCAGGTCCATAAATATTGGGACATCGACACAAAACTAATCTTTTTGGCTCTATACACCGCCACAATGGATTTGAAATGAAACGAACAAGATGTGCTTTAACTGCAGACTTTCAGCTTTAATTTGAGGGTATTTACATCCAAATCAGGTGAACGGTGTAGGAATTACAACAGTTTGTATATGTGCCTCCCATTTTTTAAGGGACCAAAAGTAATGGGACAATTGGCTGCTCAGCTGTTCAATGGCCAGGTGTTTGTTATTCTCTCATTATCCCACTTACAAAGAGCAGATAAAAGGTCCAGAGTTAATTTCAAGTGTGCTATTTGCATTTGTTGCTGTTAACTCTCAATATGAGATCCAAAGAGCTGTCACTATCAGTGAAGCAAGCCATCATTAGGCTGAAAAAACAAAACAAACCCATCAGAGAGACAGCAAAAACATTAGGTGTGGCCAAATCAACTGTTTGGAACATCCTTAAAAAAAAAGAACGCACTGGTGAGCTCAGCAACATCAAAAGGCCCGGAAGACCACGGAAAACAACTGTGATGGATGACCGAATAATTATTTCCCTGGTGAAGAAAACACCCTTCACAACAGTTGGCCAGATCAAGAACACTCTCCAGGAGGTAGGTGTATGTGTGTCAAAGTCAACAATCAAGACTTCACCAGAGTGAATACAGAGGGTTCACCACAAGATGTAAACCATTGGTGAGCCTCAAAAATAGGAAGGCAAGATTAGAGTTTGCCAAACAACATCTAAAAAAGTCTTCACAGTTCTGGAACAAGGTCCTATGGACAGATGAGACTAAGATCAACTTGTACCAGAGTGATGGGAAGAGAAGAGTATGGAGAAGGAAAGGAACTGCTCATGATCCAATGCATACCACCTCATCAGTGAAGCATGGTGGTGGTAGTGTCATGGCGTGGGCATGTATGGCTGCCAATGGAACTGGTTCTCTTGTATTTATTGATGATGTGACTGCTGACAATAGCAGCAGGATGAATTCTGAAGTGTTTCGGGCAATATTATCTGCTCATAATCAGCCAAATGCTTCAGAACTCACTGGACGGTGCTTCGCAGTGCAGATGGACAATGACCCGAAGCATACTGCAAAAGCAACCAAAGAGTTTTTTAAGGGAAAGAAGTGGAATGTTATGCAATGGCCAAGTCAATCTCCTGACCTGAATCTGATTGAGCATGCATTTCACTTGCTGAAGACAAAACTGAAGGGAAAATGCCCCAAGAATAAGCAGGAACTGAAGACAGTTGCAATAGAGGTTTGGCAGAGCATCACCAGGGATAAAACCCAGCGTCTGGTGATGTCTATGCGTTACAGACTTCAGGCTGTAGTTGACTGCAAAGGATTTGCAACCAAGTATTACAAAGTTAAAATGTTATTTATGACTGTTAATCTGTCCCATTACTTTTGTTCCCTTAAAAAGTGGGAGGAACATATACAAACTGTTGTAATTCCTACACCGTTCACCTGATTTGGATGTAAATACCCTCAAATTAAAGCTGAAAGTCGGCAGTTAAAGCACATCTTGTTTGTTTCATTTCAAATCCATTGTGGTGGTGTATAGAGCCAAAAAGATTAAAATTGTGTCGATGTCCCAATATTTATGGACCTGACTGTATATATATATATATATATATATATATATATATATATATATATATATATATATACACATATATATATATACACACACAGATAGATTTATTTATATATATGGCACAGTAAATAAGTGGATTCAATAAGTAGCAAACATAATTGTTTGGTGTAAAGCTTTTTTAGGGAATAAGACCATACTGTGTTGTGGTAAAGGGTATATTATGCAAGAGGTATATAAGGAGGTAAAGCCCTAGAAGCTCATAACAGGGCCTGTGAACTGTTGATGTAAACATCTGCCCCCATCTTGTGCTGAAAAGTTTTGTAGAATAGAAGGCTTCTCCAGCGTAACACGAGATGCAGATGCTGATTTGCTGTAAATTGCACTCATCACATAACCTGAGCCAAGTAAACTTTTATTATTTCTAATTTGTGTGTATGTTCACTCGCTTTCATCTACTGCCCCCAAAAAATCTCAAACTGCTAGTGCAGGTGACTGGTTGTAATTAGTGGTAAGATGTAAGCATTCCTAAAACTCCATGCTTCACAATAGGGATGGCTTTCTCAGCGTAAAGAACATTGTTGGATTTGGGCTACATGAATCATTTATTTAAGGTCAAAACCTTCAGTTGTGGTCTCATTTCCACACGTTTGGTGTCTTCCACGTGACTTTTGACAAAGTTCAAATGGTATTTATTATGATATTTTCAGCAATTGCTTTCTTCTATAAAGCACAGGTTATAGTTATATTATATATTTTTTTATTTCAGATCCTTCTCTGAACTTTCATAGATTCTTCACTGTTCGGTGGATGGCCTTTTCTAGGCCCAACCATGTGTGTGCCATATTCTTTCCACTATATAATAATGGATCAATCAATAGTGCTCCAGGGGGATGTTTCAGGTTTGAAATATGTATTTTATAACTCAAGCTTGATTGGTGCTTCTCCAGAATTGTATCGATTACTTGTTTTGGATATATTGGTTAGTACTTTGGAGTCTTCCAGTTATACCTATAACTATTTTGCAATCATGTGAGACTTTAACTGCACACAGGTAATCTCAGTGTAACTATTTGACTTCAGAAGGTAATTGATTGCACCAGAGCTTTTATTTGTAAATAATTTTGCAAATATGCAGATCTTTGTTTCCACTTCAGCATGATTTACTTCATAAATACTAATGACATAAAGTCCAGGTTAAATACATTCTGATTCCAGGTTGTAATAGTACAAAATGTGATAAAAGGGTGAATACGTATGCAAGGTGCTAATTACCCTTAGTGTGAGGCCACTTATATTAACAGAGAGCTCTTCATCAGAATCATTTAGTCATTTAGGTTATTTCAGAATTTGGTATGGCCTTAACATCATTTCCTACAATACATAAGAGTACTTATGTACCATAGGATCATGCTGCACATTTAATAATTATTTAACTATTAAGACTGTATAAAATGTCAAAATTATGTGATGTCTGTGAGCTGAAGTTGCAGAAATTAATATATATATATATATATATATATATATATATATGTATATATATACAATTGAATAGAATAAATAATGTACATACATTTACCGTATATACTCGAGTATAAGCTGACCTGAGTATAAGCCGAGGCACCTATTTTACCACAAACTACTGGGTAAAATGAGTGACTCGAGTATAAGCCGAGGGTGGGAAATGTGCTGCCCCCTGTGTCCCTTTTGTGCCTTCTGTGTCCCCCTCTCTCTCCTGTGTCTCCTCTCCCCTCTCCCTTCCCTGTGTCTCTTCCCCCTCTCCCTTCCCTGTGTCTCTCCCCCATCTCCCTTCCCTGTGTCTCTTCCCCCCCTCTCCCTTCCCTGTGTCTCTTCCCTCCTCATTCTTAACCTCCCTCCTCAACCCCACTCCTAATCCTCAACCCCCCTTCTCATCCTCAACCCCCTCCTCAACCTTCCTCCTCTTCCTCAATCTTCCTCCTCTTCCTCAACCTCCCTCCTCAACCTCCCTCCTCAACCTCAACCCCCCCATCCTCAACCCCCTCCTCAACCTCCACCCCCTCCTCATCCTCCCTCCTCATCTTCCCTCCTCATCCTCAACCTCCCTCCTCAACCTCAACCTCCCTCCTCAACCTCCCTCCTCAACCACCCTCCTCATTATCAACCTCGCTCCTCATCCTCAGGCTCACTCTTCATCCTCAGCCCCCCTCTTCATCCTCAACCCCCTCCTCAACCTCCCTCTTCAACCTCAACCCACCCATCCTCAACCCCCTTCTCAACCTCCCTCCTCAACCTCAACCCCCCCATCCTCAACCCCCTCCTCAACCTCCCTCCTCAACCTCAACCCCCCATCCTCAACCCCCTCCTCAACTTCCCTCCTCATCCTCAACCCCCCCTCATTCTAAACCCCCCTCCTCTTTCTAAACCCCCCTCGTCATACTACCCCTCTAAATACCCCTCCCCTCGCTTACCTGCTCCTGCCTCCGCTCCTTCCGGGTCTTGATGTAGCGCGCATGTGACGTCACATGCGCGCCACGTCCTTAGCATATACCGGGTGCCGGCACCCGGTATATGCTAATGACGTGTCACGCGTGTGACATCGCGGCATTAGCATATAACGGGTGCTGGCACCCGGTATATGCTAATGACGTGGCGCGCATGTGACGTCACATGCGCTCCACATCAAGACCCGGAAGGAGCGGAGGCCGGAGCAGGTAAGTGAGAGGAGAGGGGGGGGGGAGTGTGAGAGTAGAGGGGGGGTAGTATGAGGGGGGGTTGAGGATGAGGGGGGAGGGAAAGAGACACGGGGGGTTTAGAGAGACACAAGAGGTTTAGAGAGAAACGGGGGGTAGAGAGACACAGGGGTAGAGAGACACAGGGGGGGGGGGAGAGAGCTACAAGGGGGGATAGAGAGACACGGGGGGGGGTGTAGAGAGACACGGGAGGGGGTAGAGAGACTCAAGGGGGGGAGAGTGACTCGAGTATAAGCCAGGGGGCTCTTTTTAGCCTTAAAAAAAGGGCTGAAAAATTCGGCTTATACTCGAGTATATACGGTACATAAATAATAAATTATTGTATTTTAGCACAAACCACAAACTTTTTTATTGTTTATACAAACCTCAGTTTTTCTCTCAATTTAATTCAAGCATTAGACTCTGTACCATCTATTTTGTTATTATATTTTAATTCCTTTCGTGTACTTTTGCTTCAAGGTATTTTTACCTACTTATCTGTAAAGTAATACAACATTAGGCACAAGAAAACTTGTGTATATGTGGGTCAGCATTTCCTTAGTTTGCAAGTAACTGAAGATAAATAACAAGGGAGCTGCAATCAACTCAAATGAAATGTTGGCACAGTCAATACATGAATTGTAGAATGAAAAAAGCCAAGGAAATAACCTTTAATTTTAACTTCATATGACTGTGTTGATTTATAAAGCATTTCAGCTACCAAGTAAATTGTTTGCAAGAAAATCAGACTATATTGGAGTTTCATGGACAAAAATGTATTTTGTTTAAACTAAAATTTATGATAGGCAACATGTGTTTAACAAGTAAAAGAATATATTTGTTTCTTCTATTCTACTTCTTTACAGGTTAAATGGGATGTTATACATAAAGATTTTCAGATGATAGAATTGCAATGTTGCAATCCATAAAGAGTAATAAATATCACAATAGTTTGTAAGATGTCTCCCTGTTGAGGAAACATCTCGAGCAACTAGCTAAAACAAGATAGTAATAATTTTATAACACACTTAAAAATTTAAAAATAAATATTTCATTTTAGACATAGAAAATATTTTAATGGGCTTTGTATGATTTTATTATTTTAGAAATACATAAAGATTCAACTATATTACATTAGTACTTTTCCATTCGCTTACATTACCAATGATATTACTTTCCAGCCACGGACAATAATCTCTAATTGCCTCATACAGTAACATTAGCCTTCTTATCTCTATGAGAGTCTACTCATGTCATTAAAATAATACAATTGCATTTACACTGTGTGGAATAATAGACTAAAATGTCCAGCAATGAATAATTACACTAGATCAGACCTCATTATATTCCTTAATTTGTTGAAAAAGCTCCATTAACTCTCTGGTACAATTTCTGAAATTTGTTGACTGTGACTTTTTAGTTGACTTGTCCATAGCCTTGAACGATCATGAGTTTATGAACTATAACTAAAAGTATGATTTCAGCCAGGATCATAATATTAAAATAAAAATGAAGGTACTTACATTTTTTAATATGGTTTAAGATTCACTCAAGTATATATACTTTATAATATACTATTGGAAACTAAAATGTAAACCATGTTAGTATGAGTGAAAAATGAGTGTTTAAATAAGTGGTGAAAGTTTTATACTGAGTCTTAAATACAAACTAAAAAATCTCATTATGATATTTTTTCAGAAAATAACCTCCCAAATGAATTTAATTTGTGAAGAGCTTCACCGAAGCAACACTTCAGAGAACTGCTTTCCAGCCCTTGCGTAAAGGATCACCATAGTTCAAGAAATACATGATTTAATTGTGAAGTCTGTAACAAACAAGCAACTTTAGTGTCACAACCCACTCTTCGTTGTGCTTGAAAAGGCCAAGAAGACCAGTGCAGATTGTATAGGTGTTCTAGGTGGAATAGCTTGTATGGGTTCTTTTTTCACACTCACAGGATAGCTTATAGTTGCAGAGTTTCAGTTACAAGGTCCAGGACAGAAACTGACAGCCTTATTAAATTGCGATACAGTAAATTTAAAAGGGCTCTATTTAAGCACATAGCATATTTTTTTACAGAAGTTTTTAGTTAGTGAAGACCTTGCTTTTGGATAGAAGTTCACTAACTAAAAACTTCTGTAAAAAAATATGCTGTGTGCTTAAATAGAGCCCTTTTAAATTTACCGAATCACAATTTAATAAGGCTGTAAATTCTTCAGTGACCAATTATAAACATTGAAACATTTATAATTTGAAAGCTTCTCTTAAGATATGGGTCACACTGTTTATAACAAATGCAAATTAATTATACAAAAAAAATCATATCTTTCTTCATAATCTGGCTGCAAACAATTAAAATAAATGTAGTTTAAATTGTTGAATTACCAATTCATTGTTATAACCCTTATGTGGAGATTTAGTGAGCTCCTCATAGACCTTATTTGAATACATTAATGTTACTGAATAATGTGAAGGGGTCTGTTGTGGTGAACTGTGATAGTTTGTTGCAGCCATTCTTAGTGTTTTTTCTCTAGTGTCAGCTATGTGAAAAACGGTGGAAATTCTCAGCTATCACTAATTTTCCTTTACAACTTGAGCAATAGAGGAGATAGTGTTCAACCAATAGATACATACAAAAGTATCTCACACAGTTCCATATTAATATTACTTTAATTTATCTTTGCTGGATATTACATAGTTACATAGTAATTGAAGTTGAAAAAAGACTTTTAGTCCATCAAGTTCAACCATTTTAGATCTCCTCCGATCAGCAATATGCAGATTAATTGTTACTTAATTGATCCAAAGGAAGACAAACAGAAAAAAAAAAAGTGAAACTTTGCCAATTGTCTCAAAAGAAAAAAAAAAAAATTCCTTCTTGACCCAAGATACTGGTGATTGGATTCCTCCCTGGATCAATACTCCCTCTCTAAATATCAAGGATAGCCCTGAATGCCCTTTTTATTAAAAAATATATCCAATCCCTTTTTCACGTTATCTATAGAATCCGCTGTCACCACCTCCCTTGGGAGAGAATTAGGGATTTGTATAGTGACAGAATTATATTTGCTTCCCTTGCTTCTATACTCCTGCTTCTATACCCTTCTTATTACATGCTAATATTTTACTTGCCTTTGCAGATACTGCTTGGCATTGAGAACTGTTACCTAGGTGGTTGTCCACAAGCACTCCCAAATCCCTTTCAGTATCTGATACCCCCAGATTTGCTCCATTAAGATTATACATGGCATGCATTTTTCCTTCCCAGATGTATAACTTAACATTTATTTGTATTAAATCTCATCTGCCATTTAGTCGACAATTTTTCTAATTTATGCAAATCCATTTGGAGGGAAAGTACATCATTATCTGTTTTAATTACCTTGCCCAACTTAATGTCATCCGCAAAAATGGAGACAATACTTTCCAATCCTACTTCTAAGTCATTAATAAATATGTTAAAAAAGAGAGGACCTAATAATGAATCCTGAGGAACCCCACTTACCCCATTAGTCCAATCTGAGTATATTACATTTACAAACAACCCTTTGCTTCCTGTCTTTTAGCCAACTCTCAATCCATGAGCAGATATTTACTGCAATTCCTGTATCTCTTAGTTTGCTTAATAGTCTACCATGTGGCACTGTATCAAAAGCCTTTGCAAAATTCAAAAAGACTGCATCCACTGACTTGATCCAAGCTCCTACTAACCTCTTTATAGAAACTATTTAGGTTTGTTTGACATGATCTATCCTTCACAAATCCATGTTGTCTCCTACTTATAATCTTATTAAATAGACATACTCTTGTATATTATCCCTTATTTACCCTTCTAAAAGCTTTCCCAACTACAGAAGTGAGGCTTACAGGTCTATAATTTCCCGGATTTGATCTTGCTCCCTTCGTAAATATAGGTATCACCTCCGCCTTTCTCCAGTCATCTGGTAGAGTCCATGGCCCTCATTCTATTATCGGCCGTAGGAGATGTGGGGCCGCAAGGACCGGCCGCAGGCTATTTGCCCTATTCTATTCCCTTACGGCCGGGGACTCCGGCAGGCTTGCAGCCGGCGCCTTGTTATCCCTTGCGGCCGCACGCGCCGGAGGAAAGCCTTTGATCTTAAACGGCCGCAAGAGTTTCGGCCGCAAGAAAATCCTGGTTGCTATTCAATTGCTCCGGGAACCCTCTCTGCAAGGCTAAAACCGAGCCGCAGCTTACTTGCAGCAAAAAGGTCCCGCAAGCACACAATTAAGCACATAATAAAGCCATCCTGCACTCTGAGGAGATGATAAAGTGATTGTAGGTGTTAGCTTTCATAGCACAACATTCTCCTACACTCAAATCCGTAAATAATTTTTATTTTAATTCATGTCAAATATCCGTGGACAAAGTCCCGAGGGCTTGGAGCACCTCAGACCCGCAAAGGCTGCGGGATTAGCCTCCGTCAAGTCCGTAAATGGGTAAAATAGACCTATGGGTCATAAAGGGTTTACTTACAAGTCGTAGCATAGAAAAGCTATCCTGTACTTTTATTAGAAGTGAAAGTGATGTTTGGTTTTAGAATTAATAGCTCAACATTCCCCTACTCTCAAATCCGCAAATAAAGATATTTAACTTCATGTTCAATCTTCGTGTTTTATCTATGATGCAAGCCCGCACAGGTTTGAATAACGAGCTACGGGCTTGGAGGGCAATCATCCGCCAAACCCGTACGTGCTTCACCAAGAAGCTACAGTCGTGCGTTACGGCCAGAAGTCTCAAGCCCGTAACCCTGAAATCAATTAACTTGAAATCAATTAACCAATAGGAAGATGACAATCAAGGCCACAAATAGTTTAAAAGTGAGGGAAATTCGTAAATCTGTGACTTTGTTGTATGCTGTGCAAGTGGACACACAGTTCTTGGAGTTGGAGGGTTTTGAGAGCGAGCAAGAGAGAGTGAGGAGAGGAGGAGAGATGGAGGGAGAAGGCAGTGAAGGGAGAGGCCAGGGAGAGCAGGGCCCCCAGCCACAGGCTGGCCAGCAAGCTGCTGCTGCTGCCAGAAAAAGGGCAGCAAACTTTAACCAGGAGGAGATTGAAACTCTCATAAGAGGAGTTCAAGCCCACCACTCTATCTTAACCGGTGGGAGCAAGGTGAGGCCCAGGCAAAGGACAGATGCCTGGAGGGCAATATCGGCTGAAGTCTCTTCGCTGGGGTATGCAAATCGTACCTTGCAGTCTGTCCAGCACCGGTACCAAGACTGCCGCATTGAGGTAAAAAAGAAAATGGTGAATGAGGCCAATGCGGCACATTGAACCGGTGGTGGGCCTCAAGAAACATTTACATACCCCGGTTGGGAGGCCACAGTGCGCAACATGATCCAGCCAGCGGCAGTCGTGGGCCTCCTTGGCCTGGTGGACACGGGTGGGGCAGAAAGCCTGTAATGTGAGTACCATGTACACCTTAACACCCTCATATGTACGCACATGTACCCCACACAGATAGATAACTGACGTTGAATTGCACTGTAAGATATCTGGTTGTGACTACAGATATATGAGGCAGCAAAAATCATGTAAATCCAGTGTAAAGAAATATACTTGTCAGAATTGTTAGCAATGAAATATATGTCCAATACCTCCTCCCACAACTGATTATGATACCGTTTTGCAAATCTATTGATGTTACTGTTATGTTTGCTGTTGGTTCAGAGTGCATATAAAGCATACATGACAACTCCATTGCAATTGTTTGTTTATTGTCATGAGTTCCCCTGTCACACTCTACTCCATATTAAACTGGCCCATTCATAGCTGTTTGGCTTAACACTGCTACTGCTTGGAACCCATGTACATCTTGAAACTAGGTATAGCGGATGTATCCTGTTTTATGTGGGCATTTCAGTATGCGCTTGCGTCCCCATGTAGCCGTCAAAAATAGTTGGTACACCCAAAGCCCCTAACCCTCTAACCCTAACCCCCTAAACCCCACTTTCTAACTCTAACCCATACCCCCTAACTGTAGCCACAACCCAAAACCCATAACCACTTACCCGGTTTGCTGGGCTGGCGTAGCTACAGTTGGTGGCGGTGCACTTCCAGAGATGCGCACATACAACAGGATAGGTCCGGTATAGCTGGTACATCCCCATGAGACTACATGTATGGATGTGCACACTGCAGCATATGTGGATACAGACTCTGATGGACTGCAAGTTTGTGTCGTGTACCAGCCTAATCTGGACCATGTTACATTAACATGTTAACTCACATTGCTGAGGATTGGTCACAGATTGGTCTGTCTCACACACTGGTCAACAGATTCAGATGAGCACATGTCCTAATTAACTGCAGTTGGCACACCACACCAGCATTACATATAGTCATATGAGCCATGGGGCCTTTCCTGTTATCTGACCGTGACTGCTGGGCTTGTGTGTAAGGTGAAAATGATGTATATAACAGCGGCAGCACCATCTATCAGCCCCTTGGACCAACTGCTGCTGCCAGCAGTCACTGTCACATAACAGGAAAGATCCCAGCCAGGATCCACAATACTAATGATGCAGATCAATTTTTATTTGCGTCAAACATTCACAGCCAATTTCAAGTCACTATGATCTCAGAGATATGGAAACACACATCAATCAATATTCACAACAGTACTCAAATACAAATCTTGTCTCATTTCAGTACCAGTGAGGCGTACCCTGCCTCCTCAGGGCCCTGAAATAGCGGGCCCTGCACCATGCCAAGATGCAGGACCACCTGCAGCAAGACCACCTGCAGCAGGACCACCAGCAGAAAGTCCACCTGGGCCCTCCACAAGATGCCAGCCATTGGCTCCAGCAATGGCCCCTCCAGCCAGGATAATGGTGCCGCCTGGCTCACAGTCAATGTGGGCTGGCCAAATGTGGGGAAATCCAATGTGGTCCCATCCCAGTTGTCCCCACAGTATGGAGCCACAAGAAATGGTGCCCTGGAGCATGGCTACTCTGGCCCCGCTGGCCACTCCGGCCCCACAGGCCCCGCAGGCTCTGCTGCCCACTCGGGCCCCACAGGCCCCGCTGGTCACTCTGGCCCCGCTGGCAACTCCTGCCCCACAGGCCCCGCTGGCCACTCCAGCCCCACAGGCCCCGCAGGCTCCGCTGCCCACTTTGGCCCCACAGGCCCCGCTGGTCACTCTGGCCCCACAGGTCCTGCTGGTCATTCTGGCTTCACAGGCCCCGCTGGTCACTCTGGCCCCACAGGCCCAGCTGGTCACTCTGGCCCCACAGGCCCCGCTGGTCACTCTGGCCCCACAGGCCCCGCAGGCCCCGCTGGTCCCTCTGGCCCCACAGGCCCCGCTGGTCACTCTGGCCCCACAGGCCCCGCTGGTCACTCTGGCCCCACTGGTCACTCTGGCCCCACAGGCCCCGCAGGCCCCACTGGTCACTCCGGCCCCACAGGCCCCGCTGGTCACTCTGGCCCCACAGGCCTCGCTGCCCACTTGGGCCCCACAGGCCCTGCAGGCCCCGCAGGCCACTCTGGACCGGCAGGCCACTCCGGCCCGGCAGGACACTTCAGACAGCCGTGCCTCCACCCAGAGGACACAATGGTCTGGGTCCGCGCAGGGTAGTCCGGCGCTGTCAGCGGCCCAGTGTCACGATTTCCTCGCTCATCTCCAGCATGAGCGGGAGCAAAATCAAGAGTTCATGCTGGAGATGAGACGGCATAATGACCGGGTGTTTGAAGAGTTAAGGCGGCATCACCAGGTTATGGAGATGGGCCAGCAAAATGACCAGGCATTGCAGGAGTTAAGGCGGCATCTCCGGGTAATGGAGGAATATGCACAAAGGGCCGAAATGGCCCGAGAAGGCCATCCACAAGAACAGGGTACCTCCTCAACCTCCCAGACCTTGTCACCAGCATCCAGGGCAGAAGAGCCGCCAACCCATCGAAGAGGTCGGGGCCGGCCTAGGGCAACGGTTTTCAAAGGCCAGGAGAGTCATAAACAACACAAGCAAAAGTGGAAATAGGTGAGAACATGTTCATGTTGCATATAGAAGCAATTGATGTCCAAGATCTATTGATGTTGAGGTGTTGCAGTCAATGCGTATATTGTTCTAATTGATGTCTTGTTCTTATCTCTTTAGGTTCAAATCGACAGACGGAATGTTTGCCTCCAATTTTCTTTTTTTGTTTCTATAATTTGCAAACATAAGAATAAATATTATGTATTGCTCACATTATCATTGTTTTTTTTCGTTTGTGCTGTACCATGATTGTTAAACACCAGATGAATGCTACACAACAACGTTATTGTATTAGTACATACATCTTCCTTCAATATACCAGCCCTGTGTTAATGTAGGGTTGGGGTAACAGCCACCAGTGCAGCAGAGGGTGGAGGTAATATTCCTGAGTTTGATTCCAGTAACGGCAATGCATGATATTCGTGTTTCTGACACATGGAGATATTCATTCAGGGTAAATATCAAAAGTGAGTACACCCCTAAGTGAAAGTGTAAATATTTTCATGCACTGACTTAACCCTCATGGGGATGGAGTTCACCAGAGCTTCACAGGTTGCCACTGGAGTCCTCTTCCACTCCTTCATGATGATATCATGGAGCTGGTGGATGTTAGAGACCTTGCACTCTCCACCTTCCATTTGAGGATGCCCCCACAGATGCTCGATAGGGTTTAGGTCTGGTGACCTACTTGGCCAGTCCATCAACTTTTTACCTTCAGCTTCTTTAGCCAGGCAGTGGTCGGCTTGGAGGTGTGTTTGGGGTCGTTATCATGTTGGAATACTGGCATGAGGCCCAGTCTCCGAAGGGAGGGATCATGCTCTGCTTCAGTATGTCACTGTACATGTTGGCATTCATGGGTTCCATCAAGGAACTGTAGCTCCTCAGTGCTGGCAGCATGCATGCAGGCCCAGACCAAACATATATGCATGTCTATATATGTTTTATATAATATGTTGTGTGGATTCCCCCTATTTGCATTTACCTAATGATGTCAGATGCTGCCTCCCCTCTCTCTGCATCACTGTTTAGGTTCAAAATGAGGGTTTCATCTCATATCAATGTTTTTGTGTTTGTTGTGACTTATCAATTTATCTGTAATTTAGGTATTATTTCAACTACTTTTGCTCAGTATAGATGTATACTTTTGGTGGTGGGAGTGTCATGGTCGGGGCCTGCGTGACTGCCTCCGGCACTGGGGAGCTACAGTTCATTGAGGGAACCATGAATGCAAACATGTACTGTGACATACTGAAGCAGAACATGATCCCCTCCCTTGGGAGACTGGGCTGCAGGGCAACATAACAAAACGACCCTAAACACACCGCCAAGACGACACTACATTGCTAAAGAAGGTAAAGGTGATGGACTTGCCAAGCTTGTCGCCAGACCTAAACCATATTGAGCATCTGTGGGGCATCCTCAAACTGACGGTGGGAGAGTGCAAGATCTCTAGCATCAACCAGCTCTGATATATCATTAAGGAGTGGAAGAGGACTCCAGTGGCAACCTGGGAAGCTCTGGTGAACTCCCTGGCCATGAGGGTTAAGGCAGTTCTGGCAAATAATGGTGGCCACACATAATTGACATTTAGTGCCAATTTGGACATTTCAAATTAGGGGTGTACTCACTTTTGTTGCCAATGGTTTAGACATTAATGGCTGTGTATTGAGTTATTGATGGGTCAGCAAACTTACTTTACATTGTAGCAGAGTGTCATTTCTTCAGTGTTGTCACATGAAAAGATATACTAAAACAATGTGACGGGTGTTCTCACTTCTGTTAGATACTGTATGTTCACTATTAGGATGTGAGCCACTTACGGACACCTGTCTCATTTGTCTGTTTCTGTGTCATATATATTGTTAATACCAACCTTCCCTCATGGTTGAAATCAGTAATGCAAACACACTGTGAGAATTCTATTGACACCCCTAACTGATGTTGCAGAGCACAGATGTGGAGTCTGAAGGTCCTTTCATTGATGTTACAGAAATGCTATGGTATCAACATTGACGAGGCAGACACAAACAACATCTCGGATAAATCATATTTACTATTTTCAGAAATTAACAAAGCAAGCTTGCCACAAAGCCACAGGTTGACTAATCATCACAGGTAAGCAAAGGATCATGGTGGAGGGGGGTAGGATACAAAATCCAAGTAACACAGGGAAATAGGGATATGAGAACAGAATGCAGGCAAGGGAAATTATATTGATATAGATGATCATGGTATTTACAGTGTATCACCCAACATTAGGCAATATAATAGATCTCATTATTGTTACTACATATATATAACAGTCAATAAGGAAAGACCACAATAATCCAGAATAAGGTGATATACATATGGGGAGAGCAAAATGTATGCTTGTGGGTTAAACGGACACTCTGATGCAACATCAGAAGTATAAGTGCTCAATCAGTGAATGCTATGAGCCCATGAGGTAAGTTCTCACGCAACAATAAGCAGCCCCTACATAGATAACCTTGGTCAAAAAGAAGGGGACCTGACCAGGACCATATCAGTCAGATGTTACTTATTCCAGAGAACTCACAACAAACCAGGCAATATCAAGGGTAGTTTGTTCTCTGATTGAGCATCTATACTCACTGTTGTTGCATATGCATAACTGAAGATTAACGTAACCTCATTAACTGTTAAGTCCCAAGCCTGGATTGACTCTTCTCCATATGCACAGGGAGGGTCACATCAGCACTGAAGAAAACATCTGGAAGGGTTTGTGCTGCAGGCTTCACAACAGTCCAAGTAGAGGAGAGGATAGAATGTCTAAACCAATAGGTACATATGAATCGAGGTAGACTATATGAGCATACACATGCTGTGGATATACCAGGAACATCAGCTGAGAGATGTCACATCACATCTGCATTGTATAGTGAAATTGTCTTGTGACACATATCGGCTATTCAGTCAAGGTAATCAGATATCAAACTGGATCCAACAAAGCAATGAAATGGACACATGCACATACATGAGGACATTGACATGGCCATGGAATGTCATGATGTTTATCGTCATGCCTTGTTCTGACCATGATCTGGAATACAAACACACAAATAATATATTAGTGGAAACCTTACATATGCCATATGAGCAGCCACCAACAGATGCAGGTATGTCGGCACACATGTTATGCATTGGGATCTCGTACAAGCTAACCATCTGTCAGATGATAATGATGGCCCAGACTAATTTTTCCGGATGTGGGAATATTATTAGTCTAATTATCATTTATTTGTATTGTGCAAACATATTCCGTGGCGCTGTACAGGGGAGAAGAACACGAAAATATACAGTATGTAATATTGCCAACGCCAGAAAATGGAGGGCTCTGTTTTGAGCGTAAAGTCTGTTGATAACTGATTTCTTCCCAAAGGCCCCCACAAGATTCAAAAATCACCACTTCCAAGCTAAAGGTAATGGACATGGGGAAGAGTATATAAGGAATAGCAAGGTTAATAAGTAAGTGAGAGATACATAGGAAGGAAGTTGTATCAAGTAGAAAGTTATGCATCAGTTGGAGAGGAAAGGGATCAGATGTAAAGTTCGATGCACTATTATGTAATAAGGTATCTGCCCCATGTGGACAGATAATGTAATCTGCAGATGTGACAATCAGGAGACACATAGTTTAACCACAGCTTGAGTAAAATTAGCTAATGGGCGAATAAAAGTAGAGAGGTGGGCATGAGAGTTGAAATGAAAATGTTGGAGACAAAAAGGCGAGAAGTAAAGAAGAGTCTGAGGAAAAGGCAGGGGATGTGAGGAAGAAAACATAGTGTAAAGGGTTAATTGGGATAGTTATCAGAAGTTGCTAATTGTTCAGGTGTCGAAGACTTGTGTGACTCAATAAATTAAGGGTAAACAGGGGTGGGTGAGATGAGGAGAGAGACAGACAGACAGACAGAGAGACAGAGAGAGACAGAGAGACCAGTGCAGCCTGTAATAGAAATGGAAGATCCCAACTATCACACATTGATACATGTTCGGACATCCACATGTGGTTCTCTACCTTGGATAGATCAAGTGGAGTATTCAATGAAGAGATCTGTTCCCCCAGGACACGTCTGCATGGTCCGATAAACGTTTCTGACCGCTTCAGCAATACATAGGGGATGTCTTGGGGAAAAGAAAGTTAGGCCTACATTAATGGAGTTATTAGTCATTTCCTCTCATGCATACATGCACATGTTTCCCGCAAATACTCACTTACAATGTAGACGACATTGATGTAGCTGATTTTCTGTTGCTGTACAGGTCATTTCCCATGTCTGTGTGGGTAAACAATGTGTTGACACACGGCAGCAGTTCTGCAATGGCAATATGATGATATGAGTCACACAATCCATATGATATATTGCACAATGATTCCTAATTAACACATCCTTGAGACTATTCCTGTTATCTGACTGAGAATGCTTTTACCAGCATTCGCTGACAAAGAACAGGAGGGATCCTCCCTTTGCATCCCATGAGGTACATTTATTATGGTTTACAATATGCTGGTATGTTCATATATCCAGATTGCTATGAATTGCATTGACCTCCATGGGATGTGGAATAGCATGATCAGACAATGGGAACATTACAGTTCTGTGAAGATATTTTCAAATACGATTGTGGGGCCTATTTCCATTGACATTGTGGAATACATCAGACCATCCATTTAGCTTAGCTTTTGGAGGTTGGCAGATATCAATATATATGATGTGTATGGGAATTTGCGCATACTTACCATTAACGGATATCAGAGCAGGCTGTATTTGATCCAGTATTAAGAATGCGTCACGAGACATATGTTACATCACAAAGCAATCCTCTACTGTGGACTGTTGTATATTCTGTATGACAATGGGGAAGGAGAAAAGAGATGTATTAGTAACCATAATCAAGGTACATTATAGTTGGTTGTTATTAGTTTCAGACTTACATGGGAAGTACTCCCGAATGACGTGGGCACGTAGTCGTGACCCCTGAACGTTATCCTCACCAGGGGGAGGTACTGGACGCTCCGCCAGTTCAAGCGGAGCATCATCAATGTTCCCCAGACAGTTGGCCTGTACTGCTATATTGTGCAGACAACAGCAGGCCAGGATGATGTGACAAACCTTCACTGGTGTATACTGTAGCGCCCCGCCAGTGGAATGTAAACATCTGAAGCACATCTTCAGGAGGCCAAAGGTGCGCTCTATTACATTCCGGGTTCTGGCATGGGCCGCATTGTACCTCTCCTCCCCCTCTGTTCATGGATTGTTCACAGGGGTTAACAACCACGGCAAACACCTATATTCTGCATCACCTGAAGGAAACAAAAATGGGAGATGTAGATATGTTTAGTTTAGGGATCTCTGGGTTGGAACTTCCTACTTCAATGACCAGGTCACATCAGGTTAGGCACAGCAACAAGCTACGATGCAATGGCTCAGTCGGCACACCTTCTTTAGGGCCCACGGCAAATGAGCGCGGACAATACGGCGCTGACAGAAGCCGGCGACAGTAGCACACTGTTGAAAATTGTGTGGCAAAATGTGCGTCGATCAAAGAGCGCAAGTTGTAGAATCTATTGCCTAATGGGCCAAAACCCTCTAAGCACATTGGGGAAAATTGGAGAAAACTGATGTATCTGGCAGCTTTCAGAACGATAGCATGGAGGAATGTGCTCAGGCACCTTGAAAGGCTTGCCTGAGACATTCCTCCTACTATGCTAGTAGTGTTCTGAAAACTACCAGATGATAGGATGTGTATGGCTGCTAACATCCGTGTCATGCCTGGGATGGCTCTATTGGTCCGTGAGGAAGGCTCCATGTCCTCCCTCAGGACCACATAGAGCTCCTCCAGGCTGGCACGGGTTAGCCTAAAACGCTCATACACTTCCACATCAGTTAACCCCTCTAATGTGACTCTCTCCCTGTACACCATGGGTGCACAAAGCCTCCTGGCAGGCTCCTGGGCCTGCTCACCCCCCTGTGGGGCTGGCTGTACAGGGGACCCCACTTCATTTGCCACACCCTCTAGGGGTCTCTCATCTGGCCGCCCCATCAGCTGATCACCCACATCAAGGTCTTCCTCCCTGTCTGAAGGTTCCCTCATATCCCCCTGTCCCTGTGCCACTGGAGCTCTCTCCCCTAACTGACCCCCCACCATGACCCTAGGCATATCCGGTGATGAGCTACTTGCCTGCCTTGGTTCCGGACCACCATGGATTGCATCAGCACGCTCACCCACATTCACTCCCAGCCGCCCCTCTCTGTCACGCCTCAGCCACTCCTCAGTCGCACGCCTGACAGCCGAGTTTCCACTCTGCAACATTCGAAACAAATATGCATTCCTACGACGCTGCGCTCTACTCACATACATATACACCGCACTCAGGTTGCTGCTATCCATGATGGTTCAGACTTGCTAATTCCTGGCTGATGATGTGGTTTTATAGCTTGCTAATTACCACAGCTGTGATTATCCTGGTGGATTTCACAAATGGAAAAGCTCACTGGTGTATCTAAGCTTCATCATGTTATGAAGTTCCCTGATTATGGATTGGTTTAGCCATTTTAATTTGTAACCCCTAATATTCTGGCCCACATTTGAATTTGGGCCCATGCTACATGATCTACATAGATGTGGCGTTGAAATATAGCCAATATTTGTGTTCCAAAAAGTAGATGTGATGAGAGAGATGTAAATCAGATAATGTTGATATATTTAGGGGACACATTCTAGCCTTTGTGAGTGCTAAAGGGTTAATATGGCTGCCATATTGAGGATGTACATGACAATAAAAATATATCTTTTATTCATTGGGGATTGTTTTGCCAGTAATTTGAATCCCTTTTATTGCTTCATTTATACTTTTAGGGCCCTTTCAGCCCGGTTTCATTCCAATGCCGTAAGTGCATCGTGTGGACTTCAACGGATGCGGCCGTAAATTAAATCTAGCCAGGCGCGAATCGCGGCCTTCAGAATGTAGGAAGGCCGTGATGTTTAGGCGCGCACTCAAGCTGGAAGGGGGACGGACTAGCCGCGCCCAACACGAACCATCCAATAGCGGAATCACGCATCGCGCCACGGGTCTCACAGCCAATCACTTACCGGATAGACCATTTGATTGACAGTGGGAGTGAATAAATAGGTATGACACGCGCCCATGCCTCGACTGTGTTGCGATTTCGGCCGAAGTAGCACGCGGTTCCCGAAGCTTGGTGGGTGAGAGGAGGTAAGTTGCTTTATTATCAAGTCGCGTTTTATGTTCTTTTTACGGAAATACGTTACTACATTTATGGATTACGATGTAAAGAAGTACAATTGCGTTCTTTTTCTTGTTTATAGGTTTCTTGAGAGTTTGGGTATTTTGTCCAGCACAAAGGAGTTTGGAGGGAGGTAAGTTGCATTGTACATGCTTTTCATCCTATCAAGCTGTATTTTATTTTTAGGTTTTGACAATTTCTATATTTACTGAATACACTGGTGAGAAGTACAATTGTCTTTTTTTCTTGTTTATAGGTGTTTGTAGTGTTTTTGGATTTTGTCCAGCACAACGTAGTTTGGAGGGAGGTAAGTTGCATTGTACATGCTTTTCATCCTATCAAGCTGTATTTTATTTTTAGGTTTTGACAATTTCTATATTTACTGAATACACTGGCGAGAAGTACAATTGTGTTTTTTTTGGGTTGGCTTATAGGTTTGGAGAGTTATTTTGTGTGGGGAGAGGAGTTTGGTGGAGGGAGGTAAGAGAGAGATAGAGAGAGGTAAGAGAGAGATAGATTAAGAGCGAGAGAGAGAGAGAGATTGAGAGAGAGAGAGATTGAGAGAGAGAGATTGAGAGAGAGAGATTGAGAGCGAGGGATTGAGAACGAGGGATAGAGAGCGAGAGTTTGAGAGCGAGGGATTAAGAGAGAGGGATTGAGAGAGAGAGATTGGGAGAGGGATTGAGAGAGAGGGATTGAGAGAGAGGGATTGAGAGCGAGAGATTGAGAGCGAGAGAGAGAGAGATTGAGAGAGAGAGAGAGATTGAGAGATAGAGAGAGATTGAGATAGAGGGATTGAGAGAGAGGGATTGAGAGAGAGGGATTGAGAGCGAGAGATTGAGAGCGAGAGATTGAGAGAGAGAGATTGAGAGAGAGAGAGATTGAGAGAGAGAGAGAGATTGAGAGCGAAGGATTGAGAGCGAGGGATTGAGAGAGAGGGATTGAGAGTGAGGGATTGAGAGAGAGGGATTGAGAGCGAGAGATTGAGAGCGAGAGATTGAGAGCGAGAGATTCAGAGCGAGAGATTGAGAGCGAGAGATTGAGATTGAGAGATTGAGAGCGAGAGAGTTTGATTGAGTTTGATTTTGAGTTTGAGTTTGATTGAGTTTGATTGAGTTTGATTGAGTTTGATTGAGTTTGAGTTTGATTGAGTTTGATTGAGTTTGATTGAGTTTGAGTTTGATTGAGTTTGAGTTTGATTGAGTTTGATTGAGTTTGATTGAGTTTGAGTTTGATTGAGTTTGAGTTTGATTGAGTTTGAGTTTGATTGAGTTTGATTGAGTTTGTTTGAGTTTGATTGAGTTTGAGTTTGATTGAGTTTGAGTTTGATTGAGTTTGATTGAGTTTGATTGAGTTTGAGTTTGATTGAGTTTGATTGAGTTTGATTTGAGTTTGAGTTTGAGTTTGATTGAGTTTTATTGAGTTTGATTGAGTTTGAGTTTGATTGAGTTTGATTGAGTTTGATTTGGATTGAGTTTGATTGAGTTTGATTGAGTTTGAGTTTGATTGAGTTTGAATCAGTTTGATTGAGTTTGATTAAGTTTGTTTGAGTTTGATTGAGTTTGAGTTTGAGTTTGATTGAGTTTGAGTTTGATTGAGTTTGATTGAGTTTGATTGAGTTTGTTTGAGTTTGATTGAGTTTGATTGAGTTTGATTTGAGTTTGAGTTTGATTGAGTTTTATTGAGTTTGCTTGAGTTTGAGTTTGATTGAGTTTGATTGAGTTTGAGTTGGATTGAGTTTGATTGAGTTTGATTGAGTTTGATTGAGTTTGATTGAGTTTGAGTTTGATTGAGTTTGAGTTTGATTGAGTTTGATTGAGATTTCTACACATATTTGCAATACACATAGGTGTTCCAAACTGCTTCTTCAATGGGGCTTGACAAGAACTTATTTTCAGCCTAGCCCAGCAGGACCATGTAGTTCCTACTACCTCTGGTACAGAAGATGGCTTCAGGATAGGTACCACGCCCAGGAATATGTGCAGAGTATAATGCGCCCATGCCTCGACTGTGTTGCGATTTCGGCCGAAGTAGCACGCGGTTCCCGAAGCTTGGTGGGTGAGAGGAGGTAAGTTGCTTTATTATCAAGTCGCGTTTTATGTTCTTTTTACGGAAATACGTTACTACATTTATGGATTACGATGTAAAGCAGTACAATTGCGTTCTTTTTCTTGTTTATAGGTTTCTTGAGAGTTTGGGTATTTTGTCCAGCACAAAGGAGTTTGGAGGGAGGTAAGTTGCATTGTACATGCTTTTCATCCTATCAAGCTGTATTTTATTTTTAGGTTTTGACAATTTATATATTTACTGAATACACTGGCGAGAAGTACAATTGTGTTTTTTTGGGGTTGGCTTATAGGTTTGGAGAGTTATTTTGTGTGGGGAGAGGAGTTTGGTGCAGGGAGGTAAGTTATTTTTTTTTTATGTTTCGTATTATATCTGGATATCTCTCTCTCTCTCTCTCTCTCTCTCTCTCTCTCTCTCTCTCTCTCTCTCTCTCTCTATATATATATATATATATATATATATATATATATATATATATATATATTGAGAGAGAGAGATATTAAGAGAGAGAGATAGATTAAGAGCGAGAGAGAGAGAGAGATTGAGAGAGAGAGAGAGAGATTGAGAGAGAGAGATTGAGAGAGAGAGATTGAGAGCGAGGGATTGAGAACGAGGGATAGAGAGCGAGGGATTGAGAGAGAGGGATTGAGAGAGAGGGATTGAGAGAGAGATTGAGAGAGAGGGATTGAGAGAGAGGGATTGAGAGAGAGGGATTGAGAGCGAGAGATTGAGAGTGAGATATTGAGAGCGAGAGAGAGAGAGATTGAGAGAGAGAGAGAGATTGAGAGATAGAGAGAGATTGAGATAGAGGGATTGAGAGAGAGGGATTGAGAGAGAGGGATTGAGAGTGAGAGATTGAGAGCGAGAGATTGAGAGAGAGAGAGATTGAGAGAGAGAGAGATTGAGAGAGAGAGAGAGATTGAGAGCGAAGGATTGAGAGCGAGGGATTGAGAGAGAGGGATTGAAAGAGAGGGATTGAGAGAGAGGGATTGAGAGAGAGGGATTGAGAGCGAGAGATTGAGAGCGAGAGATTGAGAGCGAGAGATTGAGATCGAGAGATTGAGAGCGAGAGATTGAGAGTGAGAGTTTGAGAGCGAGAGAGTTTGATTGAGTTTGATTTTGATTTTGAGTTTGATTGAGTTTGAGTTTGATTGAGTTTGAGTTTGATTGAGTTTGATTGAGTTTGATTGAGATTGAATTTGATTGAGTTTGATTTTGATTGAGTTTGATTTAGTTTGATTGAGTTTGATTGAGTTTGATTGAGTTTGATTGAGTTTGAGTTTGATTGAGTTTGAGTTTGATTGAGTTTGATTGAGTTTGTTTGAGTTTGATTGAGTTTGAGTTTGAGTTTGATTGAGTTTGAGTTTGATTGAGTTTGATTGAGTTTGACTGAGTTTGAGTTTAAATGAGTTTGATTGAGTCTGTTTTGAGTTTGAGTTTGAGTTTGATTGAGTTTTATTGAGTTTGATTGAGTTTGAGTTTGATTGAGTTTGATTGAGTTTGATTTGGATTGAGTTTGATTGAGTTTGATTGAGTTTGAGTTTGATTGAGTTTGATTGAGTTTGATTGAGTTTGTTTGAGTTTGATTGAGTTTGAGTTTGAGTTTGATTGAGTTTGAGTTTGATTGAGTTTGATTGAGTTTGATTTAATTTGAGTTTGATTGAGTTTGATTGAGTTTGATTTGAGTTTGAGTTTGAGTTTGATTGAGTTTGATTGAGTTTGATTGAGTTTGAGTTTGATTGAGTTTGATTGAGTTTGAGTTGGATTGAGTTTGATTGAGTTTGAGTTTGATTGAGTTTGAGTTTGATTGAGTTTGATTGAGATTTCTACACATATTTGCAATACACATAGGTGTTCCAAACTGCTTCTTCAATGGGGCTTGACAAGAACTTATTTTCAGCCTAGCCCAGCAGGACCATGTAGTTCCTACTACCTCTGGTACAGAAGATGGCTTCAGGATAGGTACCACGCCCAGGAATATGTGCAGAGTATAATGCGCCCATGCCTCGACTGTGTTGCGATTTCGGCCGAAGTAGCACGCGGTTCCCGAAGCTTGGTGGGTGAGAGGAGGTAAGTTGCTTTATTATCAAGTCGCGTTTTATGTTCTTTTTACGGAAATACGTTACTACATTTATGGATTACGATGTGAAGCAGTACAATTGCGTTCTTTTTCTTGTTTATAGGTTTCTTGAGAGTTTGGGTATTTTGTCCAGCACAAAGGAGTTTGGAGGGAGGTAAGTTGCATTGTACATGCTTTTCATCCTATCAAGCTGTATTTTATTTTTAGGTTTTGACAATTTCTATATTTACTGAATACACTGGCGTGAAGTACAATTGTCTTTTTTTCTTGTTTATAGGTGTTTGTAGTGTTTTGGGATTTTGTCCAGCACAACGTAGTTTGGAGGGAGGTTAGTTGCATTGTACATGCTTTTCATCCTATCAAGCTGTATTTTATTTTTAGGTTTTGACAATTTCTATATTTACTGAATACACTGGCGAGAAGTACAATTGTGTTTTTGTGGGGTTGGCTTATAGGTTTGGAGAGTTATTTTGTGTGGGGAGAGGAGTTTGGTGGAGGGAGGTAAGTTATTTTTTTTTTTATGTTTCGTATTATATCTGGATATCTCTCTCTCTCTCTCTCTCTCTCTCTATATATATATATATATATATATATATATATATATATATATATATTGAGAGAGAGAGATATTGAGAGAGAGAGATAGATTAAGAGCGAGAGAGAGATTGAGAGAGAGAGAGATTGAGAGAGAGAGATTGAGAGAGAGAGATTGAGAGCGAGGGATTGAGAACGAGGGATAGAGAGCGAGGGATTGAGAGCGAGGGATTGAGAGAGAGGGATTGAGAGAGAGAGATTGAGAGAGAGGGATTGAGAGAGAGGGATTGAGAGAGAGGGATTGAGAGCGAGAGATTGAGAGCGAGATATTGAGAGCGAGAGATTGAGAGCGAGAGAGAGAGAGATTGAGAGAGAGAGAGAGATTGAGAGATAGAGAGAGATTCAGATAGAGGGATTGAGAGAGAGGGATTGAGAGAGAGGGATTGAGAGAGAGGGATTGAGAGCGAGAGATTGAGAGCGAGAGATTGAGAGAGAGAGATTGAGAGAGAGAGAGATTGAGAGAGAGAGAGAGATTGAGAGCGAAGGATTGAGAGCGAGGGATTGAGAGAGAGGGATTGAGAGAGAGGGATTGAGAGAGAGGGATTGAGAGCGAGAGATTGAGAGCGAGAGATTGAGAGCGAGAGATTGAGAGCGAGAGATTGAGAGCGAGAGATTGAGAGCGAGAGATTATGAGCGAGAGAGTTTGATTGAGTTTGATTTTAAGTTTGATTAAGTTTGATTAAGTTTGATTGAGTTTGATTGAGTTTGAGTTTGATTGAGTTTGAGTTTGATTGAGTTTGAGTTTGATTGAGTTTGATTGAGTTTGATTGAGTTTGAGTTTGATTGAGTTTGAGTTTGATTGAGTTTGTTTGAGTTTGAGTTTGAGTTTGATTGAGTTTGAGTTTGATTGAGTTTGATTGAGTTTGATTGAGTTTGATTGAGTTTGAGTTTGATTGAGTTTGATTGAGTTTGATTTGAGTTTGAGTTTGATTGAGTTTTATTGAGTTTGATTGAGTTTGAGTTTGATTGAGTTTGATTGAGTTTGAGTTTGATTGAGTTTGATTGAGTTTGATTGAGTTTGAGTTTGATTGAGTTTGATTGAGTTTGATTGAGTTTGAGTTTGATTGAGTTTGATTGAGATTTCTACACATATTTGCAATACACATAGGTGTTCCAAACTGCTTCTTCAATGGGGCTTGACAAGAACTTATTTTCAGCCTAGCCCAGCAGGACCATGTAGTTCCTACTACCTCTGGTACAGAAGATGGCTTCAGGATAGGTACCACGCCCAGGAATATGTGCAGAGTATAATGCAGATAGGATATTAGTGGCCTCAGACATGGGCCACTCCCCACACATGATAGAAGCACACAGTAAATAGCCGCATACCTTGTATATATTATAACTAATAACTGACCCTTCCACATTGTTTAGGAAAGTATTGATCTAGCGTGTTTCATCAGCGCCACTCAGGTCCAGAGTGAGAGGTGCTGTACCCCCCTCCCACTGCTGTCACAGGCTCTGTCTACTTACGGTTGATTCCTGCAGTTAGTTACAACATTGATATCAAAGCAGAAATAGTGTTATAGGCGATCAGAATGGGGGACGAGGGGGGAGCAGGCAAACCCACTAAAACATAATTTCTCTTTCTTTTCTTTTCAGGTGGTAATGGAGGGAGAGGAGCAGAGGGGAGAGGAGTGGCAGGGAGTCCCGGGGCCTGGAGGTGGGGAAGAGGAGGGGAGGAGTGAGGAGAAGGAGGTAGTAGTTGAGGAGGGAGAGGTCGTTGAGGAGGAGGAGGGAGGAGAGGAGGAGGAGGGAGGAGAGAAGGAGGAGGGAGGAGAGGAGGGAGGAGATGAGGAGGAGGAAGGGAGAGGAGGAGGAAGGAGGGAGGAGAGGAGGAGGGAGGAGAGGAGGAGAAGGAGGGAGGAGAGGAGAGTAAGGAGGGAGGAGAGGAGGGAAGGAGGGAGGAGAGGAGAGGAAGGAGGGAGGAGAGGAGAGGAAGGAGAGAGGAGAGGAGAGTAGGAGGGAGGAGGGAGGAGAGTAGAGGAAGGAGGGAGGAGAGTAGAGGAAGGAGGGAGGAGAGGAGGGAGGAGAGGAGAGGAGGGAGGAGGGAGAGGAGAGTAGGAGGAGGAAGGAGGAGGAGGAGGGAGGAGAAGAGGGAGGAGGAGAGTGGAGAGGGTCCTCAACCCCAGTCTGGAGAGCAAGAGGCTGGCGGCAGGTCCAGGGCCCACAATTATAGCCGGGAGGAGAATATGGTCCTCCTGGAGGCCATCCGTGCCCGCCCCGTCATCACCTCGGGGGGTAGGGAAGTCAAGGCTGGGCCCAGGGCTAATGTTTGGCAGCAGGTGGCCGATCTGGTCATTGGTGTGGCGGGCCGTGGACGGAGTCTGCGGTCCATTAAGCACCGGTTTGACGACATCAGGGCTGCGGTGATTAAGAAGATGGCACAGGAGGCCGAGGGGCGGAGGGTCAAGTACCTGGGACATGAAGTAATTGCAAGGGCCATACTTGCACCCTCCGCCACAGCTGGAGCTTCAGGCCCGGTGGAGCAGCAGGACCCAGCCTCCATGGCAGGTGAATATGACATTCAGCAACATGCCACCACATGTGCATCACATACACTACACATGGACATGACACTGACATGTCAGCTCCATGAAATTAACAAGGGATAGATGGATGCATCATTAAATTCATGAAGCTAACAAATCACTGTCATTCCTGGCCACCACAACAGTAATCAAGCAATAGAGCAGGTGTTTCCAAACTCGGTCCTGGTGGGCCACACACATGCCTGGATTTGATAACCCTGCTGCGCACAGGTGAGTCAATCGCTTCTTCAGTCATCCTGATTGACTCACCTGTGCACAGAAAGGATATCTTCCAATCCAGGAACGAGTTTGGACACCCCTGTAATAGAGAGTCCATGGGCCTCATTCAATTGCAATTTGCCAAATTGAATCGCCCCTAAATAAGCACATAAAATATATTTTTTAAAGAAGTTTTTAGTTAGTGAAAACCTTTCTTTTGGATAGATTCTTGCTAACAAAATACTTAGTAATTTAGTTACATAGTAATTAAGGTTGAAAAAAGACTTTCAGTCCATCAAGTTCAACCTGTTAAGATCTCCTCTGATCTGCAATATGCGGATTAGTTATTAATTAAATTATTGATTAAATAATTATTAATAGTATAGTATTGGAGAATGAATAAAGAGTTAGTCCATCAAGTTCAACCTTTTTAGATCTCTATTGATCTTTTTAATTTGGACTATTTATTATTATTGTTAATTGTTAATTATTGTTAATTGATCCAGAGGAAGGCAAACATAAAAAAAAAACCATTGAAACTTTGCCAATTGTCTCATAAGGGGAAAAAAAAGCAAAATTCCTTCCTGACCCCAGAAACTGGCGATCAAATTTCTCCCTGGATCAATATTCCTTGCTTGTTATCTAGGATAGCCTTGAATGCCCTCTTTATTCAGAAATATATCTAACCCCTTTTTGAAGTTGTCTATCGAATTCGCTGTCACCACCTCCTTTGGTAGAGAATTCCACAGTTTAACCACCCTAACTGTGAAGAACCCTTTTCTTTGTTTAAGGTGAAATCTTTTTTCCTCTAACCTCAACGGATGTCCTCTTGTCATTTGAAAATCTCTTGCTACAAAAAGTTCACTTGACAAAGCCTTATATTGACCCTGGATGTATTTAAATAACGTAATCATATCTCCTCTTAGACGCCTTTTTTCTAGCGAAAATAAGTTTAATTTTGCTAGTCTTTCTTCATAACTTAGCCCTTCCATTCCCCTTATTAGTTTTGTAGCCCTTCTCTGTACTTTTTCCAGCTCTAAAATGTCTTTTTTGTGAGGTGGTGCCCAAAATTGTACTCCATATTCCAAATGAGGGCGTACTAGAGATTTGTATAGTGGCAGAATTATATCTTCTTCCCTGGCTTCTATACCCTTCCTAATACATGCTAATATTTTATTTGCCTTTGCAGCAGCTGCTTGGCTTTGAGCACTGTTACCTAGGTGGTTGTCCACTAGTACTCCCAAATCCCTTTCAATATCTGATACCCCTAGATTTGCTCCATTAAGATTATAGATTGCTTGGCTATTGTTCCTTCCCAAATGCATAACCTTACATTTATTTGTATTAAATCTCATCTGCCATTTAGCCGCCCATTTCTCTAATTTATGCAAATCCTTTTGTAGGGAAAGTACATCATTATCTGATTTTATTACCTTGCACAACTTAGTGTCATCAGCAAAAATGGAGACACTACATTCGAGTCCTACTTCAATGTCATTAATAAATATGTTAAAAAGGAGAGGACCCAATACTGAGCCCTGAGGAACCCCACTTATCACATTAGACCAATCGGAGTATGTTCCATTTACAACAACCCTTTGCTTCCTGTCTTTTAGCCAGCTCTCGATCCATGAGCAGATATTTACTGCAATTCCTGTATCCCTTAGTTTGCTCACTAGTCTTCCATGTGGCACTGTATCAAATGCCTTTGAAAAATCTAAAAAGACTACATCCACTGAGTTGCCCTGATCCAAGTTCCTACTAACCTCCTCATAAAAACTAATTAGATTGGTCTGACACGACCTTTCCTTCATAAATCCATGTTGACTGCTACCTATGATCCTGTTCAAATAGACATATTCTTGTATTCTGTCCCTTATTAACCCTTCTAAAAGCTTCCCAACTACAGAAGTGAGGCTCACTGGTCTATAATTCCCCGGATTTGCTCTAGATCCCTTCTTAAATATAGGTATCACCTCTGCTTTTCTCCAGTCATCTGGTAGAGACCCTGTAGTGAGCGAGTCTTTAAAGATTAGATATAATGGTTTGGCTATTACAGAACCCAGCTCCCTCAGTACCCTTGGATGTATTTCATCAGGACCTGGGGCTTTATTAACATTTATTTTCTCCAACCTCTTTTGTATTTCTTCCTGCGTTTACCAATTATTTAGTGAAGGTAGTGTAGCCCCATTATGTTGCAGTGTCCCAACCACTGGTACCTCCCTTGTGTAAACCGACGAAAAGAACCTATTTAGCTCATCTGCCTTTTCCTGGTCACTAATTATCAGATGGCCTGTGTCACATTGTAATGGTCCTATCGATTCCTTCCTGGCCTTCTTCCCATTAATATATTTATAAAATATTTTAGGGTTAGTCTTACTTTCCATTGCAACTGACTTCTCATTTTCTATTTTAGCCAGTCTAATAGCCCTTTTGCAAGCCTTGTTGATTTCCTTATAGTCACATAAAGATGCCTCTGTTCCCTCCTTCTTGTATAATTTAAATGCATATTTCTTTTTCCTCATCATGATCTTTAAGTCATTGTTAAGCCACATGGGATGTGATTTACTCCTATTTATTTTATTTCCACATGGTACATGCTGATGAGTATGTTTATTTAGTAAGGATTTGAATGTTGTCCATTTATTTTCAGTATTCTTCCCTGTAAGTTCTTTGTCCCAGTCTATATGTTGTATTGCTGCCCTTAGCCCATTAAAGTTAGCCCTTTTAAAATTTAGAGTTTTTGTTGGCCCCTTACAACTCTGTTTTTTGTATTCAATCTCAAATGAGACTGTGTTGTGATCACTGTTCCCCAAGGGTTCCCCTATTTTTACATTTGATATTATATCAATATTACTTGTGATGACTAAATCCAAGATGGCCCCATTTCTAGTAGGTTCTTGTATTACCTGGGCTAGATAATGATCCCTGAGTGTACTCAAGAACCTGCTCCCCTTAGCTGAGCTGCTGGTCTCGTTTATCCAGTTTATATCAGGGTAATTAAAGTCTCCCATTATTAGAACTTGCCCATGCTTAGCTGCATTTCCAATCTGTAACAATAATTGTATTTCCTCACTTTCAGCTATATTTGGGGGTTTATAGCATACTCCCACCAATATGCATTTAGAATTAGCTCCTCCACTATTTAGCTCAACCCACAAGGATTCAATGATGCCGTTAGTGCCAGCATAAATATCTTCTCTAACTATAGGCTTAAATTCAGGCTTAACATAAAGACAGATCCCTCCTCCTCTTTTACCATTTCCCCTATCTTTCCTAAACAGGTTATAACCATCCAGATTAACAGTCCAGTCATGAGATTCATCCCACCATGTTTCCGTAATGCCTATTAAGCCCCATTTTTCTTGTACTGCTAATATTTCTAGCTCATCCATTTTCCCAGGCAAACTTCTTGCGTTTGCAATCATACATTTTATGTTGCTATGGCTCTGCTGATGTGAAGTGCCTGCCACTGTATTTGAGGCCCCTATTAATATCTCCCTACTTTCTATTGTAACCCTCCCCCCTTCTCCTCCCCCATGGGTAAATAATTCATCCCTTTCCCTCTCTACCCTATTTACCCCAATACTTCTATATAGTCCCTCCCCCCCACCTACAAGTTTAAAAACTCCCCCAGCCGTTCTACCATCCTATTCCCTAGCACAAAAGCGCCCTCATCATTAAGGTGCAATCCATCCCGGCTATAGAGATTGTACCCAAGTGAGAAGTCAGCCCAGTGCTCTAAAAACCCAAAACCCTCTGCACTGCACCACTTTTTTAGCCACGCATTAACCTCCCTAAGCTCCTTCTGCCTCCCTGGGCTAGCACGTGGCACTGGTAGTATCTCAGAAAATACTACCTTGGAGGTCCTTGCTTTAAGCTTATTCCCTAATTCTCTAAAATCATTCTTTAGGACGCTCCATCTTCCACTAACTTTGTCATTGGTACCAATGTGTACCAAGACCGCCGGTTCATTACCAGCCCCTCCCAATAATTTATCCACCCGATCCACAACATGCCGAACCCGAGCACCCGGGAGACAGCAAACTGTTCGATTGCTGGGATCTGGGTGACAAATTACCCTGTCTACCTTCCTAATAATAGAGTCCCCTACCACCAAAACATGTCTGTTGTTCTGCCTATTCTGCCCTCCCTCTTCTCCAGTAGAGCTGTTCGCCTGGCTGTTAGAGGGAACAGCTCTATCTGGCATTGCCATTCCTGAATGGACATCGCCAACAGTTTCACTCAATCTGGCAAATCTGTTGGTGTTTGACAACTCAGAACTGGCCTGCCTCCTCCTGTTCCCCCTGCTTCCCCTTGTAACTGTAACCCAGCTACCTCCCAGGCCATCCTCACTAGCCCCAGCTCCTCCCTCCATACTAGGCCCAGCTAAACTGTGCTCCGTGAGCACCAATTCCCTTTCCAGTGGAGCAATATCACTAAGTGCTGCAATTCTCCTCTCCAGATCTTCAATTTGAGCTTCCAAAGAGGCAACATGCTCACACCTGTCACAGAGGTATGGACCCTGGATCATATGTTCCAGTAGTGCATACATTTGACAGGATGTACACTGAATAAGGTTGCCACTGGACTGACTCATAATTATTATTATTGTCTACGAAATTTCAGTGGGAAAAATAAAGAATATAATATAATATATTTATATAAAGTTTTCCTCCTTTGCACTATAAATCTGCCCTCCCTTTTCTTTGAAGGCCCTCCTTTTATTTAAACTCCTAGGCTTTTACTAGAATTGCACTTGATACTGAAAATGTTCGCAAGCTCACAAGTTCCCCTTCTCCGGTTTCTATTAACTTCTGCCTTCTCGCCTGGGCACAATTAGTGCACTCTGCAATTTATCAGCCTTTACTTGTAAGGTAAATCCACTTGTAAACAGGCCCCAAACCAGCTCACAAATCCTTTATCCTAGTTTAACAGTCAAGCCACACCCCTCTCACCTGGGTACACTTAGTGCACTCTGCAATTTATCAGCCTTTACTTGTATGGTAAATCCACTTGTAAACAGACCCCAAACCAGCTCACAAACCTTTTATACAAGTTTAACAGTCAAGCCACACCCCTCTCACCTGGGCACAATTAGTGCACTCTGCAGTTTATTAGCCTTTACTTTTTAAGGTAAATCCACTTGTAAACAGACCCCAAACCAGCTCACAAACCTTTTATACAAGTTTAACAGTCAAGCCACACCCCTCTCACCTGGGCACAATTAGTGCACTCTGCAGTTTATCAGCCTTTACTTTTTAAGGTAAATCCACTTGTAAACAGACCCCAAACCAGCTCACAAACCTTTTATACAAGTTTAACAGTCAAGCCACACCCCTCTCACCTGGGCACAATTAGTGCACTCTGCAGTTTATTAGCCTTTACTTTTTAAGGTAAATCCACTTGTAAACAGACCCCAAACCAGCTCACAAACCTTTTATACAAGTTTAACAGTCAAGCCACACCCCTCTCACCTGGGCACAATTAGTGCACTCTGCAGTTTATCAGCCTTTACTTTTTAAGGTAAATCCACTTGTAAACAAGTCTTTAAAAAATATATGTAATGTGGTTATTGAGGGCCCTATTCAAATGGGCAAATTGTAATTGAATGAGGGCCCATGTATTGGTGTGCCCACTCAGCCTATGCAGTTACAGACAGCAGCCGTAATACAGATAGCGTTATGAGCCGAGAACCATCAAGAACCGAAACCTAAGAATAGATAACAGCTAGTATAAGATAGCTAATCAGAGTTGCAAAGAGGAGAATCATCCATATTCAAGGCTAGATGTCAGATAATTAGAAATGAACACATATCAATGCGCTAATCAACATACTAATGACATGTACCTTTCTTCTCTATCTCTCAGCATCCAGGAGGAGCTCTGGGTCCTGTGACCAGGCAGAGGAGGCGGGGCCATCGGCCCCGTACCAGGATCTTCCAGCACAGGGGGAGGAGGAAGGAAGATCGGAGGGCCCTGGGTCAGTGGATGGGCTGGTCATTGACCTCGCAAGCTCAACTGCTACAAGCCCTGGGACTATGCCCATCCTCCAAAGACTTGCTCTGGGGCCCTCCCACGCCCTTGGGACAGCACCTCCTTCCCCACACAGTGTGCTGCCTGATCACCACCGGGCGCATTGTCACCCCAGGCTTCAGCTGTGGACCTCCCCACTACACCTCACCAGGCCCACCCAGGGGTGTCATCGCCGTAGAGCAAGGCTGTGCTGGTGGAGATGCTGGCCGTCATGAAGGAGCAGCTGGCAAGCTCACAAAGGATCGAGGCCAGCATGCAGGAGTTGACGGCCAGCCAGCTCCGGATGGAGGCCAGCATATCTGGCCTCCGGTCGCATATGACCCACAGCCTGGCCAGGCTGTCCAGGGAGGTGAGGAGGCACCACATGACAGCAGAACACCTTCAGGTCAGGCTGCTCAGACAGGAGATGGTCCCCAGCCCGACATCAACTGGGATCTCCCAATCCCCCAATCAAGAGCAGCCTGGCCCCTCCTCTCCTCCCATGTGTCCGCCACCGGCCAGACCACCGCTGCCTGGCACCGCCCGCCCCCCCACCATCACCACCAAAGGGGAGACGGAGGATGGGCACAGGTGATGTGGGTCCTGGGCACAAGCTGAGGAGGACATAGGACCTCATTCAATTGCAATGTGGCCGATTGCTAAGGGCTCAATTTTAGCACAGAGCATATTTTTTACAGATGTTTGTAGTTAGTGAACTTCTATCCAAAAGCAAAGTCTTCACTAACTACAAACGTCTGTAACTAAATATATGCTCTGTGCTTATATAGAGCCCTTTTCAATTGGCCAAATCGCAATTGAATGACGCCCATAGGGTCTGCAGACATGTTTTTGCCTTCTCAACAGCACTCCTCAGTGACCATCAATTGGTGACAGGTTAAACAGAACACAAAGGGCCTCATTAAAATGTGATTTGGTCAATTGAATAGGGCTCTATATAAGCACATAGGATATTTTTTTTACAGACGTTTTTAGTTAGTGAAGACCTGGCTTTTGCATAGAAGTTCCCTAACTAAAAACGTCTTTAAAAAAATATGCTGTGTGCTTATATAGAGCATTATTCAATTTGTTACATAGCAATTTAATAAGGCTGTTAATTAGTTGTGTGACCAATAAATTGTCACTAAGGAGTGCTGTTGAGAAGAGATGCTGCAGGACCTATGATGCTTTCAGGCCTTATTTCTTAGGTTTTGTCTTTTTTTTTGCTTCTTTCTTTTTGTTTGTTTAGGTCCATGAAGGCATCTCCTGCATCTGCAAGCATTGTGGAGGAATTATATGAGGTGTAAGGTTTTCCCAGTGCCTCTCAGGTAGACATGCCTTCAATGGCAGCCCCCTTAACATGTAGCTCCCACAATCTTACAGCTATCATATTGTCAGATGAGACATGATTGTTGTTAGCTTAAATGTAGACTAATAGCGCTATGGCGGTGGACTTGCAAAGTCTCACAATGGCATGTTAATGACAGCCAGCAATAATATATGCACTAGTGAAGCATGTGATCCTGACCTCAATATCAGTCTGAGAACAGATCTTTGGGTCTGATGAAAGTAACATTGAATCTGGCTGCTGACCTTTGTGTCCTCTCCATAATAATGGCTATTTGCCCATATTTCTGATTATCCACAGACCTAGCTAATAGGTACTAATGCTTGCAGATGGGAATCAGGTGAGTTGGTATATTGGTACAGTATTTAGAACTGTACTGTACATACATCATGATTATAAAAAAAAATTGGATCCTCCTCCGCCTTTTTTTATTTGACCACTTATTTCAGATTTTTGTTTGGTCAACACACTGTATGTGTGAAACCGGATTGGATTACACAGTCCAAAGGTTGAATCATCTGTTTCATTGAGCAGATCTAGTTACAAGTTGTAAGTGCTATGCACATAAATGGTTTCTTCAGTTAAATGGAGAGATTTCTGGTTCCGGTTGCAGCATGTGACCCTGGTAGGTGCTATGCATCATGCTTATTCTAGACTATTAGATTGACCCCTGTAGGTTCCCCTTTTTTCCAGCCTCTTGCTCTTCAAGGACCCGCCCACACAACACCCATGATATTAATGCAGTTTTGACCACTGCTGATTGTGGTCTGTCTATCAAATATAGATTTGTTATACTGTTATGTGAATGCACAATCTTGACCACTGCTGATTGTGGTCTGTCTAGCAAATAAAGCTTTGTTATACTGTCATGTGAATGCACAATCTTGACCACTGCTGATTGTGGTCTGTCTAGCAAATAAAGCTTTGTTATACTGTTATGTGAATGCACACTCTTGACCACTGCTGATTGTGGTCTGTGTAAAAAATAAAGCTTTGTTAGACCTTTCTGACTGCGTCCGTGTGTTATGAATATGTTTGGTTCTGTGAAATCCACATGCATTACATTAGTGTCACATTCCTATAAATGTAAACTGATGAGCCATAGTTAACATGCAATAGATCAATACATCTAAAACTGTCGAGGAGTCAGAATAGCTTTAGATATCATATGATCCCAAATATCATATCTACTACTAATATAGGGTTAATACCCATGACAAGTCTGATTAGCGATACTGTGGAGTAGGAACATTCCCCTGAGGGCCTACAATGAATAGGACAGGTGACACTGGAGTGGTTTTCCAGTTCCTTCTCTAGTTGATTGGGATTAGTCTGACCTCTCTGATAAGACATACCCCCCTACACTGTCCCTATGTATTATAGCTCACAGCTTCATTGAAGTACACAAACCCCTTCACCAACATCACTTAGCATATGTATGAATACAGTTAGTTGCCCAATAATGAACATGCATTGGCTAAATATCCTTTGGTTATCATATGTTGTAATGGTCATGCACATGCCAATATGATAAACCATGCTGCAACATGCATAATATGATTAAAGCCACACTACCCATTTCAATAGCAAGAGTAAAACATGAGTCAGGTCATATGAACCCTTTGCCACGCACATGAGCTCTATTGTGATCCCTTAAATCTCTATCTAATTGCATATACATCTCGCTCATCACATCTACATTTGGTAACACAATTATTTTGCTAATTACACCACCACATGGCATATATCAAGTAGCAGGGAAACATTGTAATGTATGTTGTTCAGTTCTTCAGTTGTGTCTGACTCTCTGTGACCCTAGGAGCTGCAGCACATTCAGCTAGGTCTCTACCTGTGCTGTTATCCACGGTTTGCATGCTAAATATACTGGTGTGGTTTGTCAGTTCCTTCTCAAGTGGATTGGACCCTGTCTGATCTCTCTGCTATGATGTGCCCACCTACAGTGGCCCTACACTGGCTCACAGCTTCATTCAGGTACACAAGCCCCTTCACAGGGACCAGGGGAACATACACCACACATATCTACTCTGACCCATCAGGAAGGGCCACAAGCACAAAGGGAGACAGTCCAGAGGCTCTGGGATCGACAGCAAACTCACCGCCATCAGGCATAATCTCTGCTACGCCCATCCTGGTGGAAGCCATGTTCCAGGTTTCTAGTTATTCCCATTTGGTGAACTTCCAAACTGTTCTGCTATTTATCAATTTACATGGGTGAGGGTTGCTAAGTGGTGGTGGTGGTGAAGCAGCTTGTGTACCTGAATGAAGCTGTGAGCTACTGTAGGTGCGCAGGTCATAGCAGAGAGATCAGGCAAATCCCAATCCACTAGAGGAGGAACTGACAACCCACTCCAATCTCTTTGGCCTTCAAACTTTGGAGAACAGCACAGGCAGAGACCTAGCTGAATGTGCTGCAGTCCATAGGGTCACAGAGAGTTGGAAACAACTGAAGAACTTAACCACATATATTGAAATATTCCCCTGGTACTTGATTTATGCCAAGTGGTGGTCTGATTTGGCCACTATTTGTATTCTCTAATGTGGATGTGATTGTGGTGTATCACCAAATTAATATATATATATATATATATATATTACACAAGGTTCGTCTACATTAAAAGGTATTTATTAAAAGGCAACAACACAATACTATAAATGTATCACAAACACACAGCCCAGACCCACGGAGCAACAACCCTTTTTAAATCTATCTACGTATATAGTAATCCCCTTCCCCAAACGCTTGATCTTACCCACGGTTAGACCATCGCCATCACCATCACCATCACCTCCATCACCCTCACCATCAAGGAAGAAACAGGAAGCAACAGCAGTTTCCTGCCTGGATATACCCTTAGTTGCATCACTTCCTCCAGCAATTGTGGGAGGGAAGCAAAGACTCCCAGCCCTCCCACCTAGACCTGTTTAAGGAGGTCCTGAATTACCATGCAAAGAAGACAAGTTACCACATTCCCTCACTTTTTCTTCTTCTATGTTGCTCAGTTTTCTAGTTATCACTCTAGTACAGGAGAACCTAGTGGGAGCAAAAACCTGATATACAGGAGAAATTCAACCCACCGTCCCTCCGGAATAGTTCCCTCAGCGACATAAGTTCTCCTGTACTTTCCTATGGCTGTCAATCCACATATTACACAGAAACAGAACTTATAGAATTTAGGTGAGAGTGTGTAATAAATGTTTATGTATGTGCAATGTAAAACTTTATTGAAGAATGTATGAGAGAGAGAAAGAAGAGGAAAAAGACAACAAAAAAAAACATTTAAATTTCATTATTATATATCCTCCTTGCAAGTTTCTTCCTCATTTATTTCATTGCCACACAAAAGTATATTATTATAATTGTTGTTAATACTTGAATGAACATGAGTACCAGCGACAGTGTTCGTAGGACTGGATGTGTCTCTGCATTGGTAAGAATTCCCCACCAGGGATGCTCAACGTTTTTTGTAGTAATTTCTATTTCCTTTTTCTGTTGTTCCAGCAGTAAGCTGATGGGGTGTAGTTGTTGTTTGGTACGTTTTACTAACTCATGAAGTTCCAAGGTAAGCTTTGGAATTGGGGGAAAAAGCTTCATTGTCAAATTTGTCCAATCTGCATTTGCAGTAAAATTGATCATTTCAGTGGTAAGGTTTCTTGATGGAAATAGTGTATGAGTTCCTACATGTATAGTAGTGGTTCCATGATACAAGACCCTTCTTCCACCAAACATATTTCATCAACTGTCCTATATTCAGAGTGGCCGATAAAGCATGCAATGTCCCCTATGCGGATCACCTCTTGCACCAGGTTTTCTTTTATCAACTGCACCCAGCCATCCTCCTCAGCTCCTTTGTCCCAAACACAACTGCACAGCCATCGGTGTTGAGATTTCCTGCAATAGCTTTCATCCATCTCCAATCCTGTAATAGTGGCCAGTCTTTTTGATGGGAAGTGTTGCTTGTAGATTCCATCACTTAACGTGCCAATGCTATGTATAAAGTTCAGTTGCTCTGCCTGCCCCTCCCAACGGGGAATTGCCAGGATTAGTCCTATTGTCCCAGATTGTAGTACATGTGGCATCCATTGATCTGGGCCTTCAATATAGCTGTATTTAAGATTGTCCTCAGTGATGTCCACTCCTTTTCTTTTCAATGACGTGATAATCCTTGTTGCATTGATTTGTCTTGCCCACTTGTTTTCCTGGATGTCTTTAATAGTTTCCTTTAAATCTGCCAACAGCTTTCCTCCAATCATAGAACAGAAAATGGCAGTTCCCACTATTTCATTCTTAATGCTGTTAGCAATGGAAGCAATATTTTCCTCAACTAGATGCAGGTTGTTGGCAATGGTGTGTATGTCATCAACATTGTCTGTCAGTCTACTCACTATAAGGGAGTCAGCTACTCCACCTGTTTTCATAGCATGTCCCATGCCATCAGTAAGGGAGTTTATCCTGCTGTTCAGTCCAATGATGTCTGCTGAATTCCATACTCCCAATCCAGTTCCGACTCCTCCTAAAAGGGCTGCAAGTGTGTCCCAGTTTTTCTCGACTCGCTGCTCCGGTCCTCTCAATGATGGTCTCTTGTATACTTTGCTTAAACCACTGCCGCCGTGATTCCAGGCACTTTGGAGGAATAGAAAAATCATTAAAATTTAGAATTATTGGGTAGTAAGTCCACCCAACCCCTTGCACAACTGTTTCATGTGTTGGTACCACCACCAATCCGCCTATTGGCCATGGTACCTTCTTCTGATCTTTACAACGTTGCAGCTCCTTTACAGAGACAAATACTTCAACTATTGTTAGAACACACCCCTTTCCAGTATCAAAATTGCAGAATTCCTCTAGGTCAGGCTGGGCAGCTATAACTGCAGCGTCCCATTCTCCACCTTCTTCTAATGTTAAGTTACTCACTACTACTGTAATATTTGTAACCCTCCCTTGTACCTTTGTTGTTATTTTAGTCCTTCCTTTAAAGTTTCCTGTATTCATTATCTGTCCATATCTTATAACCCATTCCCAGTTATGTCCCTCTATACTTTTTATTGGAGCTCTAAGAGCTAATCCCCTGGTACTATTATGTGGCAAAATAATGTTTACTTGTAACCCTCCGCCCTTTTTTACTTCCAATTCCCTGGGCCAAATAAATCTATCTGCTTGAACATAATGTAACTCTAATCTTTTCAAACTCTTTCCCTTATTTGCGGTATCTTCTGGCCTTATTGCCTGTCTCCCCATTCCTACTGTGATACAGCTTATACTTATCCATCCTGTAACAAGGATCCACCACAATCTTCTGTTGACACGCATCTTCATTCTTATACAGCCTTGCTCTGTGGGAACACTAGATTCCATCATTAGAAACATATACATAAAAAATAAAAACAGCATTAGAGACATATACATACACAAACAGAAAAAAAAAAACTAAATAAAAAATAAATAAAAAAAACAATGTGTATTTATTTGTTCAATTTGTACTTAACCTCTATTCCATATTTTGTCCTTCCTAAATCTTTTAAGCTGTGATGCATGCAGCCAGACTTCTCCTTTCTCTGCGTGATCAATCAAGTATACAGAGGTCCCTAATTTATCTACTACAGTATATGGTCCCTTCCATTTTGCTCTTCCCCAAGGAAGGTGTTCATCTTGATTCTGCACCATAACTCTGTCCCCTGCCTCATATGATGTCAGATCCCCTGCTGCATCATACCATCGCTTTCGATGTTGGTATTGTTCTTCATCTTCCACAGCCACAGATTTATGAACAATTTCCAAGTGTGTGGCCAACTCCTTTACCCATTGATCTGTGATTGCAGCGGTTTGTAAAGCTACAGGTGGAGGTATTGTCATCCAGTTTTTCCAGGAGGGCATTGGTCTACCCATTAAAATTTCATACAGTGAAAATCCTGTTGATCTACAGGGCCTTGATCTAAGTCGGGCACATACTAAAGGTATGTATATGTCCCAAGCTTGCCCATGTTCTGCCACCATCTTTTTCAGCTCTCTTTTTATGGTGCCATTCATTCGCTCAACTTGACCTGCTGCCTGTGGATGGTATGGGATATGGTGTTTCAGTTCAATACCCACCATCTTACAAAGTTCCTTCATTACATTTCCTATGAATGTCGCTCCATTGTCGCAATCAAGGACTTTTGGAATTCCCCACACTGTCAGTACATCGCTTACTAATTTCCTGGCAGTGGTTAGTGCTGTACAGTTTCTTGTTGGGATTGCGATCATCCATCTTGAGAAGCTATCTACTATCATGAGAATATATTTATTTCCTCTTGTGGTTGTTGGCAATGGTCCGGTGTAATCAATTTGAATTCTTTCCCATGGGCCTACAAGTGTCTGTCTCATTAATTCTCCCCTTCTTTTCCTGTTGGACTGGTAAAATCTTGCACATATAATACAACTATCCACAAATTCTTCAAGATCCTTGTTTTGCCTGATCCACCATCCCAAATGTCCTGCTTGTGATCCATGTATCCATCGGAGTAAGTCTTTTCTCACTTGTAGTGGTACAATCCAAATCGGTTCCCCGGTTTCTGATATACATATCAGCCCTTGCTCCTCCATCACTTTTTTGCCCCCGTATATCACTTTTTCTCCCTTTTGTAATTTCTCCCGAATATCTTTTAGTTCCTCATCTTGATCTTGTAATTCCTGCAGCTGCTTCATCTTAATTGAAATAAATGTAGATTTGCTCCTTATAGTAGAAGCTATTTGTAATGTGTTTTTTGTGGGTGGTTTCCAGTCTTCTGCTTGGACAGCTGACTCTTTTGCATACCGGTCAGCAAGGTAGTTTCCCTCTCGGTGTGGCCCTGTCTTTTTATGTGCCCGTACTTTGATCATGTTAATTCTTTTGAAATTGTGTGATAACTTTTCTACCATCTGCCATATACATTGGAACTTAACAGGGGATCCATCTGTGGCAAGGAATTGGTTACTATCCCACCATTTTAGCAGAAGGCATGTGCCTCGGAACACCCAGTCACTATCCAAAACAATTGTCAATATGTCACTTCTTCCAGACTCTTGCTGAAGTACTTCAATGACTGCAGCCAGTTCTGCATATTGTGCTGAATATGCTTTGATTCTAAATCCAAATTCTTTTATGATATCTTTATCCAACATTTTTACTCCGGCCATTCCTGATATTCTTTTTCCTTGTGCATAGTGACAGCTGCCATCAGTATACCATACAGGATCTGAGGTCATCACAAGATGAGTGGCATCTTTGAACAGGATAGATCTGGCATTCATGAGCTTCTCCCTTTATGCAAATTCCAGCCACCCATTCTTTTGGTTCTCTTAAGGCATGAGTTGAAATGTTATCAGCGAGCAGTGCCATAGTCCATTTCTGAATGCGGGCATTGTTGATGTGGCTGATTGCCAGGCTGCCTTGTCTGAGGATCTGCAATGGAGTATGATGTGTACAGATTATTATTGTCTGTGTGCCAAATAGGTATTTAAATCTTCTAATTGCCCAGTATGCTGCTAAGATCAATCTCTCACACCATCCAAATTTCAGCTCTACGGCAGACAGCATCTGAGATCCAAAAGCCACTGGACATTCTGCATGTCCCCACAGTTGAGTGATGACTGCTCCTTGTGAATCTGGCATTGTAATCGGATATAGTCTAAATTCCTTTTCATGGTCTGGAGATGCCAGAGTTGGTGCACTCCCTAGTTCAGCCTTCAATTTTTGTACTGCTGATGTGTGTTCCTCTGTCCAATCCCAATTCTGTGCTCTCAGGAGTTCATAAAGGGGTTGTGCCAGTTGAGCATATCGTGGGGTAAATTCACGACAAAATCCCATTATTCCAAGCAATGATTGGAGCTCTGTACGGTCTGTAGGAATGGGTAACTGAGCAATAACTTTGGCCCTGTCTTGATCAATTGATCGTCCATCTCCTGATATGGTTACTCCTAAGAAGTTGACTTTCTGGCATGCCAATTGTGCCTTTGCCCCATTTAGCTTAAGTCCAGCTTCCAGTATGCATTGTAATAATATTGCCAGGTCTTCTTTGTGTTCTTCCATGTTCGGGGATTGTAAGAGGACATCATCAACATATTGAATGATACGATGTGGACGTGGGAAAGCTGTCAATGCATTTTTCATGTATGTGTGAAAAATAGCTGGGGAGTCACAATATCCCTGTGGTAATACTGTGAAAGCATATTGTCGGCCCTCCCAGTTGAACGCCGTCCGGTAGTGGCATTCTTCAGCTAAGGGAATTGACCAAAATCCATTGGCCACATCTATTACACTGAATACTTTCATTTCTGGTGAAATTTTGGACATCATTTCACAATAAACAGAAACAACAGGGGCCATTCTTTTTGCAAGTTTGTTCACGGCCCTGTAATCAATGGTAAGTCTCCATGATGAGGCTGCTTTTTCATCTCCATTCCCTTTCAACACAGCTTTTCTCACAGGCCAACATGGTGAGTTACATGCATACCCATTTCCAGATTTAATTATTCCACGTCTCTCCAGCATTTCTATCATCTCAGTGATTGTTGCCACTGATTCTCTTGGGACTGGATATTGCTTTTGCCATTGTGGGTCTCCTCCTTCCAACAAGACCATTCCTTTCATTCTTCCACAGTCTAATTTATCTGTAGCCCAAACAGGTATGTCTTGAATTAGCTTCTGCAGCCATTCTGGTTGTCCGTCTAGTTTCAGTTTGTTTTTTTCCAGACTTTTTATCGGAGAGACAATATATGCCATTGGGAGCACAACCCCTTTCGTCAACTCTGTACTTACCTGATTCACCTTTTCTGTCTTCCACAAACAAAAATTGGCAAGATCTACAATGAAATTTCCTTTTTTTTAAAGCTTCTATTCCCAATATTTCCTCTGGCCAACCCACTATTGCTTCTACTTGTATTGTTTTTCCTCCAACTGCTACATCAATTAGACCTAACCTCCTGTGGATTCCCAGTAACTCCCATAATACTTACTGAAGAATCCCCATTTTTGACCCTGTTGGTCATTGTAACTGCTGCTCCTGTATCTACCAACATATTTTTCCCTACCCCTGCGATGACTGTATAAATGGTAGGCCGACCTGCCTCATCCATGGTTAAATTAGCTGAGTGAATGAGATGCTGAGGCGCAGGGGTTGGGATTTGTCATTGTGACTCACTTCTACTCCGTCCCTCTTTTATAACACTATATTGCATCTTTGCCTCACTTTCCTTCAATTTCCTCTCTGACTCAGCTACCTTGTTTTTAAGTAAGTGATTTTCCTCTTCTATCCTATCCTTCTGTCTCCTGAGTTCCCAATAGCCCATGTTACCGTTTCTCTCTCCCTCCTGATAAGCCCTCCAGTTGCTGCCATCCCTATTCCTATAGTCCCTAGGTGGATCTCTCCATCTTTTGTCAAGGTTCTGTTTTGGTCTCCAGTTTTGATCATCCTTCTTGTTCTGGGGTACATCCCACGTCTGGTTTCTCCATTTACCATCTATATCTCTACCAGACTCGACCTTAAATGTTCTTACAGCTGAAACAGAGCAGGCCTGTTCTGTGAAAGGATGCTTGATCCACCACTTATCAGCTCTAGTTAGTACCATTTCCAAGTCTGTTGGTGTTGGATCAAAAAGACTGACAAATTCTTGACACTCCCGGGGAAGGGCTTCCATTACTTTTGCTATATGTTCTGGTGTCGTAGAGTATACCAAAAAAATATCCTTTGAGCTACCTCTCTAGGACCATCTGTTGGCCTCATGGTAATATTTGCCATTTCTTTCTCTATGCTAAGTAGATAGAAATTAGTTGCAGCAATTCTTCCTGCCTGATCAGACACACTGTTATTAAATCCCAATAGTCTACTAGCCAAAGGACCCATAGCGTATTCTAACAGTTCTGTACATTCCTCTAAGTTAAGACCTCCTTTTTTAGCTCTATCTGCTCCCCTCATAAACCAATGTGTAAACGTATTAAAGTTGTTAGTTGGCATACTTCCCCACCATTTCTGGAAATTGTCTTTATCTGCCAGAGACATCGGTCGAGTCTGCATAGAAAATCCTGTAGGTGTTTGCCTTGCATTAAATAATTCTGAAACAATAACTGGTGCTTGTGGTATGGTATCTACTTGTGGAACAGAATAACATAAGAAATATTTTCTATCTTGGTTCATTTTTGGCACTGGTTCTTTATTTTGTGCCACGAACATATAGAGATCTGGATATATTTTGGCAATGTCTCTGACTCCTTTTATCCCTTCTAACTTTGTTTTATTTTTATAGTCCATTATTATGTTTTGAAGTTCTGTTATTTTTACTCCATAAGCATCCCTCTGCTCTTCTATTTCCCTTAACTCCCTTTCTAGTTCCCCAACAATTGTAGTTGTTCTCAAAGCTGCAATTTTTAAACAATCCCTTTTGTCCATTGCTTCCTCCATTTTATTTGTTGTTTCCAAATTATGCTGCCGTAATTCTACAACTAAGTCTATTAGGCCTCCTATTGTAGCTACAACAGCTTGTGTGACCAAACTTTTTCTCTTCTTTGTTCTATACTTTTTGTTATTTACAATTTGTGTTAGAACATCCATTAATCTCTTCTCTTTTTCACTGTCTGGGTTTGCTGGCTCTGGAAGCTCATATGGACCATCATGTTTTTGAATATGTTTCCTAAAGTACTCACGCACTTCTGTGGGAAAGTATTTGGCCCCTTGAAAAGACATTCCTACTCTTTTACTCACCCAAGTAAGAATCCAAATCAATTTGCGACTAAAGTAGAATGCTTCTGAGTAGCCAACAATAGTTGATGACTATTCAGTAGGCCAGATGTAATATGTAGAAAAATAGAATATAATAGCAAGGCCTGCAGGGTAGGAGATATACCTGAACTAGGATATGCAAGACACCCAAAATGTATAAGGTATGGAAGCCTATAGTGTATTAAAATGCACGCCTGAAATAATATATATATATATATATATATATATATATATATATATATATATATATATAAGATTTAAAATGGTTTATTTATTTATTTTTCTCCAGCCCTGTACTATGATAAAGGATTAGAGAAAGAAAAAGAAAGAAGAGAAAAAAAAAATAAAAAAATTTTTTTCCTTTAAAAAAAAAAACAAAAAACAAAAACAAAACAAAAATAATAGTATTAACAAACTCAGGTATTTGAAACACACAACAAAACTAATTGTGGCCTGATGCCCAAGCTTGTAGGCCCAAATCAGCATTCAAATACACAAAGAAGCCGCATGGAGCCTACTATATTGTATTCAAATGCAGGGCTAGGCCTGTACTAGGGCTAGGCCTGTACTCAAAAGCAAAACAAAACTCAACTCAGATAAACCCACAAAAACAACCTGTATGATATATTTGTTATATGTATCAAAAATAAGCTAGTACGAACAAAACTCAACTCAGAAGCTAGTACGATATAAAGGATTAAAAATAATAATTGAGGCCTGATGCCCAAGCTTGTATATTAAAATGGAGGCTTGAATTAGCATTCAAATACACAAAGAAGCTGCATGGAGCCTACTATATTGTATTCAAATGCAGGGCTAGGCCTGTACTAGGGCTAGGCCTGTACTCAAAAGCACAACAAAACTCAACTCAGATAAACCTACAAAAACAACCTGTATGATATATTTGTTTTATGTATCAAAATAAGCTAGTACGAACAAAACTCAACTCAGAATCTAGTACGATATAAAGGATTAAAAATAATAATTGAGGCCTGATGCCCAAGCTTGTATATTAAAATGGAGGCTTGAATTAGCATTCAAATACACAAAGAAGCCGCATGGAGCCTACTATATTGTATTCAAATGCAGGGCTAGGCCTGTACTAGGGCTAGGCCTGTACTCAAAAGCACAACAAAACTCAACTCAGATAAACCTACAAAAACAACCTGTATGATATATTTGTTTTATGTATCAAAATAAGCTAGTACGAACAAAACTCAACTCAGAATCTAGTACGATATAAAGGATTAAAAATAATAATTGAGGCCTGATGCCCAAGCTTGTATATTAAAATGGAGGCTTGAATTAGCATTCAAATACACAAAGAAGCCGCATGGAGCCTACTATATTGTATTCAAATGCAGGGCTAGGCCTGTACTAGGGCTAGGCCTGTACTCAAAAGCACAACAAAACTCAACTCAGATAAACCCACAAAAACAACCTGTATGATATACATTTGTTTTATGTATCAAAATAAGCTAGTACGAAAAAAACTCAACTCAGAAGCTAGTACGATATAAAGGATTAAAAATAATAATTGAGGCCTGATGCCCAAGCTTGTATATTAAAAATGGAGGCTTAACCTAGACTCCACACACAATCAGCACTTGATTTCCCATGCAGAGGATAATTAGACAAAGTACTTTTTTTTTCTTCCACCCAAAAAATAAATCTGACTATCTATTAATGTGATATTACCTCATAAATAACCTTTGTAGAAGTCTAAAATTCGTGGTCGCCAAATGTGGTGTATCACCAAATTAATATATATATATATATTACACAAGGTTTGTCTACATTAAAAGGTATTTATTAAAAGGCAACAACACAATACTATAAATGTATCACAAACACACAGCCCAGACCCACGGAGCAATAACCCTTTTTAAATCTATCTACATATATAGTAATCCCCTTCTCCAAACGCTTGATCTTACCCACGGTTAGACCATCGCCATCACCATCACCATCACCTCCATCACCCTCACCATCAAGGAAGAAACAGGAAGCAACAGCAGTTTCCTGCCTGGATATACCCTTAGTTGCATCACTTCCTCCAGCAATTGTGGGAGGGAAGCAAAGACTCCCAGCCCTCCCACCTAGACCTGTTTAAGGAGGTCCTGAATTACCATGCCAGGAAGACAAGTTACCACAGTGATGAGCGAGTTGTGTATTCTATCGTTGATCAACTATATAGCGTGCATCGAATGTGCGCTGTCATCTGCGCACCGACACATGCGCGCATCAACAACAGCAGGCCCGACAGGAGGCTAGCGGGTCTAATGATTAGGATTAGTCTGTGGGGTGTAAGGGTTAGGATTAGGCTGCGGCTATAAGGGTTAGAAGGGTTTATGGCATTAGGTCATATCACTTGCGCCGTTTCATTGACACGCAGTAGTCAAAAACATTAGAACTGGGCAATGATGTGGGACCGCTCATGTCAGCTACATGTTGTCATAACACATTTGCTGTGCGTGCCAATGTTGGGGTGACATATTCTATTATAGGGCTGTTTTAGAGGCTACAATGGGACCTGTATGTGTGTTGACCAATCAAACATATGAGGAATATTAAACTAATTTGAACAATTGTTAATTTGGAGGCTGTAATGCTTGGGCCTCCATTTTAGGGTTACAGGCTTAAACCATGCAGACTGCAAAAAACGTAACAAAATGGATACCTTCAACCTCCAAGCACGTACGGGCTTTAAGAACGAGCTACGGGCTTGGAGGACATGCGCCCTCCAAGCCCGCACGGGCTTGAATAAGGAGCTACGGGCTTGATCATTGAAGTCCGTGGGACTTGGACGGATTTTAAAATCAAAGTACAATTTGGCGATGTGCAAGCTTGAGAATGTTTTGCTATTAATCCTCATGCCCCCCATTATGTTCCCCATCATTTACAGTGCTTTGCAGTGCTGGATTGAATATATATTGGCTTCTACAATGCTTTGTTTGTGGCCCTCCACCTCCGAACCCGTACGGGTTTTAACAAAGACAAGCCCGTGGGACTACGGGACGGAAAGTAAACCGTAAATGATATATCGGATTTGGGATTTGGGCTGATGTGCAAGCTTGAGAGGGTGTTGCTATTAATCCTCATGTCCCCAATTATGATGCCTAGCATTTACGGAGCTTTACAGTGCCATCTTGAATTTATATTTGCATTTACAGTTTTCTGATTTTGCGGCCGGAAAACAAGATTTGCGGGAGCTGGAAAAACGTTTGCATGATATGCGGCCGGCCGGAAGGGGGATAGCCTTGCGGCGCTGTCTTTTTGAATTGCAAGGTAAAGGTAGCTCTACACAGGGCCGTAAGATGGCCGCAAGGAATCGCAGCTTTGCGGCCGTTTTACGGCCGATAATTGAATGAGGGCCCATGTGTTTAGTGAATCTTGAAAAACTAGATACAATGGTTTTGCAATTACAGAGCCCAGTTCCCTCAGTACCCTTGGATGTATTCCATCAGGACTGGTGGCTTTATTAACATTTATTTTTTCCAACCTCTTTTGGATTTCTTCCTGTGTTAACCAATTATTTGGCAAAGGCAGTGTAGCCCCATTATGTTGCCGTGTCCCAACCACTGGTACCTCCCTTGTGTATACCGAAGAAAAGAACCTATTTAGCTCATCTGCCTTTTCTTGGTCACTGTGGCCTGTGTCACATTGTAATGTTCCTATAGCTTCCTTCCTGGCCTTCTTCCCATTAATATATTTAAAAAATAGTTTAGGGTTAGTTTTACTCTCCTTTGCAACTAACTTTTCATTTTTGATTCAAGCCAGTCATATAGCTCTTTTGCAAGCCTTGTTGTTTCCCTTGTACTCACTTAAAGCAATTAAATACATTTTCATCAAAGTTCCAAATGGTAAATTGCTTATTGATAAATGGATAGGGGTATGTCTGCAGTACACACTAAATGTTATTAGTATTGTTTAGTAGGGGAAATATTGTGTTTTTAAGTATAACCCATAGTATGACACTATGTGAAAACTCCTTGGAAAAGATCATATACACTCTATTGATCAGAGATAGATGCATGTTCATATATTAGGATGAAGAAGTTTCAAACTGATTGGCCTTTTATAGGCCAACCAAAAAAAGATGAGTTAGTTCTCTAGCTTTTGGTCGGGAAAAAAGATGTAAAACAAAGAGACATTTTTTTATGAGGAGATCAAGTTAAGTATTTTATCTCAATGATAAAATACTTAGTAATGTGACAAGGATTTAATATTTCCTACTTACAGTAATAAAAGCAGCATAACTCACCTACTGGCATTTAAACATATTGCATATAAGCATATTAGCACCAAAAAGCACTTCAGATGCTGCTTAGAGTGTCTGGTTGCTTAATTCTTGTCACATTATTAAGTATTTCATCATTGAAAAAGACTGTGCAATGGTCGAAACGCATTTGATACTGTGATTTTAGCTTAATATTTTCATTTTCGTTTTATTGTGCTGTAAGTTATTTCCCCATTTGGGACTGTTAACTGCTAACTGATAACTATTAATACATTGCAGCATTAATTTGTATACCCTCTATCAGAAGTAGGAGGGAGTCAATGGATATGTGCAGTATTTAATTACTTGGTGGAAGAGTTTTGCAGTTCTGATCCTAACAGATTGTTACTTCTTAGATCCTGTTTATCTCTTGGGGAGCACACTATAATTATTTTATAGCCCTTTAAGTGTACATATACAATAGAGTGGGATATTTTGCAAACCCTTTTCAGAATGACATACTGAAGCTATCTGTGGACTATAGAGCAACCAGGGCCGACAATTACTAGTTTACATTGCAAAGATACTGGTAACAGACTGCAAAAAAGATATCCTGATCTGCACAGATGGACTCTCCCCCATATGCCATTACTATACCTCATTGTGATTGAGGGTGATACATGTGAGTGATTTTTTGTTTTGTTTTATTGAATGGAAACCAAAGTTTTAACTGGACAGCACTTTTAGCATTGCTTCTTTTTTCTTCTACCCATTTGTGAGCTATATCATGTAGGGTCACCCAAGATAGGCAAGTCATAGCAGAGAAGTCAGACTAATTGTGGTCCATTAGAGAAATAAATGGCAACCCTCTCCAGTATCTTTGCCAGGAAAACCATGTGTATGGGTACAACCAGAGACATACTCATTGTGCCTGGAGTGCTGTGGTTCAGGGAGAGTTTGACACAACTGAATGACAAAACAAAAATAATATCATTACCATATGTTAATTTTTAACTTACTTAAGTTTCTCAAAAGAGCACACTATGAATATGAAGTGCTTTAAATTTAAAATATGAATGTAATCCTATATTTAAGATATGTTTTAAAGAACTAAATATATTATCTTGTCTATGCAAATATGCTAATGTGAAATAGTTTTCTGCTGGTCAACTTTCTGTGGAGGGAAGACATTTTGAATGCAGAGGATGAATCTATTTGCATGATGGGAATGTGAAAGCTAAAACTCCCAGTGCTTTCACTGGGTCTAAACGAAAGATCATTAGACTAGAATGACACACCCTCATGTGCAAGTAACAGAGAGGAATATTTACTAAGCATCACAGGAGCTGCAATACGATCCGCAGTGCTTCAACGTGCCCTGTTTCGTATGTGGGAAAAAAAGCCTGTTCTCTGTATTGCATCACACCTTCTATAATAACTGAATAACTATGAACTAGCATCAACTGAGAGAAGAAAGGGAACCCTCCAGCAAAGAGTTATATAAAAAAATATAAAATAACAGGTTGTGTTTATTTTTTTCAAAAGTCATTTTTGGCAATTATCAAATCACATATTATAATTGTCCTGCTACGAGTCGTCGTCACGCTGTTTGCGTGGTCCGTACGAATAGCGGGCTTAGCGATGAGCGCCGCAGGCGCTCATCGCCTGGTGAGCCTCGCGAAGCGAGGCGAGCCGTTAACCCGTAGAAATTTAGCGGGATTAGCGATGAGCGCCGCAGGCGCTCATCGCCCGGCGAGCCTCGCAAAGCGAGGCGAGCCATTAAACCGTTGCACTTTGGCAATGAGCGCCGCAGGCGCTCATTGCAGGCTCGCCTCGCATAGCGAGGCGAGCCGTTAAAACGTAGTAAAAAAATACGGCCGCAAACCGCCTCATCGCCCGGCGAGCCTCGCAAAGCGAGGCGAGCCGTTAAACCGTTGCACTTAGGCAATGAGCGCCGCAGGCGCTCATTGCAGGCGAGCCTCGCGTAGCGAGGCGAGCCGTTAAAACGTAGTAAAAAAATACGTCCGCAAACCGCCTATCATAAAAATAAAAATTAACAAACCTAACCGATAGCAAGAGGGAGCATCCATGACCTGCAGAAAGCGAGTTACACATTGATTTACCTTAAAATACAAAAATGTAAACACAAAAAAAAAAAATAAGCGACAGAAAAAATGGCGGCCGAAAAAAATGAAAACGAGGCTACAGCACTCTGAGCACGAAAAAGACTTACGGTTAATCCCTGAAGGCGTAGACACATTACGGATAATCGGTGACGGCGTATAAGACACATTACGACATCGCAAAAATCGGACGCAACCCGCGGACAAGAAAAAAGATAAAACACACTAAATACACAGAACACATAAATAAAAAGGTTACCGACAGCAAGAGGAAGCATCCTGGACCTCAAAACAAAAACTATCACCTACATTTAAAGCAAAATAAAAGAGTTTAGACACTTTAAAAAAAATAAGCGAGAGAAAAAATGGCGGCCGAACAAAACGAAAACGAGGCTACAGCACTATAGCCACGGAAAACACTTACGGAAAATCCGATAAGACGCACACCACACATTTCCGGATTAACACGGAGTTCCCGCCTTTGTCTCGCGTAGACTCCGATTTCCCGCCTTTGCCTCGCGGGCTCACCATGTCCTGGGGGCCCTGGATGTCGGGCTCGGCCCTGTCCCTGGGGGCGGGGTTCCCAGCCTCCTCCGTGGGTGTCGGAGGCCTGTCCGGGTGGCTGGTGGACTACTGTGTGGTGGGTTGTGGGTCTGGCGCGGGTCCCCGGGTGTAGAAAAGTACAATATGTATGCATTAAAAGTAAGATATTATTATATTGTTTTTAAAAAAAAAAAATGATTATGAAATATAAGTTGAAAGTTACAAAAAATAAAAAGTTAAAAAAAGAAATGTGTATTTCTTTTTAGAAACAAAAAAGGGACAAATGTAGTAGACTCATTTTGTGTTGCAAATAAATTTCACAACATTTAAATTTTATTGACCGTCATTTTTTGACGGGCAAGTCGCTAGTTTAATTATATTAATGGAAGGCTACATGGAATGTATTAAACCACATTTGACAGTCTGATCTGCACTTGCGACTGAATTGTCTATACTTTGATAAACAGCAACTTAGAACACAAATGTTTATTGATACTAACTGGTAATTGTTATATATGCATTGTCTAATAATGTCACATATCTATGACCCATTTGTTGCATTAATTTAACTGAAGTCATCTTTACTTCCAGATAAATACCATAAAAATATATTTTATAAAAAGTATGTATATAACATTAGTATAAAAAAAAAATTTTTTCTTTATCTATTTTGTTTTTAAGACATATATTTCACATTAAACATTGTTTTCCTTTTTCCAGCAGTGCTTGTTTTTTTTTAAACTTTCACACTACTGCTAACACCATCATTTAGGTGTTCAATGGGCCAAAAACTAAAGACAACAGTAATTACTGGCAAGAAGCCTGGCACTTTGTTTATATTTTTTAAGTAAGGGTGATGATTTGTTGAACGCTTTAATTACTATGTTTCCCTTAAGGCAGAGCAAACACAAGCTTCTCCCCTCCCTTAGGCCCTCATTCAATTGCGATTTTGCCAATTGAATAGCATTCTAAATAAGCACATAACATATATTTTTTAAAGAAGTTTTTAGTTAGTGAAAACCTTGCTTTTGGATAGATGCTTAATAACTAAAAACTTCTTTAAAAAAAATATGTTATGTGCTTATTTAGACCCCTATTCAATTGGCAAAATTGCAATTGAATGAGGGCCTTATTGTTTACTCAAGTGAACATTTCTAATAAAACACATTAAAAGATGAGCCAAAATATCAGTACAATTTACAGCAGTCAACAGCATAAACATTTTGTTTTAGAAACAGTATTTGTAAATAAATAACGATTAACACATTAATGGACTGTATTATTTCAGATTGTTTATAATTTGTAGTTAAGGTTAAAATGCTTATAAATATATATATATATATATATATATATTATTATTAACCTTTATTTGTATAGCACCAACATATTCTGTAGCGCTGTACAGGGGATAAGGACAAGGAAGAATATAATGTTAACAAACTGCAGAAAAATGGAGAGCCCTGTTTTTAGCTTAGAATCTTTGCAGGAGGTGCTTTTTCCAAAGGACCCTAAAAGTTACTTTCAATCTAAAGGGAATTGAAGAGGCAGAAACCTGAGGAGGAACAGATAGGGGATAGCAAATGTGTGAGGAAGAGAGTTAAAGTTTACTTAGGTAGGAAGGTATGTAACATTGTGTGGTGAATGGCTCAGGTGTGTAATATGTTATCTGTCCCTAGTAGTCAGATATGGAAATGTGTCTCCAGAAGCCAGAAGGAGAGAGAAGGAAGGGAGATGCAAATGGGTCTCACAGAAATGTTTCTGCTTATGAGCTTAAGATGGGGGAAGAGATAGTGGGTGGAGGAAGGAGTGTAGCTCACGGCAGCATAAAAGAGGAGATAAGAGCATGGAAGGTGAGATGGTTATGCTGGAGACATGATGTGGATAAGTTGAGAGGAAGAGTCTGAGGAAAAGGCAGCAGGTTAAGAAGAAGAAGGCAGGAGGAAACATTGTGTAAAGGTTAAATTAGGAATAGTTTGCAGGTGTTCCTAATTGATCAGCTGATGTTATGTTGGATCTGTGCAGGGCAGGAATAAAGTCTTATAAGTGGGACTCGTGTGTAGTTATGTTGGATCTGTGCAGGGCAGGACTAATGTCTTAGAAGTGGGACTGGTGTTTAGTTATGTTGGATCTGTGCAGGGCAGGAATAATGTCTTATAAGTGGGACTGGTGTGTAGTTATGTTGGATCTGTGCAGGGCAGGAATAATGTCTTATAAGTGGGACTGGTGTGTAGTTATGTTGGATCTGTGCAGGGCAGGAATAATGTCTTATAAGTGGGACTGGTGTGTAGTTATGTTGGATCTGTGCAGGGCTGGAATAATGTCTTATAAGTGGGACTGGTGTGTAGTTATGTTGGATCTGTGCAGGGCAGGAATAATGTCTTATAAGTGGGACTGGTGTCTAGTTATGTTGGATCTGTGCAGGGCAGGAATAATGTCTTATAAGTGGGACTGGTGTCTAGTTATGTTGGATCTGTGCAGGGCAGGAATAATGTCTTATAAGTGGGACTGGTGTGTAGTTATGTTGGATCTGTGCAGGGCAGGAATAATGTCTTATAAGTGGGACTGGTGTGTAGTTATGTTGGATCTGTGCAGGGCTGGAATAATGTCTTATAAGTGGGACTGGTGTGTAGTTATGTTGGATCTGTGCAGGGCAGGAATAATGTCTTATAAGTGGGACTGGTATCTAGTTATGTTGGATCTGTGCAGGGCAGGAATAATGTCTTATAAGTGGGACTGGTGTCTAGTTATGTTGGATCTGTGCAGGGCAAGAATAATGTCTTATAAGTGGGACTGGTGTCTAGTTATGTTGGATCTGTGCAGGGCAGGAATAATGTCTTATAAGTGGGACTGGTGTCTAGTTATGTTGGATCTGTGTAGGGCAGGAATAATGTCTTAGAAGTGGGACTGGTGTGTAGTTATGTTGGATCTGTGCAGGGCAGGAATAATGTCTTATAAGTGGGACTGGTGTGTAGTTATGTTGGATCTGATTATATATATATATATATATATATATATATATATATATATATATTGATGGCAAATAGAGAATTGGCACATAACAAAGCTGCATTCATTTTCACAAATAGATATGAAGCATCCAGTTAGCTTTATTTTAGCACAAACATAGAAACTTAGACAAAAAAGTCACGATTATTATTTATTATCCTTCATTTATAACGCACCAACATATTCTGTATCACTATACAGGGGTTAAGTACAAGTCAAGAACAGTTTCAAATAGTGCAAAGGTTGGAGGGCCCTGTTTTTGAGCTTTCAATCAGACATACACAGTGCTTTCTGTAAAGCTCCTATCGAGATTGGAAACTTGCAAACTAACATTCTAAAGGGTGTGCTTTACTGGGAATGTGAATTGGTCTGCCGAAGCTGGCACGGGCAAATTACCATCGCAGCTTTGTAGAACATTGAGTAAAGTTTGGCTAAAATGATATAACAATTCCAAAAACTTTGAAGCAGTGTGTACAAATTGAAGTAACCATCTTCTATAAAAAGTCTAAAAAAGATGTTCCTTGAAAAATGCACATTAGATTTCCTGATGGGGTTGTTCTCCTCACTGTTTGAGTCACTTTTCATTTTAATTTTTAAGGGGAAAATGTCAAAGTAAACTTAAATGTGTGGTGTAAAATATATTTAAAATAATGTATATTTGAATACAAATATAGTCCCAGAAAGCAGAGATCGAATGCATTAGTGGACTTCAAATTTGTTCTAAGATTGTAAAAGAGTAACACTAGTGATTAAATATTTTTATTCAGACTATTATATCTGAGACATCTTATTTATAAACACTTTCACTGCTATGCAGATCTTCATTAGAGTAATTATACCCTTCCCATGCAATCAGTAGTGCTTCTTATTTCTAAATGTATTTCAAATGGCATGAATACACAAGTGATATGTATGTAATTGAAAGTATAAAGATGGTCCAAATAAAGTGTATTGAACTTGCCACTTGAACATCCCCAGCAATACAGCTACAAAGTACTTAAGTAAATGTTACTTCACTACCATCTTAGGCATCCATGCAAATCTCCTATATAGTAGTTTACAACATGGCCAAAGTAAATTCTGCTAGTTATGATAATCATTCATCCCAGAACCATTGCGAAAGAACTGAAACCAGTCACTGTGGCAAGCCGGAGCCAAAAATTACTTCAACATTTCTATTTATTTTTGCACTGACAAAAGATTATGGTTACTCAGGAAGACTTTAACACCAAAATCCTATGCTAATAAACTTTATGGATCACTCGCAAAATAGGGCCGTCGTAACTACAAAAACTGAAGAAAATATTACAGGTACCAAAGAGCACTAATACTTTTAAAACTATTGCGGGGTGCCGCAGCAGCAGTTAAATAGACAGTATCGCACCAAAAAATAATGGATAATTCTGAAAGTTTAACATTATTTAACGTTTCCAGAATGTGCCACTTTCACACACAAGACATTATAAAAATTCTGTTTCACTCACTTAACTTTTGACTGCTGTAACTTACAGTATACAGTATCTCACTTCAACTTCAATACATAATTGTCTCTGCAAGGCTCATCTACCTTACTGCCCATTTGTTCTCAACTGCATATCTATTGAAAATCTCTTGATTTCTCCAATGTTCTGCAGAATTATGTTCAAAATATTTGCCTAACACAAAAAGCTCTCAAAGCATTTTATTCCCCCATGTCTTTGCTCTGATCTCCTAGTATACCATGAACCACCAACTTCAATCTGCACAAGAAATACTAATTTCCTTATCTCTAATCACCTCCATCCTCTTCCACCTGCAAAACTCTCTTGTGCCGCTCATACCCTTGAAATTCAAACACTCTTTTATATGTCAGCACTTGAAACATTCATTAAAAACTCATATTTCAAGGAAGTCATTTACCTGTAGTCCTAATAATTAAAACCAAAGTAAATAACAGAGATCAAATGTTCTGCTGGCTTAGACTTAACCATCCCACACAGCCACCTTCCTACTGTACCATTTCCTCAACTCTATGCAACCATTTACCTTAGAGATTCTTTAGAAATATGGACCTCTACTCCATTTGTACTATATTTAGTATTAGAGCATAGTCATACAGTAGTAGTTAAGGTTCTCTCGAACGTTCCATTATAAACTCAATTTCACATTTTAGGAGGGATTGTTGGCCTGAATTTCTTTGCCATAAAGGACAGTCAGTGCTCAAAATATTAATGTTAGGATTGACACATAAATATGTCTAAAAATAAAAAACAATGGTTATATTCTTCAAAATTCAAGTTACAAGTCATCAAATACGCTAAAGAATATTGGAACTAAAGTTTCAGAGAGACAGTTTGGACCTCCTCCCACTGAGTGTATGATCAGACAATGGAGAAAGCAGGAAGAACAACTACTCAAGATGCAAAAAAGAAAAAGGCTCTAAGAGGAAAATCTGAAAAATGGGCAAACTTGGAGCAGTGTCAGAATGGTATATGTGTGTCAACCAAGCTTATTCAATATAAGGCAAAAAGGTTTGCAAGCGAAATGGGGGTGTAATCGGGGGTAGGTAGTGTAGCTGTTAATAAATTTGGGTACAGGGGGTTAGTTTAGATTTAATGGTTTATTGGGGGGATAGTGCAGTGTACTGTTTGTACTTAGTGTCATGAGGGTCCTGGAGGATCCTCATGGCACTTATGGGGTTAATGTTAGGCTTCTAACTGTCCCACGCGAGTCTTTAGATACCCTTATGGGACTGATGGGGTTAAATAGAGGCTTGGGAGGGTCTGTATAGACCCCCATAAGAGACCGGGTTAAATAGGCTTATAGAGGGTTAAATTGGCCCCGTTAGGATTCAATAGGCCCACTGAGAGTTACATAGGTACTGTTAGAGTTAAATGCATACTGTTAGGATTAAATAGGACCAGGGTTGGGTTAATGGGGTATAGTTAGAGTTAATAGTGTAGTGCTTACACTTTGTGTCATGAGGGTCCTAGATGACCCTCATGGCACTTATAGTGTTATTACATGGGTTCATTCGTGTGCTATAGGGGTCTATATAGTTGAGGCACACAGTACACTCACATTGTCACAAACAGCATTTCAAAACTTCTTTTTGCCCTGTCATTTTTGACGGGCAACTTGCTAGTTTATATATATATATATATATATATATATATATATATATATATATATATATACTAGTAACTTGCCCGTCAAGAATGACAAAGCAATAAAATTTGAAGCCATGGCAATGCTGTTTGCCACACAATGTTAAGCTTTTTCTACTCTAAGGATCTTTGGCGCTAATTGCGAGCCTGAAGAGGTAACAATCTATTTTTATTTTCCTGCAGCATATAATGTACAGTTGTACTGCTGCTGACCTGAGGAGATAGTGTTATGAATGTCCCAACTGTGCATTAGAAATAGCCTGCGTCCGCTAGGGCAAACGTTGGTTTATCTGTGTAACGCACTACTTTAGATGCGTAATGTTGTTAGTTGCAAGTAAGTGTATGTCTATGTGCTACGTAGTTCGCAAGCATTTCCAGTCCTTTATAATAGTGTATTTCCTGGGTGAAAGTGGTACGCGGCTGGCGATGTTTTGCGTGGTTCAGGGTCGTGTAGCCTCGTTTTCATTTTTGGAGGCACCATTTTTTTAACGCTTAGCCGATTTTCGATTGCCGAAACTCGAAAAATTTGAGTGGCACCTCACTCCCAGACGTCCCGGCTGTCCCCCCGTGCTGTGTGTGATGTATTTTTTATCTTTTTATTTTTTTATTTTTTGTGTTTTCTTATTTTGCTTGTTTCGGCCGTTAACTTTGTATTTTTCCTATCTCATATTTTTTTTTCCTAAATCCCACGTTTTGTATTTTTTTTGTTTTGCGCGGTTCAGGCATTAACTTCGTATTTTTCATATCTCCGCATCTCTGAATAATTTTTTTTTCTAAGTCCTGCGGTCATCAACTGCTTGCAGCCTAAGGCGTTCCCGCATTTTCTAAGTGTTTGGTGGCTAAGTACCACGTGTTTCATTGTGTGATCGACTCGCCTCGCATTGCGAGGCTCGCAGGCAATGAGTAGCTTTGGTGCTCATCGCCTAAGTGCTGCGAGTTTTGGTGTCTTAAGGGCTCACCTCGCTATGCAAAGCTCGAAGGCGGGGCTCATCGCCTAAGTCGTACGCACCACGCAAAACTTGGCTACGTCTCATAGTTCGACAATAATAATATGTGATATATATATATATATATATATATATATATATATATATATATTAGATTATGAAAATATTGTTACTATTCATTGTAAATATTATAAGTATTTGTTTAAGATTTAATAGTAATTAAACAATTGTTTGCATATTTTACATGTTTATATTTTTTTAATACATGACAAATCGGTTTTAAAAATGATTTGAAAAATAATGTATTTTTTAACATTTTTATTGTTTTTAAAAAAGTATTTTATTAATTGATAATTGTATTTGCTATCATAGTACTTATTATTATACAGTTTATATACAATCTTTTAAAATGAAGGTTCCCCTATTGGAAGTGAGGAATAAATAATGGCCGTTATTGACATTTTTAAATAGTATAAATGATTATTATATATGCCAAATGTTCACTTTTATAATAGTTTGAAGTTTAATATATAATATTGTTTGAAGTTTAATATTTAATAGATTGTTCTGTCTGGTGAACTTTGGTATATTTAATGAATTAACTTTTTCACTTATATATATTTTTTTTTAAATCAAAAGATAAATTCATTGATGTAATATCCAGATACATTGATCTATTATAATATTAAGCTTCAAACAAAATTATAAAATATTTTTTATTGTTTATAGAATTTTTAAATTAAATATTAAAAAAAAACATTTTGTTAGACAAACATATTGAATATTTTTTTCTGGATTTTAATAGTGAATTAGTGTATGAAAAGCTGTTGGACATATATTATTTATACAGTTTCTCACAAAAGTGAGAACATCCCACACATTTTTGTAAATATTTTAGTATATCTTTTCATGTGACAATACTGAAGAAATGACACTCTGCTGCAATGTAAAGTAGTAAGTGTACAGCCTGTATAACAGTGTAAATTTGCTGTGCCCTCAAAATATCTCAGCACACAGCCATCAATGTCTAACAAAAGTGAGAACACCCCTAAGTGAAAATGTCTAAATTGGGACCAATTAGCCATTTTCCCTCCCCGGTGTCATGTGACTCGTTATTGTTACAAAGTCTCAGGTTTAAATGGGGAGCATGTGTGTTAAAAGTGGTGTTGTCGCTCTGACACCCTCTCATACTAGTCACTGGAAGTTCAACATGGCACCTCATGGTAAAGAACTCTCTGAGCATCTGAAAAAAATAATTGTTGCTCTACATAAAGATGGCCTATGCTATAAGAAGATTACCAAGACCCTGAAACTGAGCTGCAGCACGGTGGGCCAGACCATACAGTGGTTTCAAAAGACAGGTTCCACTCAGAACAGGCCTTGCCATGGTCAACCAAAGAAGTCCCTTCAGAGACTGGGCTGCAGCGCTGTATTCCAACATGATAACGACCCCAAACACACCTCCAAGACGACCACTGCCTTGCTAAAGAAGCTGAAGGTAAAGGTGATGGACTGGCCAAGCATGTCTCCAGACCTAAACCCTATTGAGCATCTGTGGGGCATCCTCAAATGGAACATGGGGGGATGCAAGGTGTCTAACATCCACCAGCTCCATAATGTCATCATGGAGGAGTGGAAGAGGAATCCAGTGGCAACCTGTGAAGCTCTGGTGAACTCCATGCCCATGAGGGTTAAGGCAGTGTTGGAAAATAATGGTGGCCACACAAAATATTGACACTTTGGGCCCAAATTGGACATTTCCACTTAGGGGTGTACTCACTTTTGTAGCCAACGGTTTAGACATTAATGGCTGTGTGTTGAGTTATTTTGAGGGGACAGCAAATTTATACTGTGATACAGGCTGTACACTTACCACTTTACATTGTAGCAAAGTGTAATTTCTTTAGTGTTGTCAGATGAAAAGATATAATAAAATATTTACAAAAATGTGAGGTACTGTATATAAAAATGTATGTTTCTTTTGTTTAATTTAATTAATAAAAAAATAAACGTTTAACAATTTAGTATATATGGTGATAGTAAATTTTGTATAATAAAAACAACTTTCTAAATATATTTGTATTTTATTTACATTGTTGTACATAAGATTTTATATACATTTTTAATCACGCATTTATTAATTTAAATATTGAAATATAATCATTTTTATAAAGATTTTTAACAATATTAAACTATTTTCCTTTTGTTTTGTTTTTTCTTAAAGTACATAAATGTATATATTCCAATGGAGTATTAAAGAAAAACAGGTGTTTATTTTTTATTTTATTTACTATGATTTTATGAAGTTTAGATGAAAAGTATTTTTTTTTTTTAGTATTTAGTTTTGTAAAAGAAGGCTTTGGAAAGAAATAGAAGAATTCAATAGAAGAAAAATAAAAAGTAAAAAAGTGTCTAAAAATGTTTTAAGTAAATGTTTGGAGAAATGATGTGACAAAAGTAAAACATGTACAATGAAAAAAAGGAGAGAAGGGAAATACAAAGAAAATATTTTAAAGTCTAAGCTAACAGAGGAAAAAATGTACAAAGAATAATTTTGAATTAATAGTTAACAAGTCGTTTAATCTACAAAAGAGGATTTTGTCTCTGAGCAAACATTGGTGAGTTCTATAAGAAACAAAAACAATAAAAGATTTATGGTAGGAAAAAAATTTGTAAAGAGAAAGCTTTTGTGAAACTATTGGTGGTGAATGGTTACCTTCATCAAATTCAGAAACTTTTTTGGGGAAAAAAAGTTTTAAGACATTTCAAGGAACTTGTGTTTTAAATCCAAATGGTGTTTGTAATTTCCATATTAATGATGCTGAATGTACACCTGCCAATACATCTGAATTTTATGTAAGTAAAGATAATCATAATTCACAAACATTTGCAACGTTTATTCATTGATGAAATTAATGATAGATTATAATAGCTTTCATATTCATTTGAAAATTAAACTGAAGATGAGATTGTAAAGCTTTGTAATTCTGCTTGTAATTTGTTTTTCAATAAAGAAGTAGGCCCCTATTTAATTATCCAAATCGCGATGGAGCCCATTAAAGTTACAGATATTTAATTGGCTGCATTTTGCAACACAGGCTCAAAATCACTGCAGTGTTCAAAATCGTAACTCCGTCCTATCTCCTCCTTTTATGTTTCAAGGTCGTAAATGTTACCAGTCGTAAAGACGCAAAATCCATATTTAATTGCAAAAATTCAACAAGCCCACAATTGCCTTCAAACCCGTAAATGGCAAACGTATCAAAAAATCTTACGATGACTAGATAGGAATCGCAAGTGGGTTAAACACCTGTTCGTAGCACTGTAAAAGAAAATATAAACACACTAATGTACTTTAAAATACTGCAAAAGCAATGAAAGGCATTATAATTAATTGTACAACAGTCTCAAGCTCGCAAATCTGTAATAGAACATTATTTGTTTTTTATTTTATTTCTATGTTATATTGATCCCAGGTATCAAGGCGTTAATACATATCAGGCCACCCACATGGACTAGAAAAGATGATTTATTAATCATTAGGGATTTCTAAATTTCTGGATTGCGAGTCTGATCGCAAATCAGACTTCTAAGCACTATTTAATTGTAATCTAATCTCCATGTTTTACTGATGTCATGATGACCGTCTCTTTTACTATTGTCACTGTCTAAATTGTAACTTACAGGCTTGCTTAATTGATCATGATCATGCCCTGAAATGCTACATACAGGTCAATGGTTTGCGTGCTGGGGATGTGAGCCTGTAATTACAGCTTGAGTCAATTAAATACATCTGTAACTAGCAAATTTCTAACCCGCAGAAATACAGGCTGTATGAAGGTAATTAATGGCTTGGAATAAATGGGGGCCTTAGATAATAGTGTTGATCAACATGTCAGTGACAATTAAGTGAACAATTAATTGTAAATTAAAGTGATATTTTTCAGCCTAATATCTAAAATACCTAAAATCTGAAGGAGCACAAAAGAAAAAAAACCTTATAAAATGTTTTATCTTGTATGATACTCTTTTACAAAGACCAAGTTAGATATATATATATATATATATATTGCATATTTGCTTGGTTTGAATATCTAGCTTACAGTATGTGATCTAAAAAAATTCTATCTTCTGCAATTGAGAAAATATGTTACAGTTATGTTATGTTACAGTTGGCATAAGTATAAGAGCAAAGTTTTGCCATCTTTTTGTATATTTAATAATATGCTTCCAGATAGTATTCCAAAAGCAATGCAAACTTTAAAAGTGTTTTTGAAACGTTACTAATACACGCAGTCCAATAATTTCAAAGAGTATTGCGGTTGGAAACAAAACATGCAATTTTACAAAAAAAAGTTAGTTCCTGGATTAAAAGGAAACAATGTATATTTACACTCGACACTAACATATAATGTAGATACTTTAGATGTTCAAATAAGTTTTAACCAATCTTTAATTATTGTAGTCAATGGAGTACCTACTAGAAAAAAAGAAATATGACAAGACTTAATTGAATTAGAAAAAAATGCAAAAGCTTTACATTTTTTAAAGAAAAGAAATCCATTATATTGTGATGTTAGTACAGATATAAATGTAAATTCTATTTGTGATGACAATGAAAATAATACTGAGCTTATGCTAGAAAAAGTTTGTATGAAAGAGGTAACAATATACTATCTATCCATTGCATTCTAAATAAATGAAAGGAGATAACAATATGCAATAAGTTAAAGGAAAACCAATCAGCGTAATGGAGAAAAAAATTGTAAGCTTAATCCTTCCCGGTTTTATTTCCATACAGAAAAGGAGGATTTTTAGATGTTCATATAGTTGAAATTGCTTCAGACTATATATTTTGCAGAATGAATTATAGGTTTAGACAAAATGTATAGTACATTTTAATATTTTATGGGAAAGTGAATCAGCTTCATTTCCCTATGGTGTAGTCCATACTTTAATTTCCAGTTCAAATTTCCATAATGTAACACCAGAAAAAAAGAATTAATAAAGTACCTTAAAAAAATGAAAGTGATGTTTTATATATATATTAAGACATTTTTGCACCACCACAATGGTTTTTAACTTTAAGTTGTACTGAGTACAGCTTGGAGGAAATCTTAGAACTGTTTATAAGGGCCAATAAAGACTAAAACATGTACGTATAATTACAATTGAAGAACTATGTTCTATGGATCCTATCATGGTTTCTCGTCATTTTCATCATAGGTTCCATGGAATGTCAATATACATTTTATCAAATAATACCCTCTTGTATTAAAATTTATTACAAATGATGTTACATGTTGCATCCCAAATAAAAAAAAATACAACTTTATTTTCAATTAGTTAAAAAAGGTAAATTTCACAAATGTAATCAGTACTGTCTGAGAAAATTGTATAAAAATAACAAATGGTATAGTAGATGTCGATTTAGCTTTATAATTTCTTAAAGTCAAGTAAATAACTTATTTTCGGCAATTATACTCAATGTACTCAATGTAATTACAAGAACTTTGCGATGAAATATGTTCTGAGCAATCCAAACTTTGGAGTGTAGGAGTCATACAGAATCTGGAGCTTATGGAGCTTGTGATAGACTATTAATAATATCACTTTACCAAGAAACGTTGTCTTTGCAGTATCTGGAAAATAGAAAAAGAGTTACCAAACCTTACTCAGATATTGAAATACTTTAATAACTTTTAATCCTAATAGTAAATATATTCTATATATAATCTTATCTAAAATTATTACCCTGTTTGTTCAAAAGAAATGGAAGATTTGTCACTGTTTGAAGTTTCTGATTGGTTTAATTCTAGGAAAAAAGAGTTATCAAATTTGGCAGCAAAAACATTTCCAGTATTAAAATGTCATGGTTGTCTTTGCAAAGTTCAAAACCATGGATAATCAATCTTTGTAAACTAACATGTAATTCTCTATTGTTACTTTTTTTCCCTTGACGAGAAGAAAGTGAAATAAAAAAGGGGTTTCTTCTTATGAAGGTATTTTTACTGAAAAGAAAACATTGTTTAAAAGTAGTAAAATGAAGTTTTACTATAACATCTTAAACAAATAAATAGAACAAGAAAATACTATAACAAGATAAATGAATAATGATTTACCTGTAGCTTGTCAGGAAGTTAAATGTAAGTATATACTGAGAAATGAGGCAGTAATACCTACAGCGGATGTAACTGCTGCTATGCAAAAAGAAGTACATCATTCTTTAAGCGCAGAAGAAATCATAAAACTGTTGAAAATAAAGATAATAATTGAACAAAAATTGAAATATGGAAGTTCATTGTTTGTGATAAAGGAGAACAGTTGCTATTGATAATCTGATACAAAAGATAAAAAACAAACACATTTTGCAAAAATTAAAGCTAAGTGAAAATTTTAATTATGATTTACAATTTTTCTTCAGATTGAATAGGTTGTTATGCTAATTCTACCGCCCAAGTTATTTTGAATTATAATTTCATTGCTTCTTTATTTAATCCACATTTAAAAGGAAAAGTTTCTAAAACTTTTAGTACAATTATTAATAACAGTGGTAACAATCCTAAAACCATTCGTAGTTCTAGAAATTTAAGAAATGAAGTTGATAAAATTAGAAATGTTCAAATGTTCTCTTAATTGAACACAATGCATCTAAGTTCTTTGATGATGAAGGGTTGAGAATTAGATGATATCTATGTAATGACGTTGAATTTGTATTTAAATGTTTAAATTCTGACATAATTACAAGACATATTTGCAGAAATGAAATGTGGCTACAGTTATATTTGCCAGGTTAAAGTAAAGTTTTTTTTTTTATTTCATTCATTTTTATTAGATGGGAATTGGATTACATATCAGGTAAGATATAGCATACATCTCATTAACATCAGAAGGAAATATATTATCAAAACATATAATATGTTATCTGAAGCATTATATAATTAGCTGTAATCCTAGGTAACCCAGTTTCCCAACTACTGACCAACATGGTTCCCTAGTGTCGCCAGTCATTATCTTTTGTATCTTTTCATTGACTCTTTATATTTACCCATATCTAGAGTTCCTACTTAGTTTATATGGGAACCATCTTAGGTCAATTATTTTCTTTTTTACTTTTCGAATAATCAGTAATAACAGAGAGAAAAGAAACAAAAAACATGAAACAGTACAGATCACCATCAATACCTTTTGCCAGTGTTTAGTAGTCTTGCATGTCCTTTCACTTTCCATGGGCTTTTCGTCTCCCGATAAAAATAGTCTCCACCTGGGCCCCCTCTTCCTACCCCGCTCTGGGTATATATATAGGAAAGATTCCTAAATGACCCACTGTTCCCTGTAATCTAACCAAAGCCCCCATATTTCCATAAAGTTATTCATGGAGTCTTCCACAGAATGTGCAATTATTTCGTTTGTAGCTATATAGTCTATTTTATTTATGATTACCTGTAAATTTAGGTCCTCCCGCTTCCACTGTTTAGCTATATGAATTTTTGTAGCCAAATACAAAAACTGTAGGTCTATTTGGAGTGTGTGAGAGCGAGGCCACCGGAATTCCCAATAAACACGTTTCCATAGTCTTTCGCATGGGGACACTAAATAATTTAGATGCCAATTTAGAAATACTTTCCCATATTAGTCTCACTCTCAGGCAGTCTCCCCACATATGAATAAAAGGGCCAATGGATTTGCAGCCCCTAAACCAGTTTGGATCCGAAGAGCATTTCCACTTTGCTAATTTTTCTGGGGTGAAATAAGTACAGTGTAGCATAATAAGAGTGTCCCAAGAGAACTACTAATTGGTCCTCCATAAAAACCCATGTCGATTGATGTTGTGCTGAGTGGATAATAAGTATGAAAGAAAGTTTTTTTTTTAAAGGTATTTGTCATAATTACCGTATGTTAATATTATAGAAAGAGTTATCTATAAATAACTCCTATTATGCGTTTACCAAAAGGTTTAAAATATGCTTATTTAATATTATTGGAATGAAGAAGTTTTGAAATATGAATGTTATGTATTAATGTTTAGAATGAAATGTAATATTACAATGTATGGAATTAACTAAACATTGAAAATATGAAATAAATATACTAGGGCCCTCCTTCTATTATCGTACGTAGGAGATGCGGGGCCGCAAGGACCGGCCACAAGCTATTTGCCTATTCTATTCCCTTCCGACCGGGGACTCCGGCAGGCTTGCTGCCGGCGCCTTGTAATCCCTTGCGGCCGCACGCGCCGGAGGAAAGCCTTTGATCTTAAACGGCCGCAAGAGTTTTGTCCGCAAGCAAATCCCGGTTGCTATTCAATTGCTCCGGGAACCCTCTCTGCAAGGCTAAAACCGAGCCGCAGCTTACTTGCAGCAAAAAGGTCCCGCAGAGACACAATTAAGCACATAATAAAGCCATAATAAAGCCATCCTTCACTCTGAGGAGACTATAAAGTGATTGTAGGTGTTAGCATTCATAGCACAAAATTCCCCTACACTCAAAACCGTAAATCATTTTTATTTTATTTTATGTCAGATATCCATGGAAAAAGTCCAGAGGGCTTGGAGCACCTCAGAAACGCCCACGCTGCGGACGGAAAATAAACAGTTAATGAAATATCGGATTTGGGCTGATGTGCAAGCTTGAGAGGGGGTTGCTATTAATCCTCATGTCCCCCATTATGATCCCTAGCATTTACAGAGCTTTACAGTGCCGTCTTGAATTTATATTTGCTATTAAAGATTTCTGAGCTTATGGCCGGTTGCAAGCTATACGGCCGGCCGTAAGGGGATATCATTGCGGCGCCGTCTATTTGAATTGCAAAGTAACGGGAGCCCCGCAAGGAATCGCAGCTTTGCGGACGATTTACGGCCGATAATAGAATGAGGGCCTAAGTGTTTAAACTTTATGGTATATTGATGTTTGTATGCTTCATGGATATTTGCTACAATGAAAGAGATATTTGCTTGATCTAGGACATACAATTTCTTGTGGTTTGGGGAATATTTGGGTTTAGAGGTGAGTGAGCATTGTTAAAACTTTATATTAAGCAATGTTACATTTTACTTACTATAAATTATATTTCATATTTACATATATGAAACACCTTCTAAGTTATAACATTAAAATATCATCCAGAAGATAGTGTTATATGGAAAAAAAGGCTTTACTTTAAAGTACTATTTTATAAAAAGGTGCTATAAAACTGCAAAACTCTTCCAGTGCATATGGCAGGGTAAAACACATTTATGGAATTTAAGGCTGCCTGACATAATACTATCCTCATAGTAAATTAACCATAGTGCACACACAAGATGGACATTTTGATTGTTATTTGCAGTTCAAAGTATTTGTCTATGGTAAGCAAAGTATATACATTCATTAGGCAGCAGTCGCCACCAATGAATTTTGTGGAAAAAAGTTGAATTAAACACATTTGATTTGTACAACAATGCATATTACTTGATAGATACATTAATATAATACTACTACTTTTACATTTAAATATTTTTGGTAGTCAATCATAAATAACTAGATTTTTGTAAAAAAGGCAAATATACTGTTCATATATATCTACATATATATATATATAAAGCTATGTCTTGTGTGTTTTGAAGTATGTATCTTGATATATCTACTCTTTATGTAATATAAATGTTGTTTTATAGTTTATTTGGATTTTAAATAATACAAAAATAAATTGAAAAAGATTAAAGTTATTTAATTAAAACATATTTAATTATAATAAAATTGAGAAAAACAATAGAAATGTATTGGCAAAAACTCTGCTAATGTATAGTTAAGGTAGTAGTGTAGGATGGAGCATTTTTTGTATGCTTACTTTCTTCTCTTAGAAAGCCTGAAGGAGTTAACTTCTCTGCAAAGCTTATTAGGTGCAACAATCCCAAATTTAAGCCAGCTACTAGATTAGGGGAGTAGCAGCTGATGGACTTGATTGCATTCATGTAGGCCAGACCTGTTAGAGAGACAGCGAGAGAGACAGCAGCATGTGAACATATGGACTATGGAATGTTGAATTGTTTAAATTTTCTGATAGTAAAAGCCCTGCCTAATGATGTACGTAGTGCTTCAGTGGAAGCTAACTTATTATTTTCTTTGAGAAGAGATTTATTAAACTGGAAAATATATATGGCCTCTGATATAATGTGTTCCTTTAGAAGAATTCCTGAAACCTGAGCACAAACCCAGAAGAGACTGGTAATTAGTCACATATTATCATGACCTAGGGGAGAAGTTCTGATTCAACTCCAGAATCCTCCTGCCAGGGGGGACGAGGGGGACAAATCCCCTCAAGATTTTTCAATGTGTCTGTTTATGTGTAGAGAAGCAGTTGTGTGGTATCTTTATACTATATGCAGTATCCCCCCCAGATTTTCCTTCACACCTGCACCCATGCTACAGGAATCCTTTCTTGGAGCATGAAGTGGATGGGGTTTTCTGTGAATATCTTCTATTCCAGGGCTATCAAAGTGCAGAATAGGGATCAAGGGGTTAAAAATAATAAACCAATGTTATAACCTCTAAATAAAAGAGAGCACACATTGCTTATTTTTTCAAGAAGAGTGTGCATTTATTGAGGAAATTTGGAACATGTATAGGCAAACAGAATAATACAACTTTGGTTCAGCCAACAACCATGATTAAATTGCATGCCCCTAATCAGTTTACTCAATCAGCCCTCTGCAGTATATCATTGTCCAACCTGAGAAGTATGGGAGTTAATTGCATCACAGAGTGAGTTGTTTTTTATGTCAGAAACGTAAACACACTCAAGGTACCCTTCTAAGTTAGTTAGCTCACTTATACTGTTTGAATTTCCTGTGCACTGCTAGATAATTCCCACAGGCAAGTTGTTTATCAAGATGCAAAGTACATTATTCCCATTTCCTGTCTCTGGTGATGGAATAAGCAGGCATTGGAAAGGTGGGTGGAGGAATATTAAGTGGCTACAACCCTATTTAGGAAGGGATAAGGTGGTGGAGATAGAGTCTCCAGGTGGGCCATCACAGGGCCCATCGCAGAGAAGCCTACCTCCCACTGTGTAGACTATGAGGGAAAAAGGAGAAGACATGGCTCTTTCAGGAAGAGGTTTCCAGATACGATCAGCAGGCTCCAAGACGATCGTCACACATGTGGTGTTAGAAGTTTGATTAAGATGAAATAGACTGGAGACTTTTACTTAGTCACAATACACACTAAATATATATATATATATATATATATATATATATATATATATATATATATATATGTATATATATATATATAGAACTGATTCATCATCATATTATTATTGCTGTAACTTTTAGTTTTCCCTTTTCGTCAACTTTTTTGTCAAAAATCAGGAAACAGAGATAACTATATTTTAAACAAATAACTGCAACCAGTGTTTAACAGAATTGTGATCTTCTGTTTATATGCAAATGTTCTTTCCATTAGATATAATATTCTATTTTCAGATTTCTGTACCATGCAAATTATAATATAAATTATATCCATTCTTACAAAAATCTGCATGTTTCATTGTTGATAAAGTCAAAATAAATCACAAACTTCTAAAGTCTAAATATAGAATCAGATATCTTCAGAAAATATAACATGATGGTAGTTTTTAAATTGATCTCTCTTTCTTACATACATAGTTATTTCTGCTCTTGTACGTAATACTTCAAACAAAGTGATTATTTAAAATTTAACTATAAGGAATCTAATAAGATTTACAGATTTTCTTACTGAACTTTATTATTCAGATGATTAATTACATTTTAGATTATACAAGTCATAAATCTTTGAATGGACTACATTTTATTTCAAAGCTTAACATTAAAGCATTGTACAAAATGGAAGGATAATGGAAATATGTTTTGCAAACCTAGACGTAAAAATGAAAAATTACTTATTTTTATTTACATAACTTAAAATTTACTCATAGCTATGATGTAATTAAATTGTTTTGAGAATGTTGCTATACATCATACGACAGTTAAAAAAAGTTTTAAGTTTTTGCAATTAGTATTGCTAATGCTAATGGCATGGGAGATGCTATTTATCTTTAAGAAAATGTCAGAAATTGTTAGAGCATGCTGAGAGCATCATTTCTGTTAAAGGAAATTATGGCAAATGCTAAAATTAACATATTTTTGCACTTTAGAGAATATCTAAATAAGCTTGTTGTAAATACACTCAATTTAATTTAACAGAGGTTAAAATATTCTGTATACAGCAGAAATATGTAATATTCAATCATTTTTCAAAATGTTATGTTAGTTGCAGTAAACAAAGTGTATTTCTTGTATCAAAATGCAGAGTAAAAACAGTAAAAAATTGCCAATTCTTAGTCCGGTACTTATACTACCATTAAGTAACCACACCATATATCAAAAAAGACAATTCATAGTTTACCAATAGTCCATAGATCAATCGAAGAGATGTCACAATAATACTTATAATTTCTAGTGAAATACATTCATATTATCCCTATTGCTTGTAAGCTTACCTACATTTACCATATTCAGTTTAATAATCCATTTATTTGCTTTTAATATATATTTATTTATAAATTGAATTTATAATTCATAACAACTGCCTTGGAGATGTTTGCCTTGTAAACAGAAGTAGTAGAACGGAAGATGTACCAAAGCTACATTGAAGAGGGGATTAGAGAAATATGATACAGGGCATGTGAGGCCAGTGTTACAGAGGTATAGTGAGTGGTTTCAGGTCTTGTGTGATGACATCACATTTTGAAGAAGAGTGGTAGTGTGCCAGGGAACCATGTAAGGGAGGGTGGAAATGTGCCAATGGAAAATGATGTGGAAGAGAGAAACACAAATACTGGTTAGGCTGGTGGTGAACGAGGGAACAATTTATAATGGATCAATTTAGCAAGTTGTAAGATGAATATATGACAAGAGTTTGGATACATCTCACTCTGCATCATGAGTAACACAACTGAGTATGGGAATGAGAATAGAGGGGAAGTATGTCCAAGGAAATGTGAATGGACTGTGTCTAGTGACTGGCAAAGTCCTGATCATGAGATCGGTGTTGAGTTTTATACAGGGTTAAAAGTGGAAAAAATATATTTGAGATTGGAAGGCAGTGTTTTGATGAGCAAGTCTGGGTTTCTTTAGAAAGGCTAAGATATTTAAAATTCCCTGCTTATATGCTGCTATTTTTCACAATAGTTTTCTGTATTCCTATCGTTGAATAGTTGAATGGGGAGAAGCAAAAATAATTTCTTGGAATTTATTTAACTTTTACATATTCATTTTATACTTATTCAAATGTTTATTATTTGAAAACAAATGACTAAAAAAGTTATTAACATATTTTTACCTGGATACAACTACTAACTCATAGTTCTATTATTTAATCAGTTGGCAGGACCCACTATTCTTTCTCATTGTTTATTTTTTTCACTGCTTATTAATCAAATTAGTTGAGATATATTTATAGTTATTTTATATTTTATCTCCAAGAAAGTTTTCCTCTAGTGTTCCTGCTTCATAAATGACGGTATTATATAATGTTATCTTCAATTGTCTGTGCTCTCTCTCTCCGTGCTGTCTTTCCGCGTGCTGTCTCTTTCTATGTTGTCTCTCTTTGTGCTATCTTTCTCTATGCTGTATATCTCTCTATACTGTCTGTCTCTTTGCTGTTTCACTCTCTGTGCACTCTATGTGCTCTCTCTCTCTCTTTGCTGTCTCTTTCTGAGCACTCTCTCTCTTTGAGTGCATGCTCTCTCTCTCTCTGTGTGCATCTTTCTCTCTGCACGCTTTCTCTCTGCGCTCTGTCTCTGCTCTCTTTCTCTGTGCATGCTGCCTCATGCACAGGCAGTCTCTCTCTGTGCGGTCTCTCTCTGTGCCCTCTCTCTCTCTGTGCGCTCCCTTTGTCTTTGCCCTCTCTCTATCTGTGCCCTTTCTGTGCGCTATCTGTGCCATCTCTGTCTCTGCCCTCTCTATCTCTCTTTGTTTGTGCATGCACACTCTCTGTCTGTACGCACGCGCTCTCTAACTGACATATGAGAAGATTTTGAAATATTCCAGCACAATGTATTTTTTTCTTTCTGATACTAATTGCTTTGAATTATTACAATTGTATAGGGTGATTTTATACAGACCCCACCTTTGCACTTTCTGTCTATAAAATGACAATGAAAAATAAAAAACTTAGTCCAGTACTTCTACACTTTCACTTCTTGCTGACTCTTTTCCCAATATTTTTCAAGAGACAATCTACTTGTGATAGGCTGAGGTCTACCATGGATGCATTAGCCCTACTCAGGTTTTCATGCAATATACTAAATTGCTGGTCTAAAAAATATTTTAGACATGCTATGCCATAATGCCTGATACAGCATTATGTATCCACTCCCTTTGCACCTCTTCACATTTCACCCCTTGCGATTTGTTGTGCGGGCCCATAAACCCCATCAGAGTTCCTTTGAACCCCCATTATTAACCTACCATTATAACTATAACCATGGGGTCGTTATAGACCCCCATTGCACCTAACATTAACTCATTACCATGGTGTTTGCAATGGATACCTACTGTATTCTAATTCCTAACCATGGGGTTACACTTAATAAAAAAAAAAATATATATATATATATATATATATATATATATAATTGAAAATAATTACATAAAATAAAAAGATACCTAAATTAAAAAATGAATTCCAAATAAAACAATACAAATATTACACATTAAATAATAAATATAAATGACACCTAAAAAACTCCCATGACACTTAAAAAATAAAATTAACAACAAACTAATATAATTCCTCCTCTGAGGAGCTCCCCCACCAACTAAAGGTTTTATGAGTGCACCCTCATCCTATATAATTATTTCATGACTTCTGGTTAAAATATATGTCAATCATATTTCAGCCAATCAGAATTGAGTATTTGAATATAGGACTAATACTAGCTAACATTCTCTTCTCTAATTTGCATAATACTATAATTAAACTTTATTTCTACTGCCTGACATTTCATTCAATCAAAATAGGGGGTAATAAAGTTATTTGATTGTTAAAGGCTAACCAATCAGAATGCACAGAAAACAGGTGGTATATGAAACTTCATATATTCAAATACTCCATTCTGATTGGTTAAAATTAGATGGACTCATGTTTTAACCAATCCGTTGCCAAACAAGTTAGTATATAAGGGAAGGCAGATGAAAGAAAGTGGGAGATCATGAGAGGAGGAGCTCCACTTAGTTAATTTGTTTTTTTCGAGTGGTGGGATCGTTTTTTGTGGAAGCCCTTTCTATGGACAGAAGAGAAGAGTCCAGGCTCTTCAAAAAAGTTAGAAAAGGGCCATGGGCGGAGCAACCAGCGGTGCAGGTGGTGCAATGCTGGGGCCTCACCTGCAGAGGGCCCCAGTGCAATCCAAATACTTTTTTTGTATATCAGTTGTTTTGTTTTTTTCCATAGTGTAGGAACACACACGATGCATACCTGCTAAGAAGCATTTCATATTCTGTAAGATATATTTCACAAAACTTGACTCTTGGAAACAAACTTGAAAATAAATCATCATATTAATATCTAGCGTAGCATTTCAGTTTAAGAGAAGTCTATGCTAGCGAAAGACATTCAGAGGTAGAATCCAAGATGGGAGTAGTCTGCTCAAGTTAAAGGGATATGTAAGTTTCCTCGATTATGAATGCATCTGATAGAGATGAATTAATAGTGTATGCAAACATTTTTGCATGAAAAAAATCCTGAAATAAACATGTAAACACTTACAGCAAAATGTCTTGTAATTTCTGACAGTTACAAATTAGGGTTAACATCCACCGAACCCAGGCTAAATTAGCATCACATTTAAAATGATTTGTTTTGGCCAGTCAGGTTAGTTGACACTTTTAAATGAACTCTGGGTTTCCTGTTTGTGCCGCAAATTAGCCTGGGATATGTAGTGTATCACTGATATTTGCTATGTATTGCTGCTAACATACAGATTGGAAGCTGCAAGGAGATTGGCTGAACAAGCAACAGCAGGTAATTAGTGTGCTAATATTGCTCCCCTGATGCTTCATGCTTATTGGGGATGATCAGCTGCCTGTGTAGAAACCCCCTGGACGTGTCAACATAATCATTAAAGGAGATTGGCTGAGCAAGAAACAGCAGCTAAATAGTGGGTTAATATTGCTCCCCTGATGCTGTATTCTGGTTGGGGGTGGGGTCAGATGCCTGTGTAGATACCCCCTGGAGGTGTCAACATAATCATTAGAGTTTTTTTTAGATATTAATAAAAATAAAGAGCCTGATTCAATTGAGCAATCATAAGTTACTGGAGCCCGTAAGTGAGGCTCGAAGTTAATTTGCAGTTCAATTGGCATCTTTTTGCGTGCTCCAAATGATTTACGGGTTAGGGGCTTGAAAACTTTGCAAAGAATAAACCCATAACTTACAGCGTCCTGAAGCCATTGGTCTTTCAATTCCTCAAGAGTTACGATCGCTTAAATCACAAATCACTATTCAATTGCTCCAATTCCCCAAGGCCGCAAATGTTTTCACACCCAAAAATGGCAAATGTAGGAGAAAATCCTACAAGTGCTAGAGAGGACCCGCAAGGGGGTTAAACACCTGATCTTTGCACGGTACATGCAAATAAAAAATCAATACTGCACTGTAAATAGATTTAATTGCACAACATTCTCAAGCTCACAAATCAGCAGTAAAAGAAAACGTATTTTTATTTTATTTTTTATATATATCTTGGGAATCAATGAGTTAATACATATCAGGCCACCCATATGGACTAGTACACTATTGGCATTCATTTTCATTATTTTTCATTTTTAAGGTTTTTATCTTTAGGACTTTCCCATGGACATTAATGTTATATGCAAGCTTTGAAGTCATGATGAATGTGAAGACTGTAACATTAAGATTATTCTTACTCTTAATATTACTTATTTATATGATGTCCTATATGATATGTAAAATAATTAATAATGGGAGTTTTGCTTTGAAAGTACTCTCAAACAATAATCTTCAAGAAAATATCTCTGATCATGTAAGAGTGAAAAAATGTTAACCATACAAACAACTTTCTAATTCTTCCAAGCAAATAAACTGCTGCAAAAATTTAAGTACAGAGACAACTAGCTATAGCTATGGTGAAAGTGGTTTGTGTGTGTGTGTGAGGGGGATTTACATTTCAGGAAAGCATGGTTGCTTTTATTGACTAAATAGATCTAGGTCTGAGCCAGTGAGGGCATAGGGTGTGTATTCATTTCAATTAGATCCAGGTACATAACAAAGCCCCTCAACTATCCCTGTTCCCTTCTCACCCATCCCTCCTTCCACTGATGAAAAAAATGTTTTTTAACAATCTGGTTCCCCACCCAAAAATAATGTTTTTTATATTATTATTATACATTGCGTGCTAGTTTGTTGCATTCATGTTAAACAACTGTTTATTTTTCTTAATATAGTGGTTCTTTAATGGCTTAGCGAGGGCCGCAGTTGCTGGAAAGGAGCGCCAAAGGCAAAGCTATAGGCGCTCATCCCTACGACCCCATAAGACTTATGCAGGGAGCCCCGAAGGCGCTCACGGCGCTGGTGGAGGTAAGCGCTGTAGGCGCTCCTCCCTACGACCCCGCAGGACCTCTTCCCCTCCTCCTGTCCTTACCCTGTGTCTCTCTTCCCCTGTGTCTCTCTTCCACTTCTCCTCTCCCTCATTGCCTGCGACAAAAAATGACGACTCGTGGGACTTAAAAAAAAAAAAATACACAAGGTCCTAAAACACACGTAACCGTGCAAATTCAAAACCACAAAAAAACAATAATAATAAAAAAAAACTCACCTACAGAACTGGGGGACAGCCAGAACCTCTAGAAGTGAGGTTAAATGCCAATTTAACTCCAACTTGACCCAGTTCGCCACTCGAAAATCGCCAATGTGAGAAAAAAAATGGTGGCCGAAAAAATGAAAACGAGGCTTCACAACCCAGGACCCAGAAAAACACTGCTAAATACCACCATGCATTTAAAACCTCTAAATTCCCTCTTGCGGCTCCTTAAAGGGCCGAGCCGCACAAACACTTAGGTCCTGCAGCGGGGGTACTGTAAGTATCCCCACCAGCACCTAACATTAATCCTCCAGTGATGGGGCTCCTCATTGAGACCCCCGGAGTGTCCCCACATTAGCCCTCGCAGTGGGGGTCCCTGATCGCATGCAATCAGGGACCCTCGCTGAAACCTAAATTCAAATTTCCCGCCAAATTTCCTGTAAAGGTCCATAAAGGACACGCGAAAAATAAAAATTAACCCTATCACTCATGGGGCTCTATACAGAACCCCATGAGCCCCTAAATAACCATGTCACTCATGGGGGTCAAAACAGAACCCCATAAATCCTTTAATTAACCCTGTCACTCATGGGGGTCAATACAGACCCTCATCAGACCTTAATTAATCCTGTCACTCATGGGGGTCAATACAGACACCCATAAGCACTTAATTAACCCTCTCACTCATGGGGATCAATAAAGACCCCCATAACCCCTTAATTAACCCTGTCACTCATGAGGGTCAATACCGACCCCCATGAGCCTTAATTAACCCTGTTACTCATGGGGGTCAATACAGACCCTCATCAGACCTTAATTAAACCTGTCACTCAGGGGGGTCAATACAGACCCACATAAGCCAATAATTAACCCTCTAACTCATGGGGGTCAATACAGACCACCATAAGCCATTAATTAACCCTGCCACTCATATGGCTCAATACAGACCCCTATAAGCCCTTCATTAACCCTGTCACTCATGGGGGTCAATACAGCCTCCCATAATCCATTAATTAACCCTGTCAATAATGGGGGTCAATAAAGACCCCCATAACCCCTTAATTAACCCTATCACTCATGGGGGTCAATACAGACCCCCATAAGCCCTTCATTAACCCTGTCAGTCTTGGGGGTCAATACAGACCCTCATAATCCATCAATTAACCCTGTCATTCATCGTGGTCAATACAGACCCCCATAAGCCCTTAATTAACACTGTCACTCATGGGGGTAAATACAGACCCCCATAAGCCCTTGATTAACCCTGTCACTCATGGGGGTCAATGAAGACCCCCATAACCCCTTCATTAACCCTGTCACTCAGGGGGGTTAATATAGACCCCCATAAGCCCTTGATTAACCCTGTCAGTCATGGGGATCAATACAGACCCCCATAAGCTCTTAATTAACCCTGTCACTCATGGGGGTCAATACAGACCCCCATAATCCATTAATTAACCCTGTCACTCATGGGGGTGAATACAGACCACTATAAGCCCTTAATTAACCCTGTCACTCATAGGGGTCAATACAGAGCCTCATAACCCTCTATTTAATCCCATCAGTCCCATAAGGGTATAGAAAGACCCTTATGGGGCAGTTACAACCCTAAACATTATGGGGCAGGTACAAACCAAAACATTAACCACATAAGTGCCATGACGGTCCTCAAGGAGGCTCATCACTCTAACTACAAAAACTACACTGCACTATAACCCCCAATAAACCATTAAATCTAAAATAAAAACCTCTACACTAACCTATTAACACCTACACTTCCTACCTACACCCTAAGAAATCCCACCACCACACTAATTGCACAAAATAATAAAAGCTAACTCCCATAAAAAAAAAATCTACCTTACACAAAAAAAAAAAACAGTCACAGAAAAAAAAAACTAGACTACAGAAAATAAAAAACCCTAAGTCACAAAAAATAAAAAAAGGAACTTTACAGAAATAAAATAAAAATACACTACAACTACCCCCACTACAGAAAATAAAAAACAAATTACACACCTGAAAAGGAAATACATACACAATACATACAATACATTACAATACAGTCCAAACAAAATAAAATACAATACATCCTATCTAAAATATACTATCTGAAATACACACACACCCCACTATCTAAAATATATTACATCCTATCTAAACTATACACATACCCCACTATCTAAAATACAATAAATCCTATCTAAAATACACACATACCCCCTATCTATCTAAAATACATCCCCCCTATTTAACATACACTAAATCCTATCTCCATATACAAACCCTAATTCTAACCTAAAAGAAAATAATTAAGAACACTTACCTTTGCAGATGTCCCTGTAGATCATCAACCTACGGAAAAAAAAATTACATACAATAAATAAACATTCTAAATATTCTAAATATTCTACTCACCTTTTCAGCATGTCCTCCGGCGCGGTCCCTGTTTAAAAAAAAAAAAACATTACATATATACACACACACACAAAATAAAGTAACATAAAAATAATATACATTGTAGTGATGTCGCGAACATAAAATTTTTGGTTCGCGAACCGCGGTAGCGAATTCCATCAAATGTTCGCGAACGGACGAACATCGGCGAACCGCCATAGACTTCAATGGGCAGGCGAATTTCAAAACCCACAGGGACTCTTTCTGGCCACAATAGTGATGGGAAAGTTGTTTCAAGGGGACTAACACCTGGACTGTGGCATGCCGGAGGGGGATCTATGGCAAAACTCCCACGGAAAATTACATAGTTGATGCAGAGTCTGGTTTTAAGCCATAAAGGGCATAAATCACCTAACATTCCTAAATTGTTTGGAATAACATGCTTTAAAACATCAGGTATGATTTTGAATCGATCAGGTAGTGTAAGGGTTACACCCGCTTCACAGTAACTGACCAAACTCCCCGTTTAATGCACCGCAAACAACCGCAAACAGTCCCTTTGCACAACCGCAAACTCCCCATTTGCACAAGGTTGGATACCAAGATAGCCATGTCCCGTTCCTTGTCCTCACTGATGTCTTTGAAGGTCTCTTCCTCCACCCAGCCACCAAAGGTCCCCGAAAGGTTACAACAAGCCCCTGGGACGCCTGCTGTGTTTGGCCTTCCACCTCCTCAAAGCCACCTTCCTCCTCTGACTCCTCTTCTTCAGACTCCTCTGTCTGCGTTGCCTCTGTCTGCGTTATTATAAGGTGTGTACTGTTAAGTAGTACTATTCCTATCGGTTTAATCCCTGTTACGTCCACTATTAGGAGACGTGTATATGGCATGGATTTTTGGAACAGGGAGATGGAAAAAGATTCTTCTACTTCGAATTTGGGGCACTGCGCGTGCAATGTAATGTGCCACCAGATAGGAGTGGTGTATTAAGTTGTAATATTCATTCCTAACAGTTTAATACCTGTTACGTCACCTATCAGGGGACGTGTATATGGCATGGATTTTTGGAACTTGGAGATGGAAAAAGATGCTTGGTCGGACCTCCGACTTCGAATTTGGGGCACTGCACGTGCAATCTAAGGTGCCACCAGATAGGAGTGGTGTATTAAGTTGTACTATTCACAACAACACCTCAGCAGTGCAAATTCACTCTGGTTTAAGGCCTACTTCATCTGTGAGACACTCAGAATTGCATTCACAACAACACCTCAGCAGTGCAAATTCACTCTGGTTTAAGGCCTACTTCATCTGTGAGACACTCAGAATTGCATTCACAACAACACCTCAGCAGTGCAAATTCACTCTGGTTTAAGGCCTACTTCATCTGTGAGAAACTCAGAATTGCATTCACAACACCTCAGCAGTGCAAATTCACTCTGGTTTAAGGCCTACTTCATCTGTGAGACACTCAGAATTGCATTCACAACAACACCTCAGCAGGTATGGAGAAGACTATGGAAACTGTGCCATCCCTGGAGCCAATATGTTTATTAATATCACTACTGTATGCATGTTATTATATCTTGGCAGATAGAAATATTCTGACTTTTTGTTTTCAAGTTTCCTATACCCTGCTTTGCTGTCCCCACCTCCCCCCCATCCTTCCCCCATTTATGGCTGGCATAATTACCTCAAATCTCCTCCCCCCTCCTCAAATACCTTCATTCTATGGTCTCTCTCCCATTCCTTCCTAACTCCCCTATCTTCCTGTACTGTCTGACCCCAATCCATTCTCTCTCTTTCTTTCAGTGCAAATTCACTCTGGTTTAAGGCCTACTTCATCTGTGAGACAGGTTAGATATTGTAAATAATAAGCTAATACTGCTGGAGTGATGATAGCTAATAGGACTTTGGTGTTCCCTGCAGATATACTCTTTACTATTGTCTGGTTTACCATGTTTTAAGTATCTCTATTGCAATCACAGTAAAAAATAAGAAAAATTATTAACCTAAAAAGTAAAAATATGAAGGAATAACCAGCTAACTTTCACAAAATGTCTTTATTGTAAATATGTATTTTTGCACAACTGTTATGCAAGAGTGTTCAAAAATGCTTTATTTTTCATTACATGCTGTACGCCTTCTGACAATAAAAGAATTTAAATGCAAAAATTAGGTATTGTTGCAGCGACCAGAAAAATTGATGTTAGTTTGTGGTCCATTATTAGCTCAAGGCAGCTCATCTATCAGGTCTTTTTTAATCTAATGTATGGCCCACTGTCAGTCCCTTTGGGATCCATCCCTCATTCAACTTAATAAAGGTGAGGTAATCTAGACTTTTTTGACCTAGGCGACTTCTCTTATCAGTGACAAAACCTCCTGCTGCACTGAAGGTCCTTTCTGACAGGACAATTGAAGCGGGGCAGGACAGAAGTTTTATGGCAAATTGGGATAGCTCAGACCACAGGGCAAGCGTGCACACCCAGTAGTCAAGGGGTTCATCGCTCCTCATAGTGTCGATATCTGTAGTTATGGCGAGGTAGTCTGTTACCTGACGGTCGAGTCGTTCTCTGAGGGTAGACCCCGAAGGGCTGTGGCGATGCATAGGACTTAAAAAGCTCTGCATGTCCTCCATCAACAACACGTCTGTAAAGCGTCCTCTCCTTGCCTGCGTGGTTGTGGGAGGAAGAGGATTATGTTCACCTCTTACGCTGTTAGATTGCCGTTGTGCTGTGACATCACCCTTAAACGCTGTGTAAAGCATACTTTTTAATTTATCTTGGCAGTGCTGCATCCTTTCCGACTTGTGGTAATTCGGTAACATTTCAGGCACTTTCTGCTTATACCGGGGGTCTAGTAGCGTGGACACCCAGTACAGGTCGTTCTCCTTCATCCTTTTTATATAAGGGTCCCTCAACAGGTACGACAGCATGAAAGACCCCATTTGCACAAGGTTGGATGCCGAGCTAGTCATGTCCCGTTCCTTGTCCTCAGTGATCTCACTGAAGGTATGTTCTTCCCCCCAGCCACGTACAACACCACTGGTACCAGATAGGTGACAACGAGCACCCTGGGATGCCTGTTGTGGTTGGTCTTCCTCCTCCTCCTCAAAGCCACATTCCTCCTCTGACTCCTCTTCCTCACAATCCTCTTCCAGCGTTGACGCAGGTCCAGCAAGCAATGCTGATAAGGCTGTTTCTGGAGGTGATGGTGACCACAACTCTTCCTCTTCATCTTCACGCTCATCTACGGCCTGATCCAGCACTCTTCGCAGGGCACGCTCCAGGAAGAAAACAAATGGTATGATGTCGCTGATGGTGCCCTGGGTGCGACTGACCAGGTTTGTCACCTCCTCAAAAGGACGCATAAGCCTACAGTAACGTGGCAAAAAAATGGGGGGGTGCCGTTGATGTGGAGCAAGACATACCAGCAGCAGAAGAGGACTCAGCCGAGGAGGTTATGGAAGAGGATGGAGTAGGAGGAGTAGAGGAGGTGGCACCAGGCCTGCCTGCAAGTCGTGGCGGTGTCACCAACTCCTCTGCAGAGCCACGTATTCCATGCTTGGCAGCCGTCACCAGGTTTACCCAATGCGCAGTGTAGGTGATATACCTGCCCTGACTATGCTTTGCAGACCAGGTATCAGTGGTCAGATGGACCCTTGCCCCAACACTGTGTGCCAGAGATGCCATTACTTCCTTTTGCACAATCGAGTACAGGTTGGGGATTGCCTTTTGTGCAAAGAAATTTCGGCCGGGTACCTTCCACTGCGGTGTCCCAATAGCTACAAATTTTTTGAACGCTTTAGACTCCACCAGCTTGTATGGTAAAAGCTGGCGGGCTAAGAGTTCAGACAAGCCAGCTGTCAGTTGCCGGGCAAGGGGGTGACTTTGTGACATTGGCTTCTTACGCTCAAACATGTCCTTGACAGACACCTGACTGTGGGCAGATGAGCAGGGACTGCTCAGGGCGAGACACGGAGTGGCGGATGGTTGAGAGGGGCAAGCAGGGCAGCAGTGGTTGACGATGCTGAAGATGCTGGACCAGGAGGAGGATGGCAGCATTGACTTTGTGTGCTGCTTGTACTGATGTGTTGATCTCATAGGCGTTTGTGATGTGATATCATGTGCCTTCGCAAAGAAGTTGTACCTAGGTGGGTGTTGGACTTCCCACAACTCAGTTTCTTTTAGCACAGGTTGCAAATGGCATCATTGTTGTCACAGGCAGACACACGAAAAAATTGCCACACTGCTGAGCTCTGCAATGACGGCATTCTGGTGGTGGCAAAAGCATGCGTTGACTGGCGTGCTGTCTGGCAGACCCCGGGTACAGATGCATGCTGTCTGACTGTGTCACTAGCTACTTTCGACGACCTCCCGCTGCTTCCAACTCGTCTCCGCCTCCTCTCTGTCTCCCCATCTGAACTTTCCTCCTGTTCTTCTTCTCTTATAGCGGGCACCCACATGACATCCACGGACGCATTGTCATCATCAACCGCTTCCCTTGTATCTGACAACTCAACAAAGGAAGCAGCACCGGGTACAACATCATCATCATCATCAGACCGTACGTCCATGTGTGTAATGCTGCCTGACTGGGACATATCCCTGTTATCTACATCCTCTGGCACTAATGTTTGTGCATCACTCATTTCTTCCAACGGATGTGTAAATAACTCTGCTGACGGATCAAGTGAAGCGGCTGTGGTGCTAGTGTTGGTGGTGGCGGCAGGCGGGCGAGTGGTAACTGGAGAGGTGCCCGAAGCTAAGCTGGAGAAGGATGGTGCGTCTAGATTCCGAGCGGAAGCTGTAGAAGATTGGGTGTCCTGTGTTAGCCAGTCAACCATGTCCTCAGAACTGTTCATGTTCAGGGTACGTTGCCTCTGAAAACTGGGCATTATTCTAGGGCGAAAAGGAATCACAGCACCATGACCACGACGGCCCCTGCGGGGTGGCCTGCCTCTGCCTATCATTTTTTTTTTGATTAGTGGTACTATGCGTGAAAGCTACTGTGACACCAGATATGAGTGTCACTGTGCACTGGCAAAAGTTGGCAGAGTTGGCGCTGTAGGCCTCACACACACGCCTGTAGGAAGGCAACTGATATTCAATCGATTACAGTCAAAAAAGGGTTCTTTTATGTCACTGTACACTAGGTTGCACCAGATATGAGTGTCACTGTGCACTGGCAAAAGTTAGCAGAGTAGATGCAATAGGCCTCACACACACGCCAGTAGGCAGGCAACTGATATTCAATCGATTACAGTCAAAAAAGGGTTCTTTTATTTCACTGTACACTACAGTTGCACTAGATATGAGTGTCACTGTGCCCTGGCAAAAGTTGGCAGAGTAGATGCAATAGGCTTTAGACACACGCCTGTAGGCAGGCAACTGATATTCAATCGATAACAGTCAAAAAAGGGTTGTTTTATGTCACTGTACACTACGGTTGCACTAGATATGAGTGTCACTGTGCACTGGCAAAAGTTGGCAGAGTAGATGCAATAGGCCTCACACACACGCCTTTAGGCAGGCAACTGATATTCAATCGATTACAGTAAAAAAGGGTTGTTTTATGTCACTGTACAATACGGTTGCACTAGATATGAGTGTCACTGTGCACTGAAAAAAAGTTGGCAGAGTAGATGCAATAGGCCTCACACACATGCTAGCAGGCAGGCATATGCAATTAGATTACAGAGAAAAAGTAATAAAATAAAATAAATGATGTTCTAGCCCTAAAAAGGGCTTTTTGGGTTGCTGTCCTTGCAACAGATATCAAATGAGTGCTTCAGGTGTATAGTGAAAGCTAAATACACAGCCTGGCTATCTATTTCCCTATTAAATCAGCAGCAGGTAGAATATATGTCCTCTCTCAACGAATGTAGCTTCAGAATGATTCTAAAATGGAGGCTGTCCTTCAGATGGAAGTCCCTGGAAGGGAGTGTATGCTGCTGATTGGCTGGAATGTGTCTGCTGACTGTAAGGTGCAGGGTCAAAGTTTCCTCAATGATAAAGAATAGGGGGCGGACCGAAACGCGCATGTGTTCGCCGTTCGTTGCGAACGCGAACATGCTAAAATTGCCGTGAACTGTTCGGGACATCACTAATACATTGTACTTACCTACCTGCAATGTCCCCGGTCTCCTTCTCTTCTGCCCCGGCTGGGCCCTGGAAGAATCTGCTCTCTAAAATTATATTTTTAAAAAAATTAACGGAGGTCTTGAAGAAAACTGGCAATGGCACCTTCTGTTTGTCTGAAAAGGCTGTCAATCAAATTACAGCCAATCAGAAGCCGCCAAGGTGTAAGCCAATGGGATACACCCCTATATACTATTCTGATTGGCTAACGCACCTGTCAATCGTTTTTAAACCAATCCGAAGCCTTTATTGCCTTTTGCCAATCACAATGGGATACACCCCCACAGGGTGATTGGCTGGAGGCATTAGCGCATTCTCATTGGCTGCAGTCTAATTGACAGTCACAACAGCCAATCAGAAGGCGTTATTCCCTTCACCCAATCACAATGGGATACACCCCCATGGGGTGATTGGCTGAAGACATCTGCGCCTTCTGGTTGCCTGCAATCTGATTAACAGTGACAACAGCCAATCAGATGGCATAGATGCCTTCAGCCAATCACTCCATAGGGGGAATCCCCTTGTGGTTGGATGAAGGCAATAAAGCCTTCTGATTGGTTTAAAAAAGATTGACAGGTGCATTAGCCAATCAGAATAGGATATGGGGATGTATCCCATTCTGATTGGCTTAAACCTTGGTGCCTTCTGAATGGCTGAAATTTGATTGACAGAGTTTTCAGCCAATCAGAAGGCGCCATTGCCAGTTTTCTTCTAGAAAAGTCTCTAGGAGGCTCATTAGCGTCCGAGAGGTCCGCAAGTGCGAACCTCCGGACATCGCGGGGAGTTAAGTTTAATGTATAATATTTGTATTTTACTTTATTTTGTTTGTGTGTGTATTTTGTATTAATGTAATGTTTTTTTTAAACAGGGGCCGAGCCGGAGAAGAAAATAAGAAGGATGGGGAGGACATGCTGGAAAGGTGAGTAGAATATTTATTGTATGTAAATGTGTTGTACTATTTTTGTATTTTTTTTCCCTAGGTTGGTGATCTGAAGGAACCTCTGCAAAGGTAAAATGTCTTAATTATTTTATTTTAGGTTAGAATTAGGGTTTGTATATGGAGATAGGATTTATTGTATATTAAATAGCGGGGATGTATTTTAGATACATACGGGGGTATGTGTGTATTTTAGATAGGATTTATTGCATTTTACATAGTGGGGTATGTATGTATGTTAGATAGTATTTCATGTATTTTAGATAGTGTGGTTTGTGTATAGTTTAGATCGGATGTAATTTATTTTAGATAGTGTGGTATGTGTATATTTTAGATAGGATGTAATGTATTTTACATAGTGGGGTATGTGGATATTTGAGATTGTATATTTAATATATTTTACATGTATTGTAATGTACTGTATGTATTGTGTATGTATTTCCTTTTCAGGTGTGTACTTTTTTTTTTCTGTAGTCTGGGGGATTGTAATGTACTTTCTGTAGCTTTTTTTTTTTTCTGTAACTTAGGTTTTTTTATTTTCTGTAATCTAGATTTTTATTTTTTGGTGACAACACAGGTCTCCCTCCTCCAGATGCGCCAGGGGTCTTCTCAGAGCCAGATATCTCACAAAGATACATCAAAGACCTAGTGGAAGAAGATCTTGTTGTAAATAAAGAGGGTCTTGGACTCTATCACAACACACTAGTGTCAGTGCATTTTCTCAAACAGCTTTTTCACATTATTATAGGGGCCAGGGTACATTTATAGTGGGTTAAAACAATGAAAATCAAACATTGACATTTTTTTCCCAATACAAAAAGCATCCCACCTAAACCAAGTTGACCAATTACAAGAGAGCCTATGTCAGCTGCTCGTTGATTTGTCGGACAGGAACCAATCGGCAAAATGGGTGGACCTATCACACGAGGGCCAATGTCAAAACTTCTCCTGTTGGTCTGGCTAGCTGCCTAAGAAACAAATTAGGAGAGTGCTGACAAGCCTGACAAATTTAAGTAGGACAATCCCAACAAGGTATATTATGCCCATTGTTTTCAATGGGAAGGAAGGCACCAGGGATAAAAGGATTACCCAGAGGACTCCAAAGGACAATGGAGATAGGTTAAGGGAGGTGCCTTGGTGTCCATCAGATGCACTTTTATTGAAACTTTGTAAATTCTTCAGCCTTTTTTGTGTCTTCAAATTTCTCGGTTTAGCTCACCAACCAACCCAAGTAGCACTGCAGCACAGCTTTTCGATTGGCCACCACTGCATTCGTTTTAAGCTGATCCTACAATCCAAACTTGTTTTCTATACCATATGTTCTAATATTAAAACTATTAAAAAGCCATGATTCCTATGGTATATTTACATCTAAACAATTACACAATTATAAAAGCATTTTCTGATATAAAATGCTAAACACAAAATTTAAAAAATTTAGAAATCTCTGATTAGTAGTTTTAATGTATTTATTTTATATCTTCTTGTCAGTTTGGACTAAATAACTTTGTCACTGGAGCTGTATGGTGTTCAAGCAATAGGATGGTCTGTTTGCTTCTTAGTATAAATACACTGATACACTGACAGCATGATATGGTGAGAATCTCTGTGATAGAATGATCTTCAACCCCACAGCCAAATGAGTCTAATGAATTAGAAAATTGATATTGATAAAAGTGGGTCCAAATATCTTTAAAGAATGTGAGATGTGAACTAGTCATCACTTCACATTAACCTGTTTTGACCCAAATCATCAGCCTTATTAACTTGCGATTCAGTAAATTTAAAAGGGCTCTATTTAAGCACACAGCATATTTTTTTACAGAAGTTTTTAGTTAGTGAACTTCTATCCAAAAGCAAGGTCTTCACTAACTAAAAACTTCTGTAAATAAAATATGCTGTGTGCTTAAATAGAGCCCTTTTAAATTTACAGAATCACAATTTAGTAGGGTTGCATATGTCTGTTTTTTCCTCTTTCTGAATACTTTTACAGTCAAAACTCATTGTGAATGAGCTTCATGGTGACCTTCTTCAAACAGTCACTACAAATGAATATAACTACTCTCATGATTACATTGTTGAAGAAAAAATAAGGAAGTTGTGCATTTGTGTTGATTTGAAGAAACTGAGCGAGACTTTATTTACTGTATATACTCAAGTATAAGCTGAGTTTTTCAGCCCTTTTTTTTAAGGCTGAAAAGGGCCCCCTTGGCTTATACTCGAGTCACTCAACCCCCCCTCCTCATCCTCAACCCCCTTCCTCACTTTACCCCTCTAAATACCTCCCCCTTTCCCTTTCACCTCACTTACCTCCATCTGCAGCTGCTCCTCCGCGCTCCTTCCGTCTGCATCGGGACCCGGCATATGCTAATGACGTGACATCACATGCGCACTACGTCATTAGCATTGGCAGGGTCAAGACACAGCCGGAAGGCTCGTGGAGGAGCAGCTGTAGATGGAAGTTAGTGAGGGGAAAGAGAGAGGGGGAGGTATTTAGAGGGGTAAAGTGAGGAGGTGGGTTGAGGATGAGGATGGGGCGGTTGAGGATGAGGATGAGGATGGGGTTGAGGATGGGGGGTTGAGGATGAGGGGGGGTTGAGGTTGAGGAGGGGGGCTGAGGAGAGAGGTTGAGGAAGGGGGTTGAGGAGGGAGGTTGAGGAGGGGGGTTGAGAATGAGGATGGGGGTTTGAGGATGAGGATGGGGGGTTGAGTATGAGGATGGGGGGGTTGAGGAGGGGGTTGAGGTTGAGGAAGGGGGTTGAGGAGGGAGGTTGAGGAGGGGGGTTGAGGTTGTTGAAACGGAATGAGGAGGGAGGTTGAGGAGGGGGTTGAGGTTGAGGAGGGGTGCTGAGGAGAGAGGTGGAGGAAGGGGGTTGAGGGAGGGTTGAGGAGGGAGGATAAGGAGGGAGGATGAGGAGGGGGTTGAGGAGGGGGGTTGAGGAGTGTGATAAGGGGGAGGGAAAAGAGACACAGGGAAGGGAGAGGGGGGAAGAGACACAGAGGAGGGAGAGGAGGTGAAGAGACACAGGGGAGGGAGAGGAGGTGAAGAGACACAGGGGAGGGAGAGGAGGGGAAGAGACACACCCGAGGGAGAGAGGGGGGGGAGACACAGGGGAGGCAGAGTGGCAGAAGAGACACAGGGGAGAGAGAGGGGGACACAGGAAAAGGGCACAGGGGGCATACAAGAGGGGGACACAGAGGGCACAGGGGACAGCACATTTCCCACCCTCGGCTTATACTCGAGTCACTAAGTTTCCCTGTATTTTGTGGTAAAATGGGTGCCTCGACTTATACTCGGATCGGCTTATACTCTAGTATATACGGTATATGGAAATGGATAAAGAAGTAAGAAAATCACCAAGAACTATAAATGTATCTTTGCTGATTATATATATTTTAACAGCTTTATGGAATTGCGATTCGGCAAATTTAAAAGGGCTCTATTTAAGCACACAGCATTTTTTTTTTACAGAAGTTTTTAGTTAGTGAAGACCTTGCTATTGGATAGAAGTTCACTAACTAAAAACTTTAAAATTTGCCGAATCGCAATTTAATAAGGCTGTTTGTTCATAAAACAAGCACAGTTATTTGTTCCAAAATGCTTAAAGGATCACTTTGTGAAGTATGTAACAAACTTACAACAGCAGTCATGCAAATTTTCAAAAGAACTGAATAGAGATGTTAACTTCATGCAAGGTACCTCTCAGGTGATTGATGATGTTAGCAAAATGCAAAAGATTACCCCAATTAATGCAAAATTGAACGTAAGAGGCACAAAGTAAGGGTGTATAAATATATTTTAAACTTTGCTAAAAAATGTTTTGCCTATTATTGAGGCAAGTTATATAATAAAGAGCATACAATCAGTATGACTGTTCTATATTCCCATTTTTTTTGTCCAGAGTTTCTTTCACTTTACCGTAGAAAACAAACAATCAAATACCTAAAGAACACAGGCTCAGAGAGCCTGGCAGATAGTAGTAAATATCATGATTTTTATGCTAAAGTTAATAAAGCAGCAGAAAATCAATAAATATCCTATGGCCTGATCTGCATGTCAGTAAGTGCAAGTAAACTGATTTGAAGCTTAACATCAAAAGAAAATTAGATAAAAAATCCATTAGCAATCGTACACGTTTTAAAGAAGAGAGCAATAGAAAGCCATGATGTAGTTCTTTTTCATGAGATAAATTATTGGTATTATCCTTCTTGCATTATTAAATAAAATGTTTTATTTTAAGCCCTGTTGGTTTGTCTTATTCCGGTAAATGTAATTGATTCAATATGCAAATATTTAAAAAGGTTTCATATCCAGTTTTTTAATGTATCTTTAATAAATGTAATCTTGACTCTGCAAGTTTAAATGTATATTATATAGCACCATATCACAGATTTTATTTCATGACTCTTAATAACAAATGCACTCTCAATCTCAAAGACATTTTCTACATGCAAGTTGGATGGTTTTATGTTTTTCCCTGTTCAATAAATCTTCTACGATTTTGTCACTTATTTATAAAAAGCAACATACAAAACCTTATTTGCCCTTGTTTATTCTATGTATTTCAGTACACCAATGTTAAGTTCTTACCTGCAAATAAGGACATGAAATGTTTCCTTTAATCCTTTCAGACCTTTTTTTAGCAGGTAGGCAACTCGAAATTAAAGATTTAAACAGGGACAGTTCACTTTTCATGTTAAACCTAAATTTTAGTTCACCACTAACTAGCATTAAAATTAGATGTGCAAACAGCAGTAAAGAAAATCTTAAAGAAAAAAAGGTGAGGGGAAAGAAGTGCATTGACCTCTAGTAGTGCAAATCAATAATTTTTATGAAAATCAACACATAAAAAATAAATAAAAACACTCACCATTTCCATCCTCACAACATGAGGTATATGAACAGCCTGGAGAAATGTCTACAAGTGGCAGACTCCATAAAATGCTTGATGACTGTTTCTGAAATATGAATGAAATAGATTAATAAAAACCTTGATTCAGTTAGGAGTATATTTTCAGTCCTACTATTAACAGCAGTTTAGGAGCATCTCTGGGAGGGGGACACCCAGAACATCAGCAAGACAGGTTACACCTCGATTTCAGTAGAATTAAAAAAGTTTAGACACTCGAAAATCCCCTAAGCGAGACAAAGTGAGACAAAAAATGTCCGCCGGAAAAAACGAAAACTAGGCTACACGATCCCTAAAGCCGCAAAACACAGCCAAGCACATACAACTTTTACTAAAACCTGTACGACGTACAACATACACCACAAGGACGCTAAATCATCCAAACCTGCGTACCACATACACATTTGCCGCCATTTTACAACACTAATTTACAGAATGCGGAAATACCCTGCTACACTAACGGTTTCCCCTCGCGCACGCAGCCTATTTACACTGCACACATTGCTGACACTTACACCTCAGCTCAACAACACTGCAAATCTACATTGGATGCTGCAGGAATATCAAAACAGATTTTGTTAGCTTTTGAGACAATTGCTTGCTGCATATATTACTGTATTTATCGGGGTATAACACGCACCGGCGCATAACACGCACCTCATATTAAGAAGGAAATTTCAGGAAAAAATAATTAAATTTCAAATAAAGGACATTGAAGCAAAATAAGGGTAGTTTAGAACTTTTTTTTATTAATATTATTAACACTTATAAGGTAAATAACGTAAAATGACAGTAAAAGCAACTGTTTTAACAAAGAAACTTGGATATTATATGTTTTTACAAAAGTTTACTCAGAAATCGCTGCTCCTCCTCAACCCCCTCCTCAACCTCCCATCCTCAACCCCCTCCTCAACCTCAACCTCAACCCCCTTCCTCAACCTCCCACCTCATCCTCAACCCCCTCCTCAACCTCCCTCCTCATCCTCAACCCCCATCCTCAACCTACCTTCTCATCCTCAACCCCCTCCTCCACCCCCCTCCTCAACCCCCCTCCTCATCCTCAACCTCCCTCCTCATTCTCAACCCCCTCCTCATCCTCCCTCCTCAACCCCCCATCCTCAAACCCCTTCCTCAACCCCCTCCTCAACTCCCCCATCTTCATCCTCGTTCCTCAACCCCCCCATCCTCATCCACCTCAACCTCAACCCCCTCATCAACCACCCTCCTCAACCTACCCCCTCAACCCCCTCCTCAACCCCCCTCCTCATCCTCAACCTCCCCCCTCATCCTCAACCCCCTCCTCAACCTAAACTCCCCTCCTCAACCTAAACCCCCCTAAATACCTCCCCCCCTCTCCCTTTCCCCTCACTTATCTGCTTCTGCTCCAGCCTCCGCTCCTTCTTGACCCGGCGCGCATGTGACGTCACATGTGAGCCACATCATTAGCATATACCGGGTGCCAGCACCCGGTGTATGCTAATGACGTGACCTCACATGCGCGCCACATCATTAGCATATACCGGGTGCCGGCACCCGGTATATGCTAATGATGTGACATGCGCTCCACGTCATTAGCATATACCGGGTGTTGGCACCCGGTATATGCTAATGACGTCACATGCGCCCTTTTATTGGAGCACCCTTATATTAGAAAGCACCCTTATATTGGAGCATACTATTGCCTGATCTCCCAAGAGAGAGAAATACATTTAAAAATTACCTTTTATTAAGACACTGGATAAAATAACTTAAAATGAATTGATAAATTCCATTAATGAATCTATGGTCTTGGTGTTAGTACTGCAAAATTATTTAGGTGCTCCTGAGATGCCAACCTCCACTTGTCCACCTCATAAAGTGGAGGTTGGCATCTCAAATAAAGGACCACATTTGGTCAATAAAGAGCTAAATCAATATCAAAGTGACTTGAAAAATAATAAATAGTGATAGTAATAAAGTGCTGGTGTTCTAAATAGGGTTATCGGGGGATATTGAAAATCAGGAGCTATTGCAGAATAACAATGTGCAATTCTATTATGTGCACAATATATTGACCACATCTAATGCTAAGACCACTTGAGTAACACTCCTTTTTATATTATTGCCATAAGCTGTGGGGTTCTAATGTTTTAAATATAGGGAATCAGCATTAGATGCCACTATGTTGATTCAAGGCTAGGAGCGTACTGCACCACTGTTTTAGTGTTATGTCTTTAAACTTTTTCAATAAAACCTCACTCTCCTGTTAGAAATCTGATTAATTAGTACAGTTATGCTGCATTATTTGAAATTGACCTATGGGATATGTTTTATCCACCTAGGGTCATGAGCACTTTGTGCATGTAGCAATCAAATAGTATCAGTCATTTTCATATATAGTTTAGAAATAGTTCTACTGTTGTTACCCATTAGAACTACACCTAGAAAGGGAATTTCTTTAGTATCTGAAGTCATTGAACATATGAGTTCATAGTCAAAAATCTCCATCACTTTCTTTATTAATATCCCAAATAATTATGATTGTCGTAACTTTTATGGATAAAATAAAGGAATCATATACATTTTTCTACATTATATGATTGTCTTGGATTCATCATTCTCCCTTTTACACACAAATATTTTGAGTTAATAACAGTTCTATCAGGCAGGACCTGGGCCGAGGTAAGGAAATTTCAGATGGCTGAGCCGAGGTCTTGAGAATGAAACATACAACTGTCTCAAGATAGACTATGCTCAGGTTTACGCATTTGTCCTCAATTCTCCATTGTTTTAACCAAGTGTTATCAAAACAGGTGCTTCATAGTGCAAAATAGACTATTCTAAAAACTACGAAAGTTGGCTGAAATATCTGGAACACAGGTCACATATATTCCATAATAAGCCATTTTTGGCTATATTATAATTATACATATACATGTAAACAGGAAGGAGCATATTGCAATTGATGGAAACCAACCCTGTAACGATGAGGAAGACAAAGTTTATCTAATAGGCAGAGAAAGGTATCGGGACTAACAATTCTTTTCTCTGTACTATTTCTGACTTTCAATTTCTAGCATAAACTTCTGCCCCTTATATATTTTCTACAAGATATCTCACTATCTGTATATATCCAATTTTTATCCTATCTTTCCTAAAATGAAAAACAAAAAGGATTGCTTCCTACTATCTCTAGAAGGAGCCCTATACTGAGACAGTGTTGTACTCTGCAATCCTATACTTGGTAACTTATAATAATTGTTTTACTTTCTACTTTGTAATAGAGTTATAATAGTCCAATAACTACAATCATTCTGTTACATTTTTGGAATGGTTACAGAACCAAGACTAATTAGCATCTGCATTCCAGGCTGTAGGTGTTAATCAATATATTTCTATCTGTGCCCATTTTCCCTAAAACAGACTGTTTGACTTTATTAAATAATATAACTATTTAAATCTGTTACAAAACCAATTATTAAAGACACCTATACACAAAACCTACATTTCATTTATCAACACATATCTTCTTTTATAACACAATCAACAAAAACTATTTAATATCATTATTGATTGAACTGACTGCTTTGATAACTTAAATGTAATCAATTCTGCTATAAAACCGCTTGTCAAATAATCCAAACACAAATACAAAGATTATTTAGTTTACTATTTAGATACATTATAACCTAAGTAGTTTTATATTGCTTCAGTATATATTTAAATATTATGGCTGTCATAAAGGTTGTTATATCTGATTTTGCTATTTACTACTTTCATAGATGCTATATCACTGAATATTGATACCAAATAGTTTGTATTGAATAGACATCTGATTTAGCCAAGTGTGATAAGACTTTATACTTTTCTTATTATTTCTGTATTGAACTAACCAAATATAGACTATTTTAACATAGATTGTTAATCCAAGTTTAACAAGATTTTATACACTTCTTGTTGATTTAAAATAGATTGTTTATACCAAACCTGATAAGATTATATACACTTCTTATTGATTTCTATATTGATCTAACAGAATACAAAATGTGTTAAAACTAATTGTTATCCAATCATTCAAATAAGATTTTAATAAACCTCTAATAGTTTGTATATTGTGATCTATCTAAAAATCAAAGCTTACAAATTTAAATACATACATTGGTTTATTCTTGATTTTACTATTATCCCAATAAACATTATTCTGCATTAAGAGTATAATTATCTATAAATTGATCATTGAACTAAAACTATATTAAAATGCATTGTAATATTTGTGTCATATCAAATTTCATGACATTATATTATGAATAAAGTGGTGCCAGGACACAATATTCTTAGAAAAGGGATTGTTATTCCAAATACGGGTATTCTCCCAAAGTCCCATATACAAATTGGCAAAGCTGGGGGTGAATTTCTTGTAAAATGAATTGAACAGCCTTTAATATAAAGTCTTTCCGAGATCCTTCTATGTTCTTGTTTTTTTATGGAGGATATCCCGAAAACCTGTGGGGGATGCATGTATTTAATGCAAAAACATCTAGGGATATCCATCAATAGCTACCTTTGCCATACTCTCTAATAAATGTTGGGTATCTCTGATGCATGGTTTCCATGTCATCACCATAGGTTAGAGAAAACAATCTACATATTTTGACAATCTCTCTGTTGATCTAAATTCTGAAATGATGAGTCGTCCTGTTGGATTTATTGAATCTTTGTAGATTTTAGAAATGTGATAAAAGATTGCTATTTCTGGGTGGGATATATTCAAATATTGAAATTCTTTTATAGTTAAAATGCCCATTTCTTTTGCTTCTTTGATCATTATTTTATTTGAAGTAATAAGTTCTTCTGTGGGAGAAAATCTTTAGCCAGAAATATCTTTTAAAAAACACAGTTTACCTCATTAATGGACACTGTGCCCCTCTCCAGCTCACTCATTACCCTGTGCACTACAGAAAGGGAGTGAAAGATTTAGACTATGATGACATTGATTAGGCTGTCTTAGTAGAGCTTGAGTTGACATTCTGTTTCATGTTCATGCTCACAGCAGGGAATGATTATTATAGATTTCTATAGGGCCCATAAACATCAATAAAATTACTATAAGCTTTTTTAGTTTTATTTATGCTTTGGCATTGAAGTACATGATGCTGAATAGCAACATCCTAGGCAACTTAGATCACACATTTTGTTTAGTAAATTCAGTAATGTACAAACCCTGTGATTTAAATGCCGGTCATCAGTAACATACATATAATGCCTGAATATGCTCAGGTCACTGGCGTTTGTGATGTGGTACATCAGACAGTATCTTTTTGTCATAAAAAGCCTAAGTAAATCACTGGATGACCTGCAATGTTGCATTGCAGGTTATGATAACCCATGTCAACCCACCAACATCCAGCAATGCTTTAGAAATTCGCCCATTATGTGGCTAATGTGCCATTAAACTATCCATATTTATAATACTGTCTATAATCTTAATTAGCATTTCACATATATTTCCAAAACCTATATATCTTTGTATACAATCACCACATACGTGGCAAGTTTCCCTTTATGTTATAACCTCTCCAGCATTTTTCTGAGTATGCCAATTCCATTTTTAATTATTTTTGCAGAGCAGTGTACCATCTATATATCATTCCATAACAATTTTGTTTCTTTGTAATGCACATTGATATATATATATATATATATATATATATATATATATATATTGTGACAGAGTCATACAAGGGGTATATGTGAGTCATAGACTCTGTAAAGCTCTGTTCACTCATGAGGACTGCAGGTGTTAACTTTCCTGCAAAGCTGATTAGCGGCACCTGGGCTGACCTGATATAAGACTGCTCCTGACTGTTTATGGACTGATGGTGTTCACTTTGTATGAGCTGGAGATAGACACACACAGTGAAAGCAGCCATAAGCTTATGATTGCTTGGAGCAAAGTGGAGTGATGGAAATTTGAAGAAATATACATTGATTTTTCAAACTATTGGACCATTTGTTTTGATCCATAACATAATATATATTATATAATAATGTAATATATATACAGTTATTTTAAAATGTGTTGGTTTATTTTTTATATTAATACATACAGCTTTGTTAAGTACTTCACAAATGTGTAAGTTTTTTCCTTAAATACAGTGGTCCCTTAAAATGTTATTTCCTTACAGTAGTGTCATATTGCACCAGTTACATATTTTAATATGAGGCTGTTATGTAGTTATTATTATTATTATTATTACTCTTTATTTATAAAGCACCAATATTTTCCTTAGACCTATTTAAAAATTACAATAGAGTGTGAAAAATTAGCAAAACAATTAGCAAAAATGTAAGTAGAAATGCAAGTAGATGGGAGTGTCAAATCGTATCATCCAACTTCTGGGGAATCTGTATGTAAACCAAGAAGTCATAGTCAGAACCGAGCATGGAACAACAGAACGGTTCAAGATCAGGAAAGGAGTGTGACAAAGTTGTATAATGTTATCGTATTTATTCAACTTATACGTGGCGTACATCATGCATAAAGCCAGGCTGGATTAATCCAGAACCAGAATCAATATTGCCAAAATAAATATCAACAATCTCAGATATTACTCTGATGACTGAAAGTGGGGCAGAACTAAAAGTCCTACTTATGAGGGGGGTAGAAGAGAGTGCAAAAGCTGGTCTGCTGCTCAGTGTTAAAAAGACAAAAATCATGGCAAACCACAATCTCAGTTCCTGGCAAATAAATAGGGAAGAAGTGGAGGCAGTGACAGATTTTTTTCCCCTGGGATCCAAGATGTATTCAGATAGTTACTGCAGTCATGACATTAAAAGAGATTTGCTTAGAGAAATTATGGCAAATCTGGATAAGCTAGCAAAAAGTAAAGGTCCACATTATCAACAAAGGTCCACATAGTTAGAACTATGATATTCTCAGTAGTAACATACATATGTGAGACCCATAAGAAATGACACCTTTGAATTGTGGTGTCAGCAAAAACTGCTTAGAGTCCCTTGAACTGCAAGAAGATCCAATAAATCAATATTTGTTACTCTTTTTAAAAACACCAGAGTTTTTAAGAACTCTTAATTGGTGACACAGAGGCCAAATACCCTTAGATATCCATTGACATGGGTAAGATTAGAAAATGCACAAATTAAATGAGACAAAAGATTATAAACTTTTATAAATCAGGCAATAACTGGGAAAAATAGCTTCACGTCTGAAATTACCCATCATTACTAATAGGGCAATAATTAAGAAGTTTCTGGAACAACTAGAGCTGTACTGAACCTGCCTGGAAGAGGACGCAAATTTATTTTGTCACCAGTGAGAAGAACGGCTCAAAAAGCTCTTTTAAAGGACCACAGTTGGGCAACTGTAAGAATGTGAAAAGGCTTTCATTTGAAACTCTTTTCACTGTTTTATAGTTGTATTAAAAATGCTGCTATGATAGCTTTTATGGTACTTGGTCTGCTGATTTAATCTGACCCAAGCAGGAGTCTCTGCACCACAAGATTCATTAAGCTTCAGGCACATTTCATCATGTACTGAAATGACCATAAATTGCCAGCACCTTATACATTTTCATATATGTCTTTTAGAAGATAATGCATTCAACATTTTTCCCTTTGAGATTAGAATGTATAAAGAACCATGAGGAATATGTTTAAATGTTTTATTTTTTTTATGCTGCATCAATGACCATGAGAATAGGGCTCATACTTTTTTCTGATCCTTTCTGTAATGTTTAGCTCAAATTTTATAGAAGATGAATAGCAGGTTTCAGTACCTCTAAATAAAAAGAGTAAATATAAAAATGCTACAACAGGCAATTCTATGTCACTTTAAAAAATAGGTCTGATTTTTCAGAATTGAATATATACTTTAATTGTTAAAGGATAATTAGAATTGTTCTGTTGATGAACCACTCACAGGGTCAAGAAGAGAATAATTTCTACCCAGAGTTCAAAAATAAATAATGTACTCAGACACTTTCAATCAGTTAGTAGCCATGGATTTATGAAAACGTAAAAGAAATATCACAGGGGACAATCTAACTAGAATGGAGAGGTTAGCTTTAAAGGTCTTGCAAAATGACAAATCAATCACAGTTAAGTCAAGTGACAAATGGGAAAACTCTGTGATTCTAAATGCTGAAGATTACAGGAGAGAGATTTTATGTTTACTCAGAAACCGTAACAGCGATTTTAACTTTATTTTCCAAACCAGACTAACATTGTGGCTTTTTTTTATATCTAAAGTACATAAAGATTTCAGCCATCCCCATAAAAGACTTATAGGTCTAGATGTACTAAATGCTCAAATGTAAATGGCTATCAATATTGCTGCTTTTTGTACAATAGTGATTGTTAAAAAAGCTTTGAGTCAATCACAGTAAGTACTAAACTACAACTCATCTTCTCTACCAGTGGTATTTTGTTGAAGTAATAGTATCACATCACATTTAAAAGTAAGAGCATACCCATCTCCATTTTCCTAAATAAAGTAACAGTGAACTTCACTTTATGCTTGAAAAGAATGTGCTGATTCCCCTATTAACAAGTGAAAATAGAGTTATATAATTGTGTTATATTATAATATGAATCATTACTAATAATGTGTATTTCTTATTTCATATGCTATTTGTCATAATGTTATTATAATAGAAGGAACGAGATATGTTTTATAAGAAAAACTGGCAAATAGTGAATACATATATGAGATATGCATTATAAATATTATAATACAATCTGTACATATGGGTCTACTGTTAGTTATCAATAGCAGGAAGCACTTCCCTATTAACCATACTGTAAACTCCTGGAGATGCTATAAACACTCTGCAAACATCATGACCACACAGACATCGTACAACATTCTCATTGCCTGGCATATGGTTGGGTTGCAGGGACAGGCAATCTCACTGAGGTGTTTTATTTTATTTTTTATGTTTCTTTAAAAAAAAATGTAATAATATTATTATTCACTCCAGAGAAAAATTATACTAAGGCATGTCCTCAGTTTGTCAGCACACACTCAGAACTAGAAATACAGCCATGATATTATTGCCAACCTAGTAGAAAATATCATGACCCACAACTACTTTCAATAATCATATTTACCGACATGTAATGGGACTGCAATGTGTAAGAAAAAGTGACATCACAATATGGCAATCTGTTTGTGGCTGACCTGGAACAGAGATTCTGCCAAATAGATTCATCAAAAATCCTCAGATATTTTCACAATTTTTTTAATTCCTTCCACCCATCTATTACAATTAAAATGGATTTCTCTGCAGAACAGGTAAAGCTTCTGGGCACTACCATAACCTTCACTAATGGCAGACTCCACTTGTCTGTATATAAGAAACCAAGAGATCGATGCAGTTACCTTCACATCTCCAGTTTCCATTCCTTTCACACTAAGGAAACCATCATCCATAGCCATCATCCATAGCCAAGCTATTAGGTACCACCACATATTTTCCAGCACTGGGCACTGTCACTGGGGGTTACAAACCCCATGTCATTACACAAAAATTAACCTTTGCCATGAAAACATCCAGTGAAAACCCGCCACAGTACAAAAAACACCTTAAGTGGACACATAGGAGAAATATACAAACTAGTCAAGATTTACAGCCACATACATATATATATTTGTATGTGTGTGACGAAAACCTTCAATAACTATGAGATATCATTCTTCTTCTCCCTGAACCCCCCCCCCTCCCCACACATTTTATGTCTATTATATTGCACATTTCCTAAATAATAGAAAATGGTATAATCCATGTTCACTTGATGTTTTTTTCCTCTTTCATAGAAATTGCAGACTTAGTATTCAAATCCCTATTGTACTATATTTTATACAAAGATGAAATTTGGTCTCTTTGAGACCTTAGCACGTTTTATTGCAGACAATTCCCTGACTTAAAATCTATATCAATTCCAGAATGCTATTTGGTTTTATTGCTATTCCTTTAGTCTCTTACATTCTTACATTTTTTTTTAAATGGGCAAAATTAGCATAATGGAAATAAGTAAATCTTTGGCAAAGATGTTTTATTCCTCTGCAAAAAAAGAAGGACTTTAAGATGCAACAGAATATACTCAGATGGCCAGTAAAATTGATTTGAGTGTACAGCTTCACTGCTTTTATTGCCTAATCACTGAATGGAAGGGCTACTTCTTAAGATTAAATATGGGTCAACTAATTTGTGACAAATCAAAAATCTACAAATTATTAAGTTATTCAATGTAAATATGAGCTCATTTTTCAATAACAACATTAATGTTGTTTTTACACTTTAGAATGTATGAATAAATTATATGGTCTATAGTGGAATGTTTTTTTTTAAGGCAGATTAATACGTTTATTGTTAACCACTGGAACATGATATAAAAAGTGTGTTCTTAAAGACAGTCAGACCACATATGTTTAAAGTGGCTACTCTAAATAAATATTTCACCTTTATGTTTTAACACATTGTTCTATATTTAAGTATTTTTAAGATACACTGATACTTCAAAATAATGGGCCATATTCAATTCAAAGCCCACAACTCGATCGAAGGGAGCCGAATGTCTGCGAATGTGTTACGGGCTCCCGTTCATCTCCGATTGCGATGGTATTCAATTGCTAAAACCCGGAAGTTACGCCAAAACCATAAACCATGCACTGGGTTGTAGCAGTTCAGGGTGGGAACATGATCAATTCAGCAAGCCCGTAACCGCCCATTTTGAATAAGGCAATAGAAACTTAGACTGTCATTATTACGGCAGTAAAACATGGAGGTTACACGTCAATCAATTAGGTTCGGGGTCCGATATGCGATCAGACTCGCAAACCCGCAAAATAAAGAATTATGAAAATGAATGCCAATACTGTTCTAGTCCATATGGGTGGCCTGATATGCATTATCTCATTGATAGCCAAGATCGATTTAACCCTGTATTGTAACATAAAAATAAATTGTATTTCCTGCCCATTTGCGAGTTTGAGACTGTTGTGCAATTAATTATAATGCCTGTTGTTGCTTTTTCCCGTTATTTACAGTGCAGTATTGATTTTTTATTTGCCTTTACAGTGCTACGAATAGGTGCAGGTTCTCTCTAGCTCTCGTTGGAGTTTCTCCCTGGTTTAAGCCAACGGCAAAACGTGCGAGTCAGTAGCGTCACCCCTATTGCCACGGAAGTGACGTCATCACGCTGACCCGGAAGTAGTTCTCGGATGAGCAGAGCAATGGATGAGCTCGCAGAGATTGGCCTACTTACCACACTGGAATCATACTAACAATTGGACTTGATGGCGACTTGCTTTCCATTAGAATCACCCTTATTGTCTTGAGACTATACACTTACTTTATCTTTGGAAGGATGTTTGTATATATGTAGAGAGTATCTTTTATACAGTAACACAGAGTAGGTTAGCTTTAATTGGTATGTTAAGGGGGTCAGTGGCAATCCCCACCCCTGCCACATACTAATAGGTTTTTCCTCTTTTAGGGTAGGCTTAGATTTGGAGATAGGTTTGGAATAGCGCTTTATTTTTTGCACATATGGGAAGTGGTGGACTCCATTTCTGCCACATATATTAGGCTATCTCATAAATGATACTTCTTTGCACTATTTCATTGCACAATTTGCACAGCATGGTTTATGAGTGACAGGCCACATTATTAATTACTCTCTATTTAGAGAGAGAGAAGGAGAGAGAAGGAGAGGGAGGGAGAGCGATAAAGTGTGAGAAGGAGAGAGATAAAGAGAGAGTGTGAAGGAGAGAGAAGGAGAGAGAGAGCACACAGAGAGAGGGTGAGCATGGAGTGAGCGAGAGGGCGCAGAGAGAGATAGAGAGAGAGTACACAGAGAGAGGACGCACAAACAGACAGAAGACACAATTTGAGGCCCGCAATGGGTGCTGAAGGGGGAGAGGGAGGGAGAGGACGGAAGGAGAGAGGGAGGAAAGGAGAGAAGGAGAGGGAAGGAGGGATGTAGGGAGAGAGAAGGTGAGAAGGAAAGAGAAGGAGGGAAGGAGATGCATTGAGGGAAGGAGAGACAAGGAAGAAGGGGGAGGGAGAGAAAGTATGAGAAGAAGAGAAAGAGAGAGTGAGAAGAAGAGAGAGAGAGTGAGAAGGAGAGGGAGGGGGTGATAGAAAGAGGAAGGGAGGGAGAGATAGAAAGAGGTAGGGAGAGAGGGAGAAGGAGAGAGAGAGAGAGAATGAGAACGAGAGAGAGGGGGCGAGAGAGACAAAGGGAGGGAGAGATAGAAGGAGAGAGAGAGAGAAGAAGAGATGGAGAGAGAGAAGGAGTGGGAGAGAGAGAAGAAGAGAGGGAGAATGAGAAGGAGAGGGAAGGGGAGAGATAGATGAAGGGAGAGATAGAAGGAGGGAGGAAGAGAGAGAGAAGGAGAGAGAGAGGGCGCACAGGAAGAGGGTGAGCAAAGAAAGAGGGAGTGTACGCAGAGAGAGGGAGGGTACACACAGAGAGGGCTCACAAACAGACAGAAGACCCAATTTATAAGACAATATCATGCTGTTATTTTTGACGGGCAAGTTACTAGTATGTATATATTTTTCTTGTTACTGCTGATAAATTAGTAGAATGTTCCCCCTATCTTTCTTATTTAAATACAGGATTGAAGTGATGTCCTGTTTCATTATTGTTCTCTGTGATTCATCACTGGCTGTGTCATGTTAAAGCTATATTCCATCTATTTGTTATTATTTTCAGAATGAATATCTTGCAAGGCAAGACACTAGAATAACTTAAAGCTAATGAACTAATATTGATCTTTTTTATTTTTTATATTTTTTCCTTATACTTGAAAATTACATTCTCCAGATATCATTAAAACATGGAACTTTTGTTTGTTAAATTTTGCAAATACATTAGTTTTTTTTTCAAGAATAATTAGTTTTTTAATGAGCTCCAGAGCCAGATAAATCAGTTTTGTGTTTTAAAATGTCCTATGCTATGTATTAATATTTATTGCTAAGTATTCTATTTAGCACAGTGAAAAATTATCATATTTCGTTTGACAAACTTGGTATCACATTTTCTCTGAAAATGCCACTGTTTTTTTTTTACTATATAAAATCTATAAAATCTGGTATCTACTTTATAACATTATTAAACTTAGATCTAAAGCTAAAAAAATGTTAAAATGCAAACTATTTATACAAAAAAATACTTAAAACTGTTTAATCATTTATTTACTTTACTTAAACCTGATAATAACCTTGAAAAAATAATTCATATTTCATTAGAAATGAAGAGCTGTATGATTGTGTCACTAATTTGATACTTTTTTTTCTTTGCCTGTTTTTCAGCTTTCACACAATAAGGACAAATCTAAATTCATTTAGCAGTTAATGGACATATTTTGCAATGTTTACTTGCTAATTACATTCAACCAAAAAAATATACTGCCTAATAATATTGTTAATTTGCTTCCAATGTATCTGATTGCTGATAAATGTGTTAGGGTTAGTTTTCAAGTGTAATGTTCTGGCATCATTTTAAAAGGACCACTGTGGTCTCATGTTTTTCATATTTTGGGTTATTTTAATAAATAAACGTAATAATTGGATAAATGTTTTTATAAACCAAATTACATTTTTTTTTGTTTTAATGTTTTGTATTGTCAAAGCCAGTGTTGTTAGAAACATTTTTCTTAATAAAGTTTTTCAATATTTATGAAGGAAGATGTTTGTTATGCAGGGTATATTTGTTTAACACTGGTAAAACACATTTCAAAATGTTCTATTTTCTAAATTGAAAGGTTGTAAAGGTCTATAACAATCTTGATACAATAAACAATACTGGTTGAGATCTTATGTTGCAAATAACAACACTGAGTTTAGATTTAAAATATCAATGTTTCACATTACATATTATAAAAATAGAAAGAAAGGAAAAAAGAAAAAAAATGAAAAATTCAACTTTGACACAACAAACCATACAAAAACTTGAACATAAATTGATATGTGTCCTATGAGCAAATTGGAATCTTTATATATAATCCAAATATCGTACCTGGTTCGACTAAGGAATTACTGGCAACCAGTCACTCACCCGGCCCGTACTACGAGTTCATCTGGCTCCTGGGGTTAATGAAGGGGTTTATTTTTGAGGGGAGTTTAGACAGGCGTATATAGGTAAAGTGTAATTATCTTTCTAAGTTATGTTTATTGCTTGCATTGAGGAGCCATTGCCATGAGCACCATACTTCTATAATTTGAGGGTATGTATTTGCTAAAGAAAGCGACAGTCTGTCATGAACAATTTTGGCATTTAACTTGTTGATTACTTCTTGAATGTTTGAAGTAGAAGACTTCCATTTTTGGGTTATGTGGATATTGTTGATATCATTAGGTTTTGTAGCCATTTGTTTTGTTTTCTAGATATCAAGGGATTTATTTTGCCTAGAAGGAATGTTTCAATTGTATAGTGATTTGCAGGACTCTAGAGGCTAGATCTAGGACTTCAGTCCATAATGACTGTGCTACTGTACATTCCCACCACAAGTGGAAAAACGTGCCTAGGTTTAAGTAATGCCTATAACAAAGAGGTGAGATTTGGGGGTTAATTTTGTTCAGTTTAACTGGGGTATAGTAGGCTCTATGAAGAGGTTTAATAGATGTTTCCTGTAGACTATAATTCCAAGGACCTAATTAGGTTTAAACATGTTTTTTCCCCAATCTGGAAGTCCCACTGGGTACACGTGTCTTTTTCCCAATTGTTCATAAATGTTGGATTAATGTTATCAGGAGGGGAATTTAGAATTATATACAAGGAACTTAAATTCCTTTAGTTAGAGGAGCATTATTACATATAAGAGGGAACCAAATGGATTGTGGAGTACCCCATCTCTTGATTCTTGTTAAAATTAAGTTGTCTGATCTTGCAGTAATTGTAATGTTCCTTTAGAGGAATGTCACATTTTATCCTAAATTGATCAAAAGAGATAATGTGGTCGTTGTTTATCCAGGAACCTAGTTTATCTAATTCATGCCTTGACCACCAATTTTTTGAATCCTTGCTTAAGTAATTCTAGATTGAAGGAGTAGTAAGAGTAGGGGTAAAGTTAGTTAGTTTAGTTGCTAAGTGATGTTTTGTGTTATTTTTTTTAAACTTTATATTCAATAGTTATCTACAGCAGTCTGATGCTTTCTTTACCAGGCTGCTTCTTGTAGCTTGTGACTTAGAATTGTCAGTAATTGTCAGCCACATTTCCATTGTCTAGATTGCACCTTCCTGTGCATTCAAAGTTTCCTCCCACCTCAGGAAGCAGATCAGTGGAAATTAAGATGCCAGTTTCTGCTTCATTTTAATATGCATATAAAAAGTAATAAACTGAAAGCTGTATTTTTTTTTTTACAATCAAAAACATTTTGCCTATTTCACATGTAGTTCTTCAAAAAAAGTTGTGTATTTTCTAAGTTTGGCGTGCCTGGCGTTGTTCATGTAAGTGTTACTGTGTTTTCCGTTGCGTATTTTCTAAGTCCTGCATGCCTGCCGTTTTAGTGTAAGTGTTACTGTCTTTGCCATCATGTATATCTAAGTCCCGCGTGCCTGGCTTTGCTAAGCCTCGTTTTCATCCAATTTCAGACTTTTTTGTGTTTTTCGTCCGCCATTTTTTTTCTCGCTTAGCCGATTTTTGATTGACGAAACACAGTAAATTCAGCTTGAATTCACTTGCATCCTCACTCCCAGGCATCCTGGCTCTCCCCCTGTGTGTGTGAGTGTGTTTTAATTTATTTTTAATTATTTTTCTTATTTTTCGTTGGTTCGGCCGTTAACTTCGTATTTTTCCGAGGTTGGATTTTTTGCCCCTGAGATTCCGAGGTTGGATTTTTTTTCTAAGTTCCATGTTTCTCAACTGCTTGCAGCCTAAGTCTATCGTGCCTCAACTGTTCAACTCGTGTTCAGCACTCATTTCAGCCGAAGTCCCGTGTGCTTCAATGCCTCAACAGCTTGCCTCGCTTTACGAGGCTCGTGAGCAATGAGCGCCTTTGGCGCTCATTGCCTTAGTTCTCCGAGCTAGGAAGGCTTCAATGCCTCAAACGCTCGCTTCGCTTTGCGAGGCTCGCAAGTGTGACGACAAATCGCAGTTTGACAATTCTAATATGTTATATATATATATATATATATATATATATATGACGGATCAATAAAATTGTAACGCAGGTAATGCTGTTTGCCACAGACAGTAAGTGTTTTGGTTCACCTGAGATCCTTCGGTGTCCATTGCGAGCCTCTCGGTTGGTGTATTTTTTGTTATCAAAAGCGCTTTTACTCTCATTGTAAGGTCCGCGCTGATGCCCTTTTTGCAAGTCTCTCCCCTAGTGTAATTTGTGTTCTATGAGCACCGTTGGCGCTCCTTGTGAGGCGCGCGGTGAAGGGCTTTGTGGTTTATTGCAATACTGTGGTGTTTTTTTTTGTGTATATGTATTTTTTCTTGATAATTATATAATTAATGAAATGATAAATGAATATACTTTTCCTATTTAAAAATTAATGTATGCAGCAAGCAATGTGCTGAAAAGCTAACAATCTGTTTTGATGTTCCTGCAGCATACAATGTAGATTTGCAGTGTTGGTGAGCTGAGGCAGCAGCAATGTGTGCAGTGTGTAGTGTAAATAGGCTGTGTGCGCGAGGGGAAGCCGTTAGGGTAGCTGTGTACTACCGCATTCTTTAAGTTAGTGTTGTAAAATGGCGGTGATTGTGTATGTGGTACGCGGGTGTGGATGATTTAGCGTCCTTGCTAATAGTGTATGTTGTACCTCATACAGGTTTTTGTAAAAGTTGTATGTGTTTGGCGGTGTTTTGAGGCTTTAGAGGTCGTGTAGCCTCGTTTTCGTTTTTTTCAGCTGACATTTTTTCTCTCCCTTAGGGGATTTTCGAATGTCTAAACTCGGTAAACTGGACTTAATATGAGGTGTAACCTCACTTTCAGATGTCCTGGGTGTCCCCCCTTGCTGTGGGTAAAGTTTTTATTTCATTTTTGTGTGTATTTAGTGTTTTTTTAATATTTTCCATTGTGCACGGTTCGGCTGTTAAAGTCTTTAATTTGCGATTTCTTGACTTTTTTTTTCGAAGTCCCGCAGCTCGTATTTTTTTTTGTGTAAGTCCATATCTTTTTTTTTTAAAGTCCCGCGTCTCGTATTTTTTTGTGTCTGTATTTAAAAGTCCTTATTTAGTCATTCCGTGTTAGAGGTTTTTTTTCAAAGTCCTGATTCTGTGGGTGTTTGTAACCACTTGTGAGGCACCATAGAGCATCCACCTCCACAAATGCGCGGCTTGCAATGAGCCTTCACCTCATTGCAGCCGACGTTGGAGCCTCCACCTTCCGCAAATGCGGCCCCCTTTGCGAGGGTCCGCATTTGCGGCCCGAACTGCGTCCCTGAGCATAAGAGTAAGAGAAGCTCTCCATCATACAGAGTACAGACAACAAATAATACATTTGTAAGCTCATCTGCATGTCTAAAAGTCGGGGACATGCAAATGAGAAGACAGTGTACCTTAATTTTTTAATCCAAAAATAACAATTTTATACATTGCACCTTTAAAGCATATGCTCGCTGTATTTAAACAGCTTTGCATAGGAGCGTTACATAACACTGTACTTGGAGTTTTGCTTAGGAAGGTTACATAACACTGTACTTAGAGCAGAGCAGCCAGATACATGTTGTGACCTTTTTATGACAGACCGAAAGGAAGTGCTGATGCAGTCACATGGTTGGATGGGATCAGCAGCAGTAGTTGATGCAGGGAATGGACAACCTGTAGGGTTAATCTAGTGTGAATGTGCTGCACAGAGAGAAAATACATAGCACCTTCTAACATAGTGCCACACTACATATCCCAGGCTGTTTTATAGCACAAACAGGAATTCCAAAGTTTGATACAAAGGTTTCAGCATTTGCTTCCTCCTGATTGGCCAAAACAAAATGAATTTTATGCTAATTTAGCCTGAGTTTGAAGGGGGTGTTTACCCTAATTTTCAACTGTCAGAATTTACAAAACATTTTGCTAACTACAAGGTAAGTGTTTAAATGTTTATTTTGGTATTTTATCATGCAAACAAATGTTTTAATACACTACTAATTCTCCGCTATCAGATGCATTCATAATCCAGGAAACTTATATATGCCTTTAAATTATCCTGCATGTTAGCACTATGGAGACCAATGCTTCTAAAAGGGCTAGCTGCAGCACACTAATGCGCCTTCAAGGTTTTGCTAGGCGTGCCTTGAAATGTTTGATTTTATAAAAAAAAAATTGCAAATAAAATAATATTTATGCATAATTTGGTGTAATATCCATTTTTAGTGCCCAGCATACATAGTATAATTTTGTTTTTGTGCCTTTTGAATGGGAACAAGACATACAGGGCCTCATTCTATTAGCGGCCGTAAATCGGCCGTAAGGCTGCGATTCCTTGCGGGGGTTCTGTTAACTCGCGATTCTATTATACGGCCCCGCAAGGATCTCATCTTACGGCCGGCCGCATATCTTGAAACCGGCCCGTAAACTGTGAAATCTAAAAACGCAAAAATAAATACAAGCCTGCACTGTACAGCTCTGTAAATGCTAGGGATCATATTGGGGGACATGAGGATTAAAAGTAACCCACTCTCAAGCTTGCACATCAGCCCAAACCCGAGTTCAAATTAACTGTTTATTTTCCGGCTGCGGCGTGGGCGGGTCTGAGGTGCTCCAAGCACTCTGGACTTTTTACATGGATATTTTACGGATATTAAAAATAAAATATTTTACGGATTTGAGTATAGGATAATTATGTGCTATTTTTTCTAACACCTAAAATCCCTTTATAGTCTTCTCAAAGTGCAGGATGGCTTTATTTGAGCTATTTTATGTGCTTAATTGGTGCTAGCGGGACCTCTTTCCTGCAAGTAAGCAGCGGCTCGTTTTTAGCCTTGCAGAGAGGGTCCCCGGAGCAATTGAATTGCAAATAGGAATTTCTTACGGCCGAAACTCTTGCGGCCGTTTTAGATCAAAGGCTTTCCTCCGGCGCGAGCGGCCGCAAGAGATAGCAAGGCGCCGGCCGCAAGCCTGCCGGAGCCCCCGGCCATAAGGGAATAGAATAGCCGAATAGCTTGCGGCCGGTCCTTGCGGCCCCGCAACGGCTGCGGCCGCTAATAGAATGAGGCCCACAGTTAGTATAAACTTCCTCTACCTTGAATGTGTATAATATACCCCATACCTACTTTTCTGACCATGACTGTCACCCCTTACCACATACCAGACAATTATGTAGTTATACCTCCATCTAATAACTGCATTTGTTGTAAATGGTTTGCTAATTCACTTATATAATTAAAATAAGAACTAAAAAGTCCATTATAATAATACACATATAAATATATTTTAATACACATTAATCCATGTAAAAACATCAAAAAAGAAGGGAAACATATCATCTTAATATGTGCAAGAAAATATGTGCAAGAAATAAGGGCCAATTTGCATAAGCACAGCTAGTCGCAATTGCAAACTTCCATTAGACATGCTGTATGTTATTATTACATTGCTGTGTTTGGATCTTGAGAAATAATAGCTGGTCTTATTATATACTGTACTTGAATCTTATGTAAAATACAATTATTTTACATTATCAGACATATGATACCCATGTACATATATATATGTCTGTTCATGTGAAATAAATACTTCACATAAGATTCAAACACAGTCATAAATGAGTGAAGTGCTCAAGAAAAGAGAATCCACCACCAGTTATCTAATAGTTTCTCCAAGTTTTGCTTAATTTATATTTATCTTTCGAATACTAAGGAAATGTATTTGTTCTTACAGGAAAAACAATGTAGGCAACAATTTTTAACCATTATTATATGAATAATAACAGGACCAGATATTTGGTAGCTGAGACTATATTACTGAGACTGTATTATGTGCTTATGTTTCACTTAAAGGAGTTTGCTAATCAATTGTGAAATAAGAATGTTCCAAGATTAAAATGAAATGTTCTTGATGGATTACAGTTGACCTATTCTGCATAGAACTAATTCACATTATAAAATGAAAATAAGTGCAAAGTACCCGTTGCAATTATTAGTAACTGCTGCTAATGAGCAATAATCTTATAATATTTTAAGATATCATGCAGTGCAATAGGCATGGTAAAATTATTAGTCTAAAATAACTTTTCAAATGAGCTCACCATGAGATAAAGAAAGGTTACAATTGTTGCATTACTGTAAACTACAAGTTTGCAATTTATTATTTGTAGCACACAAAAAAATACAATCTAATATTAAAAGACTTAGTTTGAACGGTGTATGTTATTAGTCATAATAAGACTCAATGATCTATTTTTGAGAATCTTATTAACTAGTAAGATGTAACAAGAGCTCTGTGTGGAGTTGCAGGTATAAATGTTGCTGAATGGTTTGAATAATGATTACACAGACAAGTAGCATTAGAGTCATTCAATAGCAAGTATTATACTCATAATCCCACACAGAGCTCTTATATAAAGGCATTTGCTGAGAAGAGGCTGATCAAGGATCAAATATTAGTTGCCTCTGATTATTGAAAATGCACGTTTCAAAGTAAGACTTTTGGAATAAGAGTTACTCTAACGACAGGAATATATACTAAGGGCCTCATTCAATTGCGATTTGGCCATTTGAATAGGACTCTAAATAAGCACATAGCATATTTTTTTTAAATAAGTTTTTAGTTAGTGAACTTCTTTCAAAAACCAAGGTCTTTACTAACTAAAAACTTCTTTATAAAAGTATGCTATGTGCTTATTTAGAGCCCTATTCAATTAGCCAAATCGCCATTGAATGAGGCCCTAATATCAGTAAAAACAGATATACTTATCATTCATAGTTACTATTGTCTTACTTATCATGTTGATGATTTGGGGCCTCGTTTAATTTCGATTTGGTCAATTGAATAGGGCTCTAAATAAGCACATAGCATATTTTTTTACAGAGGTTTTTAGTTAGTAAAGACCTTGGTTTTTGATAGAAGTTAACTAACTAAAAACTTATTTTAAAAAATATATGCTATGTGCTTATTTAGAGCCCTATTCATTTGGCCAAATTGCAATTGAATGAGGCCCTTGGTATGCATTTAATTTTATTTAGTCCATGGAAGTAATGATATAATATTTTGAACAAAACGGTTATAAAACACTGTATGAGTCTATAATCTATTTTTATTTTTTATTTTTTCCTCAATTAATTATACTAAGAAAACCAAAGCATTATTAACTTAATTTATAATTTTTTTTTAAATGTTCTGTTGAATGTTAATCTTTTTTAAAACACTAGAGCTAGTTTACTTTACATATGTTGCTCTTACATATCACTTAACACAGAGCCCAAAATGTATTTACCCATAAACATTTAATGTAATAAAAAGCCATTTGCAATAATTTCAGATGGACAATCTCTTCCAACCATAATGCTGGGGTTTATGTGGCAAATAATATATCCCCTCCGAACATATCAGTGACTAACGGTTAGACTCTATCTTAGATTAGACTTTAATCTATCAGTCTTTTATCTATATCACCCTAGACCCTAATAGTTTATGGGCCTAAATGGGAAAAAAAACTCTCACATGAATCCAAACTAATTCATATCTACCCCACATTGTGAATAATTTACAGAGGGTTGAAGTAGGATATATATTACTGTCACCCACCACCTAACTTTAACCTTCCTCAAACACCTTCTGCTCTCTGATCCGCAAAATGTAATTGGTTAAAACATAATCCTGTGTTTTTCTTCATTACAATATCTCTGTGTAATAAGGGCCATGTTGTGTATTTACCAAATGTTTTTTGTTTCTTTGTTTTTTTATTATATTTAGGCAGGTTACTCCAAAATCCATTTTAGAAGGACATGGTTGGAGTTAAATTAGTAACCACATTGGTTGCTTGCCACCATTCATAAGAGGTATTTGATTGGTAGAGATTGTTAATGGATTGTTCTTGGGGGTGGTGACATCCAATTATATCCCATTTTCCAAAGTTCATACTTTTATGCTCTAGGGTGGCATATCTTAAAGGAATAGTAATCTCATAGAACTTGATCTGCTGTATCTGGCAGAGCAAGTTATGTTTCAATGTAAAAAAAAGTCTGAATGTGTTGTGCTTTTGCTTTGTCTGCTTTTCACTGTATTATTATTTTCTTTGTTACATATTTGGGTATGCCCCCAGGCTCCACGCCCATAAGCTATCTCTGTGTGTCTGCTGTCATCCAATAGCTGTTCTGGCTGTACATCCTTCTATTTGTTGCAATGGGGAAGTATCATCCAATCAGATACTTCCCCAACGCATTACTGACAGTCAGAGTGCTCATGCGACAGCCTCTGCCTGTCTATAATGACTGTGCACCCCTACCTCACCTGCCCATGGCCCTCCTGTCCCTTTCCCGAAGGCCACCTCATTAGCCCCTTGCTCTCCCTTGTGCCTCTCTGCCTCCAGCTTTCATGCTCTGCCTTCACGGATCCCTGTAGGGGAGAGGAGGGGCCAGATGGAGGAGGAGCCACCACACTAGGGACATGAGCTGTAGCATGGGGGTAAAAAAGAAACAGTGCAGAGAGAGGCGGGAGAGAAAAATGTGTGTGTGTGGGGGGGTGAGAGGGAGACAGATATGGAGAGTGCATGAAGGATAGAGAAAAACAGAGAGAGAGGAGAGTGTGAATGAGGGAGAGAGAGAAGGAGGGACAGAGAAGGAGGGAGAGAGGAGAGTGAAGGAGAGATAGAGAGAAGGAGAGAGTGAGAAACGGATAAAGTGAAGGAGGGACATAGAGAAAAAGAAAGAGAGGACAGGAGGGAGAAAGAGAAGGAGAGAGAGTGTGAAGGAGAGAGAGAAGAGGAGAGAAAAGGGGAGACAAGGGGAGAGAGAGAGCGAAGGAGGAAGAATGTGAATCACACATACTGTATCTCACATACTGTATCACACATATACTATATCTCACATATTGTATCGTACTGTATCTCTCGTACTGTATATCTTGTACCATATCTCTCACACTGTATGATATATATATATATATATATATATATATATATATATATATATATATTGAGGTTTATGTGAATATATGTCCGGGTATATTGCTACATTCATATATGCTATTGTGTGTGGATATATATATATATTTATATATATATATATATATACATACCATAAATATATATGTTCATGTGTATGTGCATATGTTTATTTTCAAAGGTTTTGTCCTTGTAGAACACTCCTCCGAATCAGGCTTTGGAAGCTTCAGTTTTTGATTTTGCTACTTCCTACTTCAATGCTGGGCACACACCCCCCTGTCACTCACAGTTCCATTGAGTCTATGCATACAAACCTCTGCAATCTGATTGGTTTAAATCACTTGGGGCATGAAACAACACTGTTTGTAATCTGAGCTTCTGCCTGTGGGCTGTCCATAATCATGTCAACACAACAATCACCATCATTTTTTCAAAATATCTTTCTAAAAAAAAACATATTTAAAAAATGAAAAAAACTATTTCAACTTGCCTTTATGAGATCTTTACACCCAGTGCCCTCCAACTTGTGCTAAATTGACTATCCCTTTAAGGGTGTTAACTTAGTTCTATTTAATGTTTTATTATTGGAAAAAGAGAGAAGGGGCCCCTCTGGATAATTACACTATCCTGTGGAGCCTTGTTCTTTTTTTTTTTTTTTTTTTAAATGTTTACTCCCATTGTGATGAAGTTGGTTAGGCAAAGTAAGTCTGGGAACAGTATATACTTATTTTAAATTAAGTGACAGGCAGCAAGAAGCACTCAATAATGATTACAGCTTTTATATATTTTTTAATTGCACCCTCTATCCAAGCAATCCCCAATACATTTTTCAATTTCCTGTCTGAGGGCCTCATTCAATTATCGGCCGTAGAGCTACTTTTACCTTGCAATTCAATTATACGGCGCCGCAAGGATATCCCCTTCCGGCCGGCCGCATATCATGCAAACGTCCGGAAGCTTTTTCCCAGCGCCCGTAAATCTTGTTTTCCGGCCGCAAAGTCCTAAAACTGAAAATGCAAATATAAAATCGAGAATGCACTGTAAAGCTCCGTAAATGCTAGGCATCATAATGGGGGACACGAGGATTAATAGCAACACCCTCTCAAGCTTGCACATCAGCCCAAATCAGATATATTATTTACGGATTACTTTACGTCCCGTAGTTCCGCGGGCTGGTCCTTGTTCAAACCCGTACGGGTTCGGAGATGAAGGACCGCAAACCCAGCATTGTAATAGCAAATATTTATTCAATCCAGCACTGCAAAGCACTGTAAATGATGGGGAACATAATGGGGGGGCATGAGGATTACTAGCCAAACATTCTCAAGCTTGCACATCGCCAAATTGTATTTTAATTTTAAAATCCGTACAAGTCCCACGGACTTCACTGACCAAGCCCGTAGCTCCGTATTCAAGCCTGTGCGGGCTGTCCTCCAAGCCCGCAGCTCATTTTTAAAGGCCGTAGGTGCTTGGAGGTTAAAGGTATCCATTTTGTTACGGTTTTTGCAGTCTGCATGGTTTAAGCCTGTAACCCTAAAATGGAGGCCCAAGCATTACAGCCTCCAAATTAACAAGACTTCAAATTAGTTTAATATTCCTCATATGTTTGATTGGTCAGCACACATACAGGTTCCATTGTAGCCTCTAAAACAGCCCCATAATAGAATATGTCACCCCAACATTGGCGCGCACAGCAAATGTGTTTTGACAACATGTAGCTGACATGAGCGGTCCCACATCATTGCGCAGTTCTAATATTTTTGACTAGTGCACGTCGATGAAAGGGCGCAAGTGATATGACCTAATGCCATAAACCCTTCTAACCCTTGTAGCCGCAGCCTAATCCTAACCCTTACACCCCACCACCTAATCCTAATCATTAGATCCGCTAGAGTCCTGTCGGGCCTGCTGTTGTTGATGCGCGCATGTGTCGGTGCGCAGATGACAGCGCACATTCGATGCACGCTATATGGTTGATCAACGATAGAATACACATCTCGCTCATCACATCTACATTAGAGAATACAAATAGTGGCCAAATCAGATCGCCACTTGGCATATATCAAGTACCAGGGGAATATTTCATTATATGTGGTTAAGTTCTTCAGTTGTGTCCGACTCTCCGTGACCCTATGGACTGCAGCACATTCACCTAGGTCTCTGCCTGTGCTGTTCCAAAGTTTGAAGGCCAAAGAGATTGGAGTGGGTTGTCAGTTCCTCCTCTAGTGGATTGGGATTTGTCTGATCTCTCTGCTATTACCTGCCCACCTACAGTAGCTCACAGCTTCATTCAGGTACACAAGCTGCTTCACCACCACCACCACTTAGCAAGCCTCACCCATGTAAATTGATAAATAGCAGAACAGTTTGGAAGTTCACCAAATGGGAATAACTAGACACCTGGCACATGGCTCCCACCAGGATGGGCGTAGCAGAGATTATGCCTGATGGCGGTGAGTTTGCTGTCGATCCTGGAGCTTGCGGCCCTTCCTGATGGGTCAGAGTAGATATGTGTGGTGCATGTTCCCCTGGTCCCCTTCAGCATTGCTAAGTGGTGTGAAGGGGCTTGTGTACCTGAATGAAGCTGGGAGCTATAACATGTAGGGCCACTGTAGGTGGGCACATCATAGCAGAGAGATCAGACAAGGTCCAATCCACTTGAGAAGGAACTGATAAACCACACCAGTATATTTAGCTTGGAAACAGTGGATAACAGCACAGGCAGAGACCTAGCTGAATGTGCTGCAGTCCATAGGGTCACGGAGAGTCGGACACAACTGAAGAACTTAACCACATATAATGAAATATTCCCCTGGTACTTGATATATGCCAAGTGGCGGGCTGATTTGGCCACTATTTGTATTCTCTAATGTAGAAGTGATGAGCTAGATGTATATGCAATTAGATAGAGATTTAAGGGATCCCAATAGAGCTCATGTGCGTGGCAAAGGGTTCATATGACCTGACTCATGTTTTACTCTTTCTATTGTATTAGGTAGTGTGGCTTTAATCATATTATGCAAGTTGCAGCATGGTGTGTCAGATTGGCATGTGCATGACCATTACAACATATGATAACCAAAGGATATTTAGCCAATGCATGTTCATTATTGGGCAACTAACTGTATTCACACATATGCTAACTGATGTGAGTGAAGGAGTTTGTGTACTTCAATGAAGCTGTGAGCTAGCCTACATCGGGCCAGTGTAGGGGGGTATGTCTTATCAGAGAGGTCAGACTAATCCCAATCAACTAGAGAAGGAACTGGAAAACCACTCCAGTGTCACCTGTCCTATTCATTGTAGGCCCTCAGGGGAATGTTCCTACTCCACAGTATCGCTAATCAGACTTGTCATGGGTATTAACCCTATATTAGTAGTAGATATGATATTTGGGATCAGATGATATCTCAAGCTATTCTGACTCCTCAACAGTTTTACATGTATTGATCTATTGCATGTTAACTATGGCTCATCAGTTTACATTTATAGGAATGTGACACTAATGTAATGCATGTGGATTTCACAGAACCAAACATATTCATAACACATGGACGCAGTCAGAAAGGTCTAACAAAGCTTTATTTTTTACACAGACCACAATCAGCAGTGGTCAAGATTGTGCATTCACATAACAGTATAACAAAGCTTTATTTGATAGACAGACCACAATCAGCAGTGGTCAAGATTGTGCATTCACATAACAGTATAACAAAGCTTTATTTGATAGACAGACCACAATCAGCAGTGGTCAAGATTGTGCATTCACATAACAGTATAACAAAGCTTTATTTGATAGACAGACCACAATCAGCAGTGGTCAAGATTGTGCATTCACATAACAGTATAACAAAGCTTTATTTGATAGACAGACCACAATCAGCAGTGGTCAAGATTGTGCATTCACATAACAGTATAACAAAGCTTTATTTGATAGACAGACCACAATCAGCAGTGGTCAAGATTGTGCATTCACATAACAGTATAACAAAGCTTTATTTGATAGACAGACCACAATCAGCAGTGGTCAAGATTGTGCATAGTGTTATGTGAATGCACACCTCCCTGGACAGCCTGGCCAGGCTGTGGGTCATCTGTGACCTGAGGGCAGAGATGCTGGCATCCATCCGGTGCTGGTTGGCCTCGATCCTCTGGCTGCTGGCCAGCAGCTCCTTCAGGACGGCCAGCGTCTCCACCTGCACAGCCTGGCTCTGCGGCGACAACACCGCTGGGTGGGCGTGGTGAGGTGATGCGGGGAGGTCCACAGCTGGAGCCGATGGGGAGAATGTGCCCGGTGGTGACCAGGCCAGCACACTTTGTGGGAAGGGAGGTGCTGTCCCTTGGGCAGATGAGGGCCAAAGAGCAAGCCTTTCGAGGATGGGCATAGGCCCAGGGCTTGTGGCAGGTGACCCCGCAAGGTCAATGACCAGCCCATCCTCTGACCCAGAGCCCTCTGATCTTCTTTCCTCCTCCCCCTGTGCTGGAGGATCCTGGTACGGGGCTGATGGCCCCGCCTCCTCTCTCTGGTCACAGGACCCAGAGCTCCTCCTGGATGCTGAGAGATATAGAAGAAAGGTACATGTCATTAGTATGTTGATTAGCGCATTGATGTGTTCATTTCTAATTATCTGACATCTAGCCTTGAAATCCATGATTCTCTGATTAGCTATCTTATACTAGCTGTTATCTATTCTTAGGTTTCTGTTCTGGATGGTTCTCGGCTCACAACTCTATCTGTATTACGGCTGCTGTCTGTAACTGCATAGGCTGAACGGGCACACCAATACATGGACTCTGTATTACAGGGGTGTCCAAACTCTTTCCTGGATTGGAAGATATCCTTTCTGTGCACTGGTGAGTCAATCAGGATGAATGAAGAAGCGATTGACTCACCTGTGCGCAGCAGGGTTATCAAATCCAGCCATGTGTGTGGCCCACCAGGACCGAGTTTCGACACACCTGCTCTATTGCTTGATTACTGTTGTGGTGACCAGGAATGACAGTGATTTGTCAGCTTCATGAATTTAATGATGCATCCATCTATCCCTTGTTATTTCATGGAGCTGACATGTCAGTGTCATGGCCATGTGTAGTGTGTGTGATGCACATGTGGTGGCATGTTGCTGTATGTCATATTCACCTGCCATGGAGGCTGGGTCCTGCTGCTCCACCGGGCCTGATGCTCCAGCTGCGTCGGAGGGTGCAAGCATGGCCCTTGCAATACCTTCATGGGCAAGGTACTTGACCCTCCGCCCCTCGGCCTCCTGCACCATCTTCTTCCTCACCGCGGCCCTGATGTCGTCGAACCAATGCTTTATTGACCGCAGACTCCGTCTACGGCCCGCCACACCGTTCACCAGATCCACCACCTGCTGCCAAGCATTAGCACGGGGCCCAGCCTTTACTTCCCTACCCCCGAGGTGATGACGGGGCGGGCATGGATGGCCTCCAGGAGGACCCTGTTCTCCTCCCGGCTATAATTGTGGGCCCTGGACCTGCCGCCAGCCTCTTGCTCTTCAGACTGGGGATGAGGACCCTCTCCACTCTCCCTCCTCCTCCTCCTCCTTCCTACTCTCCTCTCCTCCCTCCTTCCTCTACTCTCCTCCCTCCTTCCTCTCCTCTCCTCCCTCCCTCCTCCTCTCCTCTCCTCCCTCCTTCCTCTACTCTCCTCCCTTCTCCCTCCTCCTCTCCTCTCCTCCCTCCTTCCTCTCCTCTCCTCCCTCCTTCCTCTACTCTCCTCCCTTCTCCCTCCTCCTCGCCTCTCCTCCCTCCTTCCTCTCCTCTCCTCCCTCCTTCTCCTCCTCTCCTCCCTCCTCCTCCTCCTCTCCTCCCTCCTCCTCCTCCCTCCTTCCTCCTCCTTCCTCCTCCTCTCCTCCCTCCTCTCCTCCCTCCTCCTCCTCTCCTCCCTCCTCCTCCTCTCCTCCCTCCTCCTCCTCCTCTCCTCCCTTCTCCTCCTCCTATCCTCCCTCCTCCTCCTCCACTACTTCCTCCTCCACTACCTCCCCCTCCTCAACTATTACCTCCTCCTCACTCCTCCCCTCCTCTTCCCCACCTCCACGCCCCGGGACTCCCTGCCACTCCTCCACCCTCTAAAGAAATGTTTTAGTGGGTTTGCCTGCTCCACGCTCGTCCCCCATTCTGATCGCCTCTAACACTATTTCTGCTTGGATATCAATGTTGTAACTAACTGCAGTAATCAACCTTAAGTGGACAGAGCTTGTGACAGCAGTGGGAGGGGTGTACAGCACCTCTCACTCTGGACCTGAGAGGCGCTGATGAAACACGCTAGGTCAATACTTTCATAAACAATGTGGAAGGGTCAGTTACAGTTTGCATATATACAAGGCATGCGGCTATTTACTGTGTGCTTCTATCATGTGTGGGGAGTGGCCCATGTCTGAGGCCACTAATATCCTATCTGCATTATATTCTGCACATATTCATGGGCATGGTACCTATCCTGAAGCCATCCTCTGTACCAGAGGTAGTAGGAACTACATGGTCCTGCTGTTCTAGGCTGAAAAAAAGTTCTTGTCAAGCCCCATTGAAGAAGCAGTTTGGAACACCTATGTGTATTGCAAATATGTGTAGAAATCTCACTCAAACTCAATCTACAACTCAATCAAACTCAAACTCAAACTCAAACTCAAAATCAAACTCAAAATCAAACTCAATCAAACTCAAAATCAAACTCAAAATCAAAATCAAACTCAATCAAACTCAAAATCTACAACTCAATCAAACTCAAAATCAAACTCAAACTCAAACTCAAAATCAAACTCAAAATCAAACTCAATCAAACTCAAAATCAAAATCAAACTCAAAATCAAACTTAATCAAACTCAATCAAACTCAAACTCAAAATCAAACTCAAAATCAAACTCAATCAAACTCAATCAAAATCAAAATCAAACTCAATCAAAATCAAACTCAATCAAAATCAAACTCAATCAGATTCAAGGGCCAGAGACGCCGGAAGTGATGTGCACGCCAGAGTGAGACTGCCGTGTCAGTTTGCAGGGGAGCAGCTTCCAGAGAGACGTGCCTTTCTCCTGCTAGGAGAAATCATGCCAGTGACTGAGTAATGCCTGGCAGCCAGGGAGCCCCGGAGTAGCCTGATGTGTGAACAACCATCCAAGTAAGAGGCCCAGGTCACCCCCTCCCAGGACAGACCCCCCTGGACTTACAGAAAAAAAGAAGTAAAGTGGTAACTAATTCCGGGTGAGCTGGAATAAAGATTGTTGCGGTACAGCATCGCGGAGGGAAAACCCCGCGAAATTGACACCGTCAGCTGGAACAGAGACGCTGGAGCAGAGATGCTGTGAAAACCGCCTATACCCAGCCCGATATAGTAAGGCTTAGAAACAGCTACCCGGTAAGGTTACACTAAATTCGAATAGCTAGCACAGCTGGTTAAAATCAATCGCATCGTAAGTGTCCCTATCGGAGTCAGTGCTGCAGGTGCGGTAAGGTGGAACTGAAAGAAGTGTGTGGAGTGCTGTGCGCTGGGTCTGTCCTGTCCTGGAGGAAGGGTAAGTGGCTTAGCTGTGGCTGATACAGCTTTCTCTTCCCTTATATGATGGTGCACAGATAACATACGTGGACAAAGAGGAGAAGAGAAGGAAAGAAGAGGGAAGGGAAGGAGAGGGGAAGGGGAAAAGGAAAAGAAGAAATATAATAAGTAAAGCTATTATATTAAATATTCCCTGGTGGAGGATTATGAGGAAGGGCGATTTAAGAAACCCTTCTAAAGACAGATATTAGACTAACTACAAGTTAAAGACTTTGGAGAATTAGAACTGGCTTGCTAACTTTAAGGAATAGTGAAATAACTGTCTCTGAAATTTCATAAATATAATATTAAAGTAACAGACAGAAATACCAGCTAACATATAAGTGTAATATCCCCTGAAAATAAGTAAGAAAACCCTACTCTCCTTAAAGACATACCTCCCATAGAAAACAAGTACATAAGAAAAAGAACTCCTTACCCCTGCTTGAAAATATACAACCACAAGAGAAGATAATAGCGAAGATAAAAAAGAAAAAAAAAGAGAGGGGAGAAGGAGAAAGGAAAGAGAGGAAGGGAAGCAGAGGAAGAAGGGGAAGGAGAGAAGAGGAGAGGGAAAGAAAGGGGAAGAAACAAGGAAGGTGGAGAAAATAAGAAAGGGGTGCCCCAAGAAAGGCGTAAAGGATAAACAAGGAAGAATATAAAAGGTCTAACCATGTCAAATAAAAAAAGTAATACAGTTAATAAAACAAGACTAAAGGAGAAAATAAAAGATTCAACAAAACAAACAAACTTTTTCTCTCCTAGAAATAAAGGAACTAGTGCAGATTCCTCAAATGTAGACATCAGTTTAGACCGCACAGAAAACCAGACCCCGGAAAGGTCTCCTCAGGGAAATCTGGAAGATAATTCCATTCAAGAAGAGGAAGTACTTACATGCTCTATGTTAAAGTCCATTTTAAAAGAATTTCAAGTTAATTTGACAAAAGATCTATCAAAACAAATGTCCGAAATTACCGAATCTATTAACAATATAACTCAAAGAATTGAAGCTAATGAAAATGTTTGTGATAAAATTATAACGGACAATAATGCTCTTTTCAACTATTTAACTGCTCTTGAAAATAAAAATGAGGAACTTTCCATTAAAATTAATAACCTTGAAAATCGATCCAGAAAGAATAATTTGCGTCTGAGGGGGATACCAGAGGTAATCCAAGGAGAAGACCTGGAGTCATATGTCAAAGGACTGTTTAACTATCTGGTACCGGAGATGCAGAAAGATCATTGGAAAATGGACGAATTACACAGACTCCCTCTGGCTAAAGCAATGGACAAATCCACCCCTAGAGACATTATACTAAGACTACATTACTTATCATCAAAAGAAATGGTCTTAAAAAATGCTTTCTTAAAGAAACAGCTAGTACATCCATATGAAAATATTAAGATATTTCAAGATTTATCAGCATATACGCTGGGGAAAAGAAGGGAATTTATACAAATAACTAGAACACTTAGGCTAAAAGAAATTAGATACAAATGGGCTCAGCCTGCAGGCTTATTAATCTATAAAGACCTAAAATGGGTAAAAATAAACTCAGTTCAAGAGGCTATAGAAATACTAAAAGAATGGGATATACATATAGAGAGTAATATAGCCGCTGAAAAAAAATTGGAACTGATAGCAGGAAATCTAGACTGGAAAAAATATAAGAAATAATCTCTGGAAACTGTAGAATAGGGATAAGGGTACCTGATAAGTGTGGGAGTATTGAGGTAAAATGAAATGTATAGAGAAAAGTATAGTACTCCTAGTTCAGTAGCAAGATGAAGGGGGACAGGTAAATACTCACTAACACAAAGATTTTCATAAGATGATTATAGTTAGATGGTTACAATGATAATAGAAATATGTTTTGCACAAGTATTTTGTTTTTTTCTTGTGAAGAATTACGATTATGTGGGTGTAAGACAAAACTAGAAACTTTAGCACATTTTATATGAAGAATAGATCTTTAAATTAGCAACAAGGTGAAAGGTGACAGGTATATATTTATTAACACAAAACAGATTATAAAGATGATTATAGTTAAATGGTCATAACTACACAAGTGGATTTTTCTTTGTTCATTTATTTTTATTATTCAAACGTAAAGTATTACGACTTTGTGGGTTTAAGATTAAAATTAGAAATATTAGTATATCACCTAAAATATAATAGATAGACAGGGTAAACAAGCTCACTTTTTACCGTCATGTAAGTAAAACAATTGAAGTAGTAGAGCGTAGTAATATGATTAGGGTTAGACACACTCACTAGGTTAGAACCCCCGTAAGTAATCGCCTCTAGAATGGAAATTATAATTAACACTATACTTAATATCAGAAAAGATAAACAAGGTGAAAAATAGAGTTATATATGGAAAATCTTAGCGGTATTTATAAAATATACCACCCGTTGGATACTATCTTCCTCGGACAATTGGAAGGCAAAAAAGATAGACCTGCTATTAGCTGAAAGGTCAATATTTTGAATAAGCTAGATAGGATTATATAAAAGGGGAGCTATGCTCAAATATAAACCGGCAAATCTAAAGCTTACAGCTGAGGAGATTCCCCTTCTTGACTGCCCGAGGAACAAAGATATCCATCTTAAGGGTGGTATGCAGCGAATGTACCATATTTCCACATATCTTTTGTTATATGCTCCTGAAAACCTTATTTACAATATATGTACCCTAGACCTTACCCCCTCGCTCAGAAATAGAGCGACATATTCTCACTTCCTAATATCTATGCGTCTTGTAAAATATCAGCTGACATTTTTTTTTAATTTGCAGCTGGTTTTTAAGATTATTCTGACGGTTTTGTGGGCCTATTCTTTATTATATGTGTTTCTTTTCCTCCTCTCTTTTTTTTTTTTTTTTTCTTTTTTTTTTTTTTTTTCTTCTTTCTTCTTTCTTTTTTCTTCTTTCTCTTTTCTTCTTTCGAGTCTTGGAGACAATCAAGGAATATCATACATAGCTATTTTGGTATTTTTTTCTCTTGTTAAAGTAAAATGCAAATAAAAATAATTTCACATAATGTTAATGGTCTTAATTCTCCAACAAAAAGAAAAACGGCCTTTCTAGAGTACAACAAATTAAATGCTGAAATCTTATGTCTACAAGAAACACATCTAAAACAAGAAAATCTAAAATATATGAAAAACACAAAATTTACAACTAGAATAGATTCTACCTTTAGGAAAAAATCAAAAGGGGTTTCCATCTTATTTAAAAATAGCCTGAAAATATTAGAAGAAGGCAGTAAGATCGACCCAGAGGGTAGATATATAATATGGACTGGACGGATCGATGGGTTTTTAACAACATTGGTTAATGCCTATTTGCCAAATAAAGGTCAAATAGGGTTCCTTAAAAACCTTCTTAAGGAGATTAACAGAATTAAAGGAGGTGGGTTAATATTTTGTGGCGATTTTAACATGATATTGGACGACAATTTAGACAAACAATTAGTTGGAGTTAACAAATTAGCAGCCCAAACAAATTGTACCTCAAAAGCATTTCTCAAAATCAAAGAGGATAATAACTTGATTGATCCATGGAGGATCTTACACCCTGGGGTACGCGAATACACCCACTTCTCTTACCGACATAACTCATTCTCTAGAATTGATTATATATTGACCGATCTCCCAACCCTAAAAGTAATTAAAAAGATAAATATCCGACCTACCCCGTGGTCAGACCACTCTCTAAATGAATTAATTATACAAGACCTAAATACAAATAACCAAAGGAAAAAGAGGAGTTGGAAGATGGATTCCTGGTTCTTGAAAGATGAAGAATTTGTTACATATCTGAAAAAAGAAACTTTGGAATTTCTTAAAATCAATAAGCCATCTGTTAATTCAGATATAACCCTGTGGTGTACGTATAAAGCATACATGAGGGGTATATTTATTGCAAAAGCAGCCAAAGTGCAAAGGCTAAGAGGTAAGTCCTTAAGGACCCTCTATCTGGAACTAAATAGGAGGAAGGATATCTTTAGGGGGACACCAAATAACGAAAATAGTAAAGCAATAAAAGATATAAACACCCAAATACAAAAAATTCTTCAGCTTCAATCAGATAAAATACTATGGAAATTTCAACAGACACAATTTTTCGAAGGGGGCAAATCAGGCAAATTCTTGGCTAACAAATTGAAGAAACAGCATATCAAAAATAATATTGAAAAAATTTTAGATCAAAACAACATCCCTCAATTTCACCCGGATAAGATAGGAAATATATTCCAGGATTATTATAGTAATTTATATAATTTAGAGAAAGACCATCAAGTAGCTAAACCGGGAATAGAAGAGATTAAACAATACCTAGATAAGATAAAGTTCCCTAAAGTATCGGAAGAACAGCTTAGCTTTCTGAATAAACAAATAGAAATTATAGAGATAACCGAAATTGTGTCCAAAAGTAAAAAGAATAAAACACCCGGGGTAGACGGGTTTAATAATTTATTTTATAGATTCCTTAGCAAAGAACTGAATAGTTCCTTATGTAATCTCTTTAATGAGATAAAACGGGAAGGAGTGATACCATCAGAACTAACGGAAATAAAAATAGTTAATATATTGAAACAAGGAAAAAACCCTGAAGAGTATAAAAATTACCGCCCAATTTCTCTAATCAACGTTGATATTAAAATTTACTCTAAAGTTTTGGCAAATAGATTAAGCAAGATTATATCTAGCTTAATAAAACGGGATCAAACAGGATTTATTCCAAACAGACAAGCGTCGGATAACACCAGACGTTTGTTGGACATCTTGACCTATGCGAAGAAAAAGAGGATCTCCTCCCTGACCCTGTCATTAGATGCAGAGAAAGCTTTTGACAGAGTCAGGTGGGACTTCTTGGAGGGCGTTCTGGAGAGATTTGGCCTGGAAAGCTTTGCATCATCAGCAGTAAAAGCCCTCTATTTAAATACCATAGCACATATCTCATCCTCACAATTCAGTTCGGGCAAATTTTTAATAACTAATGGTACTCGTCAGGGCTGTCCATTATCTCCCTTGCTTTTTATTTTATTTCTCGAACCCTTACTGATAACTATCAGAGAATCATCAGCAATTAAAGGTATTGAAATAGGACAGTAAGAATATAAGATAATGGCTTATGCAGATGATATTATAATAACGATAACAAACCCTGAACACTCTTGTAGAGCTCTGCAGACTGTTCTTGAGGAATTTGGCAAATTCTCTTATTTCAAAATTAACCAACAGAAAACGGAAGTACTGACCTGTAACATACCATTAGAAGAAAAAAATAGGCTAGTGAATTCATACTCTTATTGTTGGAATTCTTTCCATATAGTACACCTGGGGGTAAGATTCCCAGGTCATACAAAAAATATCTTTAAAGATAATTATAATGAAATATTGAAAAAAATCAGAAAACTGTTGAATGACTGGAGACCTTTACAGTTATCATGGTTATCCAGGATAAATGCAGTTAATATGAGCGTAATCCCTAAAATCACTTATATAATGAGATGTCTTCCAGGTAAAATACCGGCTTATTATATAAAAATAATTCAAGAAACACTAGATGATTTTATATATCAGGGGAAAAAACCAAGGGTTAAAAAATCTATAATATATAAGAAACTTGAGAAAGGGGGATTAAGCTCCCCTTCTGTTAAGGAGCTAAATAAAAAAAATTATACTTACACAAGCAGCTGGATATAACTACACACAAAACATTCCAAGATGGTTAACAATAGAGGAATCCCTATTGGGTAGATCACCCATAAAAAATATACTATGGAGCGCTATGTATAAACAGAAGTGGAGCTCAGAATTACCTCCTAACATTAAGTATATTATTAACACATGGCACAAAAATAAAACTGAACTTTCACTGGTTCAGTCTCCTTCTCTGGCAGCACCAATAGAGTTTCTTAATAATAACTCGAATAGATTATTTATATCCTTACTAAAATCACATAATATTAGAATAGTGGGGGATCTATACGAAAAAGGAAATCTATTGGAACTGAAAAGAATTAAAGAGAAATTTAATTTACATAATATAACGTGGTTAGAGTATGAAGGATTACAAAGGAACCTTAGTCTATTGGGATATAAGATTATGAACATGAATAAAATGTGGAAAATGGAAGAATACCTAATCAAAGGTGAATCGTTACATATAATTTCCAAATTCAGTAATATAATCGACGAAAATATTCCCTTTGATAAAAGTTTGGGAATATTAGCCTGGGAAGCTGACTTGAAAATTACATTATTAGAGGAAGACTGGACTAAAATTTTTAGTACAGTTAAGAACTCATCAATCAACTCCTCATATAATGAAATGATAGTAAAATTAATTCACAGATGGTACTATGTTCCCAACAAATTAAAAAAAATATACAGTAATTTAGATGGTCTATGTTGGAAACAATGTGGACTACCAGGTACAACCTTCCATATGTGGTGGGACTGTAAAAAAATTAAAATATTTTGGTTGAGGGTAAGCAAAGAAATATCGGCTCTTATTGGCAAACACATTTCCTGTAATCCTCTAATATTTATTTTACATTCGCAAATGGAAACTTTCCCTTTGGGGGAAATATATTTAATATCACACATATGCCTAGTTGCCAAATGGTTACTCTTGAAATATTGGAAACAACCTCAGGTCCCCTCTTGGAAAGAACTAGAGAACACTATCTCATACAACAGGGAAATGATGAGAACAAGAATGTCCGATAATGCACGAGATAATATTCCTAAGGCTACCCGTCTAATAAAATGGCAGCTCTGGGACCAACATCTGGCATTAAGCTAGAGAGTAGGTTGAGATGAAGTTCCTCTAGCAGTGTCTCTTTGACGGTCTCCCTCTTTTCTTTTTCTTTTTTTTTTTTTTTTTTCTTTTTTTTTTTTTTTTTTTTCTCCCCTCTTTTTTTTTTTTTTTTTTTTTCTTTTCTTTTCCCTCTTTTTTTGCTCTTTTTCGTTTTTTCTTCTTTGGCTTCTGTAGATCTTAACAATGTAATTGAAACTTGAGGGACAACAAGGAAGTTTTGATAATAAGATCTTGTTTTGTCATATCTCTGTATTGTTCGTTATTGTTTTCTTTTTATATGTTGTAAACGTATTATCTGTACAAGACATATTTTATATGAAAAAAAAATGAATAAAAAGTAAAAAAAAAAAAAAAAAACATGGGCAGACTAAAAAAAAAAAAAAAAAAAAAAAAATCAAACTCAATCAAAATCAAACTCAAAATCAAACTCAATCAAAATCAAACTCAATCAAAATCAAACTCAATCAAAATCAAACTCAATCAAACTCAAACTCAAACTCAAACTCAATCAAAATCAAACTCAATCAAAATCAAACTCAATCAAAATCAAACTCAAAATCAAACTCAATCAAACTCAAACTCAAAATCAAACTCAATCAAACTCAAACTCAAAATCAAACTCAATCAAAATCAAACTCAATCAAACTCAAACTCAAAATCAAACTCAATCAAACTCAAACTCAAAATCAAACTCAATCAAACTCAAACTCAATCAAACTCAAACTCAATCAAACTCAAAATCAAACTCAATCAAACTCAAAATCAAACTCAATCAAACTCAAAATCAATCTCTCTCTCTCTCTCTCTCTCTATATATATATATATATATATATATATATATATATATATATAGAGAGAGAGAGAGAGAGAGATAGAGAGAGATTTTGAGAGAGAGAGATCCAGATCTAATATTAAACAGAAAAATATAAATAACTTACCTCCCTCCACAAAACTCCTCTCCCCACACACAACAAACTCGCCAAACCTATAGGCCAATAGCAAAAAAAAACACAATTGTACTTCTCGCCAGTGTATTCAGTAAATATAGAAATTGCCAAAACATACAAATAAAAGACTTGATAGGATGAAAAGCATGTACAATGCAACTTACCTCCCTCCAAACCCCTAAGCGCCAGATATAATTACCAAAATCCTCCAAACACCTATAAACAAGCAAAGAAATCAATTTTACTTCTCGCCAGTGTATTCAGTAAATATAGAAATTGGCAAAACATACAAATAAAAGACAGCTTGATAGGATGAAAAGCATGTACAATGCAACTTACCTCCCTCCAAACTCCTACGTGCCGGATATAATCACCAAAAATAACCAAAAGCCTCCAAACACCTATAAACAAGCAAAAAACACAATTGTACTTCTTTACATCGGCATCCGTAAATGTAGTAACGGATTCCCGTAAAAAGAACTTAAACCGCGACTTTAGAATAAAGCAACTTACCAACTCTCAACCAACCAGCTCCTGGAACCGCGTGCTACCTCGTCAGAAATCGCAACACAGTCGAGGCGTGGCGCGTGTCATTCCTATTTATTCACTCCCACTGTCAATCAAATGGTCTATCCCGTAAGTGATTGGCTGTGCGACCTGTGGCGCGATGCGTGATTCTGCTATTGGATGGTTCGTGCCGGGCGCGGCTAGTCCGTCCCCCTTCCAGCTTGCGTGCGCGCCTGAACGTCACGGCCTTCCTACATTCTGAAGGTCGCGATTCGCGCCTGGCTAGATTTAATTTACGGCCGCATCCGTTGAAGTCCACACGATGCACTTACGGCATTGTAATGAAACAGGGCTGAAAGGGCCCTAAAAGTGTAAAGGAAGCAATAAAAGGCATTCGAATTACTGTAAAAACAATCCCCAATGATCAAATATGTTAATAAAAGAGATTTTTTTAGTGTCATGTACATCCTCAATATGGCGGCCAAATTAACCCTTTAGCACTCAGAAAGGCTAGAATATGTCCCCTAAACATATCAACATTATCTGATTTACATCTCTTTTATCACATCGACATTTTTGAACACAAATATTGTATATATTTCCACGCCACATTACATAGATCATGGAGCATGTGCCCAAATTCAAATGTGGGCCAGAATATTAGGGGTTACTAATTAAAATGGCTCAACAAATCCATAATCAGGGAACTTCATAACATGATGAAGCTTAGATACACCAGTGAGCTTTTCCATTTGTGAAATCCACCAGGATAATCACATCTGGGGTAATTAGCAAGCTATATAACCACATTATCATCCATGAATTAGCAAGTCTGAACCATCATGGATAGCAGCAACCTGAGTGCAGCGTATAGGTATGTGAGGAGAGCGCAGCGTCGTAGGAATGGATATTTGTTTCGAATGTTGCAGAGTGGAAACCGGGCTGTCAGGCGTGCAACTGTGGAGTGGCTGAGGCGTGACAGAGAGGGGCGGCTGGGAGTGAATGTGGGTGAGCGTGCTGATGCAATCCATGGTGGTCCAGAACCAAGCCAGGCAAGTGGCTCATCACAGGATATGCCTAGGGTCATGGTGGGGGGTCAGTTAGGGGAGAGAGCTCCAGTGGCACAGGGACAGGGGGATATGAGGGCACCTGCAGACAGGGAGGAGGACCTTGATGTGGGTGATCAGCTGATGGGGGGGCCAGGTGAGAGACCCCTAGAGGGTGTGGCACATGAAGTAGGGGCTCCTGCATAGCCAGACCCACAGGGGGGTGAGCAGGCCCAGGAGCCTGCCAGGAGGATTCGTGCACCCAGGGTGTACAGGGAGAGAGTCACATTAGAGGGGTTAACTGATGTGGAAGTGTATGAGCGTTTTAGGCTAACCCGTGCCAGCCTGGAGGAGCTCTATGCGGTCCTGAGGGAGGACATGGAGCCTTCCTCACGGACCAATAGAGCCATCCCAGGCATGACATGGATGTTAGCCGCCATACACATCCTATCATCTGGTAGTTTTCAGAACACTGCTAGCATAGTAGGAGGAATGTCTCAAGCAAGCCTTTCAAGGTGCCTGAGCACATTCCTCCATGCTATCGTTCCAAAAACTGCCAGATACATCAGTTTTCCCCACACTGGGGAAGAGATCTTGAAGGTGAAAGCAGATTTCTTTCGAATGGGAGGTATCCCCAATGTGCTCGGTGCTATAGATTGTACACATGTAGCATTGATACCTCCTCGAGAGCAAGAAGCGCTGTTCCGAAATCGCAAACACTATCATTCCATCAATGTACAGGCTGTTTGTGATGCAGACATGCGCATACAAAATGTGGTTGCAGGCTTCCCGGGAAGTACTCATGATGCCCATATCCTGCGTCAGTCATCCACCCATCTTTATTTTGAGTCTGGAGAAGCTCCACCTGGGTGGCTACTGGGTGAGTACCCATAAAGGATCCCCTAAAATATACATCATGTTCCACTGTAATGCTATTCCATTGTTGCGTGAAAAATGCGCAACGACGCATGCCACAACAGACAAAATAGAGTCCCTCAATAGCGCGCAAAACATCTGCGCGCAGGAGTTGAGATAAGGATTTAAGGGTGGACTTAGGGGTTTTAGGCTTAGGGGTCTTTGGGCTAAGGCTTTGGATTATGTTAAGTGTTAGGCATGGGGTCTCATTGGTTTGGGTTAGAGGGTTTTGGCCCATTAGTCAATAGATTCTACAACTTGCGCTCTTTGCTGGACGCACATTTTGTCACACAATTTCCAACAGTGCGCTACTGTCGCCGGCTTCTGTCAGCGCCGTATTGTCCGCGCTCATTTGTCGTGCGCCATAAAGAAGGTGTGCCGACTGAGCCATTGCATCATAGCTTGTTGCTGTGCCTAACCCGATGTGACGTGGTCATAGGAGTATGAAGTTCCAAGCCAGAGATCCCTAAACTAACGTCACATTAATCATTGCGTATATTTACAGATGCTTTAACGAGCAGCACAAACTCACATTCATATCTACATCTCCCATTTTTGTTGCCTTCAGGTGATGCAGGATATAGGTGTTTGCCGTGGTTGTTGACCCCTGTGAACAATCCACGCACAGAGGGGAAGGAGAGGTACAATGCGGCCCATGCCAGAACCCGGAATGTAATAGAGCGCACCTTTGGACTCCTGAAGATGCGCTTCAGATGTTTACATTCCAATGGCGGGGCGCTACAGTATACACCAGGGAAGGTTTATCACATCATCATGGCCTGCTGTATTCTGCACAATATAGCAGTACAGGCAAACTGTCTAGGGAACATTGATGATGCTCCGCTTGAACCGGCGGAGCGTCCAGTACCTCCCGATGGTGGGGATAACGTTCAGGGGTCACAACTACGTGCCCACGTCATTCGTGAGTACTTCCCATGTAAGTCTAAAACTAATTACAACCAACTCAAATGTACATGGCTTATGGTTACTAATACATCTCTTTTCTCCTTCCCCATTGTCTTCCAGAATATCCAACAGTCCACAGTAGAGGATAGCTTTGTGATGTAATATATGTCTCGTGACGCATTCTTCATACTGGATCAAATACAGCCTGCTCTGATATCCGTTAATGGTAAGTATGCGCACATTCCCATACACATCATATATATTGATAGCTGCCAACCTCAAGAAGCTAAGCTAAATGGATGGTCTGATGTATTCCACAATGTCAATGGATATAGGCCTCACAATCGTATTTGAAAACATCTGCCCAGAACAGTAATGTTCACATTGTCTGATCATGCTATTCCACATCCCATGGAGGTCAATGCAATTCCTAGCAATCTGGATATATGAACATACCAGCAAACTGTAAACCATAATAAATGTACCTCATGTGATGCAAAGAGGGGATGTCCCCTGTTCTTTGTCAGCGAATGCTGGTAAAAGCATTCTCAGTCAGATAACAGGAATAGTCTCAAGGATGTGTTAACTAGGAATCATTGTGCAATATATCATATGGATTGTGTGACTCATCTCATCATATTGCCATTACAGAACTGTTGCCGTGTGTCAACACATTGTTTACCCACACAGACATGGGAAACGACCTTGCCAGCAACAGAACATCAACTACATCAATGGCGTCTACATTGTAAGTGAGTATTTGCGGGAAACATGTGCATGTATGCATGAGAGGAAATGACTAATAACTCCATTAATGTAGGCCTAACTTTCTTTTTCCCCAAGACATCCCCTATGTATTGCTGAAGCGGTCCGAAATGTTTATCGGACCATGCAGACGTGTCCTGGGGGAACAGATCTCTTCGTTGAATACTCCACTTGATCTATCCAAGGTAGAGAACCACATGTGGATGTCCGAACATGTATCAATGTGTGATAGTTGTGATCTTCCCTTTCTATTACAGGATGCACTGGTCTCTCTCTCTCTCTCTCTCTCTCTCTTCATCCCACCCACCCCGGTTTACCCTTAATTTATTGAGTCACACAAGTCTTCTGCTAACTATCCCAATTAACCCTTTCCACTATGTTTTCTCTTGTCTTCTTCCTCACATCCCCTGCCTTTTCCTCAGACTCTTCTTTACTTCTCCCCTTTTTGTCTGCATCATTTTCATTTCAACTCTCATGCCCACCTCTCTCCTTTTATTCGCCCATCAGCTAATCCTACTCAAGCTGTGGTTAAACTATGTGTCTCCTGACTGTCCCATCTGCAGATTACATTATCTGTCCACATGGGGCAGATACCTTATTTCATAATAGTGCATCGCACTTTACATCTGATCCCTTTCCTCTCCGACTAATGCATATCTTTCTACTTGACACAACCTCCTTCCTATGTATCTCTGACTTACTTATTAACCTTGCTATTCCTTATCTACTCTTCACCATGTCCATTACCTTTAACTTGGAAGTGTTGATTTTCGAATCTTGTGTGGGCCTTTGGGAACAAATCATTTATCAACAGACTTTACGCTCCAAACAGGGCCCTCCATTTTCTTGCGTTGTCAATATTACATACTGTATATGTCCGGGTTCTTCTCCCCTGTACAGCGTTACGGAATATGTTTGCACAATACAAATAAATGAGAATTCGACTAATCCTAATATTCCCACATCAGGACAAATTAGTCTGGGCCATCATTATCATCGGACAGATGGTTAGCTTGTACGAGATCACAATGCCTAACATGTGTGCCGACATACCTACATCTATTGGTGGCTGCTCATATGGCATATGTAAGGTTTCCACTAATATATTATTTGTGTGTTTGTATTCCAGATCCTGGTCAGAACAAGGCATGACGATAAACATCCTGACATTCCGTGGCCATGTCAATGTCCTCATGTATGTGCATGTGTCCATTTCATTGCTTTGTTGGATCCAGTTTGATATCTGATTACCTTGACTGAATAGCCCATTATGTGTCACAAGACAATTTCACTATACAATGCAGATGTGATGTGACATCTCTCAGCTGATGTTCCTGGTATATCCACAGCATGTGTATGCTCATATAGTCTATCTCGATTCATAGGTACCTATTGGTTTAGACATTCTATCCTCTCCTCTACTTGGACTGTTGTGAAGCCTGCAGCACCAACCCTTCAAGATCTTTTCTTCAGTGCTGATGTGACCCTCCCTGTGCATATGGGGAAGAGTACATCCAGGCTTGGGACTTAACAGTTAAGGAGGTTACTCTAATCTTCAGTTATGCATATTCAACAACAGTGAGTATAGATGCTCAATCAGAGAACAAACTATCCTTGATATTGCCTGGTTTGTTGTGAGTTCTCTGCAATAAGTAACATCTGACTGATATGGTCCTGGTCAGGTCACCATCTTTTTGACCAAGGTTATCTATGTGCTGCTTATTGTTGCGTGAGAACTGACGTTATGGGCTCATAGCATTCACTGATTGAGCACTTATACTTCTGATGTGGCATCAGAGTGTCCGTTTAACACACAAGCATACATTTTGCTCTCCCCATATGTATATCACCTTATTCTGGATTATTATGGTGTTTCCTTATTGACTGTTATATATATGTCGGAACAATAATGAGATCTATTATATTGACTAATGTTGATTGATACACTGTACATCCCCTGATCATCCATATCAATGTAATTTTCCCTGCCTGCATTCTGCTCTCATATCCCTATTTCCCTTTGTTACTTGGATTTTGTATCCTACCCCCCTCCACCATGATCCTTTGCATACCTGTGTTGATTAGTCAACCTGTGGCTTTGTGGCAAGCTTGCCTTGTTAATTTCTGTAAATATTAAATATGATTTATCCGAGATGTTGTTTGTGTCTGCCTCGTCAGTGTTGATACCATAGCATTTCCGGAACATCAATAAAAGGACCTTCAGACTCCACATCTAGGCTCTGCACCATCAGTTAGGGGAGTCAATAGAATTTTCACAGTGTGTTTGCATTACTGATTTCAACCATGAGGGAAGGTTGGTATTAACAATCTATATGACGCAGAAACAGACAAATGAGACAGGTTTCCGTAAGTGGCTCACATCCTAATAGTGAACATACAGGGCCTCATTCATTTGCGATTTTGCCAATTGAATGGGGCTCAAAATAAGCACAGAACATATATTGTGTCAAACAGATTTTAGTTAGTGAAAACCTTGATTTTGGAGAGATGTTTACTAACTAAAACATTTTTCATAGAATATATGTTATGTGCTTATTTCAAGCCCTATTCAATTGGCCAAATTGCAATTAAATGAGGGTCACAGTATCTAACATAAGTGAGTACACCCGTCACATTGTTGTTAATATTTTAGTATACCTTTTCATGTGACAACACTGAAGAAATGACACTCTGCTACAATGTAATTTTGTAAAAGTAATTTTGATGACCCATCAATAACTCAATACACAGCCATTAATGTCTAAACCATTGGCAACAAAAGTGAGTACACCCCTAATTTGAAATGTCCAAATTGACACGAAATGTCAATTATGTGTGGCCACCATTATTTGCCAGAACTGCATTAACCCTCATGGCCAGGGAGTTCACCCGAGCTTCCCAGGTTGCCACTGGAGTCCTCTTCCACTCCTTAATGATACATCAGCTCTGGTTGATGCTAGAGACCTTTCACTCCCCCACCGTCAGTTTGAGGATGCCCCACAGATGCTCACTATGGTTTTGGTCTGTCGACAAGCTTGGCCAGTCCATCACCTTTACCTTCTTTAGCAAGGCAGTGTCGTCTTGGCGGTGTGTTTAGGGTCGTTATGTTATGTTGCCCTGCGGCCCAGTCTCCCAAGGGAGGGGATCATGTTCTGCTTCAGTATGTCACAGTACATGTTTTCATTCATGGTTCCCTCAATGAACTGTAGCTCCCCAGTGCCAGAGATAAATGGATAAGTCACAACGAACACAAAAACATTGATATGAGATGAACCCATCATTTTGAACCAAAACAGTGATGCAGAGAGAGGGGAGGCAGCATCTGACATCATTAGGTAAATGCAGATAGGGGGAATCCACACAACATATTAGCGAAAACATATATACACATGCATATATGTTTGGTCTGGGCCTGTATGCATGCTGCCAGCACTGAGGAGTTACAGTTCTTTGAGGGAACCCATGAATGCCAACATGTACTGTGACAAACTGAGAAAGAGCATGATCCCTCCCATAGGATAACGTGCCGCAGGGCAGTATTCCAACATGATAACGACCACAAACACACCTCCAAGCCGACCACTGCCTGGTTAAAGAAGCTGAAGGTCAAAAGTTGATGAACTGGCCAAGTAGGTCACCAGACCTAAACCCTATTGAGCATCTGTGGGGTACTCCTCAAATGGAAGGTGTGGAGTGTAACGGAACCCATCACTGTTTTACCCTGTTTTATGGTTATGGTTAAAATATGATCATACTGTTATACTGTATGTATGTTGTTTTCTGCTCTGCAAAATCTTAGCCCAGACTATTGCAGACCTTGGCATAATAGATAATCCTAGTACAGAGACTCATCATAGGATAAGGAAGTCTATTGTATAAAGTGTTTTCATTATCAGACATAACAAAGAAGGATGATCTAAGCAATGTCTGATTGTATCAAAGTAGCCAGGTAGTCTCCGGGAGGTGTGACCCACCTGTTGTCCCTCAATGTGTATTGTGTGGCCAACTATGAGGGATGTGTGTATTGCCTGTGGGAAGAGATGTGTATATATATATTTCTGCCCAACAAAATAAAGTCAGTATTCATTTGACTCCCAATTGAGTGTGGGCAAATATTGGAGGTTGGGAATGGTGAGACTGTAGTGCTTCTTGGATATTGTACCGTATACCAGCGGAGATATTGGACTGCGTGTTCCAACTCCGTTACAGGGAGTGCAAGGTCTCTAACATCCACCAGCTCCATGATATCATCATGAAGGAGTGGAAGAGGACTCCAGTGGCAACCTGTGAAACTCTGGGGAACTCCATCCCCATGAGGGTTAAGTCAGTGCAGGAAAATAATGGTGGCCACACAAAATAATCGCCAATTTCACTTAGGGGTGGACTCACTTTTGATATTTCCCCTGAATTAATCTATCCATGTGTCAGAAACACGAATATCATGCATCACCGTTACTGTAATCAAACTCATGAATATTACCTCCACCCTCAGCTGCACTAGTGGCTGTTACCCCAACCCTACATTAACACAGGGCTGGTATATTGAAGGAAGATGTATGTACTAATCCAATAACGTTGGTGTGTAGCATTCATGTGGTGTTTACCAATCATGGTACAGTACAAACGAAAACAAACAATAATAATGTGAGCATAATGTTTAATCTTATGCTTCAAAGATTTAAATAAAAAAAATAAAAAAAACGGGAGGCAGAAAATCCAGAACATCAAGAAATTGGAACCTAAAGAGATAAGAACAAGACATCAATTAGAACAATATACGCATTGACTGCAACACCTCAACGTCAATAGATCTTGGACATCAATTGCTTCTATATGCAACATGAACATGTTCTCACCTATTTCCGCTTCCGCTTGTGTGTTTCCTGGCTCTCCTGGCCTTTTGAAAATGTTCCCCTAGGCCGGCCCGACCTCTTCGAATGTTTTGAGGCTCTTCCGGCCTGGATGCTGGGGACAGGGTCTGGGATGTTGAAGGTGGTGAGTTTGAAGGGGTAGCCCGGTCTTGGTGCTGGCCTTCTCGGGCCATTTCAGGCCTTCGGGCGTACTCCTCCATTAGAAGATTATGCCGCCTCACCTCCTGGAACATACGTTCATTTTGACGTGTCATTTCAGCAAACACACGGTCATTCTGGCGTCTCCTCTCCTCAAAGTTCCGGTCATTCTGGCGTCTCCGTTCCTCCAGCTTCCTGGCATCGTGGCGTCTTATCTCCAGCATGAACTGTTGATTTTGCTCACGCTCATGCTGGAGATGAGCCAGGAAATCCTGGCACTGGGCCGCTGACAGCGCAGGACTAACTGGCAGCGACCCAAACCACTGTGTCCTCTGGGTGTAGGCACTGCTAACTGGTGTGTCCTGCCTCAACGGAGTCGCCTGCTGGTCCTGCGGGGCCTGTGGGGCCGGAGTGGCTGGCTGGGCCTGCTGGTCCTGCTGGTCCTGCGGGGCCTGTTGGGCGGGAGTGGCCAGAGTGGCTGTATGGGCCTGCGGGGCCTGTTGGGCGGTAGTGGCCAGAGTGGCTGTATGGGCCTGCGGGGCCTGTTGAGCGGTAGTGGCCAGAGTGGCTGTATGGGCCTGCGGGGCCTGTTGGGCCAGAGTGGCCAGAGTGGCTGTATGGGCCTGCAGGGCCTGTTGGGCAGTAGTGGCCAGAGTGGCTGTATGGGCCTGCGGGGCCTGTTGGGCGGTAGTGGCCAGAGTGGCTGTATGGGCCTGCGGGGCCTGTTGAGCGGTAGTGGCCAGAGTGGCTGTATGGGCCTGCGGGGCCTGTTGGGCCGGAGTGGCCAGAGTGGCTGTATGGGCCTGCGGGGCCTGTTGGGCGGTAGTGGCCAGAGTGGCTGTATGGGCCTGCGAGGCCTGTTGGGCGGTAGTGGCCAGAGTGGCTGTATGGGCCTGCGGGGCCTGTTGGGTGGTAGTGGCCAGAGTGGCTGTATGGGCCTGCGGGGCCTGTTGGGCCGGAGTGGCCAGGGTGGCCTGCTGGTCCTGCGGGGGCCACATGCCCTGCCGGGGGCCCATGCTCCAGGGCACCATTGATTGGGGATCCATATTGTGGGCCCAACCGGAATGGGACCACATTGGGTGGCCCCACATTTGTCCAGCCCACATTGGCTGGGAGCCAGGCAGTGCCATTATCCTGGCTGGAGGGAATTGATGGCACCTTGTGGATGGCCCAGGCGGACTTTGTTACGAGGGCCCTGCTACAGGTGAGGTTGCTGCAGGTGGTCCGGCATCTTCAGAAGGTGCAGGAACCTGCGGAGGCAGGGGACGCCTGGATGGTACTGAAATGAGACAAGATTTTGATTTGAGTATTGTTGTTTCCATATCTCTGAGATCAGAGTGACTTGTAATTGGCTGTGAATGTTTGACGCTAATCAAAATTGATCTGCATCATTAGTGACCTCAGCCGCGATCTCCTTCCAGGCATCTGTCCTCTGCCTGGGCCTCACTTCACTCCCACCGGTTAGGATGGAGTGTCAGGCTTGCACTCCTCTAACCAGTGTTTCGATCTCCTGGCTGGTGAAATTTGCTGCCCTTTTGCGTGCAGCAGCAGCAGCAGCTTGCTGGCCAGCCTGTGGCTGGGGGCCCTGCTCTCCCTGACCTCTCCCTTCACTGCCTTCTCCCTCCATCTCTCCTCCTCTCTCTCTCTCTTTCTGTGCCAAAACCTCCAACTCCAAGACCTGTGTGTCCACTTGCACAGCATACAACACAGTCACAGATTTACGAATTTCACTCCCTTTTAAACTATTTGTGCCCTTGATTGTCATCTTCCTATTGGTTAATTGATTTCAGGTTTGATTTCAGAATTACGGGCTTGAGACTTGGCCGTAGCTTCTTAGTGAAACACGTACGGGTTTTGCGGATGATTGCCCTCCAAGCCCGTAGCTCGTTATTCAAACCCGTGCGGGCTTGCATGATAGATGAAGTTAAATATCTTTATTTTTGCATTTGAGAGTAGGGGAATGTTGAGCTATTAATTCTGAAACCAAACATCACTTTCACTTTTAATAAAAGTACAGAATGGCTTTTCGATGCTACGACTTGTAAGTTAGCCCTTTACGACCCGTAGGTCTATTTTACCCATTTCCGGACTTGACGGAGGCTAATCCCGCAGCCTTTGCGGGTCTGAGGTGCTCCAAGCCCTCGGGACTTTGTCCACGTATATTTGACAAGAATTTGAAAATACAAAAATTACGGATTTGAGTATAGGGGAATGTTGTGCTATTTTTGCTAACACCTACATCACTTTATGGTCTCCTCAGAGTTTGGGCTTTATTATGTGCTTAATTGGTGCTAGCGGGACCTTTTTGCTGCAAGTAAGCTGCGGCTCGCTTTTAGCCTTGCAGAGAGGTTTCCCGTAGCAATTGAATAGCAACCGGGGGGTTCTTGCGGCCGAAACTCTTGCGGCCGTTTTAGATCAAAGGCTTTCCTACGGGGCGAGCGGCCGCAAGGGATAACAAGGCGCCGGCCGCAAGCCTGCCGGAGCCCCCGGCCGGAAGGGAATAGAATAGCCGAATAGCTTGCGGCCGGTCCTTGCGGCCCCGCAACGGCTGCGGCCACTAATAGAATGAGGCCCTGAGTATCTGAAGGAGTTTTTTGCAAGTATAGTTTCTAGTCCTTATCGCAGGACTATTTTTATTAGAGAAAGGCATATAAGGGAGTCCTGAGAATTGCTTGCAGCATCAGTATAATGGCCACTGGTATTACTTACAACACTTAAAGCAATCTAATTAGAAGCCTCTCATTAAAACATTTTCTGGTACAAAGTGAAAACGTGGTATCTTATCTAGATTACAAAGTTCTGCTTATTTAGATTGAGGCCTTAGACTCTATGGGCCTCATTCAATTGCAATGTTTCCAATTGAATGGGGCTCTATACAAGCACAGAACATATTTTTTTACAGAAGTTTTTAGTTAGTGAACTTCTTTCCAAAAGCAAGGTCTTAACTAACTAAAAACTTCTGTAAAAAAAGATGCTTTGTGCATATTTAGAGCCCTATTCAATTGGCCAAATTGCAATTGAATGAGGCCCTAAGGCATCAATCTAGATAAGCATAATTTTGTAATCTAGATAAGGGGAAATTCTTATCTAATTCCTATTAACATACTTTTTATTCATCCTTACAGGGCTAAAATGTCTCTTGCTCTTTTGCTTTTGTTATTCTATTACTCAAAGTGACAAAAGAAAAGGAGAAAATACTGAAGCATTATATTTGTTCAATAATACCTTTACTAACATCCTCGAGGTGCTCCAATCTCTGCCAGTCATTCTGATTTATATTACATAACACATTTTATATTTTTAGATCCCTTTTATTCAATTAATTGTTTCATTTTTAATATGAACCTTTTAGTAAAGAGAATGTTCAGATAAAAAAAATGCATCTATATAAAAACAACCCAAATAATTAAAGGGCCACTGTAGACCCAAACTTTCAAGTATGCATTTACTAAGCCTGTTTTATGCATCTCAAAAGCTTTCTTTGCATGAAAAAAAACCTATACATTTAAGACAATAAACATTAACGCAACATGGAATTTTAAATAAACTGGGTCTCGACTTTACGGGAGATTCCTGGGCCCTCATTCAATTGCGATTTGGCCAATTGAATAGGGCTCTAAATAAGCACATAACATATATTTTTTAAAGAAGTTTTTAGTTAGTAAGCATCTATCCAAAAGCAAGGTTTTCATTAACTAAAAACTTATTTAAAAAAAAAATGCTATGTGCTTATTTAGAGCCCTATTCAATTGGCCAAATCACAATTAAATTAGGCCCCTGGTGCTTAACACCTCAATGTCTAAAAGTTAATTTATTTTAGGAACACTTTTTATTTTTAGCTGTTTAAAAATAAAAAAATACGCCATGGAAAGAAGTGATAAAATTAAATATAAACAACAGTTTTTAAATCCAATACTTGAGCACAAATAATTATTGCCTTTTGTGCATTTTGCAATTGCACTACATAATTAAAACCCGATTGGATATTCTAATGACTCTATATAATGTGTTAGCAAGTCCTCATATAACGTTTTGACAAATCCTCATATAATGCAGAAATCTGCTAATCATCGGGTTTGTGTAGTTTATATTAATGAAAAAACACTGAGTTATATCTAGGTTAAAAAGCAACAATGTTAAAAACAAAGCAATAGAATACTGAGGTATCTACCTGAAAAAAACATTATACTAGATCAATAGAGGAAATACAATAAATGTATATTACACAAAAAAGCATCAAAAGCATAAAAATATATTGGGGGTATAATCCTTATAAAAAATACAGGACTTTCTGCTTGTCCTATTATAATTTGCTATTTCATTATCGCAGATACTTGCGGTTCACTTGGCCCCTTTTACGATGCAGCTTGATGCTAATGAAAAATAAATTCCTCTGTACATTGATCCTCTGGTTAGATGACCATCATTAGTGCCCGATGGTCGCGTTTCGCCCATTTACTGGGCTTACTCAAAGGGCCACTGTAGACCCAAACTTTCAACTATGCATTTACTAAGCCTGTTTTATGCATCTCAAAAGCTTTCTTTGCATGAAAAAAAAATCTATACTTATAAGACAATAAACATTAACGCAACATGGAATTTTACCAAAAAATATAATATTTTTTTGACCCAACTAAGCTATGCCAGTGATTAGGAATAGAGAAACTAAAAACAAAGACTCATACAGTAGCAGATAAGGAGAATGGAGGACCACGGTGTAAAATTATTTGCCGCCCCTTGCAACTTCTCAGTACAATGTACGTGGCTGTAATGGTCAATAAAACAATGGTTGTCTGTCCCTCTTCCATAACAAACTAAGGGATACTGTTTACTCTAGGCTATTATCATCTGCAAAGAGCTGTTACCTGCTGTGGGCCCAATGTAGCAGCAGCTCCATCCTTTGACTCATAGAACGTCTTTTATCTGGGTGTTCTTACCAATAATCAAAAGAATGGACATAAAAACACAAGATTGTTACAGTCCTGATATTTCCAAATATAACATGCTTCTCTGTTTTCTGTAACATGCTAGGACATCACAAGATCTGAACTACCAGTGGTGAATGTGATGCAATCCACCAAAGCCCTCCTTGGAAGGGCAGTGCTGTTTAATATTTTTTTCTGCATGTTTTTTTCTGTATTGTAGAGGACTCCACAGCCTCTAGGTGGTGGCAGTGTGGAGCAGTTCAGCACACTGGGGATGCGCAACAGTAAAGAGGGGAGAGAGGCTTCAAAGTTATAGCAAAGTACAGGAGGGGTTCTGATAGCAAATGGGATATGGGTGGTTGTAGTATCAGGTGGGTGCTGAAAAGGGTTGGGTGGTGTGAGGGGATGAATGTTGCGAAGGGATGACTGCTGACTAGGATCTGGTGCTCTGTAGGGACGGATGCTAAGAGGGGTGGATGCTGTGTGGAGGTGGATGCTGAGAGGCACTGGGTGCTAAGTGCAGATGACTGCTGGCTGTATATATTCCCAGAAAGCAGTGTAATAACTTCTCAAAAAACCTGCTTCCAGCTCTGAATACTTACTTGCTTAAGACATTCAAATGTGAACACAGATGTACTCTTTATTTATTGTACTACTGTATGGTGGAGGGCTTCTATCGCTCTTTTGCCCACCATATATTAAATGATTGTTGTGGTGAACTACCTACTCATAAGATCCACAACACAAGCTGAGATCCTGCTCCATGCTAATTATAGCCAGTAAGCTTGAAACAGCTGTACATGGACAGGATTCTCAGCTTGTGTAAAACCCAGCCTTGGCTTTGCATTAAAGCTGTGTAATACAGCATTCATAAGCTTAATGGAAGCCATGCATTTGTGGGCACATTTGCATGTTCCAGCTCAGCTACCCAAAATGCAGTGTAACAACTGTTTTTCTTGGAATTCTGAGCTGAAAGCAGGATTATATAACACATATTATAATTCTCAAACTGCGAGTTGTCGCAACGCTTGCGAGCCTTGTGAAGCGAGGCGAGCAGTTGAGGCATTGAAGCCTTCCGATGACAACTTGCAGTTTGACAACTCACCTTGCCCCGGCTTCCCCTGCCCTATTACCGGTGCGCCACCAATGCCCAGAGACCAAACCAACTCCCCCTGCCCTACTGCCTCACCCTCATCCTCCCTTATCCTCCTCCTTCCCCCTCATCCTTCTCCTCCTCCCTCTCACCTTACTATCCGTCGTCACGCCATTAGCATATGATGGTCGGGACACAGCCAGAAGCCGGCGCTCCAGGTTAGTGAGAGCAACAGTAGATGCGCGCTGGATAATAAGGTGAGAGGGGAAAGGGGAAAAAGGAGGATGAGGGGAAGGAGGGAGGAGGAGGATGAGGGGGAGGTGGAGGAGGAGGGGAAGAGGGAGGAGGAGGATGAGGGAAAGGAGGGAGGAGGAGAGAGGGGAGGAGATTCGGGTCATGCGAAATCAGGGGGCTTCACGATGACGTGACGCGAATGTGACATCACGTCATTAGCATATATGCCGGTTGGGACGCATCCAGGAGCCGGTGCTCCAGGGGGGGCGAGAGCAACAGGAGCTAAGCACCGCATAGTAAGGTGAGAGGGGAAAAAGGAAGAAGGAGGAGGATGTGGGGAAGGAGGAGGGAAAGGAGGAGGAGGGGAAGGAGGGAGGAGGAGAATAACGGGGGAAAGCGGGGTAGGAAGAGGGGGGTTAAGAGACACAGGAGAGGGGGGAAAGAGACACAGGGGAGGGAGAATAGTGAAAGACAAAGGGGAGGGAGAAGGGGGGAAGAGAGAAATGAGAGGGAGAGGGCTGAAAAGCGACAAATAGGAGGGGGGAGGAGACAGAGGGGGGGGAGTCAAAGGGGAAGGGAGAGGGGGTAAGAGACACAGAGGTGGGAGTGGGGTAAAAAGAGACAAAGGAGAGGGAGAGAGGGGGAAGAGACACAGGGGAGGGAGAGGGGGGAAGGAGACACAGGGGAGTGAGGTGGGAGAGACACAGGGAAGGGGGAAAGAGACACAGGGGAAGGAGAGGGAGGAAAGAGACACAGGGGACAGGGGAAGAGACACAGGGGGGGGGTCCAGGGGAGGGGGGAAGAGACACAGGAGAGGTAGGGGGAAGAGACACAGGGGGAAAGAGACACAGGGGAGGGGAAAAGAGACACAGGGGAGGGAGATGTGGGAAGGAGACACAGGAGGGGAAAACAGACACATGGGAGGGAGAGGGGGGAAGAGACACAGGGGAGGGAGAGAGGGGGGAAGAGACACATGGGAGGGAGAGTGGGTGGAAGAGACACAGGGGAGGGGGGAAGAAACACATGGGGGAAGAAACACAGGGGAGGGGGAAGAGAAACAGGGGAGGGAGAGGGGGTAAAAACACAGGGGAGGGGGAAATGAGACACAAGGGAGGAAGTAGACAGGGGGAGAGACTCACAATGAGCGCCAAAGGTGCTTAATGCAAGCCACGTGATGGGCACCAAAGGCGCTCACCCCTGGGCTTGCGATGAGCACTGAAGGTGCTCACATTGGGTGGCAAACAGCATTGCCAGCCTTAACATTTTATTGCCGTCATTTTTGACGGGCAAGTCGCAAGTATATATATAATGTGTGTATATATGCATATATGTGTATGTATATATATATATATATTTGTAGTTGGTACCATTCCCTTGGTAGCTGGTGGTGTGACCAAAGCTACGGCTACTTGACCTGGATTTGAGAGCCAAGGGATTAAAAAAAGATGTTGAATGAAGGGAGAGGTGGGAGGGTGAGTAGCAGGTGAGAGAAGCCTATATAGGCGTGAGGGAGAGAGTCCCTCCCACATTGCCAGGTACTCACTTTGATATTTGTAGTCGGGTACCTCTCCCTTGGTAGCTGGTGGTGTGGCCAAAGCTACGGCTTCTTCACCTGGATTGGCAGGCAAAAAAAATGAAGAGTTTATTGCATGAGATGTTTAAAGGGTTATCTGAGTTCAGCATGGGGGTTTGGAATGTACCTAGAGTCGCAGTTTGTTTTCCACTCTCATAGAGTCTTGATAATATGAACGGGGGTCTGGTTTCTAGCACACTAGTCGCAGCTCCTATCCTGAAGGAGTGATCTGAGTAATGGAATGGGATGAGCTTTGTGTGGTTGAGTATTAAGCTGGCTGGAGAGGCTAAGCCGCGGAATGGTACTTGGGTTTGGATTGGAGTGATTGGGCTAGTTGGCGTAAGGTGGTGATTGAGCAACAATTATCTGCTATGTGGTAATATGTGATTATGGTGTTCATCTGGTTTAGGTAGAAAAGATTGTGATGTTGCAAGTGTCATGGTTGAAGAAAATGTCCTGTTTCTTAAGATAGTTAAGTTGGGTTTGGGTGGTGGTCAACTTGCTTGGGTGAATAAAGCTGAAAAAGGCCATTTTAGTGGCTGCTGTGATGGTAAGGGAGGTTGTGCTACCAATAGGGTTAACAGTGAGGCAGGAGATACATTTCCTCAATAGAGTGCTATGGGTGGGGAGTCAGGTCGTTTTTGGGGGTGTTGACTGACGAGAGTGACCCATAAGGTACAATTTAGATGGGATTGCGATAAATTGAATTGTACTCCTGTCAAGTATCTCTGGAGATGGAGATAAGTGCTGCTATGGGCAGCAAAGGTTAGGGAAACAGGGAGAGTTCATGTGGTGGATAGAGGTGAAGTACTTTTATAGTGCCCATCTTCTGTCATATGTTTTCTTGTTGTTGGGTGCTAGTCCTTCGGACATCATTTGTTGAGCTTGTTGTAGCAAAAGGTCCAATGGAGATAGAGTTCAAAGGTCCAATGGAGAGATAGCATGGTCGTGGACAGTGAACTGTGAACCTTGGAGGTATTGATGATGGATCCTGGGGAGAAAATGTAAAGTGCAAAGAGTTGTGTCTCTGACATGCGTGGATGGACAAAATGGATGTCAAAGAACGATGGGCCAGTTGCCAGAGAAGGGACATTGTTGAGGGTTCTGATGACTGGGCACTAGTAAACATAGCATAGGTGAGGTTGCTGGTTGCGAATAGGCAAATGTATTGATTGTACAATAAGGGCTCCAGGAAAGTACCGCCACTCATACAGGGTGTACAGATCTGGTGATGTGACTGTTGGTTAGGTGTTGAGGCCAGCTGCTTATGATTATTTCTACCCGTATATAATATTGAAAAGGAATTTGAATTTGACTGCAACAAGGTATGGGGAAGAATTGGTACAGGATGTAAGTAAACATTATCTTCTGTTCCATCTTATTAAATATTCAGTCCACATGAAGGGGTCCTCAATAGACTGATTGATGAGAGTTACAGCATAGCTGTGGTTCTCAGGGTTGGTAATGTTGGCCAGTAGGTTACTTACATTAGGCCTTTCTTCTGGTAAGATTTTTGTTGCATATTTGGGGTGTCCTAGTTGCGCCTGGAGTTTTTTGATTGTAGTCCGTTTAACGATGCTGGTAGCCCTGTGTAATGGTGGAGGTTATTTGTTGGAAGCCTGGCTTCCATTCTGTATGTGCATAGTATTATGCCAAGGAATTCAACGACGTGGGATGGTCTTTTGTTGTTGCCTTGAGAATATGGAATATGCAAGTTGTCGAATAAGACCACGCGGTTCAGAATCAGATGGTTCAATCAGCAAAAAGTTTTCCAGGTAGTGGATGATGTAAGGGCATATGAATATATTGAGGAGAATCCAAATAATTTCAGATTGTTCTTACATCCGAAGATCAATGTAATAGCAATGTAGTAGTAGTTTTTCCATCTAAATCAGATGAGGTGCCAAAGATGTAAATTGATAGGAAGTAATTTAAAGGCGTCTTTAATATCCTATTTTGATAATCAGCATCTTGGTCCTAAATTATTGATAATTGTAATGGCGTTGTCTACTCTGAAGTATTAGAGAGAGTAGTTCTCTGAAGATATGAGGGACATAATACTAGGGATTGTGAAGCTGAAAAGTAAATAAATAGACATTCTTTTGAAAGTATATTTCCTGGTGGCCACTCAGATAGGATTTTCGCTCCATATGGGATAAGGTGGTAAGATTAATTTCTAAAGAAAGATGCTGATTCACCACCCCAGGCTCCTTCATAGCTGGTAGTAGATTATCACTGCCGAAGAAAGCCTGAGGCAATGTTGCCCATGTTGAAAGCCGTGGAGAAGGAGGAGCACCAAGTGAAACTTAGCCAATCATCTCAACGAAAAAAAAAATTCCTTCCTGACCCCAGATACTGGAGGTTGGATTTCTCCCTGGATCAATACTCTCTCTCTAATTATCAAGGATAACCCTGAATTCCCTTTTTAATTAAAAATAAATCCAGTCCTCTTTTAAAGTTGTCTATCGAGTCGGCTGTCACCACCTCCTCTGGTAGAGAATTCCACAGATTAACCACCCTTACTGTGAAGAACCCTTTTCTTTCTTTAAGGTGGTAACATTTTACTTCTTACCTCAAGGGATGTCTTCTTGTCAATTGAAAACCTCTTGGCACAAAAAACTCCCTTGACAAATCTTTATACTGACCGTGGAATTATTTATATAAGGTAGTCATATCTCCACTTAGACGCCTTTTTTCTAGAGAAAATCAGCTTAATTTGATTAGTCTTTCTTCATAACTTAGCCCCTCCATTCCCCTTATTAGTTTCGTTGCCCTCCTCTGTACCCTTTCCAGCTCTAAAAGGTAATTTTTTATGAAGTGATGCCGACATTTGTACTCCATATTCCAAATGAGGGCGTACTAGAGATTTGTATAGGTGGCAGAATTATATTTGCTTCCCTTGCTTCTATACCCTTCTTAATACATGCTAATATTTTATTTTATTTTTTTTGCAGCTGCTGCTTGGCTTTGATCACTGTTACCTAGGTGGTTGTCCACAAGCACTCTTAAATCCCTTTCAATGTCTGATACACCTAGATTTGCTCCATTAAGATTATAAATTGCATGGCTAATTTCCTTCCCTGATGCATAACTTTACATTTATTCATATTAAATCTTACCTGCCATTTAGATGCCCATTCCTCAATTTTATATAAATCCCTTTGGTGGGAAAGCACATCATTATCTGATTTAATTACCTTGCACAACTTTGTGTCATCAGCGAACATGTAGACTCTACTTTCCAGTCCCACCTCTAAGTCATTAATAAATATGTTAAAAAGGAGAGGACCTAATACTGAACCCTGAGGAACCCCACTTACCACATTAGTCCAATCGGAGTATGTTCCATTTACAACAACCCTTTGCTTCCTGTCTTTTAGCCAGCTCTCATTCTATGAGCAGATATTTACTGCAATTCCTGTATCACTTAAGTTGCACTATAGTCTCCAAATGGGGCACTGTATCAAAAGCCTTTGCAGAGTCCAAAAAGACTACATCCACTGAGTTGCCTTGATCTAGGCTCCTACTAACCTCCTCATAGAAACTAATTAGATTTGTTTGACATGACCTATCCCTCATAAATCTATGTTGAGTGAATCTTTACAAATTAAATATTTACAGCCTTATTAAATTGCGATTCAGTAAATTTAAAAGGGCTCTATTTAAGCACACAGCATATTTTATTTACAGAAGTTTTTAGTTAGTGAAGATCTGGCTTTTGGATAGAAGTTTACTAACTAGGGTGTTGGGAGAGATAAGTGGATAGCTTTGGTAGATTAATTACACTTAGGCCCCCATTCAATTGGCCAAATTGTCATTACTGGAGCCCATAATGAATCCAGTAAAAGTTACTGATATTCAATTGGCTAAATTTTGCTACTTGCAATCCATTTGCGAGTTACAGGATCAAAATCACTGTAGTTATAAAAAACATAACTCCGTTCTATCTACTCCTTTGATGTTTCAAGACCGCAAAAGTTAGCAGTGCTAACCCATTTTCAATTACAACAATTCAACAACCCCGCAATTTCCTTCAAACTCGTAAATGGCAAATGTATCAAAATTTTTTATGAGTACTAGATAGGACTCTTAACACTGTAAAAGGGAATATAAACACACTACTGTACCTTACATACTGGGAAAGCAATGAAAGGCATTAGAATTATAGACCAGTTGATTTATTGATTTTTATGGAATCCCACATTTCTGTATTACGAGTCCGATTGCAGATCAAACGTCTAAACACTAATTGATTGTAGTTTAAACTCCATATTTTATTGACGTCATGATGACGGACTAATTTACTATTGTCTCTTTCTAAATTGTAACTCACAGGCTTGCATAATTGATCATTATCATGTTCTGAGTTACCACTTACGGGTTCATAGTTTACAGTTTTAGGTTTTAGCCCTGCAATTGCGGGCTTGAGTCAATTGAACACAGCCGGAATTGTAAAAATTTCTAACCCGCAGACATGCAACCTATATGAAGGGAATTACAGGCTTGCAATTGTTGGGAGCCTGCATGTATTCAAGTTATTATTACCAAGTTGATCCTTAGAGGGACAGGTTTGAAGAGCTGTGTGTAAGAGAGATATGGATGGCTGAGGTTGAGGTGGTGAAGATGAGTTTGTCTTTGGGCAGAAATAACGGTGTGCAAGGGGGACTGACAGTATTGGCATATTGACGATTTCATCTTGGCAAAGTGCCTGCAAAATACATTTTGGTTAAGAATTGACCAGCTAATGTAATCAAATTGGCTGAGTACTGCTGCCGCTTTTGCTGGGAATGTTTTTTGGTAGTCATAGTAAAAGAATCCTGTGACAGATCCATCTGTATAGTATAAGTATTAAACGTGTATGTACCCCTAGACATGGATATATCCCTTACAATGTCCCCCCATGCATGATATTTATACTCATTTTAATGAGAATCAGGTGATAGACTCAATGTGATGTGTGAGTGGTATGTGAGTTGCATGACCGGTGAGTTATGGGGACAAATATGAAAATGGGATACAGATTAGTACCAGCCCCATCTATGAGCGGGGAGTGACTGGTGCCAGATGTTTGGAGGGCAAAGGTTATCTAACATGCACAGCAGTAGGTCAGACATATAGGCACCAACTATATGGCCTGTCTACAGGGTTTCTCTGCCACAGAACCAGGGGCAGAGAGAGAGAGAAACACATGTTCTTCCTTCTCCTACCTGGGCAAGAATGAATTAGGTTGACGCCCCTAAAGGCGGCCCCGGGGGCGGAGACTAAAAGTACCCACAGATTAGCCCCGTCTGATTAGACAGAGGTAATTAACTGATTGTAAGAGTTACTCCATTGGCCCAGGGGGGATGGGGATTTGGCTAAAGGTAGCCACTCCCTATATTATGTTGTGCAAGGTTTTAAATAAGCTGAACCAATTCAATAAAGTGTTCTTAATTTTCATCACAACTTGAGTAAAGATGTATTATTGACCAAAGGACATGCTGGTAGTAAAGATCGTCAGACTTACTATCCAGGCTGCGCAACGCACACTACCCAAATGCTGGGACATATAGGTCTTTGTACCTTAACAAATCCACGATAGGAGTAAGTAAAATATACGATGAGATAAAGGTAATCATTGAGCTCCTGGCATTTGAGGGGGAAGGTGGTGCAGATAATATCTCAAATTACAAATTCAGTCTTTGTGAGCTTGCAGTTCAGCCTGGGATCCTTGGACTTCACTATAACAAATGCGTCTCCTTGGGAGATGGTCTCATTTTTGGTAAATTAATTTGATAATATCAGGAGCGACACCAAGTTCCCCTCTATGATACCCCTCCTCAGGTGAGCTGGGATAAAATGTGATGGCATCATAGTAGGAGGTGGAGTTGGCTCACCTTGGCTTGTTCCGGGCACAGCTAGAAGCATTGCTGATTTTGGAGCTGTTCTCCAAAGCATTTATTGAGGAGACTATGTCGATTCCGCAGCGCATACTGGGAGATGTAGTTCAGTGGGATCTGTGCATGACGAGAGAGCTGTTCAAGATTGGGTGAGTACCATGGGTGTAGGAACTGGGGGGGGGGGGGCAAGGGGGACATATCCCACCCACTTTTTTGTTGCCTCTGTAATCCTTCTTTCTCTTCCGGAACTAATTGGTGCAATCCTGACAATATGGATACATTTTATTGAAGAAAAAAACTGCTGGCTCATTGTGCATGATTATAGAGGGAGATGCGTGCAGACCCCTTAGCTTGCTCAGTACTCATTGTTTGTTGCTGATTGCTCCACATAAATCTTGTGACATGTTAATCACCACCCCAGTCTATTCCTATACATCAGACAGAAGCAGCTGCAGAGCTCAGGTGAGTCCATATCCCTCTCTGGGTTACTGTCAGGACTCTCATCCTCTGTCAGTGTTTCTCTCACACAAATAAATCTCCCTGTGTGTCAGTCTCTCTCTATGTCCATATGTATGTATGAGGAGAGGGTACTCTTAATTTTGGAGGAGATCTCTTATTGTATGTGCAAGATTGTGTATGGGTGGGCAGATGGAGAGAGAGAGAGTGAGAGAGTGTGGGGGGGAGAGAGATGGGGGGAAGAGAGAGAGAGAGAGAAAACAAGTTGTATTTTAGGAGCCTGGAAGGAAGTTCTTCACAGAGATGTTTTATACTTTGAATTTTTTTTTAGGTAACAGCAGTACACATTTTAAATATATTTATGAAGAATAAGGCATCTGCATCCCTATGAAGGACCTCCTTCCAGAAATCAGCCTGTTGTGCCCCTACAAATATTTTGCTGGCTGTCTATATATATTTATTTAATTTAAATTATCCACACGGCTTGTAGCCAGTTTAAGAAGATGGAGTATGGTATAAGAGGTTGAGAGTTTTAGTTCTTGCATTGTCAAGTAAAATAACTTGATGTCTTCTTATGTTTTAATTCAATCTGTCCTGTAGGAGTATTTAGACTCTGTAGTGTGGTGAAAATTTATTAAAATAAACAGTAAATTAATTGTAACAATATTGTAGTCATTAGTTTTGTTATTGTTCAGTCATGTCCTGCTCTCTGTAACCCTATGGACCAAAGCACGTCAGTCTGTTTGCCACTGCCCCTCTGAGCTTCCTCAAGTTCATGTTCATTGCTTCAATAACCTCATCTATCAATCTCCTCCTCTGTCGTCCCTCGGTAATGTACCTTCAATCTTTCCCACCATCAGAGTCTTCTTATGATATTGCCAAAATATCTGAGCTTTAGCATCATGATCAAACCTTATAGTAAACAGTTTGACTTGATTCCCTGCAGTACTGGTTGATTTTATGCAGTAAATTGGGTTTCTTGCAGTCCAAGCAGGGGTGTAGGAGCCAGAATAATTCTGCAGTTAGGCTCCAACTCATTGCATACACAGGCTGTAAAATAGCTTATTTATACATATATACAAACCTGGAAAAATCTCCTCGTCTCCCCATTTCCTACACCCATGAATCCAAGGGACTCATCTTGTCATCTTATGTTTAACCATATCCAGTTTGCCATGGTTTATAGTTCTAATGTTCCAGGTTCATATACTGAATTGTACTGCTTGCCTATTAGATTAAAAAGACCCAGCATTTTACCTTCACCTAGCCCTCAGACCCTGGAACCAGCCCTGCTCCCACCCATCCCTCAACCTCTCTCTCTTATCTATCTTCCAATCCATTTTTTGCTTTCCTCCATTCTATGCCCCACCCCCCTTAATATAACATCTGAGTAAATTCATTTTTTTTGTAAGCATTACTGGAGTTTCTTCAGTAAATGCTAGACGGAGATTGGCGGAGATATCAGATAAGTCACAAGACTGTTGCGTGTACTCTCAAGCTTTTAGTTTTGCCATTGAAAAGCTCTATATCCAAACTCGGAAGCATTTAATAGTGAAACTTTCCAGGACACATAGAATACATGCTTAACTTGCAAAGGCATTTTGCTTCTGCAATTTTTATCCCCCCAGAATATTTTTGGCTCCTACGCCCCTGGTGAGTACAGTCTCTCTCTGTCTCTTATTCACTCTCTCTGTTTCTTGTTCTCTATATCTCTCTTATTCTCTCTCTCTGTATCTTGTACTCTCTCTAATATTCTCTCTCTCTTTTCCAAGCCACCATGCACCTAGGGAGAGAGAGATAGAGAGAGTGATAGAGAAATAGAAGGAAAGATTGATGATAAAGAGGTAGAGAGAGGGAGAGAGGTGGATAAAAGGAGATACAAAGGATATCTCTCTCCCTCTCTATCCCTCCCTCTCATTCTCTCTCTATCCCTCTCTCTATATCCCTCTTTCTGTCTACCCCCTCTCTCTCTATCACTCTCTCTCTCTATCTCTATACCTGTCTCTCTCTATGGGAATACTTTTATCTATTTGTATGAGCTGCCATGAACATACATCATGATCTAACATGTAATCTGTTTTCTATTTAATTATTGCACGTCATCAAGAAAATGCAGGCACTTCCCAGCATGTGAACAGTGAGCAGAACCAGCACCACCTCATCCTCATCAAGAAAATGCAGGCACTTCCCAACATAAGAATAGTGAGCAAAACCAGCACCACCTCATCCTCGTCAAAATAATAAGTAAGTAAAGTGACAGAAAAAAATATCAAGTAAGTGAGTGGAATCTGTGTCACTGGTCAGGGTCTATACATGTAACATGTTATAAATGGGAGGGGTTTATACTGTTGGGTGGAGTCCATGTAAGGGGAGGAGCCAGGTCTCTGTCACCAGCCACCACTGGTCTAAGGAGGAGAGTGTTTAAGAGATGGTATATAGTGGTGTGAAGGTCTGGAAGAATAGGAATGCGTGGAAGGCTGTATAAGTGGAGGATTATAGACATGCCCAGTGGTGGTCAGAGATGTGAAGAAGAGTTGGAGAAGAAAGTGAAGCTGGGGATCATAAAATGTAAGTTATAAGAGGCAATAAAGTAAAAAGGTAAAGAACAGGTTGATATGGATATCCCAGTGGGATGGTGTAATTACAACTGTGAAGGTTGGTATGGAAAAGAAGAAATAGATCAGATTATCCAATGGAGAAAACTATAATATGAAAGAACTTAGAAGGGCAAATGAGCTGGAACAGGAGGATGTTAGTAAGAAGGTGCAGTAATTGAGTGGTGTAACTGTGAAGGGGACATGTGATAGTGGTGCTTAAATGCAGACACTTTGAGAACAATTATCCTGCCTCTTTAAGCTGGGCTTGCAGAGTCGACAAAAACGCAGGATTCCTATTACAGTTGAGTGCGGCTGTGTATTTAGGCAAGGTTGCTATTGATGCTCAGTGCATCCTCGGACCTTATTGACAAGGCGATAAAAAGTGTGCTGCTGCAGGGGAGCTTCACAGAGGCAGGAGGCAAGAGAGGAGGCAAGAGAGGGGGCTGTAGTGTGCCTCAGACAGGGGGAGGCAAGAGAGGGGGCTGGAGTGTGCTGCAGACAGGGGGAGGCAAGACAGGAGGCAAGAGAGGGGGCTGGAGTGTGCTACAGACAGGGGGAGGCAAGAGAGGGGGCTGGAGTGTGATGCAGACAGGGGGAGGCAAGAGAGGAGGCAAGAAAGGGGCTGGGGTGTGCTGCAGACAGGGGGGCTTCACACAGGCAGGAGGCAAGAGAGGAGGCAAGAGAGGGGGCTATAGTGTGCTGCAGACAGGGGGAGGCAAGAGAGGAGGCAAGAGAGGGAGCTGGAGAGTGCTACAGACAGGGGGAGGCAAGAGAGGGGGCTGGAGTGTGATGGGGGGCTTCACAAAGGTAATAGGCAAAAGAGGGGGAGCAGCTATGGAAAAAGGTATTGGGAAAGGAACAGCTATAGGAAATGGTCTTGGGAAGGGGTCTTAAGGAGGAGAGCTGTTATGGGAAGGGGTCTGAGTGTGATGGTATTGAGGGGGGACCAGAGCAAAAAACATTCTTCAATCCCCCGGGGGACCCCAAATTATTTTGCACCTGAACTCTCCATTCTCAAGCTCTGCAACTAGGACATCAGGTCCTTATTTTAAATGAATGTAATTTTTCTTACTGAAAGGCCTCTTATTTTTCAAAAGCATGGTAGGGCTTTTTGGACTGCAGTGGTCCTTTCATTTAAGCTTATGAAATGTATAGAAACTGTCTGGTTTGTGTCTTACTGCTCCATATGTGCTATCATTTAATATGAAAAGTACACATTTAACTTTGTAAAATCTATTTTTTTAATATTTATTCAAGTACTTTAATACTATAATTATACAACTATTGAAGTAATAAAGCTGAAGCATGTGCTATCAATTAATTTCTCATTATATATAGCAGCCTATATGATATTGTGTAATAATTAGGAGAATAATGACATTCATTTACCAACTTATGGCATGTTGTTATCATTCCCTTAAATTGGTTTTGTAAAAGTCCAATTAAGCATGCAAATAAATCATGCAGTTGTATATGTTTAACTGTAATTATTTATCCTCAGTATTCAAGTCCTAAAAAATACAGAGCATATCTTGGTATTTCAACAAACATTGTTTTTGCGTTTAATATTTAATTGCCATGAAGTGTCATTAATCTTGCAGTAATTTGCAGTATGCTATATGACAGCTACTGTAAGACTCATGGAAATACAAATAAAACATGTAAGTTATTGTAGTGGTAGCAGAGTGAATAGGGCTGAGATGGGGACTTTGAACTGGTATGTTTAATGACACGACTTACTGAGTTGTGTATCGCTAAGATTGTGTTTTGGTTATGGCTTCCAAAGTGAAAGCTTTCACATAGGGTAAGCATAAACATTTAGGTAATCTATAAGATGTGGGTTGATTACAATGCAACAGATAGGCCTTTTGTTACATGAGGCTTTAATAGTCCATCACATTTTCCAGGGTAAATTTTGTATTGGTTGTCTACTTATTTGACACCCTTGTCGTTAAAACACGTCTTTAGACAATGAACAGAATTAAGGGCCAAGACTATTGCTCTCAAGATTCATCTGCAGCTGTTACAGTAACAATAGTTCCATGCTCATAATGCCACTCAGAAAGAAACAATAAGAGACTGGTTGTATTGTGCCAGTCTGCATCTGTTCAGTCTACCACTATAGTAGAGACATGTCATACACCACTATAACTTACCGTACTAAAATATAAGTAAGATTGACAGAAAAATAAATAAATGAAGAGCATGGTGAATTCCCCTCAGTGATCATATGCTGCATTGTGAGCATGAGATGGCAGACATGCAGGCTCAAGTAAAATGCTCTGTGAGCATCTTCACCACCATTTTCATACAATGTGCACCTAAAGGCAAACCAACTATTTAATCTGGTGCTTAGCCAAAGAAACAGCAATCTGTTCCAGCACTGGAGTAAAAACTGTTTGTGTTGGACTTCACACAAATAAGTCTGCAATAACTGTAGCATGAATGCCATCAGGATTGAAGAGTAAATAATGTGTTGAGCCAGGCTAAGGTGACAATATAAGTGTGTGTTAAGACTTTAGTAAAGACTAAAAAAAGGAATAAATGTATGACCAGAAGACCTGGACCGTAAACATGGGCCCATCAATGGCAATTTATTGTGAGAATAGTGTTGTGTGTAATCATTTGAGTGTGTATATGAATGTGCCATTTTTCATTGTTCTTCCTTATATTTTGCATATGTAATCTATATTAAATACTGTGCATTACTGTACACATTTATACATACATATTACTACACAGGAGTGTATACACAAATCGTGTATACTGTGGTTTCTAAAAAAAAACATCTGTAGATTCAGACTGCATGGTAGACAGCAGACCTGTTTCAAATCTTCCCTTTTTTGAAAATTATTGAAAAAGTAGTTGCAGTGCAGCTTGAAATTCACCTCCAAAAGTCTAACCTCTATGATCCATTGCAGTTGGGTTAAGGAAAAGACACATAGAAACAGCCTGGTTCATGTTTTTAATAATCTGTATATATGCTACCACTGGAAGAAATAGTCAGAAAACATGGCCTCAACTACCATTGGTATGCTAATGGCACACCACACAATTGTATCTGTTCTGCTCCAGACCATACTACCTTTGCCTCTAATAGATGTCTAGAGGAACTCATAGATTGGATGAGTAGAGACTGAACTCAAAAAAGACAAAGGTACCTCTGGTGGTCCTCATTGGATGACAACAGCTTCCTTGTACCAAAAAGGATGGGCCTTCAGCTTGAGGACTCCCAAAGTTTGAAACCTGAACAAGTATGCTTCTGGCTACTGCAACTGCCTTTATCTAGGACTGTGAAATAAAGAGCTACATTGCTGCACCAAGGATATTTACAGATAGCTGCACTGAGCTTATTAACAAACCAACCTTATTCCTGCCACATAACACCTGCCCTCTGTGCCATACACTGGTTCCAGTGAAAGACTGAATATATGTTAAGCTTGGTCTGCTGACACACAAAGCTCTACATGACGAATGCCCCAACTACCTGAAGAAGCTCATCACTTCTTATGTTCCAACTAATGCTCTGAGATGTGCAGATGAAAATTCTATTAACCATTTCCAGAATCTCTACACAAATGTCAGGGTCCCAAACTTTTATGAGTGCAGAATCTGGAATTCTCTACCACACTCAATCAAAGAGGCCCCTAACTTGGACACTTTCAATAAACAACTACTTGCAAATATCAGCTTGGTGAATGACTCCTGATGATGTTAAATAAACATAATTTCCAAATAATATATGTTTTTACATTTTGCTTGTAGCCTATTTTACTTTGTAAGCCTTCTATCTTTCTCTTTGCTTATTACTCAGATTCTGGCTTTGTCTACTGCCTACGTCTGCTATGGTACTTCTGCCTTGATGAAAATACTAACAGCACTTACCAATCCCTTTGATAATGTTACATTTTCTGTCTGTCCTAACCTTAACTTTTAACTGGTATATATCTTTATATATATATATATACTAGCGAATTGCCCGTCAAAAAATGACGGCAATGAAATAGTAAGGTAGCTAAATTAGTAAATGAATATATTGTACCTATTTTGAAGCATTGTGATGAAGAGCTTGCAATCTGTGTTGATGCTGCTGCAGCATTAGTGGTGTGGAGCTGCTGTATAAGCATGCTGAATGTGTGCAGTGTAACACTGTGCGTGCGCGAGACCAAACCTTTAGCGTAGTCGTGTACTTCCGCATTGGTGTAAAATGGCGAGTAATGTGTAGTATAGGTCTGTATCGGAATATCCGTAGGTGTTTTGTGGTGTTTTGCGAGTTTCTTGTGGTGTTTTGCGAGTTTAGAGTGCTGTAGCCTCGTTTTCGTTTTGTTCGGCGGCCATTTTTTCTCTCGCTTCGTTTTTTTTTTAGTCTCTAAACTGTTTTATTTCGAGTAAAATCGAGGTGTAAGTTGCATTTTTGAGGTCCTGGGTGCTCCCTCTTGGTGTAGGTAAGTTTTTTATGTATGTGCTGTGTGTATGTATTGTGTTTTAAATGTTTGTATGTCGGCGTGTTGCGTCCGATGTTTGCGAGGTCGTAATGTGTGGTAACGTGTTTCGTACGTTGTTTGCGTGCCTCGTAAAATTTAGCGAGTGTCGTAATTTGTGTGTCGTGTTTTTGGAGTAGCGACGTGAATTTTGCGAGGGTTTGAGGCCCTTGCCCAGTGACCTCGCCAGCAACTGAGTCCCTCGCTTCGCGAGGGGCCTCAGTTGCTGGCATGGAGCGCCTTCGGCGCTCCATGCCAGCAACTGAGACCCGTGCCCAGTGACCTCGCCAGCAACTGAGGCCCTCGCTTCGCGAGGGGCCTCAGTTGCTGGCATGGAGCGCCTTCGGCGCTCCATGCCAGCAACTGAGACCCGTGCCCAGTGACCTCGCCAGCAACTGAGGCCCTCGCTTCGCGAGGGGCCTCAGTTGCTGGCATGGAGCGCCTTTGGCGCTCCATGCCAGCAACTGAGGCCCTTGCCCAGTGACCTCGCTACGCGAGGGCCGCGGCTCGCTGCGCGAGCCGCGGCCCTCGCTTCGCGAGGCCCGCGGCTCGCTACGCGAGGGCCGCGGCTCGCTTCGCGAGCCCGCAAGCGTGAGCAACGACTCGTACGCTCACAACTATATATGTGATATATATGCCTTATAACTTTGTTAATGCTTATATATTATTTGATGCTAGCAGTGTTTAATTCCACACTACTATTCCATATCCTACCATGGATATGTTGAAGTGTCTTTGGAGATGATCAGTGTTGAAAAAACTAAAATCCAAAGTACAGGTAAGTTAAAAAGATTATATGAGGTTGTAAAGGATAGTTTAACAACAAATTAACTGTTTAGCCAGTGAATAACTTACCATCAGCAGTGCATTCACAGCAATTAATTCAGTGTTTTATAGTTCCGTCAAAATACCAATTTTCAAACTATTGTGATTTCTCCTTAATTATTCATTTTGTAAGTGTTGAGATATACAGAAAATGTTTTTTTTTATGAGAATATCTAAATAAGGAAATTCTACTCAATCTGTTCAGTTTGCAATGTATTAGGTTAAATAAGCTTTGTGTGCAGCAATTAAGTGCAGGTGGATAATTTAAGTAATATTCAGAATGTTTGATGGAAGTTACCTTTTAAATATTTTGCCCTGTACTTCTCTGTTTTATTCAAATAATTCCATTCAACAGTACCTTTTTCAAATTGTGATTAAGTGACCACTGCAATATTCTAACAGAAGTTAGATGTTTTAATTAGGCATTGATCATCAGCATATTTAATACTTACTGATTAAAAAAAAAAAGAACATTCAATATTAAATATACTTTTATAGCCCAGACAGAGCTGCTGCTCTTCTCCCCACTACAAGGTCACTGGTAGAAGTTGTTTTTGTCTAGCAGACAGTGCTAAATTTGCAGGAGTAAAATTACACAAATACAATTTTTCCTTCATTGGCTGGAGACCTGCTGTACTGTAGTGTTTTCACTTGGCAACAAGCCTTTGCTGTGAGGACAGTCTAGGAATAACTGATTGGGGTCTTATCCAATAAGATTACTTTTTTCTCTCAATCAGTTTTATTAAGTAAAGGCAAATTTAAAACAAAAATTGTACAAATTTATGTAGATAGCAAACATATATGTACATGTTTATAGAGAATATGGATTGTCAATAGAAAAAATATTGCTACTTATCTACAGTTTCAATTATTGTGACTGGTACTTATCACTTCTGTATTATAAACCTTTACATGGATTTTCTATTTTTAAGCTTAAATAATTCTTCATTATTAAGTTAACTACTAATATAAAGTGTTGGGGTGGAGTTAATATAGTTGTCTCTTGTCTCAGCATCAAATAGAGGTAAACAGTCAATTATGTACACAACTCACCCATGTCCAACACCTCTGGCTCCTGGTCCAGTCCAACCGACCTGGCAGTAGATCCTTTCCGGGCCATGTAATGGCCTATGAGAATTTCTGACTAAGTCAATGCTATGCTATAAGGAGAGTCTAGCCATTGGTTCCAAGTATTATGGAAATTAGGGAGAGAGTCCTCCAGAATGTGGGATAGTCTTTCATTAATTAGGATATAGTTAATTTGTTTATAACTGCTTGGATATGAAGAGAGGTTGATTTCCATTGACAAGCAATATGTATTTTTGTAGCTAACATTATAAATTGAAATAGTTTATTTTGAAATGTAGTGAGATAAATAATTTGGTAACTGATAACTTGGCATTTGGGGTAATCAGGATATCAAATATATCTGAGGCCATTGTATAAACTTCTTGCCATATGCGAGAGGCATTGGGAACATGTCCACCAAATTTGGAAAGAACGTTCCAACTTCCCCACATAAATAAGATTACTTTTAAATCTGTCTCTCAGCCAATGCACCTTCGCCCCTTGATGGGTAAGTGAAGACTGATATGATAGTCTTTTGAAAGTTAATTTAATATTGTATGTTTGTTAATATAAATCATAAATATAAATTTTATTAATGGTCAATGAATAATTAAAATAGCAATCTCCTCTTGTAAGGGCATTACAGTTGTCAAATATAGTAGCAAACAACAAACTGATAATCATTCACCATTTTAAAAGAGAGCTAAAAAATATATGGTTATCATACTACAAAAGAAAAGTATATCACTATAACCATGACAAAGGGTAACATTTTATAGCGTAGTCCAACTGACCACAAATCGGAAAAGTGATAACAATACAAATAAAATGCTAATAAATTCCATAGGGGGGAAGTTTCATGATTATGTGGTAATTACTAGCCTAGAGCTTTACAAATGCATTCTATTTATTCTTAATGTCACAGTATACATAAATGTACTTTATTGCTTGTGAAAGTATTGACATGTACATTTATTAAGGTTGTAAGCAAAAAAATATATGTTTAGATAGACCATATTTAAAATTGTTTCCAATCACTTAAATATTTTGGTGTTACTTAATGTTACTCATGAAATAACTCTAATACAGTACATTTCACAAAAGGAAATTTCCTTTATTAAGTCACAGTTGTAAATTTCCACCTTCCAAAACCATACATTTTCATTAAATGTTTAATGGTTTATAACTGTAATTATTCTTGTGTGCCAACATTAAACTTTAAAAAGTTTAATTTGGAGACTATTTGAGAAACTCATCTTTTTTACAGCCTCATAAATAGATCTTGATGAAATGAGCAGGAGCTCAATGCCTGGCCATGATGCATACAGAATAAGCTACTCCTAAATGGGGAGATTTCAACATAGATTAATTATATTTAGATTTCAATCCACAACTACCACCCTCTTTTATATATGACATCAGTGAAAAGGTTATTTTCAACAGACATATTTTATTACTTAAAAATGATTTAGAACATATGTGCTCATTTGTAGAAATACAAAATTAAAATATTTGCATTTACATGAACCCTGAAATAGCTTATAGATTTCTCCCAGTTTCAATACCTGGATTTATTACTTAATTATGTTTTTCAACATTGTAAAATATTATATAGATTTTTAGAACATGTTTTCCATGAGCATGCAGAATTTAGATTTTCTGTGACAATTTACTGCAAGTGAAAACACTTAGAAAGCTCATTATTATGTATATATGCCTGTAGAGTAATGCTTTAAAAGATAAAAAGAAGGTTTGCATTTGACCATGAAGTATGATGCTATTATTTCATAACATATTTAATCTTAAGCAAGATCAGTGCATTTCTTTATTTGCTCAGCAAATTATATGGCAGTTTCTTTCATCTTTAAAAATCTTTAAAAAACTTTAAAAAGCAGTCGAACATTGAATTACATTTTAAATAGTGTTTGGGAAAAGATCTGCAAAATGGCATACTATAAATATGATTTTTCAGTTATCCTTCAGCATTTAGAAAATAAGTGAAAGGAGCATTTTTAGGCACTTAGGTGTCAAGGATTTGTGTACCTACTAATCATCTGTTTTTATATCCAGATATAAATCTCTAAAAAGACTCCTACTGATTTTGAATTCAAGTTTACAATAAAAGAAAATCTTTTTTATAAAATAAATGTTAACATAATCTAACCAAACAGTACAGATTTTATTAAAAGTTCTTTATGCTTGCATACATGTTTAGTACTTTAGGACTTTAGTGGAATAGCAAGAAGGACTTTACTAGTACATGCACAAAAACAGCATAATGCAAACTGTAATTTCTTAAATCCTTAAAATAAGAGACAAACAGCCCTAATAAATTCCCCCAACCTTAAAACTTGTAGCCCGTAAAGGAGCCCGCTAGACTTACTGCTACCCGCAAACGATCTGTGGGTTACAGGAGGCAAAACCCTACGGGCTGTCGAAATCGGAACTCCATTGCCACCAAGCATTTGATCTGTTAAGCCCATAAATTGTACGTTCGCAAATCACTATTAAATTGCTACAAATCCACTGGCGTTCAAACGCGTAAACGGCAAATTGAGCCTAAAAGCCTATGGGTACTAGAGAGGACCCGCAAGGAGGTTAAAGTCCTATCCGTAATACTGCTAATATAAACACAATATTGTATTTTAAATTAAAGGGAAAGCGATGTTAGGTATCAAAATTAATAGCACAACATTCTCAAGCTTTCAAATCTGCGATATAAGATACTTTTTCATATTTTTTATTTCCATGTTATATCATTCACAGCAATCGATGTGTTAATGCATATAATGGAACTCGCACTACTATTATATAATATTTTTGATTTATTAATATTGCATTATTTCTGGAATGTCGGTCAGATCGTAACTCATACTTCAAACCTGTAAGGGATTGAAATCTAACCTCCATTTTTCAGTGACGTAATGATGACGATCTCTTTTACCATTGACTCCATCAACACCCGTAACTATATGTTTGACTAATTGATCATGTTCATGGCCGCACATGCAAGAATGGTTTATGGTTTGAATGCCGGTCATGTCTATTGCGGGTTTGGCTAATTTTATCACTCTGTAACTCAGCAGAATTTCAAGCCCGCAGGCTTTGCGGGGGTACCGGTGCCGCTAAGGGGCTTCTAATTTAATATGGCCAAAATTTGTACTCATCAAATGGCAGATTAACACTTTATCCATCATCATGAAGCGTAACAAAATTCTCAAGATAGAGCCACACAAACCATATTTGAAGGTCTTAAAATACCATCATAGTTCAAGCATGTTTGGGTAACTGGCAACAAATGAACAGCATTAGCTGCTGTATAAGCTTTAAAATAAAACATTTTGTTGTTGAGAAAAGTAGATTTTTGAGACTCTGAGACTCTATGTATAAAAGATTACATTATGTCTGATTTTCATTCCATCCTGATAGCTGGAGTCAGACAAGGAAGAGGTGACAGAGATTTGTTATATAATTGGATATTATTGAGTTTGATACTTAACCCAATTCCCTGCACATGTGAGATTTGCAACAATAAATGCAAGTCCTGCTCCACCAGAAATATAAACACCCACCCCCCCCCCTACCCGCACACAACCCTCACCAAAGTATCATAAATGCCACCAGGGACCAGTAGAGATATCAACATTTATTTAGATTTAATTAAAAACTAGCTTAATGACTTTTATGTTGCATAATTATGTTGTTAGTCAGGTTTTTTTTTAAGGTTCCATTATTCATTTTTTTCAGGAAAATTTTCCTGGAAATATACGGGCATAGTAGAACATATCTTAAATATTTTTTAAGTGGGTATATATTTTTTTAAGTACGAACACAAGTGTACTCAGTGCTCTGGCTACTGTTTTGATAAATGTTGGCCTATATTAATCCATCTCTAACCAAAGCTGCAGAATTTTGTCTCTAGTTATACACAGGGGGAAAAGATCCCTTTAGTATCTTTATCAACTTTATATATAGTTCCCTTCTCTCGAGTGATAAACAAATAATATTTTTTTAACAAAACCATGGGCCAGATTCAATTGCAAGCCCACAACTCGATCATTGTAGGCTGTATGTCTGCAGGTGTGTTGCTGGCTCCTGTTCATCTCCGAATCCGGAGCTATTCAATTGCTCCAGGCCCCAAGTTACTGACCCAAAGCTGACTCCGTAAACCATTGGTTCGTAGCAGTTCAGGGCGGGAACATGAGCAATTAAGCAAGCCCGTAACCTTGCATTTCGATTCAGCCAATAGAAAATGAGACATTATTACGGCAGTAAAACATGGAGGTTACATGTCAATCAATTAGGTTCGGAGGACTGTATGTGATCAGACACGCAAACCCGCAAAACAAAGAATTCTGAAAATGAATGTCAATACTGTTCTAGTCCATATGGGTGGCCTGATATGTATTAACTCATTGATATCCAAGATCGATTTAACCCTGAAATTAATCATAAAAATAAATGCTATATACTGCCGATTTGCGTGCTTGAGAATGTTGTGCAATTCATTCTAATGTCTTTCATTGCTTTCCCAGCTATTAACAGGGCAGTATTGATTTTTTATTTGCATTTACAGTTCTATGGACAGGTGTTTATCCCCCTTGCAAATCCTCTCTAGCACTCTTAGGATTTTCTCCTTCTTTTGCCATTTACGGGTGTGAAAACATTTACTGGCTTGGGGAAATTGAGCAATTGAATAGCGATTTGCGATTTTAGCCATCGTAACTCTTGCGAAAGTGAAAAATCAAAGGCTTCGGGAGGCTGTAAAAGTTACGGGCTTAACCATCACAATTCTTTCTAGGTCGTAACTCGTAACCCTCAAAAAGACGCTTAGGGGCTACTAGATCGAGTGAGAACGCAGTTGAATCGGGCTCTATGTTTTCTATATACAACACAGGCTACATTCTCAGATATGGTGGCACCACTTTAACAATGCATTTATGGACTATAAATAAAGATAATTATATTTTACACAGGTAGATTATGGTTTTATTATTTTAATATGCTTAATGTTTGTGCTTTATATTCTCCTCCATTTTTTACTCTAACTTTTTTATGAGCTAGGTTTCTAAAAGAAAATACACTGAGTAGTCTAGGAAACAAATGCAGCTTTTTCCAGGCCTGCAGTATCATGATAAATGTATTTCTGGAAAATGCCATATCAATTTCTAATTTGCTGAACCTGCAAAATCCTTCTTTAAACTAATTGACTGACTTTTAAAGTCTTCTAGTTTTTGCTGATATGGCACTTTTTGAAGCAGGCTTCATTCTACCAGTGATTTACTCAGTCTAGTATATTTAGGTATATACACGAGAAATGTTCAAGTAAATTTGTATCATTTATTTGACCAACAGGAAAAATGGAATGAGCTGAGTGTCAATTTAAAAATGTGCTTTGCTTTATCAGGTAAGAGAACTGTAGAATCACTACATGTAACTGATCCTAGTGTCATACAACAAACTTTTAACATGTGGAGCCATGAACTGCCTACCAGTCCAGGAAACAATGAACATAATTACGATGAAGGGTATGACAGCAATGAAGTCAGTCAGCATGCTGGCATTCCATTCATCCTAGCACCGTTTTTCCATGTTAGTGATACCTTATGAAAGCTTCCACCATGATCATCACTGATAGCACCAAGGTTTTCTGTGAAGAAGTCCAAATGGGAGTCTATGAAATTGATTTTTAGTGACATAGTACACCCTATTTCGTTGTAGGACTTGAGAAGCTCTCTGACCAGTTCTTAGTAGTTTTCTCAATTGTAGCTTCCCAAATAAAAGTTCTTAAGGTCTTTTTAAATGTAGCTCCTCCCAATTCATTCAACTGCCTTTTAAAATGTTCATTACTCATCAATTGCCTTTCTTCTGACCCCACAAATATTCCTGCTTTTATTTTAGCCTTAATTATACTTAAGTGTCCACATGTGCTTTCCATCATTAGACAGTAAGTAACAAAGCATGTGGAAGGAGAATCTTTTTAATTAATGCAGGATTCACTGAGTAATGATCAACAGAATTTAGGGGTTTCCGTGTGTGGCTTCTGCACTTGAATTACTAATAAACCTTTTACTACACACTGGCAATGAACAATAATTAGAAGCAGGTATATAGTAAATCACAGTGTATATGTCTAATGTATCTGTTTGTCTGTTTTAACTCCTGAAGTGTCAAGTTGAAGCTGCTAACTATACATTTGGAGTCCCAAGTCCAAATGCTTCAAAATCTTATTTTTGTTAATTCTTTCAGTTGTGTCCAATTCTCAGTGACCATATGTAATGCAGCACCGGCACATTTGTCTGTATTTCTGATTGCACTTATCCATATGGTTTTCTGGTTAAAGATACTGGAGTTTTTTCCAGATACTTTTCCAGTGAAGCACAATTTGTCTGACCTCTCTGCTATGACCTACCCATCTTTGGTGACCCTACATGGTATATAGCTCACGGTTTCATTGAGGTACACAAGCCCCTTCACCATAAAAAGGTTGCATTCCAGAAGGAATGTTTTTTTTTATTAGATTATATAAATAATAAAATTGAACCTGTATATTAAAGCAAAGGTATATAGTTGTGGTTAGCTATGGAGTTTCTTATCAAAGGGCATCAAAGGCTATACAAACAATGCCTAAATATTTAGGTTAATTCTTAAATAATTTCAAAATTGTTGACCAATTCATTACAACATTTTTCATTACTGGAATTAAGTGATTCATTTTGTGATCCTTCTATTGCCCAAATCATAAATGTATACACACTTAAATTCACTCTTACTATTGCTGCATATTCTATTAGCTTTTCTCATTCTGATTACGAGTTACCGGCCCACAATCACTATGAGCCAGTCAAAGATGCAAATTGGGGCTTAAAACTCTATTGGTTTTAGCACATCTCGAACATTATGAGCGCTAAATAATTAGAGTTACACAAATTCAATATTCTAATCGACCTTTGGGTCTATCTTGCAAATTAAGTCTGATCCTCAACTTGAAAGAGTATCAAGTTTCTGTCAAAAATATTACGAGTACTAAATAGGACTCACAAGGGCTTTTTCCAACACTTATTATAGCTGTAGCAGCAATTAAACACAAAATACTGTACTAAGCATGAGAAGGCATTGGAATACATTAGAATTAATTGCAGGACAGTCTCAAATCCACAAATACGCAATTAGAAAATATAATTTTTAACTGTCATTTCTGAGTAATATCGATCCTGGTACTCAAGGGGTTAATACATATCATGACACCCACATGGACTAGAACAGATGCTCTAATGCATTTTATAGAGTGCTAGAGAGCTTGATTCCAAGCTCGATCAGCAAATATTATTTATTGGCTCTCATTAATTCATAGCCTCCGATTGCAGGTTACGAGTAACTTCAACGTTTTACTGACACCATGATGACAAATTAATTTACTATTGGCTGTATCTAAGAAGCAAATTATGGGCTTGCTTAAAATATTGCCAGATCACCTGCAGCTAAATTATGAATAGAATAGGAACCATTGTATTTAGTCGCAATGTTTTTTTTCTATCTTTGCTGTTGTGTTCACAAAGAAAGCAACAGTAAATTGTATACTCAAACAGTAGATCAAATAACAAAGTGATCACTTTTTGATCCCCACAAATATGCCAAGAATACTTTTCATACTGGATACTGGTATGAAGGGTGTAGGTTAGAGAGACAGATTAAACAAATGTAAACTATTTTCTTATAACTTGATCAAATAGGATATGTTTTACTAATTTGGGGTGCTAAATTCAAATATGGTGATGAAAATCATGCAGCACTTACTAGTTTTTATTATAGGCCTTATTCCTATAAAATATGGGAATTCGAAAACTGAAATTATATTATGATTGTTGTCATAAAGTTGTATTTACAGACTATTTCAAAGTTATTCTAGCAAAACTGTTCATTAGTAACCATCAAAAGCAGTAAAAGAAAAAGTAGTAAATCCTTGTTTACATTTGCAAGATATTTTTTTCTTTTATTTGCTGAGGAGTCTTCTTTCTGCAGAGACCACATAGATCACATCTGCCTTGGTATCTCTCCTACATGGTCCAGATATCCCCCTGCTCATCACTGACTGCTACTAGATTCTTGGGAAAGTAGTCAAGATTTAAATGGAAAAGATGTATCATCATAAAGCAAAGAATGTTGTAGTTCTTCAGGAAATCTTGAATGAGCTGACAGTAGTTTACCTCTTGATAATTCCCAGAAAACCCTTGAACACAAAAGTGGATGATTTCCGTGAGATTCTCTCCTTCAACTGAAATCTTTCTTCAAAGTCAGTATTGATGGAGTTCAGAGGGGCTGTGATTGACAGATGTGCTCGGCGTGCTGCGGTACTTTGAGAGTCGGACACAACTGAACGACTAAACAACAACAAACATAAACATGTGACATGCTGACCAGAATTAAAAAATGCAGCTAATATAGTTTATATTACACAAACCTTGTAAACCAGTAATGATTATTACTTTTTATTTATAAAGCTCCAGCATTAGAATAGTATAGTGTGTACAATTAGCAAATTACAAAAGACAAATTTTAAGGTAAGTAGAAATACAAGTACAGATGCATTACAATGCAAATGCAAGATGAATGGATCAGCAAATAGCAGACAGAGTTGGTGCAACAGAGTTGGTGCAACAATTTTGAGGTTCCTACTCAGAAGAGCTTACAATTTAGACGTTAAGGGTGGGTTGTGTGACAGTAGAGAGACAGATACAAGATGACAGTGATCAAGCTGGTAGGCTGATGCAAGTGGATGTGGTTGTTTGTTATAAGGTAGATTGTGTGTAAGCGATTTGGTATGCAATTATTGCCTTTTAAGGCTGAAGGTCATTCATTTGCTTAATCAGATGCATTGTTAATGAGTTTTTGGAGGAAGATAGTCTGACAGACTGAGGCAAGGAGTTCCACAGAGTAGGTGGAGCTCATGAAAAGTCATAAAGGCAGGAGTGAGACGATGCAACAAGATAATTTTATTTTGGAGGTTATGGGAATCTAGTGACTCAAAGTGTTCATTACAGTTTGGAGTGGAGACAGGTTATGGGGGAGGCAAATAAGGAGCGAGTTTCAGTAGTCGAGGCTAGATGTGTCTTAGATAGTGATATATTTTGGAGATTTTTTTTTAACAGATGAGTACTTATTTCCTTTGTGTATTACTCACCATAGCTACAAAAATAACTTATTGTGAAGTGTACATGGAATGATTTTTGTCATCCTACAGTAAAACAATTTAGCTATAATAGCTAGACGAGGGAAAACTGTGGTGTGATCATGAAAAAGATAGAATTCCACTTTCATTGTTTTGTTTAATTACAATATATTAATTATGAGATGATAGATGTTAAAGAGTCAATAAACAAGCTCCATTAAACATGGTTTGTGCTGGATTTCAAATGACTCCATTACAGGATTTACATCATTATATTATTTCAGTAGTAACAAAGAAAATTGGTGGTTAAGAATATAACATATTTTGGCACCCACTTTCAGAATTCCATCATTTAAATCTTGTAACTAAAAGTCCCATTTGATTTTCAGACAAGTTTAGATCACGGACTAGGTAAGACCAGACCGAGTTAACAACTGAAAATCATAGGATGGAAAACTAACTTTTAAGCATCAAGTTTCTGGCAACTCTGGTATAGGGAGCCCTGGACTGTGGGGTACAAATTTCATTGCTGGTGATAAAGTTGGAAATTGAACAACATGCTTAGACATAAAAGTAATAACGTTAATGTAAGGTAATACATGTTAATTAAACAAAAAATACCTGTAGAATGGTCCTTAGGTTCTCTTCACAACATTGGGTTTATAAAAGGCATGTGATGGGGGGGATAATTTTAACCAGTCAGTAAGTAACCTTACACATATTATGCATAATTTATCTTGATCACATATTTTGCAACCAAAATAAAGCTTATTTGCTAAAAATAGATGTAAAAATAGATGTAAAATGTTCATATTTGAATCACTGGCACATGTTTATAGGCATACTGGCTGTACAACACAAGTTTTTAAAACACAAAACACTTTAAAGAAAAAAATTAGAAACACTTATGAATTTAACATAATTCAGTTTGACACTCAAGTGATAGAATATTATAAGCTTAAAATCAGACTTTGTGAATGTCTAAACTTGTATACACTTTTCTTTTATCTGTCTAGGCTAGTTAAATGATTTAAACATTAAAATGATCACAAAGGTTTCTTCTTCCATTAGAAGTAGTCTTTGAAGTTTTGATAGCACTGTACCCAACCACAAATATTTTTGGAGACTTTATTTCTAGAATAGTGTTGCTTTGCAGACTTTATTTCTAGAACAGTGTTACCCTAATGAATTAAGCCAAGGAACCCTTTTGGGGTCCGGAAGTATTGATGAGAACTCAGTGTCGCAAAATGACTTCCTTGAAACTCACTACTCTCTAATGAAGACCCTGTTTGGCTCCAAGACCTTACATAGTTACATAGTTACATAGTAATTAAGGTTGAAAAAAGACTTTCAGTCCATAAAGTTCAACCTTTTAAGACCTCCTCTAATCTGCAATATGCCGATTAAATATTAATTCATTAGTTGTTAATTAATCATTAATCAATGATTTAATTATTTTTTTATTTTTTTATTTTTAATTATTAATTAATCTAGAGGAAGGCAAACAGAAAAAAAAACAAGTGAGACTTAGCCAATCGTCTCAAAGAAAAAAAAAATCCTTCATGACCCCAGATACTGGCAATTGGATTTCTCCCTGGATCAATACTGTCTCTCTAATTATCCATGATAACCCTAAATTCCCTTTTTAATTAGAAATAAATCCGCTGTCACCACCTCCTCCAGATTAACCACCCTTACTGTAAAGGACCCTTTTCTTTCGTTAAAGTGGAAACATTTTACTTCTTATCTCAAGGGATGTCCTCTTGTTAATTGAAAACCTCTTGGCACAAAAAGCTCCCTTTATACTGACTCTGGATGTATTTATATAAGGTAATCATATCTCCTCTTAGACGCCTTTTTTCTAGAGAAAATACGTGTCATTTGGTTAGTCTTTCTTCATAACTTAGCCCCTCCATTCCCCTTATTAGTTTTGTTACCCTCCTCTGTACCTTTTCCAGCTCTAAAATAACCTTTTTATGAAGTGGTGCCCAAAATTGTACTCCATATCCCATATGAGGGTGTACTAGAGATTTGTATAGTGGCACAATTATATTTGCTTCCCTTGCTTCTATACCCTTCTTAATACATGCTAATATTTTATTTGCCTTTGCAGCTGCTGCTTGGCTTTGAGCACTGTTACCTAGGGGGTTGTCCACAAGCACTCCCAAATCCTTTTCAGTATCTGATACACCTAGATTTGCTCCATTAAGATTATACATTGCATGGCTATTTTTCCTTCCCAGATGCATAACTTTACATTTATTCCTATTAAATCTCATCTGCCATTTAGATGCCCATTCCTCAATTTTATGTAAATCCCCTTGGAGGGAAAGCACATCATTATCTGATTTAATTACCTTGCACAACTTTGTATCATCAAGAACATGGAGAAATCACACACCAATCCTACCTCTAAGTCATTAATAAATATGTTAAAAAGGAGAGGACCTAATACTGAACCCTGAGGAACCCCACTTACCACATTAGTCCAATCAGAGTATGTTCCATTTACAACAACCCTTTGCTTTCTGTCTTTTAGCCAGCTCTCAATCCATGAGCAGATATTTACTGCAATTCATGTATCTATTAGCTTGCACAATAGTCTCCCATGTGGGGCACTCTATCAAAAGCCTTTGCAAAATCCAAAAAGACTACATCCACTGAGTTGCCTTGATCCAGGTTCCTACTAACCTCCTCATAGAAAATAATTTGATTTGTTTGACATGACCTATCCCTCATAAATCCATGTTGACTCCTACTTATAATCCTGTTCAAATAAACATATTCTTGTATATTATCCCTTATTAACCCTTCTAAAAGCTTCCCCAATACAGAAGTGAGGCTCACTGGTCTATAATTCCCTGGATTTGCTCTTGCTCCCTTTTTAAATATAGGTATCACATCTGCTTTTCTCCAGTCATCTGGTAGAGACCCTGTGTTGAGTAAATCTTGAAAAATTAAATATAATGGTTTGGCTATTACAGAACCCAGTTCCCTCCGTACCGGTGGATGTATTCCATCAGGACCCGGGGCTTTATTAACATATATTTTTTCCAACCTCTTTTGGATTACTTCCTGTGCTAACCAATTATTTGGCAATGGTAGTGTAGCCACATTATGTTGCAGTGTCCCAAAAACTGGTACCTCCCCTGTGTATACAGAAGAAAAGAACCTACTTAGCTCACCTGTCGTTTCCTGGTCACTAATTTTCAGATGGCCTGTGTCACATTGTAATGTTCCAATCGTTTCCTTGGTCACCTTCCTTCCATTAACAAACTTAAAAAATATTTTAGGGTTAGTCTTACTCTCCTTTGCAATTAATTTTTAATTTTCTATTTTAGCCAGTCTAATAGAGCTTTTGCAAGCCTTGTTGATTTCCTTGTACTCCCGTAAAACAGTCTCTGGCCCCTCTTGTTTGTATAACTTAAATGCCTGTTTTTTTACTCTGTATCTTGATCTGTAAATCATTGTTAAGCCACATTGAATATGATTTACTCCTTTTACTTTTATTCCCACATGGTATATGCCGATGTGTATGTATATTTAGTAACGATTTAAATGTTGTCCATTTATGTTCAGTATTTTTACCTATCTGTTCTCTATCCCAATCTATACTTTGTATTGCTGCCCTTAGACCGTTAAAATATGCCCTTTTAATATTAAGAGTTTTTGTTGGCCCCTTAAAAAATTTTTTTTTTTATTCAATCTCAAATGAGACTGTGTTGTGATCACTGTTTCCCAAGGGTTGCACTATTCCAACGTTTGATACTATATCAATATTATTTGTGATTACTATTTCCAAGATGGCTTCATTTCTAGTAGGCTCTTGTATAACCTGGGCCAGATAATGATGTCTGAGTGTACTCAAGAACCTGCTCCCCTTAGCTGAACTGCTGGTCTCATTTATCCAGTTTATTTCAGGGTAATTAAAATCTCCCATTATTAGAACTTGCCCATGCTTAGCTGTATTTCCAATCTGTAACAATAATTGTATTTCCTCACTTTCAGCTATATTTGGGGGTTTATAGCATACTCCTACTAATATTCTTTTGGAATTTGCTGCTCCGCTACATTCTCGGGTACACAAAAAGAAACATTATTGGGCACTTCCTGGTCACACACAATGGAAAAGCAAAATGTAAACACTGCTCCAGAAAAATGGTGGACAACTTGGTCCAGAATTTCAATGTCTCTGCATTAAACCAGGTGGTACAATCAGAATGAAACTGAATAACTTAGGTGAGCTGAAACAAAGAAAGCCAGAATACAGATAGATATTAAAATCCTGGACTATTGGTGACCCATTGTACAACCAGCTTGTATTTATCTGAAGTACTACATTAATCTTTACTTTTATGGAATACTATAACATAAGTGTAATGCACAAGTTTCATATAATATGGATTTTTTGTTCAAACAAAATACTTTACCACATAAATAATTTGAATGAATTATTATAAAAAATATTTACCAAGATTAACATATTCATAATTTTAGAAGCATGCATGTTTATGTATATAAACAGTTTGCTAGAATGTGTCAGATATACTCAAGAGACACAAATTTCACTGAAATGTATGTACATACCCACTCACTATACCACAGCACTGCACAGCTAATTTGCAACAGCCTGCTGTTACTAGAAGATGTGCTACCCTAGGTCTGAGCTTTGTTGACCAAGGCAGATATACAACTGTATCTATTCTGATGTCAAGCATCTACAGTGAATCAAGACCCGTACACATTCCCATACTGCACTCTAAAGAATGTTAGGCATGCACCACATAAACTTTCCAAATGGTGTATTTTGGCAATTGAATTCGAATAGGCACACACCACTTCCTTCCCTTTTTCTATCTTGTAATTTTACCTACTTCAACATAGCAGTGTACAGAAAAGCAATATTTGTATTTAATATTTGAGAAAAATTAAAAATGAATTTGCTGTTAACACTAAATAATATAGACACGTACAAAAATGCTTGCCGTTAATTTCTTTGCTCAACAAACCCTACTAACTATTATTTTAAATTAAACTAGGAACATTCTTAAGGAAATACAATTTAAAAAGCAATTTCTTTAGAAACCGATGTGTAATAATTTATCTAAAATGAACATAAATTACATCCCTACTCACTGTTTCGGCAGAACAAATTATGCAGCTGCAAATAGAAAATTAATTTAATGTTCTCCTAATGATACAATTGAATCCATTAATTAGAGCAATAAAGAAAAGTGGGCCTATTGTATCTTACTCTGTTACAGTATTCACCATAGCTAATATTAGAGGTGATTGTGAACTGTATATGCAATGATTTACGTCATCCTACAGTAAAATAATTTAACTATAATAGGTGCTGGGGTAATGTAGTGTGTGATTATAAAAAAGAATTGCCACTTTAATTGTTTTGTTTAATTGCAATGTATTTGATCATAATATTATATGTTTGCATACTGTATTGATACTTTAAACCAGTATTCATTCTATACTGTAATAGGATTTTTGTATTTAGGCATATTCTTGTTTCTCTTCATGTTTCTCTTAATGGACAGCTGTAGTTCAAGAAACTTTCCATTTGTTTGTGAAGTATAAATCAATCTAACCAAATAAATACAAAATATTTTTTTTAAATAGCACAGTCATAGGTGTAAAGACAATTTAATGTCACAAATCAGGCAAAATAGAAACATATGCCCTAAGCACATCTTATTTATCTAGTTTATTCACAACTCCGACATCACTTAAAAATTTAAAATAAAAAAACTATATTATATATCCCTAAAATGTGTAGTCACTTCAAAACCATTAGATAAATAAAATTAATTAAAAACTTTACAGATGTATCATAACTCAAACTTCTTATTAGTGCTGTATATGTATCAGTACAGAACACTCGTATCAATCCTATGCAAGAATGTAATAATATTCATAACTAATGATGGAGACAATTAGGTCCTTCAATTAGTTCTTTAGTTTTTAAGTAATTAAATGTTTTAGGGATGTATAAACATATTTTTCTATTGTGTTTCTGATCTCTTATATGTAAATAAACAAATAAATATTCTTTAGAGCATATCTTTCTCTTTTTCCTGATTTATGACATAGCTAGCAAACTAACAATTAGAATGTTTGTGCATACAAGCAGAAACCGAGTCAGAGGTGCTCAATCTGACAATGAACAACACCTAAGTGTTGGTAGCCTGCTCAGAAAGCACCATTCTTTTAGCTCCCTTGTGCCCTTCACAGGGAGAAATAACCTCTAGTATATCAGTCTGGTCTCACTCAAAAGAGTGATCCAGCCCCAAACTACCAGCCCCAAACTACCAGCCAATTCTACCCTGGACAGGAGAAACATCAAACCCCAGAATTATGTTTCAGCCTCTCTTTGGTGAGAGCCCTCATTACCCTTAGGGAGATTCAATCAAAAGGGTAATTTGCATACAAGCAAAAACAAAGTCAGAGGCACTCAATCTGAGAATGAAACAACTGGTACAACTGGTAACCTACAAATAGCCCTTTTTATGCATAGAAGAATTCATCTTGTCTTTTTTTCATCATTTCCTAAGAGCTAAAACAAGAATGGGTAGGTGGGTGAGTGGAGGGAGAGATAAGAAAAAGAGGTGAAAAGTATTTGTTAGATCTTTTAATCTCACAGAATTTGGCAACAGCCCCTTTGCCCCCATATGCTTAGAAGCAGGCAAACTTGCATCAATAAAATGCAGTCCTTGATCTCCAGAAATGTAGGAGAGGCCCAGCAATTTTCATTGTTTTCTCACAAAAGATCAACTTTTTTAAATTGCATTGAACTGAAAAGTTATTTATATTGATCTTTACTACCTAATGTTAATGAAAGCTGGGTCACAATAGTAGCATTTTAAATAATCCCCAGTGAGGTTGCTTGCTAAATTCATTAAGCTTAAAATTAACAGCAAAGCCACCTTGCCATTGCACATTGGCACTATGCTCACACCTGTAAAAATTGATTCCATGGCTAAGAAAAAAAGTGAAGTTAATTCGAAGAACATAAAACACTACTGAGCTATCACATCACACACGTAAATCTAACCTCAGACAAATGTCATCTGAGTGTTTAAAATGTCCTTAATATCTTAATCTTGGAGTTCATGTCCCATAACTATTTTAAAAATTGCTATCACATGCCTCTTGTAACAATATCTGATCTCACTGAGGTTCACTCTGAAGCCTCTCCAAATGCCCTAAGTTATAAAAAAAAAGTCTACCTACACACCCTTGTAAAGGCACAAAATGTCTCTGAAAATGCTTGATGGCTAAAATACAACACTGTAAAGGAGCTGACACATTAATAGTGCCGGATCATAAGGCTTAATTGCTCAAATATGACACAATTAATGTGCTCCTAAAGCTTCCCCTATGATCCTGGGTATCCCCAGCATCCCCCCTCAATAATTGCTTTCTACTATCAGGTGGGATATCCTCCAGGATGTCCCTCAATACCTGCTATGCCCTATGAACTTGGGTTCCCCTGGGGTTCTTCCATCAAAACACACTACCTCCTATGAGCTTGGGTATCCCCCTAGACTCTCCCATCTAAACGATAAGCATGGGGGTCCTTATGGACTCTGATGGCACACAAATTAACCCCTATAACACAGGGGTCCTTATGTATCCCCATGGGACTTAAACATAACTCCTGTAACCATGTGGTTCAATGGTTATCATGGCACCTAATATTAACACCTATGTCATGGAGGTCCCTCTGGACTCCCAGTGTACACTATACTACAACCATGGTGGTCCCTATGGATCCCATGGGACGTAAACCTAACCACCTATCATGGGTTCCCTATGGCACTTAAATACTACCATATGGGCTTTATGGACTCACATGAACCCTACTTCTCCATGGACCCCCCTCTTCCCTAACACTACACCCTGATAAAAAAATGTAATAATAAAAAAACAAAGTCACAAAAAATGTAAAATAGTTAATGTTTTAAAAGTATTTCAACATGCTTTTAGGAGGTATTTACAGTGAGGTAGTCCAAATTGTGCTGTATTAAGTGGCCCTTTAAATGGATCATTTACATAAATTAAATTGTAAATATAAATATTTCAATCTAATTTATAATTGATATATATAGTTATAAATACACACATTTCTCCCTCTCACTCTCCATATATATACGTGTGTTTGTATGAATGTATAAACAGACATGTATATATATACTGTATAGTAAATAAATAATACATTTGCGTTTACATTTGAATGTATAAAATATGTTACTACCTGCTCAGAATCCCAAGAAATAAAGTTATTCCATTGCACTCTGGGTACTTCGGCAGGGACATGGAAATGTGCCCACATAGGCTTCGCTCTTTAATCCAAATACTATTTCCAAATTTTAAGCATATGCCCGCTTTATTATACTGCTTTAAGCAAACACCAGGATAGATTATGCACAAGCCGGGAAACCTACCCACAGACAACACTGTTTTGAGGTTACTGCTTGTGTAGTAGATTTTGTGGGGAGATAGTTTACCACAACAATCATTTAATTTATCTGTGAAGATAATTCTCTGGTCATAGCAAACATCCTCCTTCAACAGCCTCCGAGACAACTCTACACATGAACATCACCAGATGGAAAATATAGGAATACGATTGACTATATACTTTACAGTCAAAGATGGAGGAATACAGTCAGCAAAAACAAGACCTGGAGCTGACTGTGGCTCAGACCATGAGCTTCTTATTGCAAAGTTCAGAATTAAACTGAAGAAAAGAGGGAAAATTGGCAGACCAAGTACACACTAAATAAAGAATATCCCTGTAAATATAAGTGGAGGTAAATAATAGATTTAAGGGAGTAGACATGGAAGACAGAATTCCTGTAGAACTTTGGACCGAAGTTTGCAACATTATTCAGGAATTCAAAAGTACGACTTAGGGTATCATATCATGTACAAGCAAGTCTTCTAATAATTACTAATATACAAATTACATAAATTAAGATGTCACCACTGTTCCCTCTAAGCTGTGCAAGTGTGCGCGCGCACACAGTTCATGAGACGAGCGGACACAAGAAAACATGGAGCGCACACAGGAATGTCTTAAACCCTATAGGGGTATATTTAATCTTAGTTTTCCAATGAACTTTTTCCACTCAGGGAGAAATAGATGTCCATTGATACTAATAATTGGTTAACGCAGGAAGAAATCAAAAAGAGGTTGGAAAAAATAAATGTTAATAAAGCCACCAGATCATGATGGAATACATCCAAGGGTACTGAGGGAACTGGGCTCTGTAATACCAAAACCATTATATCTAATTTTTCAAGATTCACTCAACACAGGGTCTCTACCAGATAACTGGAGAAAGGCAGAGGTGATACCTATATTTAAGAAGGGAGCAAAAGCCTTACTTATGTAGTGGAAAAGCTTTTAGAAGGGTTAATAAGGGATTGTATACAAGAACATGTCTATTTAAACAAGATTATAAGTAGGAGTCAATATGGATTTATGAAGGATGGGTCATATCAAACAAACCTAATTAGTTTCTATGAAGAGGTTAGTAGGAACTTGGATCAAGGCAACTGTGGATGTAGTATTTTTGGATTTTGCAAAGGCTTTTGATACAGTGCCACATGGGAAACTATTGAGCAAACTAAGGGATACAGGAATTGCAATAAATATCTGCTCATGGATTGAGAGCTGGCTAAAAGACAGGAAGCAAAGGGTTGTTGTTGTGAATGGAACATACTCCGATTGGACTAATGTGGTAAGTGGGCTTCCTCAGGGTTCAGTATTAGGTCCTCTCCTTTTTAATATATCTTTCAATGACTTAGAAGTAGAATTGGAAAGTAGTGTGTCCATTTTTGCTGATGACACGGACTTGTGCATGGTAATTTAATCAGATAATGATGTACTTTCCCTCCAAAAGGTTTTGAATAACTTAGAGAAATAAGCGACTAAATGGCAGATGAGATTTAATAAATGTAAAGTTATGCATCTGGGAAGGAAAAATAGCAATTTATAATCTTAATGGAGCAAATCTAGGGGTATCAGATATTGAAAGGGATTTGGGAGTTCTTGTGGACAACCACCTAGGTAACAGTGCTCAATGCCAAGCAGTGTCTGCAAAGACAAGTAAAATATTAGCATGTATTAAGAAAGTTATAGAAGCAAGGGCAGCAAATATTATTCTGCCACTATACAAATCCCTAGTACATCCTCATTTGGAATATGGAGAACAATTTGCGGCACCACTACATAAAAAATACATTTTAGAGCTGGAAAAAGTAAAAAGAAGGGCAGCAAAACTAATAAGGGTAATGGAGGGGCTCCACTCCCAGTTAGAAAATGTATTGTAGCATGAAAATAAATAGCATAAGGAAAAATTATAAATCCAAATAAAAATATGATTTGAAATAATACAAAAATATTATAAATCAAATTAAGGCATAAATTGGAATAATATTAAGAGAAACTAATTGGAGTATTTTTATGAATCTTGTATTCTCAGAGAATATGAATACATAACATTGTTGTCAACATACATAACTAGCTAATATACGTGCAATATATCTGTAAAGATATGAAATGTGTGGTGTGCCTATGATATAAGAGAATATAATGTATGAATTTTAAAATGTAACTTATGAAAAATAAAAATAAAAGTAAAGTGCTAAGTTCAATAAATTAGAATCATAAATGAGTATCCTATAGTTCATATAGTTCAATAAATATTTAATAAAGTGCTACAGTGCATATATTACAATGGAAGCTAAAGTGGTAACACTTTATGATACAGACGTGAATTTAAGTATGAATAGATAATGAAAACAATGAAAACATAAAAAAAGGGTATATATATATATATATATATATATATATATATATTACAAACAGTTTAGTGTGGATTAAATGAGTGCATAGCCCCATAAAAACAAATCTTAATAATGTATGTGAAAATATAATGTCATGAAAACTCAAATTTACTGTTGATTTCAGTAGCGTAAATAAATGAAAATTAATGAAAGAAAACCATTTTACAAAAATGCATTATTGGAGAATCCTTCATATAATCCATTAGGATTCTGAGAGTCCAACCAGAAAAGCCACTGGCTTTCTTTTTGCAATAGGATGTCATCCAAATTTCCACCTCTATCTAGGACCTCCAAGTACCCTATCCACTACATTAAACTGCATCGTTTGAGGATTATTTGCATGAAACAATTTAATGTGTCTTGAGACAGGGCTATCCAAAATACATCTGCGTAATTGTTGTATGGTTTTTCCTACATAAAGCTTGGGACATGGGCATACCATAACATAAACTACATGTGTGGAACCACAGTCCAGGAAACTTCTTATTGGATAAGATCTGCTAGTGATGGGATTTATAAACATTTTGTTGGGTTTTATGTATTTGCAGGCGTTGCAGTGATGGCATTTAAATAAACTTAAAGTTGGTTTTAATCAAGTATTGGTTTTCTCCATGGGTTGATAAAAGCTCTTTACTAGTAGATCCTTAATGTTTTATTGCGTCCTCTGGTAAGTAGTCCTTTATTGTAGGGTCCTCTTTAAGGATATAATAATATTTATTTAGCACAGATTTTACCTCTTTCCAGTCATTACCGAAATTCATAATACTTCTGATTTCAGCACTATCAGATTTTACATTCTTACCATAAAGAAGATCTGATCGATCTGTTTCCAATGATCTTTTGTATGCTCTTTTAAGAATTCGATTTTGATACCCTCTGGCCTTGAACCTTTTCCTCAGGTTGTCTGATTGTATTTTGAAATTAGCTGGGCTATCACAGTTTCTCTTCAGTCACAAATATTGTCCCTTTGGTATACCTCCTTTTAATGGAACAGGGTGTTGACTAGACCATTGTCGCAGTGCATTTGAGGCAGTTGGTTTCCTATGGGTTGATGAATGTAAGTATCCCATAAAGTCTTTGGCTATGCTCAGATCCAAAAAGTATATTTGCTGTTTGTCAATAATGTACGTGAATTTCAGCCAAATGATTTATTGTTGATGTTATTCATAAGTAGCTCAAATTCTTGTCTTGAGCCACACCATAGGATCAATATGTCGTCAATGTAACATTGCCATAAAAGTATTTTATCTGAATGTTTAGACATCGGATCGGAAAAAATGCATGATCACTCCCATTGACCAAAATATAGGTTCGCGTATCTAGGGGCCCATGCTGTACCCATAGCAGTGCCCCTAATTTGGTGATACGAGCATTTGTTAAAAAGAAAACATTTCTTAATAAGAATGGATTCAAGAAGAGTGACAAAAAAACTCATTACATTTCTCATATGTCTTACCTTCAGTGCACAGAAAGTATTCAGTCGCTGCTATGCTTGAATATAATTGTTATATTATTATACAGTTTAGAATATCTGATTCTAGAAATTGAATCAGTTTTAATTATCGTATACAGCTTTATCCTGTAATTTTTAACAAATCTGTATTAAAATATGTATATATTGTAAACAAATGCTAAATTTCAAGCAATGTATGCTAGTGAGCTTCAGACACAATACCATCATCACCTGACTCTCCAATGCGCACAAAAGTTTACTCTCCTTGCAAAATGTTGCATCAGAAATTTTTACCGCACACAGTCTGCGAAAAATTTGAGCGAACATTGGATGTCACCACTATTAGCTTAATGTAATCAAATTGTATGAAAGAAGAAAGAAAAAGACAATACATTACTAATAGGGTACACTGGGAATTAATGCTCAGTAAGTTGGGAGAAATTAAACTATTTTATTTTAACATTAAAATGGAAAAATGATGAATAAATATATATATATATATATATATATATATACAGTATTTATATATATATATATATATATATATATATATATATATATATATATATATAACCTAGCCACTCCCCACATTGTAGTCTTTAGCTCTCTAGATGAGGATATATAAATTCAATACATTTGTCCCACACAAAAAAATGATCAATACAATGTCGTGAGGTCTAATTTTTATCAAACCAGAATAATAACTATCGTTATCAGTTACTCATATCTCACCATGAAATATTATCAATTGTATGTTCGTACCCAGAAAACAAAAAAAGTTCCTTTTAGACTTATTATACTGGAGTATTACAGATCTATTGATTTTTTAGAGCACTTTAGTATTACAGACCTATTGCTTTTAAGAGCAGTTTATTTACTATATATTTATCAACTGTGGTTATTATATGTATTTTGTAGTAAATACTAACACATTTTTTTGGCATTTACCTAATATGTCAATACACAGATAACTTTAAAATAGTAGTTGTTTTTTGGATGAATTAGTTGATGGTGCGCTTGTATACAATCATTGGAATTCACCAAGTTGTGATAATGTATTTATTTATAGTTTTCGTGCAAATGTATATGATGGTTTATGGTAATGTATACTTGATGGTTTATGGTAACTTGCTTCTTACACTTAATTGTATATACGTATGAGTTTGAAGTATTGATATACTTGACATTTGCACATATTTTTTTTGTTGTTGTGGTAAATAGTCTTTTATTAGAAGGCAATGCATAATAAAACATTTAACACAACTGTATTTAGTCAGTTAAGATACGTTAACATGTACAGTACAATAGTTTCCCATCATAAACTGACAAGGCCTTCCATTTTTCCTTTTTTAGTTATTAAGGTTACATGAGTCACAGTTAACATTTCAATTGAAATAACATAACAGAAAGAAAAGAAAAGAAATAATAAAAATAAAAAAAATTTGAAAAGAGAAAGAGAACAACAACACAAGGTAAAACGTCCAATGAGCACAAATTAAAGAGAGAATGCTATAAATATCAAGTTAATTAGCTAGACCATTACACTGCTATCTTCGCATAAAGTACAGAGCTAATCCAGTATATCCACCCCTAAGAGCACTCAACACATACCTCGTTAAAGACATCCCAGTACAACTGACACCCACCTCCATCGCTCCGTCGGTAGATTTCCGGACTCCAGCTCCTCCACCAAATCTCCTTTGCCAAAGTGTAGAGATTGTATATGATATGATATGTTGTCATACTAAGGGAATACTAAGTGAAGAAGCCAACCAGGGTTCCCAAATTGCCTGGATTTGGGTAGTGTCGTCTAGTATGATATAAGTTAATCGCTCATTTATAAGTAAGTGATTGATCTTACTAATCACCACCGTAAAGTTAAGAGTCTCTTTCTTCCAACTCCTGGCTATGTGTGTCTTAGTAGCTAACGCCATTAATTGGTATAGTTTATTCTGCGTTTTAGATAAATCCGTAACACGAATCCCCAGCAGACAAGATTCCATTGAGGGTGTAACTGCATTGTGGAAAAGTGCGGAGGCTAATTGGGCTAATTGCCCCCAAATTTTCTGAGCGGATGGACATGACCACCATGTGTGTATATGATCCCCTATGTTTTGGCACCCCCTAAAGCATTTAGGGGGCACATATTTATTTTTTCATGCATAAGTAGAGATACCGTGTAATTCTAGTAAGTACTTTTTTGTTTTCTGGGTACAGACATACAGTACAATTGATAACATTTAATGGTCAGATATGAGTAACTGATAATGATTGTTATTATTCTGGTTGGCTAGAAATAAGACCTTACAATAGTGTATTGATCATTTTTTGTGTGGGACAAATGTATTGAATTTATTTATACTCCTCTAAACAGCTAAAGACTACAGTATTGGAAGTAGCTATGTTCTTATTCATAGTTTTATTCATCATTTCTCTATTTTACTGTTAAAATAAAATTTGATGTATTCATTAATTTCTCCCTACTTATTGAGAATTCATTCCCAGGGTACACTATAAGTAATTTAGTGTCTTTTTCATTATTTTTTATATTATTAAGGAAACCGGAACAAAGATTTTCCCCAAAAGAAGGAAAGCGAAAGGTAGTGGAGAAAGGAAAAGATATGTCCAACTGAATGCAAAATTTCAGTGTAATTCAAGTGTAGCAAGAAGAGACAAGGAGACAATCTACCATCAACGATGTAAAGAAGATAACAGAATGGGCAAGTTAAGAGATCTCTTCAAGAAAAGTGGGGTTCGTAAAGGAACCTTTCATGCCAATGTGGGCATGATAAAAGTCAGATATTGCAGGGATCTAACAGAAGTAGGTCAGAAAAAGAAAAGGTGGCAGGAACATAAATTGTTATTAGCTGGTTAACCAATGGATGTCCTGTTGGGGAATTATCTGGGGTACATGGAGTGTTGGTAGCTCAACGCTGGGACATGGGCACAAGCTGCAATTGCAACCCCAGAGGATTTGGAGAATGTGAATGGAGCTGCACTAGAGGAAACTGGGTTAAGTCTGCAAACTGCAGGGTGCGAGGGGCTCCAATGGGTTAGTGTAGAAGAACTAAGGGCAGCATTAGTACAGGACAAGACCATTTTTGGGGGGGCTGCTGGTGAAGAGCATTTATGGGACATGGGGTTACTAAACCAAGTTACTCCCATTCACACAGGAGAGGCTCCCGGAGAAGTCAAGTGACAGCTAGTTGTTCATCAGAAATTTAGAACACACCTGTTAGAACTAAGCCATGATTTTCCTTTAGATGGCACATGGGGAGCAAAATGACCCGACATTGCCTCACTGAGTGTTTTACTGGCCTGGGGTTAACAGAAATACGGCACCCTGTCTATATCGTACGTTTGAAATGCTCGCCAGCGTAAGCGTGTCGTCAAATGCACTCCGACAAAAGAGCTCAGATTCTGATGGCTGCCCCCACCTCATCCTAATACATTAAATAAACAAGCCCTTAATCTGTTAATGTTGTAAGTAAATCTGATCGAGACGAATTTAGAGACATGCCAGAAAGAGGCCAACACTCTACTATCATCTTGTAGCTCTATAACTACACACTCTATTATCTCTTTAACTACACGCACTCTGACTAAATACCCTGTCTATTCCTAGAACTACTCGGTCTCTCTATAAAACTCTAACTACAAAACACTCCTTGTCTCTAAATAGAGTATATTGTATCAACTCAGCAGATGCTCTAGGTTGATTTCTTACTCTTCAATCAGTTCAGTAATGGCTCCTTCATTGATTTCTTACTCTTGTATGTCATATAAGTATCGGGACTGACCCCTCACATTAAACAAATACATACAGTGTCTGGATTGACCATTCACGCAGGGTACATACGAGCTCCTGCGCGCAGATGTCGGGGCTGCTCAAATGACATGCACGCTTTTGTTGGTGTGCGCAATAGTCAGCACGCTTTTGGGGCTCGATCAACCAGGTACGGGTACATGGGTTCCTATACATCCCTTGCCAGTTATAAATCCTCAATTTCACCTGGTCACTATCAACATTGATAAGCCCTTAGCTCAGCCGGACGGTGAAGTAATATATCCTTATGGTAGTTGCCTACTCTACCCCAAGACCATTCCCCTTGCTACAATTACCATGGTTATGGTTGTTTTTTCCCGAGTAGTGTTCCCCAAGGAGATTCTATCGGGTACATGGCTGATTTAACCGAGCAGCTATGACGGCTGTGCTGCATCAAGCACCTAAGCTCCACACCATCTCACCACCAAACAAACAATATCTGCAAACAATTCAATGGTACCTTGAAATTAATGTTCCATGCCTTTGTGGAGCAGTAGGGAGATTGGGAAAAACTTCTACCACATCTGCTTTTTGCTTACCGCGATGTACTGCAAGAGTCGACAGTGTTCTCTCCCTTCAAACTCCTATATGTGCAGCAGTAAACAGATCGTTTGAATGTGATCCATGAGGCTTGGGAAGGGGAGTATAGGCATGACTCGGTGCCAGTGGTACCGTATTTCTTAGTCATCCAGAAGCAGTTAGTGTCCTTGTTGGGGTTAATCAGAGACCAGGTTAGACAGAAACGGTACAATGACTTGGGACTGAAAGTGTGACGAAGGACAAGATGAGCTGATGCTGGTTCCTCATCCCCAGAATAAGTTACAAAGCAGTCGCAAGTGCCACATCAAATCTTTTGTAAAATCAGCCCCATTCGTATATGCTAGCCCTAGACCTAGGTCACTAGGTGTGAGGAATTGACTCTGCTGGGTTTTGAACCCTGGTCTCCAGGCTGCTGAACCTCTTCCCTACCACTGCCGTTGTGAATTTCCTTGAGATCTGATAAACCTTGACTCTGCTAGCAATAGTATCAGTGACTAGTCTCTTCAGCTGTGTCTGGTCAGGTGTCTGCTCCTTGGCCTATATAAGGCACTTCCTGTCTATGTACCTTGCCAGATTATTGTGGTTCCTATTCCCTTCAATAAAGCTTGTTCCTGTTTCACCTACAAGTTGCTGAATTGGATCATTGCGGACCTAGGCTGCTGGTCTCCAAAACCTTGTGATTCCTATATCATTACAGAATAATCGGGCCCTTTCATGGAGACCGCCGGGTCTGATTCTGCATTGGCACAGCAGGTTGCTTTTATTGCAAGAACTGTGCAGACCCAGGCACAGACCATTCAAGTGCAGCAGGACCAGGTAGCTGAACTGCAAAATAAAGTTCAGTCAATGCACAGTGAGTATACCAGCTACAGGGCACGTGATGTTGCGGCTGCTACTGTTACACCTGCGCAAGATGCAGGGCACTATGCCATCAATTGCCCTAGCAAATCCAAAAGAACAATAGCTATGGCGGCTGAGGGTGCACAGATTCGACACCAATCCCAGATTTCAGATCAACTGGATTCTGTCACACAACCCTTGTTTTCTCTGGCTCATGGTGAAGAGGGTATGTTGTGGTGCCTATCACGTTGCAATGTGGTGATCGTCAAATTTTAACTACAGCTATGATAGATTCTGGAGCAGGTGGAAACTTTATGGACATCGAATTTGCAGCAGGAAATAGAATTCAGTCTATCCCTAATTCTTCACCTGTGTTAATGGAGACAGTAGACGGTTCTCCACTTATGTCAGGCCCGGTTACACATGAGACTGTGCCCTTAAAGTTGACTCTGGAAGTGAATCACCATGAGGCTATATCTTTCCACCTAATTTCCTCAACACAGTTTCAAGTCATTTTGGTGGTACTTTGGCTTGCTCTGCATAACCCACAGATTGATTGGAAGACCAGAACTTTGTCCTTTCCTTCAGAACACTGCTTAATGAATTGTCAACCCTCTAAGGTAACACCTGTTGCCACAACAATTAATGAAATGGTTGCTACAAACTTAACTAAGCTTCCTCTACAATATCGGGATTTTGCAGATGTCTGTGATAAGAAGAATTCTGATCAGCTTCCACCCCACAGGCCTTATGATTGGCCAATAGAGCTGTTACCTGGGGCTGCTATCCCATTTGGCCGTATATATTCCCTTTCTGAACCTGAATTGAAAGCTCTTTGTGAATACATACAAGAAAATCTGGCCAAAGGCTTTATTCGACCATCTACTTATCCAGCAGGAGCTCCTATATTCTTTGTAAAAAAGAAAGATGGCAGCCTACGGCCATGCGTTGACTACAGGGACATTAATAACATCACTGTTAAAAAACGCTACCCCTTGCCTCTCATTCCTGAACTTTTGGAGAGACTTCGCTCAGCTAAAATATTTACGAAGATTAATCTTCGGGGGGCATATAATCTGGTTTGCATAAGACCAAAGGATGAATGGAAAACAGCTTTCAGAACCAGGTACGGGCATTACGAATATCTAGTAATGCCATTTGGGCTTTGTAATGCCCCTGCAACTTTCCAGCATCTTATCAACGAGATCTCCTGGATCAGTTTGTTGTGGCATATTTGGATGATATCCTAATATTTTCTGATAATCTTGAAAACCACAGAAAACAGGTCTGTATAATTCTGGAGCGCCTTCGTACCCACCACCTATACATTAAACTGGAAAAATGTGAGTTTGAACAAACAGAAATTCAATTCCTGGGGTATGTAATAACTCCTAAAGGTTTAAGTATGGACGCAAGTAAAATTAAAGCTGTGCTGGACTGGCCCATCCCCAAGAATGAAAAAGATATTCAGAGATTTGTGGGGTTTTCCAATTTTTACAGGCGTTTCATTAATAATTTCTCTGCCTTTATTACACCGATCACTGAACTTACACGTAAAGGGACTCCTTTTCAGTGGTCCGATAAGGCTGATACCGCATTCTCCCGACTAAAAACTCTGTTTACATCTGCCCCCGTCCTGGTACATCCTCAGCCGGAATTACCATTTATTGTGGAAGTTGATGCTTCTGATTCAGCTGTTGGTGCTTTACTGTCTCAAAGGACTGGACCTAAGTTGCTGTTACATCCATGTGCCTTCGATTCCCGCCAGATGGTGCCAGCAGAAAGAAACTATGACATAGGGAATAAAGAACTATTGGCTATAAAAGCTGCCTTCACCGAATGGAGACATCTCTTGGAGGGAGCTACCCATCCAATTACTGTCCTCACAGATCACAAAAATCTGGAATGTATTCGATCAGCTAAGAGACTGTCAGCCAGACAAGCACGCTGGTCCTTATTCTTCTCGAGGTTTAATTTTTTGGTTACATACCATCCTGGCTCCAAGAATGGTAAGGCGGATGCCTTGTCTAGAATAGCTGACCCCCTCCATACTACCGTAACCAAGACCACCATCTTGCCAGAGGATATATTTATAGGAGTTACATTTCCTTCTGATCTGATGTCTCGCATTAAAAAGGGCTACGCTGAAGATCCAGTTCTTCGTGATCCTCCTCGTTATCTCCCTATGACGATGCTTAATGGGTTTTGGATTTTTCAACAACGTCTGTTTGCTCCGGAGTCAGTGCGACTGGACCTTTTACGTCTCTACCATGACTCAAAACCAGCAAGTCATCCAGGAATCCGAAAGACACAAGAGTTACTTGCCCGATCCTTTTGGTGGCCGAAGTATTATGAGGATGTTAAGAAGTATGTGTCCTCTTGTGATGTATGTGCCAGACATAAAACTCCTCGCTCATCCTCTGTTGGCTTGCTTCAGCCTCTTCCGATTCCTCATCGTCCCTGGGGATCTATATCCATGGACTTTATTGTGGAACTACCTCCCTCTAAGGAACACACTACCATTCTTGTTGTTGTGGACAGGTTAACTAAGATGGGCCATTTCATACCAGCTCGTGGTCTCCCTTCAGCTAAACAGATGGCTGACCTGGTTATTCGGGAAATATTTCGCTTGCATGGAGTGCCTGATGAAGTAGTTTCTGACAGGGGAGTGCAGTTTACATCTCATTTTTGGAAACATTTTTGTTCTAATCTAGGTATATTTATAGGAGTTACCTTTCCTTCTGATCTGATGTCTCGCATTAAAAAGGGCTACGCTGAAGATCCAGTTCTTCGTGATCCTCCTCGTTATCTCCCTATGACGATGCTTAATGGGTTTTGGATTTTTCAACAACGTCTGTTTGCTCCGGAGTCAGTGCGACTGGACCTTTTACGTCTCTACCATGACTCAAAACCAGCAAGTCATCCAGGAATCCGAAAGACACAAGAGTTACTTGCCCGATCCTTTTGGTGGCCGAAGTATTATGAGGATGTTAAGAAGTATGTGTCCTCTTGTGATGTATGTGCCAGACATAAAACTCCTCGCTCATCCTCTGTTGGCTTGCTTCAGCCTCTTCCGATTCCTCATCGTCACTGGGGATCTATATCCATGGACTTTATTGTGGAACTACCTCCCTCTAAGGAACACACTACCATTCTTGTTGTTGTGGACAGGTTAACTAAGATGGGCCATTTCATACCAGCTCGTGGTCTCCCTTTAGCTAAACAGATGGCTGACCTGGTTATTCGGGAAATATTTCGCTTGCATGGAGTGCCTGATGAAGTAGTTTCTGACAGGGGAGTGCAGTTTACATCTCATTTTTGGAAACATTTTTGTTCTAATCTAGGTATTAATGTAAATCTGTCATCAGCTTTTCATCCACAAAGTAATGGACAGACGGAGCGAACCAACCAGACTTTAGAGCAATATTTGCGGTGCTATATTAGTTACCTGCAGGATGGCTGGCTGGATTTTCTACCCACGGCGGAGTTTGCCTTTAACAATGCCCAACACTGCTCCACTTCTTTGAGCCCATTTTTTGCCAACTATGGTTACCATGCAACCTTTCTAGTGAGTCTCCCAATTACTACTTCCATTCCTGCAGTCACTGATCGGCTAACCACCTTACGAGATTCCCAAGACCTGTTGAAGGAGACTCTTTCGGAGGCTCAGGAATGTTACAAGAGAGCTGCTGATAGGCATAGAACGGAGGCCCCAGTTTATCATGTTGGTGACAAGGTTTGGCTGTCAACAAAGTATCTTAAGCTTAGGGTTCCTTCTCATAAATTGGGTCAGAGGTTCATGGGACCTTTTGAGATCATAGCTCAGATCAATGCTGTCACTTTTCGTTTGCAACTTCCAGATTCCATGAGAATACATCCGGTGTTTCACGTTGCACTGCTAAAACCTTTCCATGACAACACTTTCCCTGGCCGAGCCCTGCCTGCCCCACCTCCAGTCCTCAGGGATGGTGAGGATGAATACGAGGTGGAGAAAATTCTGGACTCCAGGATCTTCCGCAACAAGCTTCAGTATCTGGTTCGTTGGAAAGGCAATGGTGAGGAGGATAGTTCGTGGTAACCAGTGGACAATATTCACGGTCCTGATCTTCTTCCGTCTTTTCATGTGCAGTACCCTGTTAAACCGGGTAATAGGGCATCCAGAGACTGCACCTATAGAGGCGGGGGTAATGTGAGGAATTGACTCTGCTGGGTTTTGAACCCTGGTCCCCAGGCTGCTGAACCTGTTCCCTACCACTGTGCCAGCCTGCCTTTGTGAACTTCCTTGAGATCTGATAAACCTAAGGCTCTTCCTGTCTATGTACCTTACCTATGTACCAGATATGTACCAGATTATTGTGGTTCCTGTTCCCTTCAATAAAGCTTGTTCCTGTTTCACCTACAAGTTGCTGAATTGGATCATTGCTGACCAAGGCTGCTGGTCTCCAAAACCTTGTGATTCCTATATCATTACACTAGGATTGCTACTATTAAGGAGAAAGAAGTGGTCTACTCGTGGTCTTAATGCCTACTAGCAGTGACCACATTGAAGGGCTCCTGCCTGACCTCTTGGAACTAGCTACCCATACTAGTTAGACAGAATGCGTTAGCCAGTCCACTAATCTAACAAATTCCCAAAAGGTACAATTGTTTGATTTATTGGCCTAATGCCCTAAATAGTTTTCTCCCCTGCTCACCGTCAACCTTCATATAGGTTCCCAGTGGCGGTCAGGGCTAGTATTAATAGCGAAATTGGATAAAATGCTACAACTAAAAGTAACCCATTGCTTCTGTGTGAATTACTGTCAAATGAAGGAGAAAACTGAAACTGCCACTTACCCTATTCCCTGCATAGATGAGTTGCTCGACCACTTAGGGTCATCTACCTATCTAACTACCCTCTCTCAAAGGGGTACAGGGGTACTGGCAGATTCTTCTTGTGGAGTCTGCTAGGGAGACGTTGGTATTCATCTCCCTCTTTGACCTCTACCAGTCCACATTATTGCCATTCAGAATACTACAAGGCCAGCAGGGCTTTCTGCAGGCATACCTGGATGACATAGCTTTTTCAGCACCTCTTGGGAGGAACACCTCCAACATATTCAGGTAAGTTTAGACTCATTCAGGGGAGCTGGACTCACCATCCGCCTGGATAAGTGTCATAAGTCTGCTGCTACTTGATGAAGATCAGAGAATGATGCATTTATAGGCTAACTCTGCCATTTATAGCCTTGATTGATGTCATAGAGCTACAATGGTTTGATCAGCTGGTTGCATAGCAACAGACTATCAAATCAACCACTGTTAAACAACACAAAGTGCATTAATTTGTGAGGGATGTCCACTTGTAGAATAAGTTCTAGATATCATTTAGCAATTCCTCCAACTGTCTCCAACTCAATATTGTTCAATCCAGTTCTTTCCTTAAAACAGTAAGTCGCTTACTGACCATTAAATTACATCTTCTAATGTCTGGCTCCTGGAGCTGTAGAAAGTGGTTGACCCATTACAACCTTCAAATTATAGATTTGATTTATCCTCCCAGGTATGTGATAAGTAGTTGCCAGAGTATTTTCCTTCTGTATGCTAGTGAACCAGGGTCCCCCGATTTGTCTCAGGACAAGTGACCAGCTCATAACAGGTCAGCTCTGTTCCCACCTAATCTAAATGTCCAGAGTAATCATAATAGGCAGTTCTCTCTGTTGGAATAGTGGCGATTGAAGTGGATGTGAGGAATCTGGAAATATTTCACAGGTCTTACATTGTGGGATTTTTTTTATCTGATTATAGAAATGTTTTAGCAGAAAATATTAGATATAAATTATTCTCTTCTAAAATAAATAGTGTCCCCTTAATATATGAACTACAGTATATCTTCTACATAACTGTAATATTCTTACTGCGTTCACATTCCAGTAAATTTATAAGGTTATCTTATACAAAAAATAGTAAGTAGCATAAACTTTATAATTGCTTGTTTTATTTAAAGTATTTTCCAGCAATGTAATCAAAACAAAGTTTACATATGTAACAGGGAAGCAGGCCAGTTAATGATGATTACAAAGTTACAGTTTTTCCTCAGTTTAAGAAATAATTCAGATGTTTTTTTCACTTTCTGAGCCTTCAAACTGAATTACAGCCTACAGTTTCTTTTTTTTTAAATTTGTCCTAAACATAGATTCAAATGGAAGCTTTACCTAATATATGAAATATTCCTTTATGAATCATATCAAAATTTATTAGCAGTCCTTTGATTGTACATAGAGGTTACTTTTAAATGATTTTTCACTAAAGTGACATGTCTTGGAGAACTCTTGGAGAGCTCATATTTTAGTTAATCTGCACTCTTAGATAATTTAGGAACTGGCAATGTTCTGTAATACTTGTCCAAACCTCTCAACTTAGTAAAATTAGGCCATTATGTTATTCATATGGTTGTGCTGTTGTATATTAACTGTTTTATTTATTTAGATTTTATGCTTGTGACTGTACCATGTCTAATGAGGTTAACTTATCCTCTACTTGTAGATCTTGACTAACTGAAATGTTGCTTAGCTCATTTCACATATTTATTTACAGAAGCTGAGTTTCACAATGTTATTACTATAAAATTCTAAATAAATTATCAGAACTAAATCATGAATTTCTCAATCTATTCTTGAAGGCAAATGTATTTATAATGATTATGTTTGAGAAACTAATAAACAGTTCTAAAATATCAAGATCTGCTTACTATGAAAATATGTTGTTGTTTTTTTAACTACTACTACTAGATATTATTATTATTCCTATTATTATTGTTGTTGTTGTTGTTGCCTCTAGTCCATTGCATCATGCCAGAATAGAATTGAAGACCACATTAAAAATATTGAATAAGTCTAGTGAAGATAAAAAATATAACTGTATAACTATAAATGGCTTGTGCTGTTTTTATCAATCTCATCTTTAAGCTACGATGAAGTTGAAGAGTGGTTTAATAAGTGCTCCAATGAGGTTGTAAATTGTATTTATCATGTAGTGATATATTCTTACAAAAAAAGGAATATGAAGCAAAGACAGCAAAAATATGGTATAATATAATTGATAGGGTGGAGAAAAAACTAGAACAAGAAAGAAATAAGGAAGGATAGACAGTCCCGTGGTAAGTGTGGTAATAAGAAACATAGAGCTTAGTTAACAGATGAAGAGAACAGAAGAAAACTGTATGAAAGTAGAGAGAGATTGGGTGAGACATATAAGTAGAGGTGAAAGAGAGAATTGTCATATGTGAGTCCAACCTTCAATTTAGTTATTTTTATTTATTTCAGTGCGATATCAGATGTACTTAACATGTTTTGGATTAACATAGATTTAGGAATGCAAGTTAGGAATAATAAAGAGATGCACTTACTGTGCTATTGTTTTTCGTGATGCAATTGCACGAAGACAGTAACATACACTTTGACAAATAGCTTTTCTCAATCCTGTTTGATTATTATTATTTAATTGATTTGGGCAATATATGTCTTTGAAGGAACATATTATATGCAGTATTTATTTCATTTGATGTTTTTCTAAAAACTGTGAATTAAACAAAAGACAAAATCCCTTGACTTAAAAATTCAGTTGGTAGATGCCATTCTTATGAAAAGATATTTTGAAGGATCAACATTTAATTCACTGTAATACTATTGAAGCCACACTGCTTATGGCAATAGCTTCTTGTAAATCTTATTATATTGCTTAAAAGAAATCACTCAAAACTAACAAACTATAAATAAAAGAGTTATATCCAGTGTCTTGCCATATGCGTTTAATGTCATTACTTGATATTATATACAGCAGACATAAGAAAATATGATTTTCTACAATGAGAGGAAAACGTTTGGGATCAAAATAAAATACAATCAACTAAACTAATCTATAATTGGATTCTTACCAAAAAATGATATTGCATAATCACTTGACCTACACAGAGCCTTTTGTTTCTTTCTCATTCAAGATATGTGGTTCAATTACATATCTACCAAAAGTCTGAAATAGTGAAATGGACTCACTTGTCCTACTTAAGATTCTTAAGTTATAGTCCAATTCCCTCCTGGCTTCATACAAATATTTAGACTAGCATCTTCACAGCAAAGGAAACTACAGGGAATAAAAAAAATCAAGAGGCATTAGTAACAATTTTTGTTTATTTAATATCCTGAACAGCAGAACAGAACAATTTTACTTACATCCTCTTTGACCATGGAACACAAAACTATCCCCTTCCTCATATCCCCATACCTTTCGAAATACCAGTATGAGTGTTGATGGGACTCCCACCCAAAGCCTCAAAGTGGCTGAGGGCTAGTTTCATATGGAGGAAGAATCTGTTACCTCATTCCCACTCCCATTTCTGACTGCTTGGGTAGCTCAACACTACATGTGCTCTCAACCCCCATTTAATAAGTGTTTGGAGGTCCATGCTCCATAATCGTCAAACAATGTGCCTGAATCCTCAGTCCTTGGAAACTGACCATCCAAAACCACAATTGCAACACACAGTATGAACTTATTCTATTTTTATTAGATACAGATGCCCAATGGTTTTCAGTGAAAAAAGGGGTAACAGTTACTACCACAGAGGGAAACGGAAATAATTATATTCTGGTTAAGCAATGACCTCTGAACCTCATATACATACACATGGTTGTTATGGAGATACAACCAGATCTAGAGGTAAACATAATTGACACATGCCAAGTTATACTAAAAGTAGAAACATCAGTATCATACTGTGTGTGTGGGCAATTGTTGTTTTGAGTACAATATATGTAATAATTGTGACAACTACAAAACTCTCCAGGTATGCAGGCTTGGCCAGATTACCCATTAGGAAAAACTAGGCAGCCTCTTAGGGGGGCTTCCCTGTGAGGATAGACAGTCCCGTGGTAAGTAATTTTTAAGTGTGTTGTGTTGTCTTTTACCTTGTTGTGGTTAAGGGGCTTGTGTACATCAATGAAGCTGTGAGCTATACCATGTAGGGTCATGCAGGATGGGCAGCCATATCAGAGAGGCCAGACAAATTACATTCCACTGGAGAAGGAACTGGCAACCCACTACATTATCTTTGCCAATAAAACCGATGGATAAGCACAACCAGAAACACAGGCAGATGAGCCTGCTATGCTGCATCCATAATGGTCACAGAGAGTTGGACAGGATTGAAGGATTGAACAACAATAATATGATTATAGGAGACACTGGTTGAATATGTGTACATATATAAAATTAGAGAGGACTTAAATATGTAAATATGTATATATTTATTTGATTGCACAGGACCATGGCTGAATATGTGTATAATTAATTAAATGTAGGGGACCCTATCTTATTTTATATATTTGTATTATAATTAGTAGGCCCTTAGTGAATCCTGACTATAATATTAAGAGGCCCTGGTCTAATATGTTTAAATTGTATGAGTAAAAGTGACTGAATATGATTACATTTATATGTAGGGAACGAAGTGGCGGCTGTTGAAATGTTAAACTGCGAGGGCAGTAGACTTTCAAATTTTATATATATATATATATATATATATATATATATATATATATATATATATATTTACATACATACACATTGATGTTTATGTTAAAGCAAATTGAAACATGCAGTCATTGCTTAGTATGATTTGGAAGGTGTTGCTAGCTGTTAAGCACCAGCAGCACCTCTTCCTCTCACTTCATTCCTCCTCCTCCCCTACTCTTTCCTTCACATGGGGAGGCAGAGCTAAACTTCTTGTAGTGTAACTGGATCTGAGCAGTCATAGCACTTATTTTATTAGAGCTAACCCAGTCCAGCCATGCATGTATAGATGTCAAAACTAAAATAAACAATCATTGTGCGTGAAATAATTAGGACCCCCTCTTAGAGAAGCACCCTAGGCTAATGCCAACTACAACTAATCACAAATCCGGCCATGTTTGTGGCTATATATAGTAACTGTTGAGGCAAGTTAGAAAATGCCAAGGTATGATGATATGGGAAGAGAAAGACAATAAGCGGGTGAGAGAAAATGCAATAAAATTATCTCAATAAAAAAATCAAAATAGTGGGTGAGTTGTAAGGTTTCAGTTTATTTATATTGTATTTGTGCATGTGGCTCATTACAAATTATGCAAAAACAATGACAGAGGTGCTCAATCTGAAAACGAACAACACCCAAATACGAACGAACAACGCCTTTGTAGGTTTTTTTCTATATGCATGGTAACTCACTCAGAGAGTAGCCTCTTTTAGCTCATGTGTGTCCTCAACAGGAAGATGATATAAGAACCAATGTGCAAAATTAAACTAATGTAGTACTAAAAAGTTGCTAAGTTATTTATGTGCTTGTAACAAACTATTTTATCTATTGTGTGGCATTTATGCCTACAGTTCACAACTTCATTTGCATAGTAATTACAAAGCCTAACTAATAACACAAATGCCTATAAGAATAGATGCACTTCATTTAGTTTACTGATACTGACTGCTTTTATTACACATTTAACTGCACTTCATGGAATATCAAATCTCTTTATATTTTCTATGCCTTGCTACATTTGTGTTTGCAATTGTAATTTGCCTATCCATTTCCCTATGTATTATGAAGTAAAATATGTTATGCTTTTTAAAGGCCATTTCAAAGGCATTAAAAAGGCAGAAATGCATTGATTAAAGTTAAGTTAATTTTAATTGAACATGATTAAACACAAAGTGCATTACCTATAACTAGGCTAACAGGTGTATGACATTATATATATATATATATTGTAGCATTTTTGTGTATAAACAGGCATCAGGCATGTCTACAGTATTCAATAATAAATACACAATATATGGATAATTTGATTTATAGAGAAAACATGTCATTGACATAATGTAGCAGACTAGAATGTTAACGTCTATACTGTACAGTTGGGTATACATAGATGTTTGTCTCTTGGTGCTCTAGCAGCCACATTAAATTCCCTGAACGTGTAAAACCATAGCCCGTAACATAGCCCGCAAGACTATTAAATTGGCCCTTTAAGGGTGAAAAAAGGCTACGGGATGTGGAAATTTGAACTGCGCAGCCTGCAAATCCTTTGTTCTCTCAAGCCCGTAACTGCTATGTTCCAATTTCGCTATTAGATTGCAACACATTTCCAAAGATGCCATGGCGTTCAAGACCGTAACCCACAAATGGAGGCAAAAACATTACGGGCTCAAAATACAGTGAGGGAAAAAAGTTTTTGATTCCCTGCTTATTTTGAACGTTTGTCCACTGACAAATAAATGATCAGTCTATAATTTTTATGGTAGGTGTATTTTAACAGTGAGAGACAGAACAACAAAAAAAACAAACAAGAAAAACACATGTCAAAAAAGTTTTAAATTGATTTGCAGGTCAATGAGTGAAATGAGTATTTGACCCCCTATCAATCAACAAGATTTCTGGCTCCCTGGTGTCTTTTATAAAGGTAGCGAGCTGAGATTAGGAGCACTCTCCTAAAAAGAGTGCTCATAATCTCAGCACGTTACTTGTATAAAAGACACCTGTCCACAGAAACAATCAATCAATCAGATTCCAAACTCTCCACCATGGCCAAGACCAAAGAACTGTCCAAGGATGTCAGGGACAACCTGGCTGGAATGGGCTACAAGACCCTCGCTAAGCAGCTTTGTGAGAAGGTGATAACAGTTGGTGTGATTATTCACAAATGGAAGAAAGAGAAAATAAATCTCCCTCTGTCTGCTGCTCCAGGCAAGATCTCACCTTGTAGAGTTTCAATGATCATGAGAACAGTGAGGAATCAGCCCAGAACTACACAGGGGGATCTTGTTAATGATCTCAAGGCAGCTGGGACCATAGTCACGAAAACAACAATTAGTAACACACTTTGCGGTGAAGGACTGAAATCCTGCAGCGACCTCAGGGTCCCCTTGCTCAAAAAAGCACATATACAGGTCCGTCTGAAGCTTGCCAATGGACATCGGAATGATTCAAAGGAGAACTGGGTGAAAGTGTGCTCTTTGGCATCAACTAAACTTGCCGTGTTTGGAGGAAGATGAATGCTGTCTTTGCCCCCCAAACACCATTCCCACCGTCAAACATGGAGGTGGAAGCATAGTGCTTTGGGGGTGTTTTTCTGCTAAGGGGACAGGACAACTAACTGCACAGCATCAAAGAGACGATGGACGGGGCCATGTACCGTCAACTCTTGGGTGAGAACCTCCTTTTCTCAGCCAGGGCATTGAAAATGGGTGGTGGATGAGTATTCCAGTATGGCAATGACCCAAAAACACACAGCCAAGGCAAAAACGGAGTGGCTCAAGAAGAAGCACATTAAGGTCCTGGAGTGGCCTAGCCATTCGCCAGACCTTAATCCCATAGAAAATCAGTGGAGGGAGCTAAAGGTTCAAATTGCCAAACATCAGCCTCAAAACCTTAATAACTTGGAGAGGATCTACAAAGAGCAGTGGGACGAAATCTCTCCTGAGATGTGTGCAAACCTGGTGGCCAACTACAAGAAACGTCTGACCTCTGTGATTGCCAACAAGGGTTTTGCCACCAAGTACTAAGTCAAAGGGATCAAATACGTATTTCACTTATTAACCTGCAAATCAATTTATAACTTTTTTGACATGCGTTTTTTCATTTTTTTTTTTTTTTTTAATTCTTTTTCACACTGTTAAAATACACCTACCATTAGAATTATAGACTGATCATTTCTTTGTCAGTGTACAAACGTTCAAAATTAGCAGGGGATCAAATACTTTTTTCCCTTACTGTAGGACCTGCAAAGCGTTTACTTACAGCGTTTAAACACTGTAAAAGACAATAGAAACACACTAGTGGACATTTAAAAATGGGGAAAGCACAGAAAGACATTACAATTATTTGCACAATAATCCCCAAATAAAAAATGGGCATTCAAAAAATATTTTTTCTCTGTATGTTGGAATGGTCATGCACATGCCAATATGAAAAGCCATGCTGCAACATGCAGAAAGCAATTAAAGACACACTACCTGAATAACTAGCAACACAAAACATCAAAATCATGCCAAATTAACCCTTTCTGAATCACAGAGGCTCTAATGTGGACCCTGACATATAAATATAATTGCATATACATCGTGCTCATCACATATACATTTGGGATAACAAATAGTGGCCATACTACACCACCACATCACATATATCAAATACCCAGGAATTTAAAAAAAAAATATTTGTTGTTCAGCCGTTCCACAAGGTTTGCATGCCAAAGATATTGGAGTGGGTTGCCAGTTCCTTCTCTAGTGGACTGTGATTTTTCTGAGCTCTCTGTTTTTACCTGCCCACCTACAATGGCCCTATATGGTATACCTCACAGCTTTATTCAGGTACACAAGCCCCTTCACCATCACCACTTAGCAATCCACACTAATGTAAATTGATGAATAGCAGAACATAATGGGAGGTCACAATATAGGAATGGCTATACATCTTGGCACATGGCCACAAGCAATGGCGTGGGACCTTCCAGGATGGGCATAGCAGAGATTATCCCTGATGAAGGTGATTAGCTGTTGATGCACGTGCCTCTGCAAAGCCCCCATGTGTTCTTTTGTGGCACCTCTTGATTGGTTAGAGTAGATGGTGTGGTGTATGTTCCCCTGGTCCCCTTCAGCATTGCTAAGTGGTGGTGGTGAAGGGGCAACCCACTCCAGTATCACCTGTCATATTCCTTTTAGGCCTTCAGGGGAATGTTCATACTCCACAGTATCACTAATTGGACTTGGCATGTGTATTAAACCTTTATTATTATTATTATATATGATATATAGTATTATATGATATCTAATGCTATTATGACTATTATTATTTTTATATGTATTGATCTATTGCATAGTAGCCAGGGCTCATTAGTTTACAGATATAGGAACGTGACACTAATGTGATGTATGTGTATGTCCCATAACCCCAACCATTGAAAACACACTGAAAGACACAGTGAGAATGGTATAACAGAGCTTTATTTCATACACACAGCATTTGTAGGCAGATCGCGAGAGAGCAAGAGGCTTGGGGGGAAAAAGGGATACCTACAGGAGGTAATGTCATAGTCTAGAATAAGCATGATGCATAGCACCTACCAGGGTCACATGTGGTCACTACACCACTGCAACTGGTATCTGATGAAAAAAAGGATCATCACAAATCACTCCATGTAATTGAAGAAATCATTAATGTGCATTGCACTTACAACTAGTCTAGATCTGCTCAATGAAACAGATGATTCAACCTCTGGACTGTGTAATCTAATCCAGTTTCACACATACAGTGTGGTGACAAAAACAAAAATCTGAAAAAAAGTAGTCAACCAAAAAAAAGGCGGAGGAGGATAAAAAAAAAAAAAAAATCAACATGCGTGTACATTACAGTGTTAAATACTGTAACTTGATAATCAGCAATAGGGGAAAATATCTATTAATACGGAGAGGACACAAAGCTCAGCAGCCAGATTCAATGTCACTTACATCGGACCCAATTATCTTTTCTCAGAGTGATATTGAGGTCAAGATCACATGGTTCACTCATGCATATATCAATGCTGGCTGTCATTAACATGCCATTGTGAGACTTTGCAAGTCAACCACCATATCGGTATTAGTCTACATTTAAGATAACAGCAAGCATGTCTTAGATATCTGGCTATATAATAGCTTTAATATTGTGGAAGCTACATGTTAAGGGGGTGCTGTCATTGAAGAAATGTGTACCTGAGAGGCACTGGGAAAACTTTACACCTCATACATTTCCTCCACAATGCTTGCAGATGCAGAAGATGCCTTCATGGACTTGAATTGTACATAAAACAAAAAAAGAGAAAAAAAACTAAACATACAACTAAAGCCTGAAAATCATAGGTACCGCAGCATCTCTTCTTAACATTATTCCTCAGGGACCATCAATTGGTGACATGTTCAACAGAACCCTACGTGTCCCCAGAGAAGAGGATCATGGACCATGTGATAAGTGGTAGCCATCTGCATAAAAAATATCACCATCACATAGGCCAAGATCCAAGACTCTGTAGCCAGGCTAGATTAGGTCAACATTGGGACCAATAGATTGTCACTGAGGAATGCTGTTGAGAAAGCACAGACATATGTGCAGCCCCTATGTCCTCCTCCACCTAGCCACAGGGCGCACATCATCCGCGACTGGCCGCCATCTCCCTGGTGGTGGTGGGAGGAGAGGAGGGGCCGGGCTGCGGGTGTCCTGGGGATGCCTCTGGGGTAGAGGAGGCAGGGCTGGGGACTAGTGCAATCCTGAGAAGACCGGCCAGGTAGGACTCTGTCATTAAATTATGCCTCCTCTCCTCCCTATTGCGCCTTGCCAGGCTGCACATGAGCTCCACATGATTTGCACTCTTTGGAGGAGGGGTTGCTGGAGGTCCGGCTGGTGACCCCACCACTTATATTACCTCCTCCTCCTCTGAGCCAGGGCCCTCAGATCATCTTCCTTCTTCCTCCCCCTGTGCCGGTTCCTGCTGGCCGGGGGCCTCCTCCTCCACTTCTTGCTCCGAAGGGTCCTGCTGGGCCACCGGAACTGAAGCTCCAGCGGGCAACTCAGAAGGTCCGTGGCAACTCCTCTCCGACTCATTATAGGTCACTGTTGGGGGATGGGGCTTGGGGGATGGGACAGGGGTGTGGAGTGTCATAACTCTATATGTCTCTATGTGTGTTCTTTAAATTATTTGTATTGCAAATATGTGTAATCTGTAAATATGTGTTAACAAGTATTAAGTGTAAACTCGTATGAAATAGAATATGAATAAAAAAAACTGCAAACTACCTCTCTCCAAACTCTCCCACTCTCTCTCAAATTGAAACCAACCACCAACTCCGGGACCTGAGTGCTACTTTAAAAGAAAATACAACATAGTCAACGCATGGGCGGGTGGAACACAAATTTATAATCTCCATCTGTCAATCATATTCGGCTAGACCTCATTTTATTGGCTGAGAGGCCTGTGTTGCACTACGTTATACCGCAATTGGTTATTGACGACTGATCGCGGCTTGTCCGGCCCCTTAACCGCCTGCGTGCATGGAAAGGATTTATGGGCTTGCGTCTCAAGCCCGTAACTCGCGCCATGGTCTAATTTAATAGTTCTGTAATGCAGTCGAATTTTAAGCCCATAAGCTTTGCGAGCTTGCCAATGCCGTTACGGGCTTCAAATTTAATGGTGCTGTAGGAGGAGTGATCTTTCTTCTAGGCTTGTATATGTGGTTTTGGGGATTGAGACCCTGAAATTATTATACTATTTGTCATCTGAGGCAGAGAATTTCCTTTAAGAGACACTTCAGCTACTTATTTTTTTCCTGAATTTAGGAGTAAGGTAACTGAATTTAGTCAGGGATTGCATGGTTTTCTAGCAGATTGAGATGGAGTCAGTTTCCTTGATTATTACGGCTGATGGGTACTTTAAACTGTACAACATCTATCATCTTTAAACCCTCCTATTAACCTCTGAAAACAATGAACACTGCAACCACTATTATATGCACACAGAACCCATATAGTGGTCTCTTGCCCTTCTGCTGTTGCACTTAGGCATGTAATAAAAGTTCTATGACATGAAAGACTAGGGAATAGATTACATTAGATTAACATTATGGTAGTGCTTGTGTTTACTGCAGTTCTGTCTATAATAAATATTCCAGAGATACCTCTTCAGCTGGAGTATCTGTCTTTGGAAGATAAAGAGGGACAAGTCTCAGATTGTACATGCATTTCAGTTAACAGAAAACTGAAATTGTGTACATTGGACCACTCAGGTTGCTCTCTTTTTCCAGTTTTACCATTGATGTTGGTTGAGATACAGCCAATATGGACATATAGACGTTATTTCCTTGACTAGAGAGCCAGTGATCCTATATCTGTTGATGTTCATATAAATCATTATCCCAGAAACATTCTGGAACTGACAGCTGGAACATAGTGTGTCAATCACACTATGACATGGGAACTTGGTGCAAAAACGCATTGCATTGTTGACAGATTTGGAGACCTGGAAAGTTGGTGCTGAAAACCTATACATAATATTGTCAAATATGTTTCTAAATTCTGCTGTTAGAACTAATATAGAGGTAAAACAGTGTAGAAGAACTTCTATAGTACTAATTTCATGAACAATTCTGCACCAGAGAATTGACAGGTTCATGCTAATTCTATCTCTTGTCTACCTCTAAATACATTATAATATATAGGGCAATGAAATTTGGATATATATGCATGGAATTTGGCTTGCACTTGTGGACAGAAGAAAATGAGGAAAATGTTTTTTATTTCATATTTAACATATGTGAATTTTTTTTGGAAACCCCCAAAAATGTAACTGTATGTTAGTAAACAATTTGTTATTTTCACGTTAAAGCAATTATAGGCAGATTTATTTGCATTACACAGGAAACTTGCCTTTAAATTTGATTATATAACTTGAGACTTGTAACAAATGCAACCTGGCATTTTATTATGGGGAAAGTATTGAATAATGTCACACCATAAATACTATATTATCATCTAAGATATTAAGTGGAAGTGATAGTTCAGCTGCTTAATGAAAAAAAATTAAATTAAGTTATCTTTAGATCAATGCATACTGTTTTGTATTGTGTATAATTAAATGATCAAACATGAAATGTCACTGTGAAAATGCTGATCAAGCAATACTACCTATTAAGTAGTAGATGTTGCAGAGTAATTTATTTGAAAGAAAATCAGCAAAACATTTAAGTATGTACTATAATAGTTCTTCATGTTTCAAATTAATTAATGTTGTCATTAACACTTTTTAACCAATGCTTGATCATCTGAGAGGTTCCAGAATATTAGATTTTCTTAAAAAATCTGAAGGTTTGCTTTTAGGGTTACAAAGTTGAATGCAAATTAATTAAGGACCACAGGTATTTGTTTGTGAAGTATGTAATAAAATATTAGCAGCTGTACAACACACAGACATAAAATATTTTTATTAAAAATCTGATTTTTGAAAGATTCTCTATAAGCAAAAAACATTTTTTGTATATGTTACATCACTTCCTGAGAACTGCAATATAAGGATGTGTGTTTTCTTTTTTGATTTGTCAGAGAAGGCAGGGGTTAGGACAAGGAGGGAACAGGGAGAGGTCAAACAGCTTTATTTCATATTTGGGTCATTGCCAGGAACTGGATACGAGAAAAGTGGACCCTTCAGGGGTGTGTTTTCATTTAATTTAATCAACACAAAAAAATAACAGAATATACACAAAGATTGTTGAGTATCCCTTGCTTCTATCATGTTCATGTGCAGAAACAATCATGGTCAAGCACTGAAAGCAAACTAGCAATACTGCAGCGGAAGAAACTGAAAATAAGATACCTCAGAAACAGACCTGGAGCTGAAGGCAGGAACCAGTACACAGGTGAAGGTGGGTGCTGGAACAGAAGGCACATGCAGAACTCTAGCATAAGATGGAACTGTTGGCAGACAGGAACAGCACCAGTGCAGGACACAGCCAGAACTCCAGCATGACAGTAACAGAAGTAGCAACACAGGGCCCCACAACTGTAGCAACAAACCAGGCAGGTCAAAAACTTGCGCAGCAGGAACATAATCTTATAACTGGCTCTTTGGAGAAATCTCAGTTCAATCTAAAGGGTCACTAGACAAAGAGGTGTGGTTATGGCCTACAGGAACAGACCCATCTTTCCCATCTCCTTCCCTGCCTATTGAGTCTCTACAGGACTTAGATTGACTGGAACAACCAGAGCCTTCATTGGCCTCTCCAGAGGCCTACCATACTAGGCACTCCTGATAGTCAAATTGAAATTTACACCACAGAACTCTCCCTTCACTAACCCAAAAGCAGCCTGCTTGCAATAAAAAGTCAACAATTGCATTGCAGAAATGTAAATGCCCTCCCATACACACAACATCAACCAATGTATTATGAAAGCCTCCAGTATCCAACAGAGGTATCAAAGTGTATTTGTTTCTAATTATCATAGATATAGATACTTTTCACTGCTTAATTAGACATATATATATTTTATCATTGTGAATTGTCATATTAACATAATTTCTTCAATAAATATTGAAACTCTGCAATAAAAACATTCTGAATTTGGGATGAGGTAAGGTATTGAAATTAATACCCTCACATCATGTTCTGCCACTCTGCATTAAGCATTAATTATGCATGCTACAGTACACAGTTCACCTTATTGGAAACCTGAGTATCTCCTAACATATTTATATGTACTGTATATGTTAAAGTATGTAGGGTGCAATCCTAGTAATCATATATATATATATATATATATATATATATATATATATATATACAGTATATATATATATAAAACTATTGCATTTTTAATATCCATCTGCTCACTTATAGGGGGCTACGTTGTTGGCCTCTGTATGCTCCACAGGAAAGTATGTGTTTTAATGCACATACAAAGTTCTGCAGCTTTCTACTGATGGACACTTTTATGTGGTGTAACTTCTGGTGCAGGAGCCAGTATTACATGACTTCATGGACCCATAGGAAGCTGCTGTAATGTTGAGTTCACAGGAGATTTATAGCTTCTTACCTGCCCATGTCAAACAGAGACATGTTTTGATGGATGGGACAGGGTAGAGATATCAACATGGTAACCAGCCCCGTAATGGCAAGCAGAAGGAAGTTAAAATGTAAACTGTCATTGTGCTATTTGCAGATTATATATTTAAAGGACCATGAGTTGTTTCACTGTCAAAGTTTAATTTTAATATATATTCTTTTAAAATATATTTATCCAAGTCTGATCATTTTGCCACACAAAATCAATTACATACATACAACATAATTTGTTTAATAGATACAATGCACTTTGTTAAAATCTATATGTTAGTTTGTCCCCAAAAAATTGAATGACAATATAAATTCATAAATATTAAAAAATATCACATATATTTTAATTTGAATATAAGATAGATTTTGAGGTCACCATTCACAATGAAAAGTGGTATACTGGAAAATTTGATAACCTAAATTTGGTGCTATTGCTCTGCTGTTTGCCAAGTGACAACAAATTTTCCTTTTTGGTATTCTTTGTCAGTTTTTGAATGCACTTCAAAGTGAGAAATAATGTGCTTTTGTTATACATTTGACTGCTATCTAGGCAAAACAAAAAAATTATCACTAGGTACACTAATAAACAAATGTTACATGTAATATATTAGAGCATTTTTACACCAAGCATAAAATTCTATTGAAATCTATTTTATATTCAATCTATATAACCATACCTCAGCCGCTAGTAACACATCTTAATTGCTTTATTGTCTTTTTTATAGGACACCTGAATTTGGTTGCAGGCTATTTAATTAAATCAGTTTATGTTTTATAGTTAGCTTAAATGAAAAATACATAAATACCACAGAATATTCATCAAACTTGTTTTTGCATACTCAAAGACAAAATAAAAAGATCAAATTAACAAAGCAGTAATAAAAAAAGAACGTTTCCAGAATCTAAATCAATCTGGCTCAAACTACATAGAAAATTCCCTAGCTAGAATAAAATACGAGTGGAGAATTTCTCCAAAAGTAAATACACATTTAAAAAACAGTCCATTCTTTACTCTTTTGTGTCAGTAAAATTCTTAGAAATGTGATGTTGTATTTAATTGACCTAGAATGTTAAATATAGCTGGTCCATATTGGTACTGAACCTCATTAAAGCAAAAATGGAAAGTAATATGGCCTATTATAATATTGGGGTAGATTCCCTATGGGCCCTATACTATTAAAAGACCATAAGTAACTCTGAGCTATATTTTGGGTTGCATGTGTTTTTTTCTCTAAATGTCTAGATGTATTCTATTGACTCAAGCCCTCAATTTATGTCTCACAGCCTCCATACGTAAACCGTGCCTCCGTTCATGATGGGATGCTCTTAAACGTTTAACAAGCTGGAATTTCCGACCTCTTGACAGCCCTAGGAACCAATAGGAACCCTAAAAAGCTATTCAACTTAGAGTAAAAGGCCTTTAAAAACCTGTGAAACTTGTAACAATTTTAATGTGTTGTAGCTAAGCAAGTTCACACGCAGGTCTAGGAGTTGGTGGGTTGGAGATTATCTGAGAGAGATAGAGATAAGGAGCTGTATTTTATATATTAAGTTTTTTTGCTGATTTCAATTGTAATAACTATTACACAAATTACACCATACATAATTACTCATATCACATAACTCACACACATAGATTAGTACCTACGCATAGTTACATAGTTACATAGTTACATAGTTACATAGGCCCTCATTCTATTATCGTCCGTAAAACGGCCGCAAAGCCGCGATTCCTTGCAGCCGTCTTACGGCCCCGTGTAGAGCTACCTTTACCTTGCAATTCAAATAGACGGCGCCGCAAGGATATCCCCTTATGGCCGGCCGCATATCATGCAACCGGCCGCAAGGTCTGAAAACTTTAAATGCAAATATAAATTCAAGATGGCACTGTATAGCTCTGTAAATGCTAGGGATCATATTGGGGGACATGAGGATTAATAGCAACCCCCTCTCAAGCTTGCACATCAACCCAAATCCGATATTTCATTAACGGTTTATTTTCCGTCCCGCAGCCTGGGCGGGTCTGAGGTGTTCCAACCCCTCGCGACTTTGTCCACGGATATTTGACATGAATTAAAATAAAAATTATTTGCGGATTTGAGTGTAGGGGAATGTTGTGCTATGAATGCTAACACCCCCAATCACTTTATCGTCTCATAAGAGTGCAGGATGGCTTTATTATGTGCCTAATTGTGTGCTTGCGGGACCTTTTTAGTGCAAGTAAGCTGCGGCTCGGTTTTAGCCTTGCAGAGAAGGTTCCCGGAGCAATAGAATAGCAACCGGGCTTTTCTTGCGGCCGGAACTCTTGTGGCCATTTAAGATCAAAGGCTTTCCTGCGGCGCGTGCGGCCGCAAGGGATAACAAGGCGCCGGCCGCAAGCCTGCCGGAGCCCCCGGCCGGAAGGTAATAGAATAGGCAAATAGCCTGCGGCCGGTCCTGGCGGCCCGCATCTCCTACGGCCGATAATAGAATGATGCCCATAGTATTTAAGGTTGAAAAAGGACTTTCAGTCCATCAAGTTCAACCTTTTAAGATCTCCTCTGATCTGCAATATGCGGATTAACTATTAATTCATTAGTTGTTAATTAATTATTAATTAATTATTTAATGTATTTTTTTATTTTTTTATTATTAATTAGTCCAGAGGAAGGCAAATAGAAAAAAAAAACACAAGCGAGACTTAGACAATTGTCTCAAAGGGAAATGTAAAAAAATTTGGATCAATACTGTCTCTCTAATTATCCATGATAACCCTGAATTCCCTTTTTAATTAGAAATAAATCTAGTCCCCTTTTAAAGTTATCTATCGAATCCGCTGTCACCACCTCCTCTGGTAGAGAATTCCACAGATTAACCACCCTTACTGTGAAGAACCCTTTTCTTTCTTTGAGGTGGAATCTTTTTACTTCTAACCTCAAGGGATGTCCTCTTGTCAGTTGAAAACCTCTTGGCACAAAAAGCTCCCCTGACAAATCTTTATACTGACCATTGATGTATTTATATAAGGTAATCATATCTCCTCTTAGACGCCTTTTTTCTAGAGAAAATAAGTTTAATTTAGTTAGTCTTTCTTCCTAACTTAGCCCCTCCATTCCCCTTATTAGTCTTGTTGCCCTTCTCTGTACTTTTTCCAGCTCTAAAATGTCCTTTTTATGAAGTGGTGCCCAAAATTGTACTCCATATTCCAAATGAGGGCGTACTAGAGATTTGTATAGTGGCAGAATTATAATTGCTTCCCTGGCTTCTATACCCTTCTTAATACATGCTAATATTTTATTTGCCTTTGCAGCTGATGCTTGGCTTTGAGCACTGTTACCTAGGTGGTTGTCCACAAGCACTCCCAAATCCCTTTCAATATCTGATACACCTAGATTTGCTCCATTAAGATTATAAATTGCATGGCTATTTTTCCTTCCCAGATGCATAACCTTACATTTATTCGTATTAAATCTCATCTGCCATTTAGATGCCCATTCCTCAATTTTATGTAAATCCCCTTGGAGGGAAAGCACATCATTGATTTAATTACCTTGCACAACTTTGTGTCATCAGCGAAAATGGAGACCCCACACTCCAATCCTACCTCTAAGTCATTAATAAATATGTTAAAAAGGAGAGGACCTAATACTGAACCCTGAGGAACCTCACTTACCACATTAGTCCAATCGGAGTATGTTCCATTTACACCAACCCTTTGCTTCCTGTCTTTTAGCCAGCTCTCAATCCATGAGCAGATATTTACTGCAATTCATGTATCTATTAGCTTGCACAATAGTCTCCCATGTGGGGCACTCTATCAAAAGCCTTTGCAAAATCCAAAAAGACTACATCCACTGAGTTGCCTTGATCCAGGTTCCTACTAACCTCCTCATAGAAAATAATTTGATTTGTTTTACATGACCTATCCCTCATAAATCCATGTTGACTCCTACTTATTATCCTGTTCAAATAGACATATTCTTGTATATTATTCCTTATTAACCCTTCTAAAAGCTTCCCCACTACAGAAGTAAGGCTCACTGGTCTATAATTCCTCGGATTTTCTCTTGCTCCCTTTTTAAATATAGGTATCACATCAGCTTTTCTCCAGTCATCTGGTAGAGACCCTGTGTTGAGTGAATCTTGAAAAATTAAATATAATGGTTTGGCTATTACAGAACCCAGTTCCCTTAGTACCCATGGATGTATTCCATCAGGACCCGGGGCTTTATTAACATTTATTTTTTCCAACCTCTTTTGGATTTCTTCCTGTGTTAACCAATTATTTGGCAAAGGTAGTGTGGCCCCATTATGTTGCCGTGTCCCAACCACTGGTACCTCCCTTGTGTATACCGAAGAAAAGAACCTATTTAGCTCATCTGCCTTTTCTTGGTCACTGATTTTCAGACAGCCTTTTTCACATTCTAATGTTACCATAGCTTCCTTCCTCACCTTCTTCCCATTAATATACTTAAAAAATATTTTAGGGTTAGTCTTACTCTCTTTTGCAATTATTATTTTTTTTCTATTTTAGCCAGTCTAATCACGCTTTTGCAAGCCTTGTTGATTTCCTTGTATTCCCGTAAAGCAGTCTCTGTCCCCTCTTGTTTGTATAATATAAATGCCTGTTTTTTACTCCGTATCTTGATCGTTAAATCATTGTTAAGCCACATGGGTTGTGATTTACTCCTTTTACTTTTATTCTCCCCCGGTATATGCCGATGTGTATGTATATTTAGTAAGGATTTAAATGTTGTCCATTTATGTTCAGTGATTTTACCTATCAGTTCTCTGTCCCAGTCTATACTTTGTATTGCTGCCCTTCGACCATTAAAATCTGCCCTTTCAAAATTAAGAGATTTCGTTGGCCCCTTAAAATGTTTTTTTTTTAATTCAATCTCAAATGAGACTGTGTTGTGATCACTGTTTCCCAAAGGTTGCCCAATTTCAACATTTGATACTATATCAATATTATTTGTGATGAGTAAATCTAAGATAGCTTCATTTCTAGTAGGCTCCTGTATAACCCGGGTCAGATAATGATCCCTGAGTGTACTCAAGAACCTGCTCCCCTTAGCTGAACTGCTGGTCTCATTTATCCAGTTTATTTCAGGGTAATTAAAATCTCCCATTATTAGAACTTGCCCGTGCATAGCTGCATTTACAATCTGTAACAATAATTGTATGTCCTCACTTTCAGCTATATTTGGGGGTTTATAGCATACTCCTACTAATATTCTTTTGGAATTTGCTGCTCTGCTATTTAACTCTACCCACAAACATTCAACTTTATCACTAGGTCCACCATAAATATCTTCTCTGACTATAGCCTTAAATTCAGGCTTAACATACAGACAAATGCCTCCTCCTCGTTTACCATTGCCTCTATATTTCCTAAATAGGTTATAACCATCCAGATTAACAGTCCAGTCATGAGATTCATCCCACCACGTTTCGGTAATGCCTATTAAATCCCATTTTTCATTAATTGCTAATAATTCTAACTCTCCCATTTTTCCTGGCAAGCTTCTGGCATTAGCAAGCATACACCTTATGTTATCAGTCTCTAGTTCTGAAGTGCCTGCCACTGTACTTGAATTACTTAGTACTACCTCCCTATTGACTATACTACCCCTCCCCCCATCTCCTCCCCTATGAGTTGTTAATTCATCCCTTATACCCTCTACACTTTCTAGCCCATTACTTATATCTAGTCCCTCCCCCCACCTACTAGTTTAAAAACTCCTCCAGCCTTTCTACCATCCTATCCCCTAGTACAAAAGCTCCTTCATCATTAAGGTGCAGTCCATCCCTACTGTAGAGATTGTACCGAAGTGAGAAGTCAGCCCAATGCTCTAAAAAGCCAAACCCTTCCTTAGTGCACCACATCTTTAGCCACGCATTAACCTCACTAATCTCCTTCTGCCTCCATGGGCTAGCACGTGGCACTGGTAGTATCTCAGAAAATACTACCTTGGAGGTCCTTGCCTTCAGCTTATTACTTAGTTCTCTAAAATCATTCTTTAGGACACTCCATCTTCCACTAACTTTGTCATTGGTACCAATATGTACCAAGACCTCCGGTTCATTTCCAGACCCTCCCAATAATTTGTCTACCCGATCCACAACATGACGAACCCGAGCACCCGAGAGACAGCAAACTGTTCGATTGCTGGGATCTGGGTGACAAATCACCCTGTCTACCTTCCTAATAATAGAGTCCCCTACAACCAAAACCTGTCTGTTGTTCTGCCTATTCTGCCCTCCCTCTCCTCCAGTAGAGCTGTTCGCCCGGCTGTTAGAGGGAACAGCTCTATCTGGCATTGCCATTCCTGAATGGACATCACCAACAGTTTCACTCAATCCGGCAAATCTGTTGGTGTTTGCCAACTCAGAACTGGCCTGCCTCCTCCTGTTCCCCCTGCTTCCCCTTGTATCTGTAACCCAGCTGCCTCCCTGGACATCCTCACTAGCCCCAGCTCCACCCTCCATGCTAGGCCCAGCTAAACTGTGCTCAGTGAGCACCAACCCCCTTTCCAGTGGAGCAATATCACTAAGTGCTGCAATTCTCCTCTCCAGATCTCCAATTTGAGCTTCCAGAGAGGCAACATGCTCACACCTCTCACAGAGGTATGGACCCTGAATCATGTGTTCCAGTATTGCATACATATGACAGGACGTACACTGAATAAGGTTGCCACTGGACTGACTCATAATTATTATTATTGTCTACAAAATTTCAGTGGGAAAAATAAAGAATATAAAATAATATATTTATATAAAGTTTTCCTCCTTTGCACTATAAATCTGCCCTCCCTTTTCTTTGAAGTCCCTCCTATAATTTAAACTCCTAGGCTTTTACTAGAATTGCACTTGATACTGAAAATGTTCACAAGCTCACAAGTTCCCCTTCTCCTGTTTATATTAACTTCTGCCTTCTCACCTGGGCACAATTAGTGCACTCTGTAATTTATCAGCCTTTACTTGTAAGGTAAATCCACTTGTAAACAGGCCCCAAACCATCTCACAAACCTTTTCCCCTAGTTTAAGAGTCAAGCCACACCCCTCTCACCTGGGCACAGTTAGTGCACTCTGCAGTTTATCAGCCTTTACTTGTAAGGTAAATCCACATAAAGTTAGGCCATAGAACATATACACCACCATATCCCTCTGACCCCCCCCCCATTCTCCTACACATATTATAATACACATAATACACACATTCTTGTTTTCCCTGAAATACATATATAAGTACATTTATATTCAGTTATCCTTATATTTTGTTTCTTATCTGTAGGAGGGCAGAAGAGGGGAGGAGCAGTGTAGGGGAGGAGGAGAGTGAGGGGAACACTGTTGTTAAAGAGGAGGAAAGGAAAGTAACGTCTGTGGTGGAGCGGTATGGAGAGAGGGAGTAGTAAAGAAAAAGGGAGAGGTGGGAGGGGTAGCAGTGAGAAGAGAGGTAGAGGAGGAAGGGGTAGCAGCTCAGGGAGAAGGAGAGTCCCCTAAATGCAGGTACACAAAGAGCAGGGGTAGAGGGTCAGGGTTCTTATCTCAGGGGGGAGGTAGATAATGGAGACTAGAATCCCCAGGCACAGTTGGGAGGGCAAGAAACTGTGGCAAGGCACCGGGCCCCTAATTACACCTCAGAGGAGATTAGAGCCCTCCCTCATGCAATCCATGCCCACTACAGTATCATTCATGGGGGGAGGAAAGTAAGACCCAGCCGGAAGGCACAGGCTTGGAGTGAGGTTCCTTTAATTGTCTATACTTTGGGCTCTGTTAACAGGTATGTGAGGCCTGTCAAGCACAGGAATGATGACAGCCAGGCCAAAGTGAAGAAGAAGAGGACAGAGCAGCCTGAGCAACAGGTGGTGGCCCTCCAGTTAGCATCAACTATATAGAGTGGTAGAGGACATTGAGGGACTGTATAGAACCAGCGGCAGTTGTGGGACTTCCAGGCCAGGTGGACTTGCATGAGGAGAGCACCATGCAATGTGATTATTATATACACCATCATACCCTCACATACTGTATGTACACCACACACACATGGACAGCGCATATAAAATATAAATGCTGCACAAATATAAAAGGGATATGTAAGCTCCCTGGTTTTCCCTATGGCAAGATGTATAAGCAATCACTATGCAAATCCAGGAAGCAAACATATCTGTGTCATAAGTGTGCTGAATAAAATGTGCTTCCAATACCTGCAGTTAACCCTGATTCTGATTAGCAGTCACCAAATAGATTCAGAGTGATATGCAGATACAGACTCGGTAGAACTGCATGTGCAGTGTCATGTACTAGCAGAGAGCAACCTGTTTTAGCTTGCTTGTGCCCTTCACAGTTAGAAATATCCTGTAGTATATCAGTCTGGTCTCACTCAAAAGAGTGACCCATCCCAGAAATACCAGGCATTTCTACCCTGAACAGGAGAGACAGCAAACCCTAGATGGGTTTCGGCCTCTGTGGGCCTCGTCAGTGAGGTGCAGATTTACTCCCTAAGGCACACTGATCAAGGGGTCCATGTCTGGTTCCCCCTGTCACTTTTAGAATGAGAAAACCCCCCAAAGGGTCATTTGCATACACAACAACAACATTAGAGGTGTTCAATCTGAGAACAGACAATACCTGAAGTAGATTTGTGCTATAAGTCTGGTTACCTACACAGACAGCAACCTCTTTTAGCTCACTTGTGCCCTTCAAAAAGAGAAATATCCTGTAGTATATAAGTCTGGTCTCCCTGAAAAAAATTGACCTAGCCAATAAATTCTACCCTGAACAGGAGAAACAGCTGTTCTCCCTAAGGCACAGTGAGCAAGGAGTCCATGTCTGGAGCCCCTTATCACCAATAGGGTGAGAAAAAACCCTAGTGAGTGGGACCAGACTGATAAACTACAGGATATTTCTCCCTGTAAAGGGCACAAGTGAGCTAAAAGAGGTTGCTCTCAGAACTTGTTTTCATGTCCATAGAACTAACCTGAGGTAAATTCTTCCCTGAAAGAGCACCTCTGACTTTGTTGTTTTCTTTCTGCAAATTACCCTTAGGGATTAATCGCCTTAAGGGTGATAGGGGTCGCCAGGCATGGAACCCTTGCTCACTGTGCCTTAGGGAGTTCTATACCTCACTGATGAGGCCCTATGAAGGCCAAAACATATTTCTGGGGCTTGCTTTTATGGTTAGTTTATTCTCTGATAGATAGTTTGTTTATACTACACTGTGTCAGAGCAATATGCCATCCCACTTGAAAGTAGACTCATGTTATCTAACTAACCTACTTAGGTATTGTTTGTTCTCAGATGAGCAACTCTACTCTTTTTGTTTAGATTTTCTCACTTTATCGATGAAAGGGGAAACCAGACGTGGGCTCCTTGCTTACTGTGCCTTAGGGACTACAGCGCCACCTCACTGACGAGGCCCACTCAGTCCGAAAAGTATGTCTGGGGCTTGCTGATTATCCTCTACAGGGTAGAATTGACTGGTATTTCGGGGCTGGATCACTCTTTTGAGAGAGACCAGCCTCATATACTACTAGATATTTCTCCCTGTGAAGGGCACAAGTGAGCCAAAAGAGGCTGCTCTCTGAGTAGGTAACCTAACCTAGAGAAGAAACCTACTTAGGTCCTGTTTGCTCTCAGTTGAACAGCTCTACTCTTTTTGTTTAGACTCATCTTTAGTGTAACTTGTGTCTTCATACAGAACCCTTTGTGCCATTCTGCAGTGATCTCCTTGTGAGCAAATATTACATAGTTACATAGTTACATAGTAATTGAGGTTTTTAAAGTTATCTATCAAATCCGCTATCACCACCTCCTTTGGTAGAGAATTCTACAGTTTTACCACCCTTACTGTGAAGAACTGTTTTCATTCTTTAAAGTAAAATCGTTTTACTTCTAACCTCAAAGGATGTCCTCTTGTCAGTTGAAAACTTCTTCGCACAAAAAGTTCACTTGACAAAGCCTTGTATTGACCCTGAATATATTTATATAAGGTAATCATATCCCATTATCTCCATTTTTTGGAGAAAATAAGTGTAATTAGTTTAGTCTTTCTTCATAAGTCAGCCCCTCCATCCCCCTTATTAGTTTTGTTACTTTACGGTTCGCGAACCGCGAAAGCGAACCGCCGCAAATGTTCGCGAACCGGCGAACATCGGCAAACCGCCATAGACTTCAATGGGCAGGCGAATTTTAAAACCCACAGGGACTCTTTCTGGCCACAATAGTGATGGGAAAGTTGTTTCAACGGGAATAACACCTGGACTGTGGCATGCCGGATGGGGATCCATGGCAAAACTCCCATGGAAAATTACATAGTTGATGCAGAGTCTGGTTTTAAGCCATAAAGGGCATAAATTACCTAACATTCCTAAATTGTTTGGAATAACGTGCTTTAAAACATCAGGTATGATGTTGTATCGATCAGGTAGTGTAAGGGTTAGGCCCGCTTCACAGTAACAGACCAAACTCCCCGTTTAACGCACCGCAAACAACCGCAAACAGACCATTTGCACAACCGCAAACTCCCAATTTGCACAAGGTTGGATACCAATCTAGCCATGTCCCGTTCTTTGTCCTCACTGATGTCATTGAAGGTCTCTTCCTCCACTCAGCCACCAAGGGTCCCCGAAAGGCACCTTCCTCAAAGGCACCTTCCTCCTCTGACTCCTCTTCTTCAGACTCCTCTCACTGCGTTGACTCTCTCTGCATTATTATATGGTGTGTTAAGTAGTACTACTCTTATCAGTTTAATACTTGTTACGTCACCTATCAGTGGGCGTGTATAAGGCCTGGATTTTTAGAACCAGGAGATGGAAAAAGATGCTTTGTTGGTCGTATCACTTCAATTTTGGGGCACGGCACCTGCAGTCAAAGGTGCCACCAGATAGGAGTGGCGTGTTTGTAAGCACTACTCTTATCAGTTTAATACTTGTTACGTCACCTATCAGGGGGCGTGTATAAGGCCTGGATTTTTAGAACCAGGAGATGGAAAAAGATGCTTTGTTGGTCGTATCACTTCAATTTTGGGGCACGCCACGTGCAGTCAAAGGTGCCACCAGATAGGAGTGGCGTGTTTGTAAGCACTACTCTTATCAGTTTAATACTTGTTACGTCACCTATCAGGGGGCGTGTATAAGGCCTGGATTTTTAGAACCAGGAGATGGAAAAAGATGCTTTGTTGGTCGTATCACTTCAATTTTGGGGCACGGCACGTGCAGTCAAAGGTGCCACCAGATAGCAGTGGCGTGTTTGTAAGTACTACTCTTATCAGTTTAATACTTGTTACGTCACCTATCAGGGGGCGTGTATAAGGCCTGGATTTTTAGAACCAGGAGATGGAAAAAGATGCTTTGTTGGTCGTATCACTTCAATTTTGGGGCACTTTGTGACATTAGCTTCTTACGCTCAAACATGTCCTTTACAGGCACCTGACTATGGGCAGATGAGCAGGAACTGCTCAAGGCAAGAGACGGAGTGGCTAATGGTTGAGAGGGGGCAAGGAGGACAGCAGTGGTTGATGTGGCTTATGATGCTGCTCCAGGAGGAGGATGGCGGCTTTGAGTTTGTGTGCTGCTTGTACTCATGTGTTGGTCTGGAGTCATCCAAACATTAGGTCTCAACCTGTAGAGGATAAGGGAACCAGGCTACTCTAGACCTCATTCATCATTACAGGTTTTGACAGATCGGTACTATGCTTGCAAGCTACTGTGACAACAGATATGAGTGGCACTGTGCACTTGCAGAAGTTGGTAGAGTAGTTGCTGTAGGTCTGACACACATGCTTGCAGACAACTATGCAATATATTACAGTACAATTTTTTTTTTTTAAATGTACACTACTGTTACACCACATATGAGTGGTGTGTTAAGTAGTACTACTCCTATCAGTTTAATCCCTGTTATGTGCCTTTTTGGGGGGTTTGGTTGTTGAAGCCACAGTGCAGCACCAGAGGCCAGAAAAATTAGGCATGTACACATGCCTGAAAAATTAGGTATTGTTGATCTTGCAGCGAGCAGAGAAGAAGGTAGGCCTGATTCAACGCCCCAGATTGAGGGGGCGACCCTTACAAGGCCACGGGCCGGAGATATAAAGGGGGGCCATCCCAAATAAGCACACAAGCGGGGACAAAGGTAGTGAAGGGGACATAGAGGCCCATGGACTGACGGTCGCCATCTTGGCAGGAAAAGGACACAGCAATTAAGCCAAACTGACCCAGCACAGGCAGCTACTTGAGTCAAACGCTGTACAATTACACCTTAATAAAGCTGAAACATGCAGCAACAGGGATTCTAAACGGCCACACGGGGAGAAGGAGGTTTAACAGCCCCCACAGTCTCTGCAACACTCTTTTTAACAGATAACCCAAGGGGCTAACCAGGGACCTTGCCCACAAAAAAAAAAACAGAATTTTATTGGAGGAATTATTAGTGTCTTTACCCCCCAAGAGAGGACATAATATACGGTATCTTTAGACTACCTGATGGCCAAACCTCCTTTAGCCCCAATGCTATCCAAGAAACATTTCAAAACTTCGATCAGACCATATATTCATCCCAATCCCGCTGCAGCGGATCTGACAGAGTCCTTCCTACCACAGCAAGAAGTCCACAAAATACATGTACCTCAATTGGACAGCTTGAACCTAGACATATCCCAAGAGGAAGTTAAATCTACAATCCAAGATCTTAAATTTGGCAAGTCCCCAGGGCCAGACGGTTTTACTCATCTGTACTATAAGAAATTTGAGCCCTTGCTTACCCCCGCACCTAACATCTTTGTTTAACGCTATACTAAATCGAGAACCTATGCCCCCTTAATTGAATCAGGCCGACCTCATAGTCTTTCCAAAAAAGGGAAGGGACCCGAATCTCAAACTGTATTACAAGGCAGCGCAGCTGGCTTTCATTCCTCTGGCGCATTCTCCAAAACACATCAGCCGCTCTGGGTATTTATGGAAAATGTAAGCATGTCACCTTATACATGGGATACAGTAATATGGATTCCAGGCCTGTATACTTTTTTGAGAAACTTGAAAAACCCGTTGATTAATCACTCATTAAAAATATGGACGGAGATGAACTGGACACAAAAACTGTACACTCGGGTATCAGATCTTACCCCTATCGTACCCAATCCCCACTTTAAGATACATCTCCTGGAAAGCTCTCTCAGTTGGTGGAAGTCTCAGAACCTACTAAGGGTTGGTCCATGGTGGCATGATGACAAAATAATGACCTTTGAGTGGGTGAGAGATGGATACAATTTACCCCTGGCTGAACACTATAATTTTTGCAGGATACATCATTTTATATATACTTCCCCCCAGCCACATACAACACCACAGGTACCAGATAGGTGACAACGAGCACCCTGGGATGCCTGTTGTGATTGGTCTTCCTCCTCCCCCTCAAAGCCACATTCCTCCTCTTCCTCACAATCCTCTTCCAGCGTTGCCGCAGGTCCAGCAAGCGATGCTGATAAGGCTGTTTCTGGTGGTGATGGTGACCACAACTCTTCCTCTTCCTCGTCACGCTCATCTACGGCCTGATCCAGCACTCTTCGCAGGGCACGCTCCAGGAATAAAACAAATGGTATGATGTCGCTGATGGTGCCTTCGGTGCGACTGACAAGGTTTTTCACCTCCTCAAAAGGACGCATGAGCCTACAGGCATTGCGCATATCTGAAAAGTGCGCCATGGCCGTGTAGGAACGCCTGAAATGGCCACACGCCTTTCTGGCCTGCTTCTGGACGTCCTGTAAGCCTGGATACTTATGGACAAAGCGTTGTACGATCAGATTATACACATGTGCCATGCACGGCACATGCGTCAACTTGCCCAAATTCAATGCCGCCAACAAATTTCTTCCGTTGTCACAAACCACTTTGCCAATCTCTAGTTGGTGCAGAGTCAGCCATTGATCCACCTGTGCATTCAGGGCGGACAGGAGTGCTGACCCGGTGTGACTCTCTGCTTTGAGGCAAGTCAACCCCAAGACGGCATGACACTGTCGTATCCGGGATGTGGAATAGTATCTGGGGAGCTGGGGGGGTGCCGTTGATATGGAGCAAGAAGCAGCAGCAGAAGAGGACTCAGCTGAGGAGGTTATGGAAGAGGATGGAGTAGGAGGAGTAGAGGAGGTGGCAGCAAGCCTGCTTGCAAGTCGTGGCGGTGTCACCAACTCCTCTGCAGAGCCACGCATTCCATGCTTGGCAGGCATCATCAGGTTTGCCCAATGCGCAGTGTAGGTGATATACCTGCCCTGACCATGCTTTGCAGACCAGGTATCAGTGGTCAGATGGACCCTTGCTCCAACACTGTGTGCCAGAGATGCCATTACTTCCTTTTGCACAATTGAGTACAGGTTGGGGATTGCCTTTTGGGCAAAGAAATTTCGGCCGGGTACCTTCCCGTGCGGTATCCCAATCGCTAACAACTTTTTGAACGCCTCAGACTCCACCAGCTTGTATGGTAAAAGCTGGCGGGCCAAGAGTTCAGACAAGCCAGCTGTCAGACGCCGGGCAAGGGGGTGACTTTGTGGCATTGGCTTCTTACGCTCAAACATGCCCTTGACAGACACCTGACTGTGGGGAGATGAGCAGGAACAGCAAGAGGCGAGAGACGGAGTGGTGGATAGTTGAGAGGGGGCAAGGAGGACAGCAGTGGTTGATGTGGATGAAGATGCTGGACCAGGAGGAGGATGGCGGCTTTGAGTTTATGTGCTGCTTGTACTCATGTGTTGATCCCATTGGCGTTTGTGATGTGACATCATGTGCCTTCACAAAGCAGTTGTACCTAGGTGGGTGTTGGAATTCCCACGACTCAGTTTCTTTTGGCACAGGTTGCAAATGGCATCGCTGTTGTCAGAGGCAGAAACACAAAAAAAATGCCACACTGCTGAGCTCGGCGGTGACGGCATTCTGGTGGTGGCAACAGCATGCGTTGATTGGCGAGCTGTCTGGCTGACCCCGTGTGCTGATGCATGCTGTCTGACTGTGCCACTAGCTCGTTGCGATGACCTCCCTCTACTTCCAACTCGTCTCCTCCTCCTCTCTGTCTCCCCATCTGAACTTTCCCCCTGTTCTTCCACCGACGCATTGTCATCATCATCACCCGCCTCACTTGTATATGACAACTGAACAAAGGAAGCAGCAGCGGGTACATCATCATCATCACATTGTACGTACATGTGTGTAATGCTGCCTGACTTAGACATATCCCTGTTATCTACATTCTCTGGCAATAATGGTTGCGCATCACTCATTTCTTCAAACTGATGTGTAAATAACTCTTCTGACTGATCAATTGAATTGGCTGTGGTACTAGTGTTGGTGGTGGCGGCAGGTGGGTGAGTGGTAACTTGAGAGGTGCCCGAAGCTAAGCTGGAGGAGGATGGTGCGTCAATGTTCCAAGCAGAAGCTGTAGAAGATTGGGTGTCCTGTGTTAGCCAGTCAACTACGTCCTCTGAACTTTTCAAGTTCAGGGTAACTGGCTTCTGAACACTGGGCATTATTGTAGGGCCAAAGGGAATCACAGCACCACGACCATGACGGCCTTTGCGGGGTGTCCTGCCTCTGCCTGTCATCTTTTTTTAAATGTGGACTGTTGGTACCCCAACTAGATTGGATTGGTTGAACTTGGCACAGTACTTGTAAGCAATACACACTCACTATGGGTAGCGGTCAAGCAAATGAACTTTGATTGACGGTCAGTCAAATGCACTTAGATTTAAGAAAATAAAAGTTTGGGTTTTTTAAATGTGGATTGTTGGTACCCCAAATAGATTGGATTGGTTGAACTTGGCACAGTGTATTTTAAAATTATGAGAAAACATTTTCTGTAAACTAAATAAAAATCATATTAGGAGGTTGAAAGAAAAAGAAACCGGATGGGGGGATACCGAACAGAGCACACCATCTACAGCCCACTGGGAGACAAACTCATCCATTCCCCCAGTAGACAAAGCCAGGTGGTACTCTGCCCGGATACCGGAGCGCACCAGCACCCGGAACATGGCCTCAGGTGACAAGGGAACCCCCCCTATCAAACACTGCTTCCTGGACTTATATATAGCCAACTTGGCTAATGCCAGGAGCAGGTTGACGAGGAGGTCCCTGGCCTTATTGCCCCGGGACACTGGGCGCCCAAAAATAAAAATGTGAGGGGAGAAATGCAGCCAGAACTGCAGGAGGAGGCCCCTCAAGAGTGACAAGAGGGGCTGCAGTCTGGCGCAACTAAAATAAACATGATACACGGACTCTCCCTTGCCACAGAATGGACAAGTGGAGGGAGAGTCCGTGAATTTAGCTAAGTACTCTCCCGTGCTCAGTGCACCATGGAGCACTCTCCAACTCAAGTCCCCGGTGGGTCGTGGAACTAAATCAGAATAAAGTTCCCTCCACCGGGGCCTCTTGCCCTCGTCAGCTGGTAGGACCCGCCTCCAGATGGTATCGGGACGGGTCACGAGGGCAAGGAAGTGCACTGTATGGAGCACGAGAGAATATAAGCTCTTCCTCGGCATGCCGCGAAAGCATGCCGGGGGTATGTCCCTCAACCTCGAGAGGTTGGGGACAGGAGGAGCCTGAGGGGAAACACGGGGCTTGTGTCCAATGCAAACAGCCGGAGAAGGGGTGTTGAAAGGTGCATGTGGCACTCCGGCCTGCAAAGCCCCGCGAAGGAAGGTGCGCGAGTCGGGGGAGATGGCATCTCTAATCTCCTGGAGCAAGCGCCCTGAGACTTTGGGCGTCACATATCCCAAACGGAGCGCAAGCTCCTGGGGTGACACCCAATCAAAACGCCCGTATTCCAGGAGATCCCCGACTCGGGTCATCCGTGCATGACTAAGGCGGCGGATGACACTGGGGGACTGTAACATTGGAGCCCCCACTGCTGCATTAAATAGCAGGGGCTCTGTGAATATTTCATCCCCCAACGGCACGCCCTGCCTGGTCACGGAGACCATGCTCCAGGCCTTGAGGGTTTCCTGGTAGTATGCCGGCAACACAGAGAGGTCTCTCCCAAACCCCTCGGGCCTGATCAGAAATAATTGCCGGTCATACCCCAGGTTGCGCAACTGGCGATAAAAGCTGGATGCCAGTGCGCACCACTGCGGAGAGGGATCTGCATATAGGTATCTCTGCAGGTACTGAAAGCGGAAGGGGGACAACTGGGAGCACACACAAACTACTCCCTGTCCACCCTCCACCAAAGGCAGACTTGCCACCCCTGCAGAGACCCAATGCCTTCCCATCCAGAGGAAATCTAACAAATTTCTCTGGATATTGGTGACAAACTCGGGGGTCGGACTCAGACAAATCAGCCGGTGCCAGATCTGAGAAGCCACCAGCTGATTCACCACTAGAGTCCGCCCCCTAAGGGAAAGCATTTTTGCTAGACCCCTCCATCGTCCCAGACGAGAGAGGACACTGCCCTCTAACTCCCTCCAGTTGTCTGGGACGGAAGCGTCCGCAGCGGACAGGTAGACCCCCAGATATTTAATGACATCTGCCTCCCACGTGATGTCACGAAACGTGGGAGGCAAAGAGTCTACCTGTAAATTACCCTCTAAAAGGCCTGTGCATTTGGACCAGTTGATCTGAGCGGAGGAGGCAGCTGAATATACCTCCTGGCACTGTTTTGCCAGCTCAAGATCAACTGGATCCTGGGCCACGAGGAGCACATCGTCAGCATAAGCTGACAGGACAATCCGCATGTCTGGATCTTTTAGCACCAGCCCTGTGAGCCTTTTCCTCAGTAGGCAGAGGAAAGGCTCAATGGCCAGTGCATATAACTGTCCAGACAAGGGACATCCTTGACGCACCCCTCGTCCAAATACCAAAGGTGCTGTTAGGGACCAATTGATTTTAAGTAAACACTCTGCAGAGGCGTACAGCGTTCTTATAAAGCCCACAAACTGTGGGCCAAAGCCGTACGCTTGCAGAGTGGCTATGAGGTAACCATGGTCCACCCTGTCAAACGCCTTCTCTTGATCTAAAGAGAGAAAGGCGAGTGACAGACCAGTCCTGCGAGAATAATGCAATAGATCCCGGACCAGAAAGATACTATCAAAGATAGTCCGGCCCGGGATCGCATAGGACTGGTCAGGGTGAACCAATTCTGCCAGCACAGACCCAAGTCTAAGCGAGATGGCTTTAGCTACAATCTTGTAGTCCGTGCTGAGCAGAGAGACCGGTCGCCAGTTCTTAATAAGCCGGAGATCCCCCTTTTTGGGCAGCAGGGCAAGTACTGCCCTGCGACAAGACAAGGGCATCTCCCCGGTCTCCAGGGCTTCCCCAAGGACCAGATGGAAATCAGGTCCCAGAGTCTCCCAGAAAAATTGGAAAAACTCTACAGTCAGTCCGTCCAGTCCTGGAGACTTCTCACAGGACATGGCACGGAGGGCTTCAGAGAGCTCTTGAAAAGATAGTGGTATATCAAGCCGCTCTCTTACACCCTCACTGACTGTGGGGAGCCCCTCCCATAGCACCCTGCAGGCGTCTGGAGAAATGGGATCCGGAGAGTAAAGATCTTTATAAAAGTTCCGGGCTCTATCCCGGATACTCTCCGGATCTGTAAGGGGGGCACCGTCTTCATCTAGAAGACAGGTGATGTGCCTACTGTTACCCCCCTTTTTCTCCAGTGAGTAGAAGAGGCGCGAGCCGCGGTCTAGATCTTTGAGAAAACCTAAGCGGCTGCGCACGTATGCCCCCTTGGCCTGGTGTCGTTCCAGGTCACAGAGGACACCCTTCCTCTCTACATACTCGCTCTGCAGGGATTGGTCCCTACAAGTGAACAGCCTCTGCTCCAGATGGAGTACCTCCCCCCGGAGTGACTCCAACTCAGTTTCGCGCTGCCCACTCGCACCCTTGGTATATTCCTGACACAGAAGTCGCAAATGAACCTTGCCCACGTCCCACCACAGTTTTAACGTGGCAAAGTCCCCCTTGCAACCCCTCCAGTCCGTCCAAAACTCCCGGATCAATGTCACGAGCCCCTGGTCCTTCAACAAAGCATTGTTGAAGTGCCAATAGGCGGCTCGTGGCGCTGTTGGCGTTAGCGCCACTGTCACAGACACACAGTTGTGGTCTGTGAACGGAGCCAGCCTAATGACACAAGAACCGACTCGTGACATATAGTGACTAGATATATATAGTCTGTCGATCCGGGAGTGGGACAACAGACCGGCTCTCACCCTGACATAGGTGAAACCGTCTGATGCCCCTGGGTTCTGCTCTCGCCAGATGTCCTCCAGGGAGAAGCGGGCGATGATCTCCCGCAGGGCTGACGCAGAAGGCGGGTACGGCTCTGGACTATTCCGGTCCAGAGCGTCGAGGGTGCAGTTGAAATCACCCCCGAGTACCAAACACTCATCTGCGTCAACCGTCTCCAAAAACTGGGACAGTCTGGCGAGGAACCTCACTCTCTCGAGCCCTCCAGCAGGGGCATATATATTAACTAGGTTAATGATGCTACCCTGCTCTCGGACCCGGAGGTGGATTAGACGGCCTGGGATAACAGCTTTCACAAGCAGCAGCTCTGGCTGAAAAGACTCTGAGAACAGGGTCACCACTCCACATGACGCCGATGTGAAGTGGCTGAAGAAGACCCTGCCTCTCCACTCCAGTTGCCACGAGGCCTCAGTCTCTGGAGTGGTGTGAGTTTCCTGCAGGAAGCTCACAGAGTACCCTCCCTGATATAAATAGGAGAGTACCTGGAACCTGCGGAAACTGTCTTGACAGCCATTGGTATTCAGCGTGCTGATGTGCAAAGCCATTACTGCGTGTCAGGAATTGTGCGTTCCTCAGACCCTTGAGACTGCTGATAGGACACGCACATTTTATAGAATTTCCGGACGCGGAGATGCTCCGCAGTCCCAGAATTCTTGGCCCTAGTGCTGACCACTAGATATTGCTGGAGAGAGTGGAGAATAAACGACATATTCTTCCACCTCTCCAAGGCCAGCCGCACCTTCCTTTTCTTTTGTCCATGAAGGGTGCTCTCAAGGAATAGATCTATTTCCTTGACAGGGATAACCCACCCAGAATCTGATGTTCCTTCTAGTGGGTCACCCCTGGGCTCCTCTTGGCTGAGGGCTTTTACTCCATCCTCCCCGGCTGGAGTCAGTTTCCTCAGCTTTATTCTCAGGGACCCCCTCTTAGATGATACAGAAGGAGTCCCTTTAGCACCCTTCAAGGTAAATAATGGACCCTTGGATTGCTGCTGCACCCCTGTAGCTTCAGGAGTGCATTCAGGGGTAGCTGGCTGGACAGCAGTGGCTGGCATGGCTTCCTTAATGGAAGCCTTGGAGGCTTTATATGCCTCCTCTGCCAGTTCCACCGCTGCTTGCTCAGCTTGGATGGCACCGATGTTAGGGTCAGTGGACGGCTGAGGAGGGTAGACAGGCTCTCCCATGATGTTAACAGGAAAACCTGTTTTATCACCCTCCCCCATTTCCACTTCCCCTTGTGCCACATCCCCCCTGACAGACAAATCCATGGGGTCCTGAATGGGGGTCATGCCTATATTCCCCCCCTCCAGTAGTGACTCGGCCTGGGGCTCTAACAAAGCCCGAGGTACGTCACTAGAGAGTGACACTGGAGGAGGAGACTGACTGGTGCCCTTGAAGCTCAGCACCTCAGGGACACTGACTACCCATTCAGCAGGGGCTTTGTTGGGTCCCCCCTCAAAGGCCAGAGGCAGAACCTGATCTTTCTTGTCTACCCCTGCCTCACTTGGGAGACCCTCTTGCCCCTGCTTTTCCTCCAGACCCTTTTCCACATTAACCCCTATAGGGTCTGGAGAGAGAGATGTGTGGTCTGGCACCGGCTGGCTGAGCTTAATAACTGGGCCAGACAATGTCACCGGATGAGGAGGAGATGTTTTGTTCCTCTTCTTGCTTTTAGAGGGAGGTGCTCCACTATAGAGCACTTCCCACTTATCAGCAACCTCCCTGTTGGTTTTATGCTTCCTCTTCCTGGGGACGTCACTCCTGGAAGAGGAGCTGCCACTAGCTGCCTCCCCTGCAGAGGGCTTATTATCCCTCTGCTTACACTGTGCCCCCACACTAACTGATGTAATTATGGTGGGGGCAGATTGGGACTTGGGAGATGCAGCTGTGACACTGGGAGGACCGGTGACATTCTTCCCCTTTTTCCCCGTGTCTGCAGTCTTGCTGGAGACCACAGACACAGATTGCTTTTTTGGGGAAGAAGGGGGTTTGGAGGCCGTGGTGGTGGCTTGAGGAACGGCCTCCTTGCCTGAGCTCTGTGGGGGGGCTATGACCCTTGAGGTCCCCGCTGTTATGGGCTCAGCAGGGATGGGTGCCGTACTGACGGAGGTGCCATTTGCTGGGGCTGGGGCATGATGCTTTACATTAGGACAATTCCTACGTGTATGCCCCAACCCTTTGCAATGATAGCACTGCACCTCCGTAGTGCTGTAAAAAATCCTGTACAGCACCCCCTCAAATGGAACCCCAAAAGACCCCTCTATGTTTTCTGCGCCCTGAGGCAGGCACATTTGTACCTGCCTCTTGAAAGAGAGCACATGACGAAGTGCTCTCTCTCTGCACCCCAGGGGAATTTTAATAAATGGTGTTTTTACTTCCCCTAGGGTTAGCAGGTGGGGGCGCAGGAGGGAGTCTGGTAGGAAGGGGGGCACATTAGAGAGTGTTACTTTTGTGCCCAACCCTTCCAGGGGTTCTATTGGGACATATAATCCCCCCACTGTGATGCCTCTCTGTATAAGAATGTGTGCAGCAGCCAGAGTACGGGTAAAAAAAAACTGCTTTACCGTACATTTTGCTGGCTGCTACTATAACAGAGGGGCTGATGACATTAGCTGCAGCACGCAGATAGATAAATACATAGAGAAAAGAACAGACACCTTTAAATTCTAATCACAAGTAATTAACCCCTCCTGCCATAAAAATTGGCATGTATATGATCATATTGAAAAAGAAGGATGGAATTGATATGTTAAAATATAACTTATTTACAAAAAAATAATAAAAATTGTATATACAATATGAATAGGAAATGATCCAATTGATTATATAATGGCTTCTGTCAATAAGTAATTTGTTAAATCAATATGAATTGCTGACAGATATTGCCAAATATATATAACTCATTGTGGGTGCCAAATATATCATTTAGGTAGCCAAAAAATGTCTATACATATATACATAAATAATCAAATAAATTGTATAGTGGCATCTATCATTAAATAGGTTGCTGAATCAATAGTTGACAGATATTGCCAAATATACATAATATGAAGGTACCAAATATATCATTAAGATAGCCAAACAAAGTCTATACATATAAGTATATTGAGAGGGCTGAAGTGGAGACAGAGGGGACAAAAATAAATTACTGTGGCCCTATCTAACACTTATAGTGGAAGGCCCTGAAGAGAAATCTATGGGGACGCACTATTTATCCCCTATCCCTCACAGAAATCTAAGTCCTACACTACAGATGGCTAGGACTAGTCCCCTCTGCTCCACTTACCTTATAGCCCAAGTAACAGACTTGCACAACAAGGCACAATGAAAAAAGGCTCAGAGACAGTGTGCACACGCTGTTAGTGACATCATCACCAGGCAACCCACAATGCAGCTGGTCGACGCATGCATTTCGCGAACTTCCGCTTCCTCCAGGATCAGTGTCATAGGAATAATAGTCTGGGTCTTTTATAGCTCCAAGCCAGGTTCGTGTGCAAAAAAAAAAATGGAAACTCATGGCAAATGGAGTAGGTCCTGTAAGGACAATAAAGCATTAAAACAGCATATTAATGAAAGTGACATATTACTTACTTAGATATGAAAAAATAATAATGCAAAGAACAAATGTAATATGTTCTATATAATAATAAACTGTCTATATAATTTGACAGTTGCTAATGCCATATGAATGTAAAAAAAAATAATAAATGATTTTGTTATATTAATGCATTATCATGGTTACTGGAATATACTAAAAAATTTTTATAACATCAGGTCTAATATACATTTATTCCATATTAGACATTTGCTTAATATGAATATATAACTTATATCCCTGAAGCATCGATATAATTACTGAGACCCCTAGTTGATTTATGTTCAAATTTGGAATAAAAGGTCCTTAAAGATAAATATAAAATTATGGAGATCTAAACAAATCTACATATATCTCTAAGACCTGATAAGGTCAAATATTAGAGTCACAATAGCGGAGTTTTATCCAATCAATGACAATCAAGTCTATGACAAAAAGTTATGAATTATATGTCAGTATAATCTGATTCTAGCTATATACCCCAAAATTATTATATTCATTAAGACCATTAGGTGAAACTGTATCAAGTATCGAAATCCATTTTGTTTCACCTTTTAAAAGCTCCTGTTCAAGATCTCCTCTCCTAATACCCAAGGAAATTTTCTGGAGCACCCAGCATCGTAATTTGGGTTTGCACTTATGTACTTCATGGAAATGTCTGGCCACTGATGTTATTTTTTTTCCATTGGTAATGTCCCTAAAGCTGTTACAAATGTTGCGAATATGTTCCCCCACTCTTTTTTTAAGAGTACGTGACGTGATCCCAATATATCTCAATGGGCAAGGGCATTCAAGACAATAGATTACACCTTGGGATCCACAATTGAACAGCCCTTTTAAGGGTATAATTCTACCTCTTCTATCCGTCACATTATTGATTCTAGTCATATAAGGGCAGAACATACAACGACCGCATCCAAAAGTTCCATTAGGTAAATGTGTGGATCCTTTCTTCTTCTTAACAAAATGGCTTCTTACCACCATATCTTTGATGTTTTTAGATCTCCTCCATCCCATTTGAATTTGGTCACCTATAAATTTATTAATGACTGTATCAGTCTGTAAGATATTGATGTGTTTATTCAATATTTTCGTAATGTCACTTGAATCCTCGCTGTATGTCCCGATGAATCTTACGGGACCATCTTGTTTGGTTCTAGGTTTTGGACACAGCAGATTATCTCTTGTTGTATGAAGTGCTCTTTGATACGCCTTTTTCAGCGACATATTGCTATAGCCTCTATCCTTTAGTCTGTCCTTAAGTTCCAAGGCTCTTTTCTTAAAGATCTGAATATCAGAGCAATTCCTTCTCAGACGAAGGAATTCACCTACTGGTATGGCTTTTATAGTGGGAGGAAAATGTGAACTTTCAAAGTGCAAAGTGCTATTAGTGGCTGTTGGTTTCCTGTACAGGTCCGTGATCACATAACCCATATCATTCTTGATTATGGTGATATCCAAAAAATCAATCCTCTTGGAATCAATCGTGTGTGTCAATTTGAGATTAAGATTGTTATTATTCAGAGTTGAGATAAATTGTTCAAGATAGTGGATTGTATCATTCCAAATGAAAAATATGTCATCAATATATCTCAACCATAGTAATATATGTTCTGTGAACCCTATATTACTATCGTTAAAGACCATCTCACTTTCCCACCATCCAAGATATAGGTTGGCATAAGTAGGTGCCACTGCAGACCCCATGGCTGTGCCACGTTTCTGTAGATAGAATTTGTCATTGAAAACAAAATAGTTGTGATAGAGAATAAACTTGAGCATCCTAATTAAAAAGATATTCCTGCTTTGATTGATAATTGTATCTGTATCAAGAAAATGCTTGATAGCATCACATCCTGCTTTGTGATCTATTGAAGTGTATAGACTTTCTACATCACATGTAACAAACAATGAGGATGCGGATAATAGGATGCCATCCAGTTTATTCAGGACATCCATCGTGTCCCTGACATAACTCACGCAGATAGATATCAATGCTGTAAACCCCAGACATCTGACATTTAACCCCATGCTTCCTGGTGATCTGCCCCTCAGCCCCAGCGGTGGTATTACTGGGGCCAGCAGAAACCACCTGTGACCAGGTATTAGCCACAGGGGTAGGTCTGCTGGCAGAACCACCAGGAGCTGGGGCTGCCTTATCTGCCTGGGGCCTATGCTGTGCAGTGCTGCAGCTAGGATTTTAAGGGCCCATTATTCCCCCTTTTGACCCCTGAGGCTTCTTAATGGTCTTATCCCTCATGTTTAGACCCTTTTTTTTTAGTTTATTTGTTTTATTTATTTTTATTTTTTGTTTTATGATTTTCTATTGTTTTCTTTTAAAAAATATATAAGTGTGAAAAAGAAACAAAAAGACAAAACTAAGGGAGAGAGAGAGATGATGCTTGGCAGTGGAAGGGTTAATGGCCTGTTGCAAGGTGTCTAATTGCAACAACACAGAACCTTTTCAACAAAAACTCTAATTGTTTTCCCCCCCACTGCCTACAAAGATGTTACTTGTCTTCTCTCTCCCAAAACATAAAACCCAACACCAAACAAACAAAACTTTAACAAAACCTGAAAAACTTAAAAAAAAAAAGTGAAAGTAAAAAAAGCTCCAGGAGGTGAAGTGGTAAGGAAGGGGTGTGGCAAAGTATCCAGGAGACAGCTCACTCTCCTGGGATAGAGAGCTGAGCCTGATTCCCAGAAAACTAAAACTTAAATTAAACTAAGAAAAATACCACAAAAACTCCCAAAAATGAACAACACTGTGCACAAAGTGCTTATAAACAGAAAGGTGTTAAAATAAAACTTGTATTTGAGGGACTAAGACCCTAAAAAGCCTTTTGTTTAGAGCTCAAGCATGCACACAACATGCTCTCTGAGAACTTGGCACAGTACTTGTAAGCTAAACACACACACTATGGGTAGCGGTCAAGCAAATGCACTTAGATTTAAGAAAATAAAAGATTGGGTTTTTTAAATGTGGACTGTTGGTACCCCAACTAGATTGGATTGGTTGAACTTGGCACAGTACTTGTAAGCAAGACACACACTCTGGTTAGCGGTCAAGCAAATGAACTTTGATTGACGTTCAGGCAAATGCACTTAGATTTAAGAAAATAAAAGTTTGGGTTTTTTAAATGTGGACTGTTGGTACCCCAAATAGATTGGATTGGTTGAACTTGGCACGGTACTTGTAAGCCTGACACACACACTATGGGTAGCGGTCAAGCAAATGAACTTTGATTGACGGTCAGGCAAATGCACTTAGATTTACGAAAATAAAAGTTTGGGTTTTTTAAATGTGGACTGTTGGTACCCCAAATAGATTGGATTGGTTGAACTTGGCACAGTACTTGTAAGCAAGACACACACTATGGGTAGCGGTCAAGCAAATGAACTTTGATTGACGGCGAGGCAAATGCACTGAGATTTAAGAAAATAAAAGTTTGTTTTTTTTAAAAGTAGACAACTAGTAAACAATATTATATTGCATGCGTTGTGCACACACAGTATAAGCTGTGAGCCTGACACACACACTTGCAAGCAGGGGCTAGCAGGGAGACAGGCAAATGAAATTAGATTACACAGAAAAAAAACAAAGAAAAAAAATGATGTTATAGCCCTAAAAAGGGCTTTTTGGGGTGCTGTGTTTACAGCAGAGATCTGATGAGTCCTTCAGCACTGCACTGGACACTGAATAAACTTGCCTAGCTATTGATTTCCCTATTCAATCAGCATTACCTACACTCTCCCTCCTCTCTGTAAGACTGCAAGTTAGTTATGATTCCAAAATGGCTGCTGTCCATGAGGTAGATGGCTTTGGAAGGGAGTGTATGCTGCTGATTGGCTGGAATGTGTCTGCTGACTGTGACATGCAGGGTCAAAGTTTGCTCAATGATTAAGTATTGGGGGCGGGTCGAATCTCGCATATGTTCGCTGTTCGCCGCGAACGCGAACATGCTATGTTCGCCGGGAACAATCCGCCGGCGAACTATTCGCGACATCTCTATTTGTTACCCTTCTCTGTACTGTTTCCAGCTCTAAAATGTCCTTTTTATTAAGTGATGCCTAAAATTGTACTCCATATTCCAAACAAGGGCGTACTAAGGATTTGTATAGTGGCAACATTGTATTTGCTTCTCTGGCTTCTATACCCTTCTAAATACATGATAATATTTTACTTGCCTTTGCAGATGCTGCTTGGCATTGAGAACTGTAACCTTGGTGGTTGTCCACAAGCACTCCCAAATCCCTTTCAATATATGAGACCCTTAGATTTGCTCCATTGAGATTAAAAATTGCATGGCTATTTTTCCTTCCCAGATGCATAACTTTACATTTATTCATATTACATCTCATCTGCCATTTACATTCTGATTCCTCAATTTTATGTAAATCCCTTTGGAGGGAAAGCACATCATTATCTGATTTAATTACTTTGCACAACTTTGTGTCATCAGCAAAAATGGAGACACTACTTTCCAGTCCCACCTCTATGTCATTAATAAATATGATAAAAAGGAGAGGACCTAATACTGAACCCTGAGGAACCCCACTTACCACATTAGTCCAATCGGAGTATGTTCCATTTACAACAACCCTTTGCTTCTTGTCTTTTAGCCAGCTCTCAATCCATGAGCAGATATTTACGGAGATTTCTGTATTCCTCAGTTTGCACAAAAATCTTCCATGTGGTACTGCATCAAAAGTCTTTGCAAAATTCAAAAAGACTACATCCACAGAGTTGTCTTGATCCAAGTTCCTACTAACCAAATCATAGAAACTAATTAGGTTTTGTTGACATGACCTATCCCTCATAAATCCATGTTGTCTCCTATGTAAAATCTTGTTTAAACAGACATATTCTTGTATATTATCCCTTATTAATCCTTATAAAAGCTTTCCCACTACAGAAGTGAGGATTAAAGACCTATAATTTAATGGATTTGTTCTTGCTCCCTTCTTAAATATAGAATTCACCTCTGCTTTTCTTCAGTCATCTGGTAGAGACCTTGTGTTGCGTGAATCTTGAAAAATTATATGTAATGGTTTGGCTATTACAGAGCCCAGTTCCCTCAGTACCCTTGGATGTAATCCATCAGGACCTGGAGCTTTATTAACATTTATTTTTTCTACCCTCTTTTGGATTTCCAGTTAATCAATTATTTGGTGAAGGTAGTGTAGCCCCATTTTGTTGCAGTGTCCAAACCACTGGTACCTCCCTTGTGTATACCGAAGAAAAGAACCTATTTAGCTCATCTGCCTTTTCCTGGTCGCTGATTGGCAAACAGCTAATTTCACATTGTAATGTTCCTATAGCTTCCTCTCCTGGCCTTCTTCCCATTAATATATTTAAAAAAATATTTAGGGGTTAGTCTTACTCTTCTTTGCAACTAACTTTTAATTTTCTTTTTTAGCCAGTCTAATAGCTGTTTTGCATGCATTGTTGACATCCTTGTAGTCACGTAATGCAGTCTCTGTCCCCTCTTTTTTTGTATAATTGAATTGCCTGTATCTTGATTTTTAAATAATTTTTAAGCCACAGGGGATATTTACTTATTTTACTTTTATTCCCACATGGTATATGGTGATGTGTATGTATATTTAGTAAGGGTTTGAATGTTGTCTATTTATGCTCAATATTTTCTACCTGTCAGTTCTCTGTCCCAGTCCATACTTTGTATTGCTGCTCTTAGACCGCTAAAATCTGCCTTTAAAAATTAAGAGTTTTTGTTGGCCCCTTAAAGTTTTGTTTTTTAATTTAATCTCTCAGATGAGACTTTGTTGTGATCACTGTTTTGGCCTATTACAACATTTGATACTATATCAATATTATGTGTGATGACTAAATCCGAGATGGCCTCATTTCTAGTAGGTTCTTGTATAACCTGGGCCAGATAATGATCCCTGAGTGTGCTCAAGAACCTGCTCCCCTTAGCTGAACTGCTGGTCTCCTTCATCCAGTTTATTTCAGGGTAGTCAAAATCTCCCATTATTAAAACTTGCCCATGCTTAGCTGCATTTCCAATCTGTAACAATAATTGCAGTTCCTCACTTTCAATTATATTTGGGGGTTTATAGCATACTCCTACCAATATTATTTTAGAATTTTCTCCTCCTCCGCTATTTAACTCTACCCACAAACATTCAACATTATTGCTAGTTCCACCATAAATATCATCTCTGACTATAGGCTTAACATACAGACACATCCCTCCTCCTAATTTACCATTTCCCCCATCTTCCCTAAATAGGTTATAACCATCCAGATTAACAGTCCAATCATGAGATTCATCCAACCCGGTTTCAATATTACCTATTAAATCCCATTTCTCATTATCTGCTAATAATTCTAACTCTCCCATTTTTCCTGTCAAGCTTCTGGCATTAGCAAGCATACACCTTATGTTATGAGTCTGTAGTTCTGAAGTGCCTGCCACTGTACTTGAGTTACCTAGCAATACCTACGTATTGACTATACTAACCCTCCCCTCCCCTCATCTCCTCCTTCATGACTAGTTAATTCATTCCTTACCCCCTCTACACTTTTTACCTGATTACTTCTATCTAGTCCCTTCCCCCCACCTACTAGTTTAAACACTGCCCTAGCTGTTGTACAAACTTTTCCCCTAGCAAACCATTTCCCTCTTTATTAAGGTGCAATCCATCCCTGCTATAGAGACTGTATCCAAGTGAGAAGTCAGAGCAGTGCTCTTAAACTCAAACCCCTCCATAATGCACCACTTTTTTAGCCACGCATTAACCACCCTAAACTCCTTCTATCTCCCTGGGCTGGCACGTGGCACTGGTAGTATCTTGGAAAATACCTTGGAGGTTCTTGGCTTCAGCTAATTGCCTAGTTTATAAAATCATTCTTTAGGACTTTATCTTCCAGTAACTTTGTCATTGGTACCAATATGTATCAAGAACGCCGGTTAATTTCCTCCCAATAATTTATCTACCCCATCCACAACAGATTAAAATTATTAGAATTATTTTGTTTATGTAAGTGGAATTACAATTGCTTTATACAACCAATTTATAGAGGAATATCACTGAACTCATCTTGATCAAAACAAATCTGAAGACCACTTTATTATAATTAAAAGAGCTAATATGCAGCAAGCATTTCAGGCATGGAGGACTTAGGCTGCAATGAGCGCCGTAGGTGCTTATTACACTGCGAGCCTCGCAAAGGCGCTCCTTGCTGAAGGCGCTTGTTGCACTGAGAGCATCGCAAAGCGAGCAGTTGAGGCACGCGGGACTTAGGCTGCAATGAGCGCCAAAGGCACTCATTGCACTGCGAGCCTTGCGAAAGCGCTCGTTGCACTGCGAGCCTCGCAAAGCGAGGCGAGCATTTGAGGCACATGAGGACTTAGACTGCAATGAGCACCAAAGGTGCTCATTGCAGGGCTTGCGATGAGCGCAGCAGGCGCTCATCACGAGGCCAGTAGGACATTGCGCAAGAACAGTTGAAACACGCGGGGCTTAGCTGCGATGACTTAGCGACGGTTGCAAAATTACGACCCAAATGACTTAGGACCTGAAATACGTAGATGAACCACCAAAATGAAAATACCTGCAAAAACAAATATGCCTCAAATTAACTTACACACTCACAGGAGGAGAGTCAGGGAGCCTGTGAGTGAGGTTGCAAGTTAATTTGGGGCATATTTTGCCTTTTTTCACGATCGAACATCGCTGAAGCGATAAAAAAAATGTCTGCCGAAAAAACATAAAAAGACAAAAACGAGGCCAAACGAGGTAAAAATAGACCAAAGGACCTAAATACGAGCCCTAAGCACTAAGCCTTAACGCAAACCACTAACAATTAATACAAAGCAGTAACATTTAACTCAAGCCAATAAGACTTAATCCAAGGCAGGAACACTTAACCCAAGGCACTAACTCTTTACCCAAGGTTCGCTATGAGGCTCGCGATGAGCCCTGAAGGGCCCATATCCTCGCATTGTGTTGGAAACAATTTTACTCCTGTCACTTTTGATGGGCAAGTTGCTAGTACAAATGTAATCCCCTTGTTACATATTTTATCTGGAAATACACAGAATATTGTTATGCATTAAAAATACTGAGTTAGGCTTCAAAAAATGTTTATAATTAAGCATCCACAAAACATATGCGTATGTAGAATGAAGATTATATATCTCTACTTAATTTGGCAATATATCACTCAACAACAAGTACCAAACTAAATAAACTTATTCCAGAGCATGTATGTTTTTTTATGGAATATTATACATTTTAAGCCCCCTGAACGGCTCATAAAAAGTAAATAGTCATGCAATGAATATATTGCAGTAACTTCTAAAGATGATGTAGTATTAAAAAGCACTATGAATTTTCTTTGCTAACAGATGGTTCTGCTGCAGTACTCATTTTTTATTGTGGTGAAAACAGAAGCATTAATTTATTTAATTCCTCTAAGGCTGTCAGTTTAATTGCACTATTTCAAGACAATAAACATGTATGGTATTGTATAACTGCATATTAAGTAATAACAGCTACATTCTAATTGTATTTTGCTTATGAAAGTATTCTTCAGCTTATCTACAATTAAAAATGGTAGCAGATTTTCGAAGTTAATTTAAACATACAAAAATCTGATGCTTTGAAAAAGCCTTTAAAGAATCGGGAAATAAAATTTTGACTCAATTTTTATTTATCCTAGAAGAAAGTAAGGGCAGCTCTTTTTTGACAGTTGTAATAAAAAGATAAGGTGTTCATTTCAGGAAGTTTTGTTTTGTGTTCCTGTAGTGTCTTAACAATAAAAGTTTATCAGGAAAGTGGGAGATGTAAATGATTTTGGTGACATAATTTGTTTTTTTACAGTCACTGATTCTATAATTTATCTGTCCTTGAAGCAAAAGATGCTCCTCTAGGATGCCTAATATATTGTTCTTTTTCTACTGTTCTAGAAAATGTTTTTGTTACTATTTTAAAAAAAAATTTCCTTAGAAAATATTTATACAAATATTTATTGATATTTTGTTCTGCACTTTTGGATTTTGCTAACCAACCCTAAAGATGTGTGAGTTAAATTCTAAGTGCCCTAGATGAACATATGAGTGATCTTGGAGCTTAAGATGGGACAGTATTAAAGCTCAGATCTGTTATTGTTATTTGTGACAACCCTGGCGACAGGGGACAGGTGCACCCCAAAACGTTCTTGTCTTTGGCTTACAGGAATCCCCAGATTTGCAGGGGTTTATCATCTCAGCGCACAGCTGCATTTCCCAGGTATTGAGATTGTGTCTCAGGATGCCAGCATCACAGAAGCTTAGTAAGCAGTTCAGTAGTACTACCCCCAGTGGTTAGGAGTAGATTATCAGGCCGAGTCCATTGCAATAATTCCGTTGTGTAGAATTACTACATACCCAGAATAAACAATACACAATGCTCATGTATGTTTAAACTTCGCAAACCACTTTATCGATCTCGTACAGTGTATTTATCACCAACCCAGTCCAAACATTTCACCCTAGGAAGGGGGTCAGACCCCAGGCCCATATCAAAAGTTTCATTTCCTGCCCCTCTGTACTTAGCAGGAGGCATCTGCTGATCACCTTTGCTGAGACATTAAGTCTAGGGAGGGGGATTATCCTGTAGGCAGTTTCTTAACTTCCCCATCTTGCTGCACCCCCTTAGTTGGTAGTGCCACACAACATATTTTATTAGAACCCCATGCTTATCCTGGTATAGAGATTTACAGAGGGGTCATACCCTACACCACAATTCCAGTTTCTATTAAAATATGATTAGTAAGATGGGTTAGTACTTCCCCCATTGCTCTGGCCACTGTCTCTTTGTTATACCCGCCAGATTTGGGGGACCACGCTCACCCCAATTCTCTCTCTCTCTATGGGTCGCAACTTTTTGTTCAGATCTCGACACCAGCAGACACTTCAGATAACAGCATCATTTCTGAAGAGACAGGCACCATCAGACCCCTTTTCTTAAGATCTAAGAATCACACACCATGTACCTTTGTTTAGTACAAGCAGACTCCGACACCACCTTTGTTAAGTGTGTCCAAAATCAGGCTGCCCCTTCTTTATTGTTACATAGATATCTAAAAACACAGAAAGATCTCACTCCCTCCACATGCCTAACCCCTCCTCTTGTGGGCAATAGCTTGTTACACTCTCACCACCTTGGTGATATCTATCCCAAGATACAGTTGCTAGATCTCAACTTACAGGGTTATAAAACTAAACTTCCCCCTTCCAGACTAAAGGCAGAGGATTTGTGCGTGGCTGTCTCTCCAAACCATATCAATTCTTTAGAATTCTTTAACGCTCTGCATTAACTAATCTAAGCATAGCCTACTATCCTATTTCAAATACAGATACAGTGTATTTTAAAATTATGAGAAAACATGTACTGTAAACTAAATAAAAATCATTTTTGGAGGTTGAGAGAAAAAGAAACCGGATGGGGGGATACCGAGCAGAGCACACCATCTACAGCCCACTGGGAGACAAACTCATCCATTCCCCCAGTGGACAAAGCCAGATGGTACTCTGCCCGGATACGGGAGCGCACCAGCACCCGGAACATGGCCTCAGCTGACAAGGGAACCCCCCCTATCAAACACTGCTTCCTGGACTTATATATAGCCAATTTGGCTAATGCCAGGAGCAGGTTGATGAGGAAAGCATGCCGAGGGTATGTCCCTCAACTTTGAGAGGTTGGGGACAGGAGGAGCCAGAGGGGAAACACGGGGCTTGTGTCCAATGCAAATAGCCGGAGCAGGGGTGTTGAAAGGCGCATGTGGCACTCCGGCCTGCAAAGCCCCGCGAAAGAAGGTGCGCGAGTCGGGGGAGATGGCATCCCTAATCTCCTGGAGCAAGAGCCCTGAGACTTTGGGTGTCACATATCCCAAACGGAGCGCAAACTCCTGGGGTGACACCCAATCAGAACGCCCGTATTCCAGGTGATCCCCAACTCGGGTCATCCGTGCATGACTAAGGCGGCGGATGATACTGGGGGACTGTAACATTGGAGCCCCCACTGCTGGATTAAATAGCAGGGGCTCCGTGAATATTTCATCCCCCAAAGGCACGCCCTGCCTGGTCACGGAGACCATGCTCCAGGCCTTGAGGGTTTCCTGGTAGTATGCCGGCAACACAGAGAGGTCTCTACCAAACCCCTCGGGCCTGATAAGAAATAATTGCCGGTCATACCCCAGGTTGCGCAACTGGCGATAAAAGCTGGATGCCAGTGCGCACCACTGCGGAGAGGGATCTGCATATAGGTATCTCTGCAGGTACTGAAGGCGGAAGGTGGACAACTGGGAGCACACACAAACTACTCCCTGTCCACCCTCCACCAAAGGCAGACTTGCCACCCCTGCAGAGACCCAATGCCTTCCCATCCAGAGGAAATCTAACAAATTCCTCTGGATATTGGTGACAAACTCGGGGGTCGGACTCAGACAAATCAGCCGGTGCCAGATCTGAGAAGCCACCAGCTGATTCACCACTAGAGTCCGCCCCCTAAGGGAAAGCATTTTTGCTAGACCCCTCCATCGTCCCAGACGAGAGAGGACACTGCCCTCTAACTCCCTCCAGTTGTCTGGGACGGAAGCGTCCGCAGCGGACAGGTAGACCCCCAGATATTTAATGACATCTGCCTCCCACGTGATGTCACGAAACGTGGGAGGCAAAGAGTCTACCTGTAAATTACCCTCTAAAAGGCCTGTGCATTTGGACCAGTTGATCTGAGCGGAAGAGGCAGCTGAATATACCTCCTGGCACTGTTTTGCCAGCTCAAGATCAACTGGATCCTGGGCCACGAGGAGCACATCGTCAGCATAAGCTGAAAGGACAATCCGCATGTCTGGATCTTTTAGCACCAGCCCTGTGAGCCTTTTCCTCAGTAGGCAGAGGAAAGGCTCGATGGCCAGTGCATATAACTGTCCAGACAAGGGACATCCTTGACGCACCCCTCGTCCAAATACCAAAGGTGCTGTTAGGGACCAATTGATTTTAAGTAAACACTCTGCAGAGGCGTACAGCGTTCTTATAAAGCCCACAAACTGTGGGCCAAAGCCGTACGCTTGCAGAGTGGCTATGAGGTAACCATGGTCCACCCTGTCAAACGCCTTCTCTTGATCTAAAGAGAGAAAGGCGAGTGACAGACCAGTCCTGCGAGAATAATGCAATAGATCCCGGACCAGAAAGATACTATCAAAGATAGTCCGGCCCGGGATCGCATAGGACTGTTCAGGGTGAACCAATTCTGCCAGCACAGACCCAAGTCTAAGCGAGATGGCTTTAGCTACAATCTTGTAGTCTGTGCTGAGCAGAGAGACCGGTCGCCAGTTCTTAATAAGCCGGAGATCCCCCTTTTTGGGCAGCAGGGCAAGTACTGCCCTGCGACAAGACAAGGGCATCTCCCCGGTCTCCAGGGCTTCCCCAAGGACCAGATGGAAATCAGGTCCCAGAGTCTCCCAGAAAAATTGGAAAAACTCTACATACAGATACAGTATTATAATGTTAATCATTGACAGTACTATATGCACTTATTACATCCATCATATAACTACATGTATGCATTACATCCATATTATAACTGTTAAGCAAGTTATTAGGACCTTCTAAGCACACATGTAATAACTGGTGAACCCAAAACAGTCATTTCTTATTAGGCCCTTTGATCTCCAGTTCCCTAGGATGACATAATTAACATATCTGTGTCATGTTAGTCTTTCCTCTGGTGGGGGGATGGCTGGGGTGATATTGTGCATCTACCTCCCCCACAGGCACAGTGTCTATTTTTATGTATAGGGACAAACCTTCATTGGCAGGAAACGTTTTACCTCACAACCAGGTAACCCCATTAGTGGACCTCTCTTTCCACAGAGACCCCAGCAATACAGTTTATTAAACTCCCTGGGAGAAATGCAGCATTCCGAAACTAAATATGCTATAGGGATTCTTATACTTACCATAACAATCATAAGTCATATATATGCCCAATCGTACCACAGGTACATTACCCACCATGCTAACAGGGCCACACCAGTCCATGTTAATCCAGAGCACCCCCAATAGTCCGTCAGTCCCCAAAAGTTCAGTGGGCCCTCCTAAATTTAATAGAACTATCAAGTTCTGTATTTTTTGTCCCATCTCTAGTCAGAATGCAAGACACAGGCAAACAGACCACACTGTTTTCTGTTGCAGTGGTTGAAACAATCCACTCGTGCATACTTTTTTCTTAGGAGAGTTTGTCTTGTCCAATATCTCTCTGCTGCAGTGATTTGTGGAGATATAACATTACATGAAGGGTATCTTGTAGTTGAAAGTGTTGACAGGAGACCTCCACCAATTCCTTGTGCACTTTAGATGTATAGGCAGGCTTGTGCAATGTCTTTTCGTCTGAGCTGTTAATTTTGCTTTTAAGGAGTTGCGCTGCTACTATCACATTGACCTCTACTTGAGAGGTTAGGTTTACAAGCACTTTTGCCTCCCTGTTTCTGCTTTTAATTTTAGTTGCTTAAGGGAAATGTTTTGGGGGAACATTGTTACATAGATGAGCCTTAACACTTCAGCTTCATTACCAAAAAAACAAAGTATGGTTTTGGAAAAAAAATATTCTATTGCTATATAACTGTACTCAGCCCTCCATTTACACGAGTTTCATAGGTGCAAATTCAGTAATGCAAATCATTATTTCAAGGACTGAAGGTGGTGAAAGTGCTTCAGCAATAGGGCATGTTATAATATACAGTGCATTTATTATTGCCTGGTCATGTAAGCATTCTTTCTGGTTATAAAAATTATAATAGATTGTCATGAACATGACATTAACATTGTTAATGGAGGGATATATTAATAAGATACGGAGTCGATGGAAGAAAATTTCCATATCACCACACTACAATGCCATGTATTCTATGGTGTTATGTGTCTCTATTTTTTTACCATTTGAATAAGCAAAAGTTAGTCACTGTACTAAATGAAACAATATCACTATTTCTCACAAAGCACTTACACTTCTTTTTATTTTAGAATATTTTAGATTTTGTTTTTAGAATATTAATCATCAACTGGCTCCTCTTGAGTTCCAAAAAGAAAATATTTTATTAAATCATGAATATGATGTCATTTTTTTAGACCTAGAGTCCTCCATGCATATTAGCAGATTACTTTTCTAAATAAAATTATAAAAACTGTAAAAGTGATTGAACACATAATGTAAAATAAAAAAAGCAACCATGATGGCCAAGGAATAATCATTAGTTAGCATTGGTAGCATAATAAAACAATGACAAATTAGAGCTACAGTGACCTTGAAAATTAATAAAAGAAAAAAAATGTATTTTTGAAAAAGTGTAAAATATCAAGCATGGGCTTTTTATGTTTTATGCTAACCTAGGCCATTCAGATTGTGCTCCCCCTCACGCCCCTCTTGTAGCTCCTCCTTTCCTCTTTATATATCTTAATTCCTACTTTTATATGTGTTTTTAGGTATATATATATATATATATATACAGTGCCTTGCAAAAGCATTTACCCCCTTGACTTTTTACCTATTTCGTTACATTACAGCCTTAAGTTTAATGTTTTGTTAATCTAAATTTTATGTGAGGGAATAGTCTCAGTTGGTGAAGTGAAATGAGAAAAATATATACATAAAAAATATTTTAGAAATAGAAAACAGAAAATGGGCATGTGCGTATGTATTCACCCCCTTTGTTATGAAGCCCATAAATAGCTCTGGTGCAACCAATTACATTCAGAAGTCAGATAGTTAGTGAAATTATGTCCACCTGTGTGCAATCTAAGTGTCACATGATCTGTCATTACATATACACACCTTTTTTGAAAGGCCCAAGAGGCAGAAGCAAGAGGCACCACTAACCAAACACTGCCATGAAGACATAGGAACTCTCCAAACAAGTAAGGGACAATGTTGTTGAGAAGTACAAGTCAGGGTTAGGTTATACAAAAATATCCAAATCTTTTATGATCCCCAGGAGCACCATCAAATCTATCATAACCAAATGGAAAGAACATGGCACAACAGCAAACCTGCCAAGAGACGTCCACCCACCAAAACTCACGGACCGGGCAAGGAGGGCATTAATCAGAGGCAGAACATAGACCTAAGATAACCCTGGAGGAGCTGCAGAGTTCCACAGCAAAGACAGGAGTATCTGTACATACATACATAAGACGAGAATAAGTCATACACTCCCTAGAGTTGGGCTTGACGGCAGAGTGGCCAGAAGAAAGCCATTACTTTCAGCAAAAAACAAAATGGTCCGTTTTGAGTTTTTAAAAAGGAATGTTTGAGACTCCCAAAATGTATGGAGGAAGGTGCTCTGGTCTGATGAGACTAAAATTTAACTTTTCGGCCATCAAAGAAAACGCTATGTCTGGCGCAGACCCAACACATCACATCACCCAAAGAACACCATCCCCACAGTGAAACATGCTGGTGGCAGCATCATGCTGTGCGGATGTTTTTCAGCAGCTGGGACTGGGAAACTGGTCAGAGTTGAGGGAAAGATGGATGCTGCTAAATACAGGGATATTCTTGAGCAAAACCTGTACCACTCTGTGCGTGATTTGAGGCTAGGATGGAGGTTCACCTTCCAGCAGGACAATGACCCCAAACACACTGCTAAAGCAACACTTGAGTGGTTTAAGGGAAAAACTGTAAATGTGTTGGAATGGCCTAGTCAAAACCCAGACCTCAATCCAATAGAAAATCTGTGATCAGACTTTAAGATTGCTGTTTACAAGCACAAACCATCCAACTTGAAGGAGCTGGAGCAGTTGTGCAAGGAGGAATGGGCACAAATCCCAGTGGTAAGATGTGGCAAGCTCATAGAGATTTATCCAAAGCAAATTGAAGTGAATAGTTATGCACATTGACTTTTTCTGTTATTTTGTCCTATTTGTTGTTTGCTTTACAATAAAAAAAATAACATCTTCAAAGTGGTGGGCATGTTCTGTAAATTAAATGATGCAAATACTCAAACAGTCCATGTTATTTCCAGGTTGTGAGGCAACAAAACACAAAAAATTTCAAGGGGGGTGAATACTTTTGCAGGGCACTGTATATATATATATATATATATATATATATATAATATGTCAGAGAGTGTTGAGTACACTTATAGACATGGGGTAGGCTGTGTTCTGAAGCGATATAATAGTAAGGAGGGAAGAAGCCTGTGTTATGAAATGATATGATAATGGGGTGGGGAAAGGGTGTGTTTTGCAGTAGTATGATAGTGAGTTGGGAGAAAATCCTGTTTTATGCAGTTATATGATAATTGGATATATACATTTGCTAAATACAACAGTAGATTCCAAGTCATCCATGACTACAACACAGATGCATTTCTGAGTGTTCATCTGAATTCGTTTTTTTCTTTTTTTCTTTACCTACATGTTGTTTATTTATAGTTATCACATATTATAATTGTCAAACTGCAAGTCGTCGTCACACCTTGTGAGCTAGCAAGGCGAAAGGCTCATTGCAGGCCGCAAATGTGAACCCTCGCTCTACGGCGCCTCACACTTGCTATAAAAAACCCTACATAAGCAGGACTTAAAAAAAAAAAAAACAGCAGTATGAGAAAGTAGCAACTTAGAAAAAAAAAAATACGAGCCGCAGGACTTAGAAAAAAAAATACGAGGCCGCAAAAATACCAAAAGAAATCTGGACTTAGAAAACAAAATACTAGCCGCGAAACGTAAAAAAAAATAAGAGGTCACAAAAATACGAAGTTAACGGCTGAAACGCGTACATCCAAAAACAACAAAAACACAGCAAAATAACAATAAGATATTTAAAAAAAAATACACAGAGCATGGGGGGACAGCCAGTAGATATGGGAGTGAGGTTGCACGCAAATTTAAGTCAAAATTAAGCATTTTCGCCACATTAAAAACCAGTAAGCAAGAAAAAAAATGGCAGCCGAAAAAAAATGAAGAATGATGATATACACTATTAGGAAAGACACTAATTAATCGCAAAAGTACCAAAGGAAATTGCGACTTAGAAAAAAAAATACGAGGCCGCAAAAATACGAAGTTAATGGCCGAAACGCGTACATCCAAAACCAACAAAAACACAGCAAGAGAACAATAAAACATAAAAAAACACTCACACAGCCCGGGGGAAAGCCAGGATGTCTGGGAGTAAGGTTGCCCACGTATTTAAGTCAACTTTAAGCATTTTCGCCACTTGAAAATCAACTAAACGAGAAAAAAAAAAGGTGGCCGAAAAAAAATGAAAACGAGGCTATACAACCCCTAACCACGCAAAACAACGCACAGCACATAAGACTTATACACAGGAACGTACGAAGTACAAAATACACTATTAGCAAAGATGCAAAATGATCCACAACCACGCAACACATAGACAATAGCTGACATTTTACAACACTAACTTGCAACTAATAACATTACCATTCTAAAATGGTGATTTACACAACTAAACAAACGGTTTGGCCTCGCGCACGAAGCCTATTTACACTGCACACTTGACATATTGCTGACACTTACTCAGATCAGCAACAGTCCAAATGTACATTGTAAGCTGCAGGAAAATCTAAACAGATTGTTAGCTCTTCAGGATATTGATTGCTGGATATATTCATTGCAAATAGGTAAAGTACATTAATGTATTTATTAATTAATTAATGAAATATTATTTAAAAAAAATATATATAAAAAATACAAATAGCAGAGGAGAGGCTCACAATGAGCGCTGCCGAAGGTGCTCAGCGCTAGACTCACAATGAACGCACAGGATGTGCAGAGAACCAAAAGTACACAAGGGGGGAGGCTTGCAATGAGCACCAAAGGTGCTCAGACCACCAAAACTATACCAGGGGAGAGTTTTCGCAATGAACAATAAAGACGCTCATTGCAAGCCTCGCAATGAGCGCCGAAGGTTCTGTGAGTTTTTGTCCCTCTAAACTTCATCCCCTTCTCCCAGATTTTTTTGGGCTCCTACGCCCATAGAGCAGACACATTACTTGTACATGATTCAAATAAAAATGAGTATTCATCAGCAAGGGCATTATCATTTTATGGAGAAATACTAAGATTGTATAGGCAATAGACTACTTGAAAGTGAATGCCATGTTACTCTAGCAGAATAGTAGCCAATGTCGGTACTCTTCTGATTTTCAGTATTACTGTGATGTGTTCATGTGATACAGTCTGATACTGTGACTAATGAGGAGGATAGATTGAATTAATGAACCAAACTGAAGCACATAAGTGAAAATAATTTGCACTGGATATTTGCACATTGGTGTGTATATTGAACATGCAATGAGGAAGTCTGTGTTGAAACAAGGACTCATTCTTTATTGCATTTAGATTCAAGTGATGGACTGTGCTGAATTTGTAATTGAGTAAACGTTGCTCTATCTGCTTATTTAAGGATTTTTTTGTGCCTCTATTAAATCACCGTTAGTGCCAAGTTCCACTATAAGGGCACACACATGTGAAGTCTGGCCAAAATTAAGAAAGCAGTGCAACTGACTCTGTGGAGCAGTGATGTGGGCTAAGGCTGTACGTCTCTCCAGCTCAAACAGGTTAGTAGGGACTAATGTGATTTAGCTACAAAGGGCTACTTTATTATTTCATTTTTTGAGTAAAATGTTTATTTTACAATAAGTGCCCACTCCACATGGCAAAGGGGCGAACTAGGTGGAGTGGTCTTAAACCCTTCCACCAACTTCTTCCTTATAATAATAACAATGATTTCCTTTCACTAACACAGTCATGGCACTGTAGGGGTGCCCAAGACTTGATGAATGCCAACCTGCTGATAAAATGGGTTGGGGATCTTGGGGGTCCAAAGGTTCCCCACTTATTTGTTATATAATTTTTAACCCCTTCACTGCAATGATTGCAACAGGTAAGGAATATGCCTTTGACATCAAGACATCAGCATTTATTTTAAGTCTCCTTACTCTTAAAGCAGACAAGGGGTTTCCATGTTTTATAAAATGCTATGACTTTGATCGTGAATGTGAGTGTAGGCATGTTTATAGGTGATAACCTACTACTACGCATATAAGGGATAATTTTAACAAAAGTCTCTTAGTAAATGGGGTGAAGTCATTAGGTGAGATGAGCCAAAATTTAAATTACCTCCCACAGAATTAGCTCCAGCCAGTTTAATTTTGTCACGTATATTGTTTTGATATCACATTTATGTAAAGTATTGATTTAGCATTTTACATAAAAGGTATGTGCTGTATTTTTGAACTTGTTGAGTTCATTAGCAGAATATTAATAAAACTAGCGACTTGCCCGTCAAAAATAACGGCAATAAAATTTGAAGCCTCACAATGCTGTTTGCAACACAATGCAAGGCTCTCCCCCTCTCTAACTTGTGGGCCTTGTGATGATCTCCTTGGCACTCATTGTAAGCCTCCCCCTTCTCTACTTTACGGGCCTCATAATTGACGTTCATTGCAGGCCTTGCCAATCCCCATCCTTGCATTCCTCGCAATGAGCGCAGAAGAGCCTCTTCCCCCCTCTACTTTATGGTCCTCGTGATGAGTGCCTTTGGCTGTGCCGGAACTTTGGGCCTCGCAATGAGCACTTTCACGCTCATTGCGAGCCTCTCCCAACCCCTGTGTCTCTTTCCTCCCCTCTCCCTTCCGTGTCTCTTTGAACCCTCTCCCTCCCCTGTGTCTCTTTCCCCTCTCTTACTCCCCTGTGCCTCTTTCCCCCCTCTCCCTTCCCTCTCTCATTTGCGGGTTTGGTGGTGGTTAAAACTGTAACTTTTTTCAAACCTGAAAGACTTGAAGCTTAAATCAGTATTGCTTCCAGCCATTCAGGCTTGAGAAAAAGTTACAGGCTTAACACCGCAATTTTTTTCAAGGCTGTAACTCGGCTTGAAAAAATATGGCAGCTTTTTTTTTTCAAGCCCGTAACTCAGAATCCGGTTGGAGGCTCTTTTGCGAGCCTAGCGATGAGCACCTTTGGCGATCATCGCAGGCCTCGTAATGAGCGCCTTTGGTGCTCATTGTTAGCCTTGTGGGCCATGCGATGAGCGACAAAGACCTACAGCCTTCCCCCCCCATAAAAGGTGCGGGCCTCGCGATGAGCGCCTTCGCCGTTTATTGTGGGCCCAGCAATGAGCGCCTCCGTCGCTCATTGCGAGCCTCTTCACCCTCCTCTACTTTACGGGCCTCGCAATGATCGCTATAAGCCCCTGTCAAACCCATAACTTTTGCGCCAGGCAATGAGCACATTTGGCGCTCATCGCGTGGTCTTCAACGAGCGCCTTTGGTGCTAATTGCCCATGCAAAAGCCTGTAACTTTTAACATAGTGTGACCGACAAATCACAATTACGACAACTATATATGTGATATGATGGACTTTTTTTGTGTGATGGCTTTATATAATAAATATGCAGTATGTATCGATACATTTTCAAAAAAATAAGCATACATAGTACATTTTTATTCACAGTAAATGCCAGTGTCTTGTCACATATTCATGCATAACATTCTCAGTTTTAGACATATGTATGCTACATATTTAAATATGTTGTTTCATATCACTATCTTATAGTATTTATATAAACTCTTCTAATAGTAACATCATATGATCAATTCTGTGTAATATCACTATGCACTCAGAAAGACATTAGAGCTAGTAACCTTATATCATGTACAGACCCCACATTGCTAGCACTAATGACTGCTGCGGCAAAGAAAACCAACCAACTGCTCCACTAAGCTCCATAAATTTGTTTTTAATGGTTTAAAAGATTGAGCTCTTCTGACCATGTTTTTCCTTCTGCAAATGAACATTGGGCTTGGGCTGCCCATAGGCAGCCCCAGACGTTGACTCCTTAGGGCTCATTGTGCCTTTAGGGTGTGCAGCTATACCTCATTGGTGATGCTCAAGACTGGCTGAAATGAAAATCTGGGGTTTATCGTTACTCCTTTTCAGGATTGCCTAGTATTTCAGAGCTGGATCACTCTTTTGAGTGAGATCAGAGTGATATGCTTCAGGATCTTTTTGTGAAAGCGGCAAGTGAGCAAAAATGTGAGTGCTGTTTACAGGCCTATGTAACAGTCCCACCTTGTGTTGTTAGTTCTAAAATTGAGCACATCTGACCAGGCTTTTACTTATTTGAAAAGATCCCCAGCTTATCATGCTTACAATTACATACAGAGAGGAGACTTTTGCTTGAAGGAAAGAAACTTTATATACTGTATTGGAGTCAGGCTGTGAGCCCTCTATTTTATTTAACCAGTAGAGGCTTCTTCTATGTCAAAAGGCCACAATGTCAAATACATTCCTGCTGTCCACAAATCATAAAGCCAGTCTGCTTCCGGGGGAATCCCTAGCACTGATACACAGAATTCCACAGAGGAGAGGATCCATTCATTGGTCTGTCCACGTCATCCCTCTTTGTGACATTTAACCTTTATTTATAAAGCTTCAACATTTATGCAACACTGTACTCATGCAAAAAATCCCATTATATACAGAAGGGTATGTAACACTTCCCCTTCTGGATCGCTACCTTGTCGTGGGGAAGGTGCTTGTGTACCTCAATGAAACTGTGAGCTATACCATGCAGGGTCACCCAAGATAGACAGGTCAGAGAGGTCAGACAAACTGCGGTCCAATGGAGAAAAAACTGGCAACCCAATCCAGTATCTTTGCCAAGAAAACCACATGGATAAGCACAAGCAGAAACATAGCCAAATGTGCCTGGGTGCTGCGGTCCATATTGTCACCCAGAGTCTTCTTTCTACAAATTTAGATAGAAGAGGAGGAGAGGTTCTGTAGCACTTAACGTGTAGCACTTAACAGTACACTAACAAATGTAGATAGAAGAGGAGGAGATGGTTAGGAAAGAGAGACAAAAGGAGTGAGGAGAATGAGGACCCAGTAGCAGCTTCTTAAGGATAGGTGAGAATGTGAGTAGGTTGTGAGTTACAAAGAGCAGGAGCAGTAGAAGTAATGTAGGCAAGAGTGTAAGAAGGTACTAGAAAAATATGGAAGCCGGCAAGAGTCATTATTTGGTCAATAGTGTTGGTTCCAAACCAGAATTGATTGTGCTTTTGTTTATTACAAACACCTTTACTTCCATCTCCAGGGGATGATGTATCCTTTGCCCATAACACAGCCAGTCTCTCTGAATTGATGGAGTGTATGTTGAATTTAACACAGAACACAGGCCCCAGGAATGATGTGAGTAAATAGATTAGCTCTTACATTAGTGTATTATATTTTGAGTAGGTTGAAAAATATTATGGTATACATTAAAGCAGATGAACATGCATTGCATAAAAAGTCATTTTTACCTTGTAATATTTGTTTGATTAATATATCAGTATTATTTGCTTAGTTTTTCAGTGAGGCACTTTAACAGTAAGTGTTTCCCTTTCTTTTATTTCTTACTGTCAGTTAGGATGGTGTTTATACAGAGATCCTCTAATTTAGAGCCACTGGTTTCCTAAACACCATTATCCAGTTTATATCTTTAATCTATACTATTTTAAAAAAGCATCTAAACAAGAAAAGTGATACAGGGATATCCAGCTTTTTCACCCAAAGTATACATTCAGTATTTGTAATTATTGTATATTCACCAATAGCTTGATAACAATTTTAATATTTTATTTTATGACATATGTAACAGAATATTAAATAGTAAACATTTTAAGATATTCACCATGGTGATTTTTCAGCATTCCTTCAAAATTATATGTTTTTGTTATAAAATGATCTTTAAGATAAACCTATAATAATCTAACACATAGCAATAATAATGATAATAGCAAATTATCATTAATATTCAAATGTGGCAAATATATATATAACAAATAAACAAAACAAATTAAGTCACTTTAGGCTGATTGTCTAGATGGATGATCTATTGGATGATGGCAAGTTAAATATAGAATTCATAGGCAGTAATTTTCTAAGCAAAATACATAATGCATTCAAATTATATAAGCCTGCTGTATTTTCTTCTTGTATTCAGAACCCACTCTTCAAAAAAAAAAAACTCTTTCTCGCCAAATGACCAAGTAATCTCTAAAGAATATGTTCAATCTGTAAAGAAAGAAGCAATACCAAAAGAATGCCTCTTTCTTTTCTGCTCAAAGTAACACAAACCAACGAGAACATTTAACTGTAGTTTGGGGACTCTTTTTATCCTACTGAAATCAGCTCTTTTGATGAGACTTCCTTTCTGTCTTTTGTACTCCTCTCATTCCGAAGTGCAGTGCTATCAAGTTGTTGCCAAGCAACAATGACAGTTCTGCTTCTCATGTGTATTGAGCACACACACGCATTATTTGTGCCATATTTTTCTAAAAATGAAATGCAACCACTACAACAATGCGTCTTTATTATAAACAAGCCTAGACGCATCATTTTTCAAACACGGTTAATAAAACACTTATTTAAATCTTTCTGAATATGCAACAACGGATGTCATATTAATCACAGAATGGAATTATCTTGACCTACTTTCCAACTCAAAATACTACTTATTATTAAAGTTTTTACCAGACGATAGAGGAAATAATTATTTGAAAGGTTTGCACTTTTCTGAGAAGGTGGATAGAATGTGTTAATTGTGCTTTTTAGCAAACTACATTTTAAAAGAAAAAGCTATATTACAAAAATAATAAATTCCCTAATTAATATTCTAAAAAGCTAAAAATACAAAAACAAACTTCCTAATCTAAATGATATATTTTAATTTAAATCATGGCTTTAAATGTTAAAAAGTATGAATAGAAAAAGCAAAACAAATCCGTGCTGCCATCATCACAAAAATGCATCACCTTTAATAGTTGTCAAACTATGAGACGTCGTCACGCTTTGTGTGGTGCGTACGACTTAGGCTGCAAACCTCACGAAGAGAGGCGAGCAGTGAAGGCAATGAAACACATGAGACTTAGCCACCAAACACTTAGTAAACGCAAGTTTGCCTTAGGCTGCAAATAAAAAAATAAAAAGTAATTAAAAAATACAACAAAAAAATCACACACATGACAGGGGAACAGCCAGGACGTCTGGGAGTGAGGTGGAACACAAATTTAAGTCGATTTGGCACTCGAATATCGTCTAAGCGAGAAAATAATGGCCGCCCCCAAAAAATGAAAAAGAGGCTACACGACCCCGGAATGCGCAAAACACCACCAACCGCATAGCACTTTCACACAGGAACGTACGCGGTACAAAATACACTATTACAAATGACAGAAAATGCTTGCGAGCCTCGTAACACATACACAAACAATGCCAGTTTACAAGACTAACTTGCAACTAATAACATTACAAATCTAAAATGGCGCTTTACACAACTAAACCAATGGATTGCCCTTGCGCACGCAGCCTATTTATAATGCACAGTTGGGACATTCATTACACTTTCTCATCAGGGCAGCAATGCTCAAACTGTACATTGTATGCTGCAGGAAAATAAAAACAGATTGTTAGCTCTTCAGGCTATTGATTGCTGGATATATTAATTACAAATAGGTCAAGTATATTAATTAATTAATTATTAGTTAACAAAATATAGGCATATACTATATATCTGTGTTTGGTATGAGAGCTGAAGGTGCTCAGAGGAGCAAAAGTAGACGAGAGGAGAGGCTCGCAATGAGCGTCGACGATCCTCAGAGTAGAAAAAGCTTTAAGTTGTTTGGCAAACAGCATTGACATGGCTTCAAATTTTATTGCCCAGTCATTTTTGACGGGCAAGTCGCTAGTTTATCTATAAAACACAAAACGGTATCTCTATAGATATGTCCTAAGTGGTGAAACATCTTTTAGAGCAGCAAAAATGGAGTACTAAAGATTATAAATTCAATTTCTATGGATGCTGTTTGGTATACTTGTTGACTTTCTGTGTTTCCTTTTTCATTTTGTTAATATCTCTAAAATATGACCTTTGGTTTGTTTCATCAGAGGACATTCTGATATTTAACATATCTTTCAAATCTAGACTAATTTTAGATACTATTACCTGAACAGACAAATTACAGACCCTATCAGTATTTTGGATAAAGTTCCAAGCATATTCAGTAATATCTGCATAAGCATTTCAGTCTTCAAATTATTTTTTTCTTTCATTACAAAGCCCACTCTTCCTGCCACACCTGCTCTTTGCCTGTTCTAGCATTCACATGGTTCCAGCTTCCCTGACTGTGCTTACTATAGGCCTAAGTACCATTTGCCTATTCCAGTATCCTTAAAAACTCCAGTGTGTGCCTAAGTACTATCTGCATGTTCCAGTACATATGTGTCTCTAGGTTTAGCCTCCTGATTGTGCCAAAGTAACATCTGCATGTGTCAGTTTTAGTGTGTGCCTCCAGACTGTGCTAAGTAACATCTACAGTGAGGGGGAAAAGTATTTGATCCCCTGCTGATTTTGAACGTTTGTCCACTGACAAACAAATGATCAGTCTACAATTTTAATGGTAGGTGTATTTTAACAGCGAGAGACAAAATAACAAAAAAAAAAGCAAAACAAGAAAAACGGAAGTCAAAAAGTTATAAATTGATTTGCAAGTCAATGAGTGAAATAAGTATTTAATCCCCTATCAATCAGCAAGATTTCTCATTCCCAGGTGTCTTTTATACAGGTGACCACCTGAGATTAGGAGCCCTCTTTAAAGGGAGTTCTCCTAATCTCAGCTTGTTACCTGTATATAAGACACCTGTCCTCAGAAGCTATCAATCAGATTCCATTCTTTCCACCATGGCCAAGACCAACAAACTCTCCAAGGATGTCAGGGACAATATTGTAGACCTACACAAAACTGGAATGGGCTACAAGACCATAGCCAAGCAGCTTGGTGAGAAGGTGACAACGGTTGGTGTGATTATTTGCAAATGGAAGAAACAAAAAATATCTGCCAGTCTCCCTTGGTCTGATGCTCCATGCAAAATCTCACCTCGTGGAGTTTCAATGATCATGAGAACAGTGAAGAATCAGCCCAGAACTACACGGGAGGATCTTGTTAATGATCTCAAGGCATCTGTGATCATGGTCACCAAGAAAACAATTGGTAACACACTGCGCCGTGAAGGACTGAAATCCTGCAGCACCCGCAAGATCCCCCTGCTCAAGAAAACCCATGTACAAGCCCGTCTGAAGTGTGCCATTGAACATCTAAATGATTCATAGGAGAATTGGGTGAAAGTGTTGTGGTCAGATGAGACCAAAATAGAGCTCTTTGGCATCAACTCAACTCGCAGTGTTTGGAGGAGGAGGAATGCTGCCTATGACCCCAGGAATACCATCCTCACCATCAAGCATGGAGGGGGAAACATTATGCTTTGGGGGTGTTTTTCTGCTAAAGTTACAGGACCATTGCACTGCAGGAAAGGGCCGATGGATGGGGCCATGTACCGTCAAATCTTGGGTGAGAACCTCCTTCCATCAGCCAGGGCATTGAAAATGGGTCGTGGATGGGTATTCCAGCAGGACAATGACACAAAACACACAGCCAAGGCAACAAAGGAGTGGCTCAAGAAAAAGCACATTAAGGTCCTAGAGTGGCCTAGCCAGTCTCCAGACCTTAATCCATAGAAAATCTGTGGAGGGAGCTGAAGGTTCGAGATGCCAAACATGAACCTCAAAACCTTAATAACTTGGAGAGGATATGCAAAGAGGAATGAGACAAAAACCCTCCTGAAATGTGCAAAAGGGGTCAAATACTTATTTCACTCATTAACCTGCAAATCAAAAAGATTCACTGGGGCAAAATTGAGGACCACCATGTATGGTTTTAGATAGCTCTGGTTGGTATTGTTTTACTGCATCCCATTTCAATAGTGTCTCTCTGCCAGTTTATTTATTCCTGTCTGGCAAAACCATTCCTGTACCAGCTCAAATAAACACACTACTTATATAAGCTTTATCTAATTAAGGATAGCATGCAATCTGGGTACACTTAAAGACTGTAGTAATATTTATTACAAATATTTGTTGTACCCCTCTCTTCTAAATATTTACTAAAACTGGAATGGGTAGTACAATTTACCATCTTTGTAAAAATTACTTGCTAGTTAATTAAATCTGTTAAATATCCTTGTTCTGTTTTTACAAGGAAATTAACTTCAAGAACGTCTTATTTAAACATAAAATTGCACACCATATATATGATATTACATTTTGGAGACTGACACCTTCTCCCTAATCATAACTGAGAAGCATAACTCCTAATATGTTATGTGATGTGCATGTGAGTGTAATTTTTAAGGTATTTATTAAACATGTCCAGCCTATCTATTGACACAATCATTCCTCGTCTTATCCTAATTAAGCCAGTTGTTCTGATTGATCAATTTTGTTTACTTCCTCCTTGCATACTCTAATTATTTGCTATAGTAACTGATTCTTTTTAAATTAGCTACTTTACACAATGCCCCTGGCAAAGCCATCTCTGTCATTGAAAGTCTCATCTGTCCACTTGATGTGATAGCTGAGTCATTTTAACTTCCACTCCCAGTTCAGTTTTCAATATTGCTACAGCCAACTTCTGAAGCCATTCATAGCTATGGTTAGCTGGATGTTACAAGTAAACATGATTTGGGGCATAAACAGTAGAAATATTGATTAATAGCACAGATATGTATTTGAATATAAAGATTAGAAGATATTACAAATGTATTACTCTGTTTTACTAATTGATGGCTTACATAACTGCTCATAAGAGAATGGTAAAAAAACTATAGATACAAAGTAATTTTCATAAAGGTCTAATTAAAATTGGTGGGTGTAAATACTTTTCTTGCAATCCACATCCTTATCGGTTATTTAGTCATCACATAGCTGCTGATGATTTTTTGCTGTATTTTGCCTGTGAACCTTCTTAAGTCCCACTCTAGTGAACCAGCATATTGGCTCTGGTGTTACATAGACTCAGTGGTTGCTTTATAACTTTAAAAGGTACACCTTTCTAATACTGGGTAGGATCCCCTTTGTCCCCAGAGCAACCTCAATTCTTTGTGGCATGGATTCAAAAAAGTGCTGGAATAATTTCTTAGAGATTCTGGTCCATGTTGGCATGATTGCATCATACACTTGCTATAGATTACTCAGCTGCACATTCGTGCTGCAAATCTCCTGTTCTACCACATCCCAAAGATGCTCTATTCAACTGAGATTTAGCGAGCAGGCCACTCATGTCATGTCCGTGGAACCAGCTTCAGATGACATGTGCTTTGTAACATTGCTTGTGATCCTACAAGAAGTAGCAATTAGAATATGGGTAGACTCTAGCCATAAAGATATGCTCATGTCAGCAACAATACTCAGGTAGGCTGTGGCATTTCAAGTAGGCCATGTCAGTGCTCACTTGATAATAAAAGGTCAAGTGCATGCCAAGAAAATTCACACCATACACCACCACCTCCAACCTGGAACATTGACACAAGGCATGATTAATTTTGCTTGCACAAAATGATTACCCTACCATCTGCATGTCTTATCAGATATCAAGATTTGTCAGGCCCGGCAACATTTTTCCAATCTTCAACTGTCCAGTTTTGGTGAACTTGTGCCCATTGTAACCTCAGTTTTCTGTTTTTAGCTGAGAGGAGTGGAACCCAGTGTGCCCTGTTACAATGATTGATTATTTAAGTTACTTTTGCATTCCTGTCAGCTTTAACCACTCTTCTCTGACCTCCCTCATTAACAAGGTATTTTAACCCTGCTGTTCACTGGATGTTTTTTTTTTTTTTTGCACCATTCTCTGTAAGCTGTAGAGAATGTTGTATGTGAAAATCCCAGGAGATCAAAAGTTTCTGACCAACCTGTATGGCAACATCAATTATTTTATGGTCAATGTCACAAAGATCACATTTCTTCCCCATTTTGATGTTTGGTGTATATATATATATATATATATATATATATATATATATATATATATATATATATATATATATATATATATATGAATATATAAATATATATAGAGAGAGAGGGAGAGATAATCCACTTCTTGATCTCTACCTTGTTGTGGTGTACTTTAATGAAGCTGTGAGCTATACCATGCATAGTCAACCAAGTCATAGCCAACAAAAACTTATGCATAAGCACAACCAAACACAATATGTGCCTGATATGCTGCTGTCCATAGGGTCACGGAGAGTCAGGCACAACTGTACAACTAAACAACAAAAATACAGGAATACATAGAAGACTTATGCAAGAAGGATCTTAACAGCATTCATAACCTTAGTAGTTTGTTCAATAAGCTGGAGCCAGACATCTTGGAAAGTAAAGTAAGGTGGGCACTAGGAAGCCTGCAGGAGTTGATGGAATACCAACTGAACTCTTCTAGAAGGTGATGTTGTGCAAGTGTTGCATGCATTTTGCCAACAAATTTCTAAAACTCCACAATTACCAGTAGACTGGAAAAGGTCAGTCTATATACCAATCCTCAACAAAAGGCAGTTCCAAATAGTACTCCAATTATGAAACAATTGCAGAGATTGAGGCACAAGATTTAAAATTGCCAATATCCCCTGGATAATAGAGAAATGAAGAGAATTCCCAAGAAAAACATTTACCTATGCTTTATAGACTATTCTAATGCCTTTGACTGTGAAGATCCCAGCAAAATGTGGCATGTGCTTAAGGAGATGGGGATATCAGACCATCTCATCTGCCTTCTGAGAAATCTGTATTTAGACCAAGAAGCCACGGTCAGAACCGAACATGAAACAACCGAATGGATGAAGATTGGGAAAGAAGTGTGACAAGGTTGTATATTGTCACCTTACTTATCCAGCTTATATGCGGAATACATCATGGGTAAGGCTGAACTGAAAAAATACAAAGCCAGAATTCATATTGCTATGAGAAATATCAACAGCCTCAGATGTACGGATGATACTACTCTGATGGCTGAAAGTGAGGAGGTACTAAAGGGCCTGTTGATTAGGGTAAAAGAAGAGAATGAAAAAGCTTGCCTGCTGCTCAATGTTAAAAAGACATAGAATTGACACCTCTGAATTGCGTTTTTGGAGAAAACTGCTTAGAGACCCTCAGACTGCAAGAAGGTCTAATCAATCCATACTACAGGAAATCAAGCCAAACTGTTCACTGGGAGGTAGGATCATGTTGATATTTCTCCCAGCACTATTAATTCTGGCTGTGGATTATTTCAGTCCAACCTTACTATGATTTATATATGGCTTTTACATAATATATCCTGTGATTTGCTTAAAGCTGTGTAATACAGCAGGCAAATGCCTAAAAGGAGTCATGTTTGAAATGGTATTGTATTGAAGAATGAAGTCTTTGTGGGCATATTTGAATGTCCCTGTGTAGGTTCTCAGGATGCAGTGTAAAAACTGTATTTCTTGGAATTCTGAGCAAGAAATAAGTGGTTTCACTTATTATATATGTTCAAATGTTAGCACAAATGTACTATTTATTTATTGTACTATTGTAAGGTAGAGGCATTCTGTCATGATTTAATTGTTTAAGGACTCATATTGTCAGTAATTTATGAATATGTCCAAGGGAGCATGACATTGTTACATTGGGATTATGTGTTAGTGTGTGGTTATATGTTGCCTGTACATGGTTATTATATATCCTAGTTATAATATATTATAAGAGGGAAACTGTTATATAGAACATATGTGGAATTGGTAGAAATGCTCTGCATAGAAGTCAGCTGTAGATCATTGCACACTCACACATACAGACCTTGGGTCAAGACAGATGCATGTACTTCAAGTAGTCCTAAGCAAACACTTGAGTTTAACATAAAGTTTTTTTCACTAGCCAGCTATAGATATCTGGTTAATTTAATCTCAAGAGCTTTGATAGCCCAAGGTTGCAAGCCAGATGGTCTGACATCACACATACACAAATGTACACAAGGGTGTGGTATTGGAGAGTATAAATATGTTGTTTTGATCATTCAATAAAGGCTGAGAGATAGTTTTCACATAAACAAGGTGTGAGACTATTTCTGTGTGTTGTATCCTGACTTGGGGAGTGGTTTTGCCATGGGCCACTAAGTAACCTGGATCCAATATTCTCTGCCTGTACCTTTTGGGCCTTGCCCTCTTCAGAAGCCATCTTTTGTGCCACAGAGAACAGGAACTACATGATTCTACTGGGCTAGGTTTAAACTAGGTTCATATCAAGTCCCCTTGAAGAAGCAGATCGTGACAGATTCTATCACTATTTTGCCCACCATAAATGATTGTTGTGGTAAACTTCCTCCCCACAAAATCTACTACACAAAATAGGAACCAGCCCCATGCTGATGAGATGCAGTAAACGTGAAACAGCTCTCCGTGGGTAGGTTTCCTGGCTTGTAAATAATCCATTCTGGGCTTTGCCTAAAGATGTTTAATACAAGAGACAAATGCCTAAAAGAAACCATGTTTGAAATAGTATTGGATAGAAGAGGGAAGCCTTTGTGGGCACATTTGCATGTTCCTGCCCACGTTCCAATAATGCAGTGCAATAACTGTATTTCATGGAATTCTGAGCAGAAAATAAGTATTTTAAGCTTTTTTAGATGTTCAACTTATTTACTGCATATATATATATATATATATATATATATATATATATATATATATATACACAAAACAACAAGATCCATAACATCAGAGGGTCATATTCATGAATGGTGCCATCCAATGCCATGTATGATGTCATGAATAATGTGTTGTTACGTATAATATAACTAGTTAGGTTTATTGTATTGTTTACATTTTGAACTTGTGTACACTAAATACAGTTGCTGTATTTCAATTCATCCTAACTTGTTTGTCAGTAAGATATGTGGCATGCATTAAAATATTGTGTTATCTTCATTTTGTATCAGCTATTTTATCAAATATTTTATCAAATATTCCACAAAATTGATTCAACTTTGTATCCTTAAGTATGGAGAAGCTATGAATTGAGCCAGATTATTGTTAGATAGGGCTAAAATTTCAATGTAAGTCAAAAGACAAGGAACAGTTTGAGGGAGTTGATACTTTTCAATGGTTAACTCGGTTAACCATTTATCTATATCATCTTCCTCAAATTGTTTTCTTTCTTTTTTTTATGGCTAACACAGTGTCACACATTGAAAGTCAAAAGACAAGGATTTTTATTTTGAAACTTACTTTTCAGTCATATACATTGTCACTACCTTTAAGTGACATGTGTTCATTACTTTGAGACTCATACATTAAAATTAATATTTGACAATAGCATTGCCAAAAGAGACATAATAGAAAATTAAATGTGATGTCATGGATGATGTGTCATTTTTTTTTCTGTAGCGCATTTCTACTGAAGCTCCAACTTGTGGCAGTAGGGAGCAGTCCAGCATGCTGGGGAGGTGTTTCAGGGAAGAGGTGAGAGAGAGAGAAAGGTTGGATGACAGCAAAGTACAGGGGGATCTGTTCTGTGAAGGGTTTAGTGCAGAAAGGGGATGACTACTGTGAGGACTGGGTGCTATGTAGGGATGGCTGCTTAGAATGACTGGCTGCTATGTAGAGATAGTATATGTATATATGTGTATATATGTGTGCTTCACAAAATCAGGAGGCATTGGAAGTGGCTATTGAAAGTAGTCTTGCAGGGAATAGCTATAGGAAAGGGTCTTATGGGAAGTGGTTTTAAGGAGGGAAGCTGTTATGGGAAGGAGTCTTGTGGGTGCACTGAGTGAGTTGATATTGGCGGGGCTAAGCACAAACATTTTTACAAACCTCCTTGGGGAAGGGGCTCCAAAAATGTTTTTGCATCAGGGCCCTCCGTTCTTTAGCTCCGCCACTTGAAATTACCATATATTCTCTGTACCATCAGATACAATTAAAAGCCTTTATAATTAGCGGGTTAAAGCTATTTCTGACCTCTTTTGCTCTAGCAGAATACATACAGAGCAACATCACCCATAGACTCTAATAAGAATCATGTATGCATACTGTGGAAAGCACACATTTCAATTATTAACTTTCAAATGCATGTGGATGCTTAGTCTAGTGGTAAGTACAAGACACTATAAGTTGTAACCCTGGGTTTGATTACTATGCCCTACCAATTTATAAATAATATATAAGTATTCATATATAAGTAGTTTCTTATACAGTATATGCCACTGGATAGTTTTTCTGGGCAATGTTTTTTTTTCAGACTGCAGTTTTAGGTCCTTTTTAAAAGCAATCTGAACAGTATGCAATTCTAGGTGGAACTAAGTATTTATATAGGAAGAAGTTGCTGGAATGAACATATTGCTTTTTGAAAAACACTGCTGGAAACATTGGACTGGCATATTGCATGCATAGCCATATTTTTTTTAACTGTGGCTATGGCTCAGCCTTTTTAGTATAAATTGTATTTTGTATTTGTAAAACTTTAAATATAATACATACAAACTGAAACATGTAAAAAAGTTGGTAGGAGACAAATCTGGGAGTTGTAATGCTTATAAAATATATATATAATTATTTTTGTCATATGAATATTCAGGTTTTAAGCAATTTTTTGTCATACGAATATTCAGGTTTTAAACAATTCTTGCTTAAGTAGCATTATAAAAAGCATAATATAATTATTTTCTGGGAAACCACACACGAACGGAATGTTTAACATTTTAAAATCAATATTAACAAAGAGAAGAATACAATCTGTAAATTATAGTGCATACTAATGAACGTACATTTAGTCTAACAAGGATAGATACAATAGGATTTATTTTACTTCATGTTGTTTGATTTCTAATTACCAGGATTGTGCATCCTTGTTCTTTTCCATTTTGTTACCACATTTATGATAATGCAATCAGAAAATAAATGTAACTGAGTACATTTTAACATTTGCCTAAAAAATGCATTGAATCTAATCACCTAAATTGAAAATGAAAAGTTTTTTTTTTACATATATTTTCCTTTTTCACAAAAATTATAAAATAAGCTTGCTCACATACATGCCATATCTATTAATTTGCTGAAGCAATAAATTAATTTCACATTTGGATATTGAGGTACTGAGGGATGGAGCTAAGGAATTGGAAGCGCATGAATGTGTTTATCCTCTAGAAAATAAGAACATGAATTTGTTTTTTTATGCTGTATTTCTTATTTCTGCATGTCTATCTGCGAAGTGTGCAATTATGTCTCAAACAAGGTATATTTCCTGCAAGAGGAAAGTGGCTAATAAAATGTCTTTGTCCTTACAATAGCTGTTATCATTTGTATTGAAGATCTAAATAATGTTTGTGTTTTGACACTTTTTGTAAGGTTTAATACATGGATAGACAAGAATAAAAGTAGAATAATCATTGGCCAAAATCTACTACACCACTACTACACTTTGTGGGAGATGTGAAGTGCTTCAGGAAAACTATGCTGTATTTTTTTCCTTTGCAAAGCTCTGCGAATTTTGACTATGGATACATAAATCAGAAGTACTCTCTCTACTCACATTCCTTTAGCCGTAAAGCTAGGATTTAGAATTACAGAATTAGAATTATGGATTTAGAATCATTAAGATGCATAAGGCATTAACTGTACAAACGCAATCATAATTCTGCTTTTATTAGCAGCACTGCAATTTAGCAATAACAGTTTGCAATGAATAGAATAGATAAATACTTAATTTTCTCAGAACAAAAATAGATTTATGTAAAAAATGAGTAAATGCCCTAAAGTGCGTATGTTTGAAAATAATAATATGAACATCAGTCTACATAACTGTTTCTTTAGTGTTAATAGGGTATTTTCATTCTGTAATACTTCTAATTAGGCCTGCAAGTATTTAGCTATCAAACTGGCATACCTTAATGAACTACTGTTGAAATTAATGACTGATGATCCTTTTTGCTTTTTATATCTAATTTGCAGATACTTTTTAATTATATTCAAGGTCCTTTTTTATGGTGTCTAGGATAGAGTCATTTACTGTTAAAATGAAATGAGAATCTTTTTATAAATGCAGTGGAATACACAGATGTTGGGTTTGATTTTATTTCTATCAACAAGATTGAAATTCTTTGTTAATATGCACAAGTACAGTCCTGGGAATCATAAAAAACAGGAGTGTTTTCATTAGATGATAGCTCTGTACCTCTAGTTAGAGGGAAAGATAATTCATCAAGCAGCAGCAACTCAGGCAGTAGAAACTAGATCAGAGATTAGAATTTTTTTTAAAAAAAAATACATTTTTATCTCTGTAATATAGAATAGTGTGTCACAGAAAAAAAATACATTTTCATCTCTGTAATATAGAATAGTGTGTCACATCAAATAGTTTTATTATTAGCTTAAAATGTAAAGGCTAATTTGGTAAGTGATGCAAACTAAATACATTTTCTTTTAGACTCACATTTATTCTGATATATTTGATCCAGTGGTGTATTTCGGTTTTCTGCTGTCCTAGGCCTGAATAACAGAACGTGCTCCTTCTCCCCTGCCCCCTGCTATTATTAGTTCATAATCAACATATTTTTTTTTAACATTTTTCCCATTAACTATATATGAGAGATAATTTACATAGAATTTTATATGTCTACTTATCTCTCTCTCTCATAGCAACAAATGTATTATTCACTAACCAGGTCACTTACCCACATACAAAACTGTTTTTTTTTTGTTTTTTTTTAAACAAACTTTTCCCAATGCAAATCATGAGGACATATCATATTATACAAAATTTCATAAAAACATGACATATTTTAACATAACATATTAAATATCAATCACATATAATACACAAAATGATTCTATATCATAAAAGGCATAAAGATACATAAAATCATAATGTTTTACAAAATATCATAGAACTTAAAAATAAATATTTCTCAAAAAGTACATGTCATATAGAAAAAGTCATTTTACAATAACATTATTTCTTTCCCATTTAACTGTCCCTTAACTCTAGACTACTCTATCTAGACTACTCTATCCCTTCACCTAACACTATCCCTGAATTAAACTCCATCTCTCCCTCCATCTTCTGTCCCTGGAGTTGTCCCTGTTGTTGATCATGAAAGGATATTCTGCAATAAGGGAAAAATATAAAAAAGTTAAAAAAGGTCATATTAAAATGCTAATCACTGTTTTTGTATCATATTCCATTTATCTACACACCATAAAATGTCTGCATTCTTAGGGCCTCATTCAATTGCGATTTGGCCAATTGAATAGGGCTCTAAATAAGCACATAGCATATTTTTTTTTAAAGAAGTTTTTAGTTAGTGAAAACCTTGCTTTTGGATAGATGTTTACTAACTAAAAACTTAAAAAAAAAATATATGTTATGAGCTTATTTAGAGCCCTATTCAATTGGCCAAATTGCAATTGAATGAGGGCATTATTCTTTTTCTTATCAATTAAATAGTATAAATAAAGTTGACTTAAAATCATATGTATGCCTTGCTGTACTGATAAAATGTATTTTTTTAACAAAACCAAGTTCCTTAATTTCCCTAAAACATCCTTAATTAAATTAGTAATTTGCCATATTACAATATCTTTATCCTTAAAAGAAGACTTAAAAGAGACATATAAAATGTTATCATAAGACAAATCTGATTTCTAGATTTGTGATAAACGAAAAGACTAGCAAAAGAACAACCCCAAAACAGATGATAAATTGTTTCACTATTTTTACAGTTGTCTCTAGGAAACTAATCCCATCTGGGTAAACCTCTTTGATGCTGAAACAATCTTGTCGGTATGTTCCGAGAAACGTTCAATTGGTAAAAGTTCAATACTCTCTTCGATTTTTCAAGTGATTGTTCGTTGGTCTTTAATAATTTCCAAATTATAACAGTAATATTTCGTTTTTGTTTAAAATTGTTAATATCAACATCAAATTTTGGTGGGTTAAAAGCATTTGGGTGGGGTTAATAACTGTGGCATCCATTTATACTTATTAAAATACCTTTCTAAATAAAATTTAATAAAAGAGTCTGTTAAATTATTTTGGTCAAGTTTTTCCACACAATACGATACTATTTTAACAAATAAAAATCTATCAATGTCCAGTAAATTTTTCCCAACTAACTCCAGTTTCCTACACATTTTCAGCTTCATTAAATTGGGGCTTTGTTGTAAAGCGTAGCCCGTATCTAAAAAAGTAGGAGTTACTGCTTTTAAATTAGCCCAATAAATGTTTCCGCAGACGACTTACGGGGTAAGCCGCAGGATAGCAAAAAGATGCCTATGGGAAGGGGTACGTTGAACTTTTATTTTATATTAATATTTTGTGTTTTATCGATCCCTGCAACCAATGTATTAATATATATACTATAAGTCGCATGTGATAGAATATCATATTTACGGCTTTATCAATATTGCATTAATCTGGAATGTGGGTCCGATCGCAAACAGCAATTGAAGCCCATAGGACTTTGAAATCTACCCTCCCCTTTTTTAGTGTCGTAATGCTGACGATAACTTTTTCCATTGGCAACGTCTAAACCCCGAACTAGGGTCTACACTAATTGATCTGCGCAGCTGCAAATCCATCGTTCTACGAATGATCTACGATTTTCAACTGAAACCCGTAGCTCACAGCCCTTTCCAATTTAATAGCCAAATTTCAAGCCGTTACTGGGCTCACATTGGACTTACAGTCTTCTAATTTAATGTGGCTATTTGTCCCTTGCAAGTTTTTCCATTTTAGATGACCATAAAAAATAAAAGATAGATTATTTAATTCTTTGAAACCAAAGAGTATTAGGAGGGAATATAAAACAGTAAAAATAAGAATAACAGAAAGCAAAACATCTTTAATAATTAAAATGTTACATTTTAAAGAAAGATCCCTTAAAACCCAAAAATGAATCTTTTGCTGAATTAAAAAAAAACTAAAATCCAATTTTGAAATGGTGATAAAGTTGCATTAAAAAATTTTTGTATAATTTTATATTGTGATCTAGATATTTGTATTGCAATTGTCACATCTTGTGTCTAGTTATTTCAGTTAGCTACTCTTATTTACATTTAAAACTAATGACGATGCTAGTGTAAAAAAATTTTCACATAAAATTACCCTACGTAAAGATGCATTGGTTGTACAAATCACACTCAAATTATCCATGTACCCTACACATTTTACACTAACACCTCCACCTCTGGGTAGATGGACTCCTTTAATGACCATATAATTTCTGATTTACTCTAAAAAGGGCTCAACTATACATACAAAAAGGATTGGAGAAAGGGGGCAACCCTGCCTAACCCCTACATTTATTTAAAAAAGCTCTCAATTATGACCTTGATCTTGATATTGATCTTACTAAAAACATGATTATACAGGGTGGTGATTTGTCTCCGTAAGGCCTCCGGTAAACCCATTTTTTCCAGTGCCTGAAACAAAAACAAAATGGACACTGAGTCAAAGGTCTTCTTGAAGTCCAAACTCACCAGCACTGCAGGTATTGCACACTTTTTAGTATAATTTAAAACATCTATGTAGATCTGCATATGTGGTAAGGTACAATATTGATATATTGATAGAAGGCTAACCCGTTTGAATACTATCTGATTCTGCAATTGTCATAAGATGTAAACCACAACACAATAATAGATCGGAATATATGTACTCATTGCCCAAACTGTATGTATTTGTATTTGTTTTTGTACAATGAAACAATAAATAAATTAAAAAATTCAAACATCCTGCATTAAAAACAAACTGTCAGTAATAGATCTTTCCGGTACAGCACAGGTTTGATCCTCCCTTATTAAAAGATGTGTAATTTTTTGAATATGGTTTGCCACACAATTATAATTGAAATTCCTCACCCCGACGGGGGCTGCAATGAGCGTTGAAGGCTATGAGACACAAGGCAAGTAGAGGAGGGGGGAAAGAAGACACAAGGGAGGGAGAGGAGTGGGGACAGGAGACACAAGGCAGGGAGAGGAGGGAGGAAAGAAGACACAAGGGAGGAAGTAGACAAGGGGAGAGACTCCACCCCACACAGCAGCCATCCCTCTTAGCATCCATCACCATACAGCACCCAACCCCTCTGAGCACCCACCTCACATAGCACCCATCCCTATCTCTTTTGTTCCTCCCTCAACTAACTCATCCCACTGTACCTTGCTGCCACTTTGCAGCCTTTGCAAACTTTTTTTTTAAAAGTTACACAGCACTGGCCCCCCCAGAGAAGGGCTCTGGTACACTGCACTACCTGCACCACTTGTAGATCTGCCCCTGATTCTTAGTATACAATATGTCATTTTCTTCTAAAGATTTAATTTCAGGTTTGTTAAAAGCTTTCTTTGAATTTTCTTCCATATTCTTAACTTTTGACTCAAAAATTATTGTTTTGCCTTTTTCTATTAAAAACTGTGTAATTTAATTTGTCACATTTTCAATGTCAGTATCTACTTCTCTACCCATATCTTTTAATTTATATAACCATTGTTTCCTTTTTTGTAGTACTTCAAATACTTCTCTTTTTCTTTTTGCATCACCACTTAATAAAAATAGCTTTGCATTCTGTCTTTACCATTCCCCACCAATTTAAAACCCTTTTAAAATAAAACCGCTTTTTCTGTAGCTTAATAAAAATTAAAACATTTTCATTATTTAAAAAAAATTAAATTCTTTTATTCTTACATGGCAGTGCATAAATATTAAAAAAGAGTATGGATAAGAGATTTTATGTAGCTTTTACCAATACAATTCTACCAGGTATGATTTCATTAAAATATTCAATATCCCATCCCAGCCTGAAGAGGACAGGAACACCTAATGAACCTGATGATTGTTATCTGCCACTCCAGACCAGACTGATTTACCGGACCAATCTTTTTCCAACTTATCATAGTTTAATTAATTATCAGTTGCACACTCCATTGTAAACCATATATGTCACAAGTCAACATTTTTAAATAGTCTTAACAGACCACACTCCATGCCTTGGATTTTATTCATCTCACATTAAAGTTATATGAAAGTGAGGTAGGTTATGAATGCATCCTATAGAATGCATCATAACCCACCTAGCAATTCTCTGGGGTTGGGGGACAATTATCTGGGGTTGGGGTCAATACTCTGGGGTTGGGGCCATTCTCTGGGTTTGGGAGCAATTCTCTGGGGTTGGTGGAGGTCACTGGGCAATTATCTGGGGCTGAGTGCAATTTTCTGGGGTTGGGGGAGGTCACAAGCCAATTCACTGGGTCTGGGGGTTGCAGGGGCAATTCACTGGGGCTGGGGGGCAATTCACTGCGGTTGGTGGAGGTCACAGGGAAATTCTCTGAGGCTGGGGGCAATTTTTTGTGGTTGGTGGCAATTATCTGGGGTTCGGGGAGGTCACTGGGCAATTCTCTGGTACTGGGGGCAATTATTTGGGGCTGGAGGGCAATTCACTTGGGTTGGTGGAGGTCACAGGGCAATTCTCTGGGGCTGGGGGGGCAATCTCTGGGGTTGGTGGAGGTCAGAGGACAATTCTCTGGGGCTGGGGGCAATTCTCTGGGGTTGGGGGCAATAATCTGGGGTTGGTGGAGGTCACTGGGCAATTCTCTGGACTGGGTGCAATTCTCTGGGGTTGGGGGAGGTCACCAGCCAATTCACTTGGGCTGGGGGTTACATGGGCAATTCACTGGGGCTGTGGGGCAATTCACTGGGGTTGGTGGAGGTCTTGGAGCAATTCTCTGGGGCTGGGGGCAATTATCTGGGGTTGGTGGAGGTTGTTGCAACGACCCGTATTGCTGAGAACTATATATGTGATAGGATTAATGAAACTTCCTTGAAATCTCATTTTAGACAAATAGGACCACTCAATTGAGTCAAAAGCTTTCTCCAGGTCCACGGCACAGCTGTGCATTGGCTACTTTAGGTAAATGGAAAATATTTAATATTCTCCCAATATTATCGCCCGATTGTCTGAAATGTATAAAGCCCACTTGATCCTTATAGATCAATTGCAGGAGAAACTTAGCTACTCTATCCACCATTAGTTTTGCTAAGATTTAAATATCTTCATTAAGGAGTGAAATTGGGAGAACATTTTTAACATTTAATGGATCTCGGCCTATTTTGGGGAAAAATATCAAATTTGCTTGGTTTAATTCTGGGGGCTTTTGTTTTTCTCATAATATTTAATTAAAGAGTATTTCAAGATAAGGAAGGTGGTTGTTAGAAAAGTGTTTGTAATAAATATTGGAGAACCCATCTGAGCCAGGTGCTTTCCCTACTTTCAACTTATCTATAGTTTCTTTAATTTCTTCCTCTGTTACATCCCTATTTAATGTCTCTAATTCTTGAGCTGAAATAGATTTTATTAATCAGTATGATTTACCCTCTAATATAGCAAAACAATGTTGTTTGACTCAGAGAAACTGGTCCCTCTGGGGTTTTAATTTGATAGATTTGGTTTTGGCTCTGGTTAACCCTAAACTTCTTAGCCAGCACGGAGGGTTTATTTACTAACCGGATTTTCAAAACATTTTGACGGTTATTCTCTGATAGATTAACCTGATTCTGCCTCTCTAAATAATATAATTCTCCAAGCAGTTTAGATTATTTTTGATCTTGATGTTTTTTTTTATGTAGATGCTATTTTTATTAAAGAGCCTCTAATGAAAGCTTTGTGAGTTACCCAAAGCCAACCAATTTTGGTTTCTGATATATCATTTATAGAGAAATATAGTTCCAGTTCCTCCGCAACCTGTTTTTGTTTCTTTGGGTTAGATATTAACATTTCATTTAATTTCCAAGTAAATTTAGGAGTCAGATTTAAGGCCAGGTCTAAACCAATCAACACTACAGAAGGGTCGGCCCACGGGCCGGGGATATTCTGGGCATTTTCTAAATGATCAAATAGTTTTGTATCTACTAATAGCATATCTATCCTAGAATAAGATCTGTGATTGGGAGAATAATAAGTATATTCCCTATCATAGGGGTGGTGTCCTCTCAGGGTGTCAACTAGCCCAATGCTCTGTATAAGAGTATGTATTTTTTTCAATTTTTTTAAATGGCATAAATCGGATATGTTCTGAGATCTGTCTAGATTTGGATGGATTGCTAAATTTAAATTGCTTCCTATAATTATGTTACCCCCCCTATAATAAAGTAAGAGCCTTCAGTAAACATATTAAAGAGTTGTGAGGAGCTGTTGTGGGAGCATATAAATTTACTAAAGAAATCCTATTGTTCAAGACAGTTCCCGTAAGTATTAAAAAGGTCCCATCTTTATCCATTTTTTTATGTTCCAGCTTAAACTGGAAACTTTTATGGATTAAAATAGCCATGCCTGCCTTTCTAGTTTTCTGGTTACATGTATAAAAAGTAGGATAATCTTTGTGCAAGAACGTCAAGATTTTATTATTAGCAAAATGTGTCTCTTGCAAAAATATTATAGATGGTTTAAATTGTTTATAAAAAATAAAAACTTTTCTTCGTTTAAAAGCTGAGTTAAAACCTCTCACATTGTGAGATATAGATATAACTGTATGTAAGTAGTGTAAGGGGGCAGCATAGCTAGGTATTTGAACTTACCAGCAGTCTCAGACAACGGCGCAGACTCCTCCCTCCCCTAGCCTCAAACTCCTCCAGTCCATGAGCCATCAAAAGGTAAAGAAAAAATGCTGAAATGGGGAAGGGATAACAGTAAAACATCAACCAAATCAATGTTTACAACTTCACTAGGTCTTCTCCCTTCACCTGACAAAGTGCATATTAAGCTCAGGGAGAGAGTTTCCTGTCCAGCCTCTTTGAAACATATGTGGTAAATAGGGTGATTCTTTATATTCTCTACAAGTCTAACCCTTGTGCAATAGGTTACTCTCGAAATTCTAAGGGGCCTATGCAAGTATACTTAAAATTTAAACCTCTGAAAGATGTTCAGAGTGTTGACTATAAATTAATTGTCCTGGGCAACTGTACCATTTGGTGTAACTGAACCAGTTCCTCTTCCACCAGCAGTTTAAAATGAATCAATAGTTTCTGGCCCTCTTCCAGAGACTGCACCGATATGGTATCTTATGTTGAATAAGAGTTTGCAAAATCGGTGGCCTTCATGGCCTTCCTTTTAGTAAGCGTCATTGGAGATAAGTCCATATAAATTTGTATAATGGTTCCATCAGGGCCTTTAATCTCCGGGCACCTTTCTTGCTGCAGAAAGAACCAAATATCTTGCCATCTGCTGTACAAATGTAATGATAATGTCCTTGGGTACGTTTTGGTCTCCCGATGAGCCCAATGCTCTATGAGCATTCTCACAATGCCCCAATTCTTCTCTTGATGTTTTGTCAAAATCATACTTATTACAACTTTCACATATTCAGTTAACTCAAGGACAGCTTTAGGAATTCCCCTCATCCATATATTATACCACCTAGAGTGGTTTTCTAAATCCTGAATCTTGTCATCCTGGGTCTTCACTATTCCATCTGAGGTCTTTTCTAAAAGCTGCGTTTGTTGGCCCAATGACTGTAAGTCTGATCTAAGGCCTTTTACTACCACTGAAATGTGCTCCTGCAGCATTCTTTCTATTTTGGCTAAGGACCGATCAGATATTTCCATGTGTTGGGATGTCCTGCCTGGGCTGTCATCATTATCAGGAGCCTCAGAATGGCAGGATTCTGAACCTTGAGATGGAGGTTGCTTTGAGTCGGATGCTCTAAATAACTCCGGAATACCTCTGCTTATGATACTCTTTTTAGGTTTTCCCATGTTGAAGATACAGTACTACTTTATGCTAGAGAAAGAAATAATAGGATACAGGTCAGCAGTTTTTGAGTGTTTCTTTGTGAATTAAGTCATTCTATTGCTGCATTATCTCTCAGAGATTTGTCATTGTTGTATGATATTATTAACCATGGCTTTGCAGTCAGACCCTCCGTTTGAGACTATATTACATCATTAGATCATGCTATTGCTTGCTTAAGGCTGTAAATTGAAAACATTGCAGGCTTATAGTCATGCATGTTGCCACTACTGCTATATGTACTCTGTGAGTAACTGCTAGAAAATATTTACTGGCAAAGGTGGTGTTTTTCTGCCAATAAAACCCAGAAGCACCAATCAGCACCTCCTTTGCTCCAAATAAATGCAGTCTCTTATTTACAGTCAGGTCCATAAATATTGGGACATCGACACAATTCTAAACTTTTTGGCTCTATACACCACCACAATGGATTTGAAATGAAACTAACAAGATGTGCTTTAACTGCAGACTTTCAGCTTTAATTTGAGGGTATTTACATCCAAATCAGGTGAACGGTGTAGGAATTACAACTGTTTGCATATGTGCCTCCTTCTTTTTAAGGGACCAAAAGTAATGGGACAGATTAACAGTCATAAAACAAACTTTCACTTTTTAATACTTGGTTGCAAATCCTTTGCAGTCAATTACAGCCTGAAGTCTGGAATGCATAGACATAACCAGACGCTGGGTTTCATCCCTGGTGATGCTCTGCCAGACCTCTATTGCAACTGTCTTCAGTTCCTGCTTGTTCTTGGGGCATTTTCCCTTCAGTTTTGTTTTCAGCAAGTGAAATGCATGCTTAATCATATTCAGATCAGGTGATTGACTTGCATAACATTCCACTTCTTTCCCTTAAAAAACTCTTTGGTTGCTTTTGCAGTATGCTTCGGGTCATTGTCCATCTGCACTGTGAAGCGCCGTCCAATGAGTTCTGAAGCATTTGGCTGTATATGAGCAGATAATATTGCCAAAAACACTTCAGAATTCATCCTGCTGCTTTTGTCAGCAGTCACATCATCAATAAATACAAGAGAACCAGTTCCATTGGCAGCCATACATGCCCACACCATTACACTACCACCACCATGCTTCACTGATGAGGTGGTATGCTTTGGATGATGAGCAGTTCCTTTCCGTCTCCATACTCTTCTCCATCACTCTGGTATAAGTTGATCTTAGTCTCATCTGTCCATAGGATGTTGTTCCAGAACTGTGAAGGCTTTTTTAGGTGTTGTTTGGAAAACTCTAATCTGGCCTTCCTGTTTTTGAGGTTCACCAATGGTTTACATCTTGTGGTGAACCCTCTGTATTTACTCTGGTGAAGTCTTTTCTTGATTGTTGACCTTGACACACATACACCTACCTCCTGGAGAGTGTTCTTGATCTGGCCAACTGATGTGAAGGGTGTTTTCTTCACCAGGGAAATAATTCTTCGGTCATCCACCACAGTTGTTTTCCGTGGTCTTCCGGGTCTTTTGGTGTTGCTGAGCTCACCGGTGCGTTCTTTCTTTTTAAGTATGTTCTAAACAGTTGATTTGGCCACACTTAATGTTTTTGCTATCTCTCTGATGGGTTTGTTTTGTTTTTTCAGCCTACTGATGGCTTGCTTCACTGATAGTGACAGCTCTTTGGATCTCATATTGAGAGGTAACAGCAACAAATGCAAATAGCACACTTGAAATGAACACTGGAGCTTGTATCTGCTCTTTGTAAGTGGGATAATGAGGGAATAACACACACCTGGCCATGGAACCGCTGAGCAGCCAATTGTCCCATTACTTTTGGTCCCTTAAAAAGTGGGAGGCACATATACAAACTGTTGTAATTCCTACACCGTTCACCTGATTTGGATGTATATACCCTCAAATTAAAGCTGAAAGTCTGCAGTTAAAGCACATCTTGTTAGTTTCATTTCAAATCCATTGTGGTGGTGTATAGAGCCAAAAAGTTTAGAATTGTGTCGATGTCCCAATATTTATGGACCTGACTGTAGTTCAATCAATAATGGAATATATAAAAGTAAGCTGTTTGCTCCACATTTGTCCCCCAAACTTAAATATACCTATTTTGGAAAAAAACATATAAGATTCCAAGAGACTAAGGAAGTCAAAGATTCAGCCAGTTCATTGATATGCAGGGGAATTGGCAGGTGGATAATGTGAAACAAGTAATGTGACAAGCCTATTTTGCAGTTACTGTTCTCTGTTGCTGATCTAAAATGGCTGGCTGTTGTATAATCTCCTTCTTGTTCAGGAGTTTTAGTGCCAAAAGTGTAGTGCTGCTTGCATTACATCAGAGCTCATATGCAGTGTTAAATAAAGGTTTTTACAGTAGATCCTGTGATCCTCATGGTTTAAATGTACAGGGAGTGCAGAATTATTAGGCAAGTTGTATTTTTGAGAATTAATTTTATTATTGAACAACAACCATGTTCTTAATGAACCCAAAAAACTCATTAATATCAAAGCTGAATATTTTTGGAAGTAGTTTTTAGTTTGTTTTTAGTTTTAGCTATTTTAGGGGTATATCTTTGTGTGCAGGTGACTATTACTGTGCATAATTATTAGGCAACTTAACACAAAATAAATATATACCCATTTCAATTATTTATTTTTACCAGTGAAACCAATATAACATCTCAACATTCACAAATATACATTTCTGACATTCAAAAACAAAACAAAAACAAATCAGTGACCAATATAGCCACCTTTCTTTGCAAGGACACTCAAAAGCCTGCCATCCATGGATTCTGTCAGTGTTTTGATCTGTTCACCATCAACATTGCGTGCAGCAGCAACCACAGCCTCCCAGACACTGTTCAGAGAGGTGTACTGTTTTCCCTCCTTGTAAATCTCACATTTGATGATGGACCACAGGTTCTCAATGGGGTTCAGATCAGGTGAACAAGGAGGCCATGTAATTAGATTTTCTTCTTTTATACCCTTTCTTGCCAGCCACGCTGTGGAGTACTTGGACGCGTGTGATGGATCATTGTCCTGCATGAGAATCATGTTTTTCTTGAAGGATGCAGACTTCTTCCTGTACCACTGCTTGAAGAAGGTGTCTTCCAGGAACTGGCAGTAGGACTGGGAGTTGAGCTTGACTCCATTCTCAACCCGAAAAGGCCCCACAAGCTCATCTTTGATGATACCAGCCCAAACCAGTACTCCACCTCCACCTTGCTGGCGTCTGAGTCAGACTGGAGCTCTCTGCCCTTTACCAATCCAGCCACGGGCCCATCCATCTGGCCCATCAAGACTCACTCTCATTTCAGCAGTCCATAAAACCTTAGAAAAATCAGTCTTGAGATATTTCTTGGCCCAGTCTTGACGTTTCAGCTTGTGTGTCTTGTTCAGTGGTGGTCGTCTTTCAGCCTTTCTTACCTTGGCCATGTCTCTGAGTATTGCACACCTTGTGCTTTTGGGCACTACAGTGATGTTGCAGCTCTGAAATGGCCAAACTGGTGGCAAGTGGCATCGTGGCAGCTGCACGCTTGACTTTTCTCAGTTCATGGGCAGTTATTTTGCGCCTTGGTTTTTCCACACTCTTCTTGCGACCCTGTTGACTATTTTGAATGAAACGCTTGATTGTTTGATGATCACGCTTCAGAAGCTTTGCAATTTTAAGAGTGCTGCATCCCTCTGCAAGATATCTCACTATTTTTGACTTTTCTGAGCCTGTCAAGTCCTTCTTTTGACCCATTTTGCCAAATGAAAGGAAGTTGCCTAATAATTATGCACACCTGATATAGGGTGTTGATGTCATTAGACCACACCCCTTCTCATTACAAAGATGCACATCACCTAATATGCTTAATTGGTAGTAGGCTTTCAAGCCTATACAGCTTGGAGTAAGACAACATGCATAAAGAGGATGATGTGGTCAAAATACTCATTTGCCTAATAATTCTGCACTCCCTGTATATATTTTAACAGTCCACGTTTAGAATGTCTCTTGTTGTTAAGTGGTGCGACAGCATGTTTACCCCTGCATTTTAATCCCTCCAATGTGCTCACTCTTGTTACCTTTCATATAGCCCATTACTATGGAGGTCTTTTTTCTTGTCTTGGTTAGGGGTAGGGTATCCGATTTCCCTTCACGCCCATCCCTTGCATCTCCTCACTGCCAGCACTTGTATCCTTGTGTTCCTGCTGTGTCAGCAGTGCTACTGAGCGGAGTCCTGCTCCGGAGCACCCTCTAAAACAATCCTCCTGCCTGGGGGGATACAGGACACAATTGAGTTGGTATTGCAGCACTGAGAGCTGCAGCCATGTGGCATGCCAATATTCGCTGATCTTGTAGCAAGTGGTACCATTCTCTTCTCAATGAGCCCCTAAGTCTGAAAATCATAATATTGATTAAAAATAATCCCTTTTTAGTGCAATTATTAGTCTTTTTACTCCCTTATTATGCAGAGCTCTGGCTCAAAACATCTGTTCACTCTGCTGGTTAGCCACCCAGGTCCAATATTTGATGGGTTTATTTTAATATTTTAGTTTTTGCTGGCCTATTTTTTTATTGGGCAAGGTTATTTTTTATTTTGTGTAGCTGTGGTTGATAGGCTCACAATGGAATTATCCTCATGCTACTAAACTTGAGGGACCTGATAGCATTATTTGGAGAAGGGATAGGGGAAGTTAGTAAGTGAAATGTTTGGTTTAATATTGAGTATATATATATTGTGATGGTGTGTCACCAGAGGGCAGTAGAGAGCCCTTCAAGACTTCTCCCCAGGAGTGAGATGGTTAAGAAGATCCTTAAAAAGCTTGGCTGTGGCTGCAATTAAGACTGGCTGCTGTCTCCAGGTGGAGAGCTGTTTGACAAAGCTGGAGAGTTGTGGAAATGTGCAGGGCCGATGTCAGAGGCCGCACTGAAAACGTATGGACCAAAGCCAGAAGCTTTGAAGAGCGAGCATGCAGATAAGAGGAACAGAAAGTCCCTGAAGGTGATGACCAAAGGAGGGATCTGCTTTGGAAAGAGAGGCCGGAGTTACAGAGCCTAAGAGAGAGGTGAGAGGGAAAGACACCTCTGCTACCTATGTTTGGACTGTATGTTTGCACTTCTATGTAAGATAGTAAGGGAACTACAGTTTAGTTATGCAGGGCTTCAAGGAGAAGCTAGGATTTATTTTCTGTTTGGTTTATTTTCTGTTGTATGCTGAGAAATAAACAGCACAAATCTGCTAAACATTGAAAGGGCTCCTGCTTTCTCCATTTTGGTGCTGGATATTAGGGTCACATTTATGGTGGCAGTGGTGGGATAGAAAATTGTCTGTGTTTTAGAAGACAGCCCACAGCACAGTATAATAATGGAGGAACTATTGAAAGGCCTGCCAGATGCCACTACATGCCAGAAATTGGGTGAAGCTTGTCAGCAAGAAAGCCAGCAGAAAGGGCTGAAAGAAATTGCAGAAGACAGAGCCCTTGCTGCAAAGGAGGCTCAACTAAAAGATGCTGCTGCATGTCTGAGAGAGGCCACAGAGAAATGACAGAGACAAGCAAAAGATCCTATAATCTGCATGTGTGAAGCCACAGAGAAATGGCGGAGACAAGCGGAAGAGGACAGAGTCCAAATGAGAGAGTTTTTGGAGGCACAGAAAGTGCAGCTGCAGAAACTGAAGTCTGCAAATAATACTGTGGTTATAGAAGCAAGTGGAAGCATGAATCCTAATCGCTTCCTAAAGAGCATGACAGCTCAGGATGATGTTGACACCTATCTCCTGTACTTTGAGAAGATTGCTACTAGGGAAGGTTGGCCTAAACAGCACTGGGCCACAGTCCTGGGTCCCTATCTGTGTGGAGAAGCTCAGAAAGCATATGTGCTTTTGCCTGAAGAAAAAGCAACAAATTATTGTACCCTGAAGGAAGAGATCCTTAACCGAATAGGAGTGAAAAGAGTACAGAGACTGCACTCGTGGGATTTTTTTGATAAACCTGCTTATCGCTATCCAAGGGGAGTGCTTGTCTACCCAAGTTTAAAAAGCAGTTTCCCTGTTAAGGGAAGGCAAATCAAACCTGATGAAGAGAGAAATCAGGAGTTAGAGGCCCGGTGGATGGCAGAGAGAGTGGAAAAATCCACCAAGTTCAGTGCCACAACAGAGACTGCAGGAGCCGCTGCAAGTGAGACGGCAGGAGCCGCGACTGAGACTGCAGGAGTTGCGACTGAGAGAGAACCGCAGAGCGCACAGGAGAGACTGCAGAGAGCTCAAGAGAGACTGCAGAGAACACTAGAGATACTGCAGAGAACACTAGAGAGACTGCAGAGAACACTAGAGAGACTGCAGAGACCGCTGAGACGGAGAGAGAGACCGCTGAGATGGCAAGAGAGACCGCTGAGATGGAGAGAGAGATCACTGAGATGGAGAAAGACAAACCACTGTCTCTAAAAGGACATATGAAGCAGAGCATGGAGATGTGTCCTTATAAAACTATGAACTATCCCAAGAGCGTTCTGTCTCAGTTGGCCATAGAACAAAGCGCTATGGAAAAAGAGAAGAAAAACGGGAAACAAGTAAAGCAGAAAGTGCAAATGAACTCTATCCCAGTGGGACTGAAAACGCCTGAAGTAGAAGACGGGCAAATTGCAACTGAAATTAAGAGTATCAGGATGATGCCACATTATATTCCTGAATGGTGGAGGAAGCCTGCATTTGAGGACTACAGCGTGTCCTACAGGAATAAGAGACAGATGCCTATTTGGGAGCAGAGGAAGAGTCCTCCCAAGTATAAGCTGAAAGAGTCAGTTGTGTGGGAGCCACAGCACAATGATAAACAGGAGAAGCAAGATCTCCTCAATCATGCATCTCAGAGAGGAGGAGAGATCACCAATTCCACCTCCCAGCTATAAGAGATAGGAGAATCCTGTAAGCAGAGGAAAGAAACAGTGATGCAGAAGGAGCTGCTGTTATATGCTCCACAAGCACAGAGGATGGCCAATCCGTCTGATATGAAAACACACTTGGTTAAGAGTGATGCATGTGCAGAAGAGACTATCACTGACCTCCAGAACCTGTGTACCCAAGATGCTTCACTGAATATAGAGCAATGTCTACAGGAAGCTCATAAGCAAAGCAGAGAGCAAGAGCCTGTACAGGAAAGACAGAGGGAGGAAGAAAGAATGTCTGAGCCACCAGAGGTTTTCAGAGAAGACCTGATGGGAAAGTCAGAGGAGGTTCCTCAGTTGAACATGCAGCAAAAAATCCAGTACAAGCAGAGTGAACTGGACTTGCAAAAAGCTAATGAGAAGAAACTGCGGCTTAAGGAAGCAGAGGAAGATGGAAAGCTGGACGCCTTGAAGGCAAAGCAAGTAGAGAAGCTACTAAAAGAAACAATAATACGGATGAATGCTGAGGATGCCGACAATAAAAGTGTTTTCCAGGAATCTGGGATTCAAGAGGCTACTAAGAGGTGTACTAGCCTATCTGTTGGGTGTTAGCTTGAAGTTCCTGAACAGCTGGAAATATTCCAGCAAAATGAAAAGTCTGAGAGCTCCTTTCAAGCAGAGATATCGCATATGCTTGCTGTGCACAGAAAGAAAGATGAAGTACAGATCCAAGAGCAAGATGCAGCCGTGAGAGAAGATCTGCATTTGGAGTCTATAGATGATACTGTACCAGAACAGAAGCAAGATGACTGGATGAGGCTGATACGTTTTGGTGAGAGTTGTCAGCCAGCCAATAGCAGCACCTGGTACCGAGAGAGCCAGAAACAGAAGGAAGAAAAACAGCCCAAGAAGTTGTTGTTCCTTAGTGAAGTTGAAAGGGATGAGAAAGCTGTGGATAATCTCCTGGAAAAGAGAGAGCATTTAACAGGAGGATTAAAGGAGCAAATGAACTCCAAGCATAAAGAGGCCGGAGTGAGGAAGCTCCAGTCCCAGGCTCCCGGTCTGCAGATGAGGAGTAGATGCTGCTGGGGTGACTTTGAACAGACAAAACCACACCATCTAGCCACAAACTGGCAGGGAGTATCCAAGCTGGAGAGTGAACTGGCGAACGTCAGTCCTTGAATTAAAGATATAAAGAGGATAAGTCAGAGCTGCGAGAATAAGATGACGGGTCTAAAAGAAAAGATGCATCCGGTGAAAGACAAGGTCACAGAAACCTGTAATGTCTGTGATGTACCCCCAGGGAAGCGACTGTATGGAGAAACACATTCTCATACCAAAGTACGAGAAGTACTTTTCAAGTGTCCCAGGAGCAGGACACTCAGAGAGATGGGCGGGCCGGTGTCCTACCCACAAAGTTTAAGTGAGAGCAGGCAGAACGGGAAAGAAAGCAGAAAATATGAAGTGAAAGGAAGAGCGGGAAAAATAATTGTCTCTTCACCCAGAAAGAAAACACGGTTCCGAGGAAAGACAAATAAATTTGCAAGCAGTGATGAAGAAGGTAAGCTGCGAAATGGGAAAAGTCCTATGAAAGAGTTTAAGATGACAATGGAGACACATGATGTAGATGCTCCTAGAAGTATAAAGAAGAGAGCGCCAACGGATGGTGAAGCTGGAAGAGCGGTAGCTCTGGGTGAAGTAAAGCCTCACTGGTGTCGCCGTGACGAGAAGAGTGCGGAGAGAACACAGATGGTACAGAGGATGTGTTGGATTCCAGATACGGCCTCACGGCGTTGGACGCTCAACCCCATGGTGTCGAGCTAGGGTGGTGGATATGTGATGGTGTGTCACCAGAGGGCAGTAGAGAGCCCTTCTCCCCAGGAGTGAGATGGTTAAGAAGATCCTTAAAAAGCTTGGCTGTGGCTGCAAAAAGACTGGCTGCTGTCTCCAGGTGGAGAGCTGTTTGACAGAGCTGGAGAGTTGTGGAAATGTGCAGGGCCGATGTCAGAGGCCGCACTGAAAACTTATGGACCAAAGCCAGAAGCTTTGAAGAGCGAGCATGCAGATAAGAGGAACAGAAAGTCCCTGAAGGTGATGACCAAAGGAGGGATCTGCTTTGGAAAGAGAGGCCGGAGTTACAGAGCCTAAGAGAGAGGTGAGAGGGAAAGACACCTCTGCTACCTATGTTTGGACTGTATGTTTGCACTTCTATGTAAGATAGTAAGGGAACTACAGTTTAGTTACGCAGGGCTTCAAGGAGAAGCTAGGATTTATTTTCTGTTTGGTTTATTTTCTGTTGTATGCTGAGAAATAAACAGCACAAATCTGCTAAACATTGAAAGGGCTCCTGCTTTCTCCATTTTGGTGCTGGATATTAGGGCACGGATCCTGAGAGTGACAGTGAATCTGTCACAATATATATATATATATATATATATATATACTGTATATATATATACTGTATATATATATATATATATATTGTGATGGTTTGCCCCCAGAGGCCAGTGTGGACGCAGCGCTAGGAAGAGGACTAATCCCTGAGACATTATTATTTACACCAGGAGCTACGGAGTTAAGCTTGAGGTGTAATCAGGCCCAGCTAGAAGTTTCTTTAAAAGGCCTCCTGAAGCAACCAGCAGGGGGTTTTCAGGCTGGGTGTGGACCCAGAGAGCTCCAGAGAGCGAGCGAGCACCAGAGAGCTCCAGAGAGTGAGCGAGCGAGCACCAGTGAGCTCCAGAGAAAGAGAGCACCAGAGACTGGGAAGCAAGTGTGCCAGAGCAGCAAGTGAAGCTGCCATTGTGGGATCAGGCTGTGTAACTACATCTGATTTAAAGGAGAACATTCGCTGCAAGCAGAAGAGGATCCATTGCAGCTAAGTGACTGGACTTAAAGGTACCACCCCCGCTGTGATACAAAAGGTACTGTTTTTACCTGCAGGCCGATTAGCGGTCCCAGGGCTAGTCAGTGGCGTTCCTGCAAGTAAGTAAGCCTGTTTGAGTAGATGTTTATTTCATGCTGACCATAAGCTATGTTTATTTATATTATGCCAACCACTTATTAAAGCCTGTGAAAGCATACAAAGGCTCCAGAGTCCTCCATAAAGAGCATAAAAAGTTGGATAAACAGAGCGTTGATCCCGCCAGAAGGGGGCGCATTGCCACAGTTGGTGTCAGAAGTGGGATGCTAAATTGTCTGTATTAAGAAGACAGCCCACCTTACAAGATGTCCATGGAGGAACTAGTGAAAGCCCTGGTAGATGCCACTACACGCCAGAAAGTGGGCGGAGCTTGTCAGCAGGAATGGCAAAAAGTAATTGCAGCGGACGGAGCCCATGCTGCAAAAGAGGGTAAACTAAGAGGTGCTGCTGCATGTTTGGGAGAGGTCACAGAGAAGTGGCGGCGACAAGCAGAGGAGGGAATAATCTGCATGAGAGAGGCCACAGAGAAGTGGCAACGACAAGCAGAGGAGAGAATAATCGGCATGAGAGAGGCCACAGCTGCTCAGCAAGAGTACAATAGAAAGTGGGCCATCCAGTTAGCCCAGAATGAAGCTATACTGGAAAAATATAGAAAAGATGCGGCCAGAGTTAGAGCCGATGAACTTCTTTTGGAGCTGACAGAGGATGATGATGTGATCATATACCTCACCATTTTTGAGAGAACAGCCATTAGGGAGGCATGGCACAAACGGTACTGGGTCAGCCTCATTGCCCCGTATTTGACAGGCGAAGCTCAGAAAGCTTATCTGAGCTTGAATGAAGAAAAGATAGAAAATTATGATGACCTCAAAGCTGAGATCCTTGCCAGAGATAGAGTTACCCGGGATGTCAGAGCACAGAATCGGTACCCAGAAATATAAGAACAAAGAGAACCTGAGTTGTAATAAGGAGAAGTTACAGTACAGAGGGGAAGTCTCACAATTTGGACAGGCCCCTACCTCTCTGTGGGAAAAATCTGATAATAGAAGATGGAATACCGAAGAAGAGCATGCCCATCTCTACCACAAACCAGTGTACGGGGTCCCTGATGAGAGGATGAGGATAGACTCCCAGAATGAACAGAAGGCGTACTTTACAGCCAGCATAAAGGCGCTGGGGGTGCAACAAGCTAGCCGGAGAAGTGCTCCTATACTTCAAGCACACGAGAAAGGTGTGACTGGCATGACAAGGAGAGATTTCCATCCAAATATTATGGACACCCCATTGGAGCTTGGCGTTGAGAAGTCATTTTATGATATTGTCAAAGATAGACAAGCAAGGAACTGGCGGGCTGACAGAGAAGCCGGCGCAGAGACGGCAGGAGCCGGCGCAGAGACGGCAGGAGCCGGCGCAGAGACGGCAGGAGCCGGCGCAGAGACGGCAGGAGCCGGCGCAGAGACGGCAGGAGCCGCTGATGAGACTGCAGAGAAAGTGGAAAAGACTGCAGGAACAGCTGACACAGTGAAAGAGACCGATGAAACGGCGTACACGATTGCTGGGAAAATAACAGTAACCGCTGAAAAAGAGACGGCAAAAGAGACAGAGGTGTATGAAAAAGAACTTTTGTCCCTGAAGCAAGCCAATGATGATTTAAAAGCAACTAAAGTTGTGAGCCAAGAACAAGGACAAAGGGACAGACACAGTCACCTGCCCGGGGTGAATACTCCTGAGGTGTCTAGACAAAGAAAGTGCCTGATAAAGATCTCTGATTTAGAGAAAGAAGAGATCAAACGAATGAATAAAGCCAGTGTTTTCACAAAAGAAGTAACTGGAAGCCTTTCTAAAGAGAAGACAGACGGGCAAGTTACTACTAAAAGGAAGGGTATCCGGAAGATGCCTAATGATATTCCTGAATGGAGAAGGAAGACTTCATTGGAAGACTACAGAGTGTCCTACAGAAGTAAGGTACAGATGCCTAGATGGAACCAGAGGAGGAGTCCTCCCAGGTATAAGCTGAAAGAATCCGTTGTGTGGGAGCTGCAGCACAAGGATAAACAGGAGAGGCAAGATCTCCTCCCTAATTGTGCATCTCAGAGAGAAGGAGAAATCACAGTTTCCAGCTCTCAGCCAGAAGAGATAGAGGAATCCCGTAAACAGAGGAAAGCAACTGTAATACAGAGGGAGCTGCTATTTCATGCTCCACAAATACCGAGGATGGCCAATTCATCTGATATGAAGAGACAGTTGGTTCAGTGTGATGCATCTCCAGAAGAGACTAACACTGACCTCCAGAACCTGTGTACTCAAGACGCTACATTAAATGCAGAACGATGTTCGCAGGAAGCTCATGAACCGGTAGGAGAATCTATACCGACTTCCGAGCCAGAAGAGTCCGCAATGCATGAGCCAATCGCAGAACCACCAAAATCAACCCAAGTGCCTGAGAGGTCTGCTCATATGAATGAGCATCCCATAAATAAAGAGTCTTCTGATAGTGGGGAACAGGTTATGGACACTCATGATTCACAGACCATATCAGCTGAAACTGTATCATCAGAACAGTTATCTGAGACTGTATGCACAGGAGAGAAAGAGTCTCATGAAGAAAAATTGGCAAATGTGCAATTAACAGAGCAGAAGACACCAGATATAGATTTAGGTAAACAAAGAGATAAACATGAATCAGGACAAGATGGTCAGGGGGTAGAGACATTCCAGAAAGAAAATGAATCTTCTTCTAACCCTGAGGTTGTGAATAGTGACTCGGCAACAAAAGAAGTGCATGACCCATCTGCCCAAAGCATTTCTGAAGAACAAGTGCCAAACCATGAAACCGCGGCTGAAGAATTAGAAAATGAGTCCTCTGAGCCACAAACCAATGACCAACAAGTAATCCATAATGACCACTCTATTAAAGAAGAAAAATTAGAAAATGGTCATGAAAAGCTGAACGCCTTGGAGGCAAAGCTATTAGAGAAGTCACTAAAAGAAGAAATAAAATGGGTGAAGGCTGAGGATGCAGAAAATAAAAATGTTGTACAGGAATTCAGGAAACAAGAGTCTGAGAGCTTCTTTCTAGCAAAGACGGAGAGCATGCCTACTCTGCACAGAAAGAAAGATGAAGTACAGACCCAAGAGCAAGACGCAGCCGTGAGAGGGGGCCTACCTTTGGAGTCTATAGCGGATCCTGGGCCAGAACAGAAGCAAGGTGCTTGTATGAAGCTCCTACGTTCTGGTGAGAATTGTCAGCCAGACAATAGGAGCACCTGGAATAAAGGGAGCCAGGAACAGAGGGAAGAAAGACAGCCCAGGAAGTTGCTGTTGTATAATGAAGTTGAAAGGGATGCTACTGATGAGCCTACAGGGGGAGAATTGGAGACCCTACAGAATGGACTGAGAAAAAAAGCACGACAATCTCAAGAGGTCACAAATTTTGGCCAAGAATTGTACTCGGCGAGGGCAGCTGACTCTCTGATATTTGAGCCCTACACTAAACCCCATCAGGTTGTAAGGAGGGAGCGACTAAGTGATCTGCTTGATACCCCACAGAAGTCGCTTGGACATGAAGTGAATAAGCTGGCATTCAGTCGGCTTCTGAAACTGGAGAAGGAGGACCAGACCCTGCTAAGCACTATAGAGGAGCTAAGAAATGCCCTGGGATCTACTGAGGACATCGCCACAAATGCCCTGCAAATGGAGACAGAAAACCAAAGACAGAGCATTCAGAGCAGCCAACATCTGAGTGATGACCTAATGAAGGAGAAATCCCAGCTGGAAAAGATCATAGAGACGCTTCGTGAGAATTCCGTGAGACAAAGATCTCAAATTGATGCTGAAGCAAGGATGAAAGATATTGAAAAAGAAAATAAAATTCTGCACAAATCTATTAAAGAGACTGCAGAGTTGAGAGCAAAGAGAGAACATTTAGCAGACGAATTAAAAGAGAAAGTAGAAGCCAAGATGGAGGGTGAACTGGCAAACTGTAGGCCTCGCATTAATGATTCAAAGAGGATAAGTCAGAGCCGCGAGAGTGAGATGATGGATCTAGAAGAAAAGATATATCGGGTGGAAGATAAGGTCACTGAAACCCATAATATCTGTGATTTACCCCCAGGGAAGAGACGGTATGGAGAAGTGCGTTCTCATACAGTAGTACGACAAGTACTTTTCAAGGGTCCCTGGAGGAGGGCACTCGGAGTGACGGGCGCGCCGGTGTCCTACCCACGATGTATGGGCAATGTCCCGGGCGGTGCGAAGAAAAGAGCGCTTCAAGATGAGAAAGCTGATAAAGCAGACGCTTCAGCACTATTGGGAAGGTCTTACTGGAGCAAGAATGGCCGGACGGTAGGATGGTGGCATACACGGCCTCTCGGCGTTGTCGCTCAACCCTATGGTGTCGAGCTGAGGGGGAGGAGATGTGATGGTTTTCCCCCAGAGGCCAGTGTGGACGCAGCGCTAGGAAGAGGACTAATCCCTGAGACATTATTATTTACACCAGGAGCTACGGAGTTAAGCTTGAGGTGTAATCAGGCCCAGCTGGAAGTTTCTTTAAAAGGCCTCCTTAAGGAACCAGCAGGGGGTTTTCAGGCTGGGTGTGGACCCAGAGAGCTCCAGAGAGCGAGCGAGCACCAGAGAGCTCCAGAGAGCGAGCGAGCGAGCACCAGTGAGCTCCAGAGAAAGAGAGCACCAGAGACTGGGAAGCAAGTGTGCCAGAGCAGCAAGTGAAGCTGCCATTGTGGGATCAGGCTGTGTAACTACATCTGATTTAAAGGAGAACATTCGCTGCAAGCAGAAGAGGATCCATTGCAGCTAAGTGACTGGACTTAAAGGTACCACCCCCCCTGTGATACAAAAGGTACTGTTTTTACCTGCAGGCCGATTAGCGGTCCCAGGGCTAGTCAGTGGCGTTCCTGCAAGTAAGTAAGCCTGTTTGAGTAGATGTTTATTTCATGCTGACCATAAGCTATGTTTATTTATATTATGCCAACCACTTATTAAAGCCTGTGAAAGCATACAAAGGCTCCAGAGTCCTCCATAAAGAGCATAAAAAGTTGGATAAACAGAGCGTTGATCCCGCCAGAAGGGGGCGCTCTGCCACAATATATATATATATATATATATATATATATATATATATATATATATATATATATATAGTAAATAAATAGTACATTTGTGTACCTAGCTTGAGCAGAAGACTTTTTGAGGAGGTGGTTTACCAGAACAATCATTTAATAATAAATAAATATTACATTTGTGTACCTAGCTTGTGTAGTAGATTTTTTGAGGAGGTTGTTTACCACAAGAATCATTTAAATTATGGTGGGCAAAAGAGCGATAAAAGCCCTCACCATACAGTATATAAATAGTACATTTGGGTTCACGTGTGAACGTGTAAAAGCAAGTTAAAAAAAAGTTTCATGATCGGAATTTTGGGAAATACAGTGATTACACTGGGACATGCAAACCTGTCAACAAAGGCTTAGCTTGTTTAATCCATTACCATTTAAAGCATGGCTTCCTTTAAGCACATGCCTGCTGTATTACACAGCTGTGAGCAAAGCTCAGGATGGATTATACACAAGCCAGGAAACCTACCCACATACAGTTGTTTCAAGTCTACTGCCTCTCATCAGCCTGGGCCCGTTCCTAGCTTGTGCAGTAGATTATTTTATTTTTTTGAGGAGGTAGTTTACCACAACAATCATTTAATTTATGGTGGGCAAAAGAGCAAAAGAAGCCCTACAACGCATAGTAATACAGTATATAAATAATACATTTGTGTTCACATGTTAACGTCTAAAACAAGTTAAAAACAACGTGTTTCCTTCTCAGAATTCTGAGAAATACAGTTATTACACTGCATTCTAAGGACCTGGGCATGGACATGCAAATGTGCCCACAAAGGCTTTGCTCTTGTAATCCGTTAACATTTCAAAATAAAGGAGATAGTAGTTTATTCACTATATTACCTGTGACAGGATACATTAAATAGTGCTTTAATAACTTCAGAGACCTAATTTAGTAGTTCTAACTATTCTAATGACAAGCTGGCAGCCTTAGCAGGATTAAAATACTAATTGCTCCTTATTAGAGATGTCGCAAATAGTTCGACGGCGGATTGTTCCCGGCGAACATAGCATGTTCGCGTTCACGGCGAACAGCGAACATATGCAAGATTCGACCCGCCCCCAATACTTTATCATTGAGCAAACTTTGACCCTGCATGTCACAGTCAGCAGACACATTCCAGCCAATCAGCAGCATACACTCCCTTCCACACCCTTCTACCTCATGGACAGCAGCCATTTTGGAATCATAACTAACTTGCAGTCTTACAGAGAGGAGGTAGAGTGTAGGTGATGCTGATTGAATAGGAAAATCAATAGCTAGGCAAGTTTATTCAGTGTCCAGTGCAGTGCTGAAGGACTCATCAGATCTCTGCTGTAAACACAGCACCCCAAAAAGCCCTTTTTAGGGCTATAACATCCTTTTTTTTTCTTTGTTTTTTTTCTGTGTAATCTAATTTCATTTGCCTGTCTCCGTGCTAGCCCCTGCTTGCAAGTGTGTGTGTCAGGCTCACAGCTTATACTGTGTGTGCAAAACGCATACAATATAATATTGTTTACTAGTTGTCTACTTTAAAAAAAAAAAACGTTTATTTTCTTAAATCTAAGTGCATTTGCCTGACCGTCAATCAATGTTCATTTGCTTGACCGCTACCCATAGTGTGTGTCTTGCTTACAAGTACTGTGCCAAGTTCAACCAATCCAATCTATTTGGGGTACCAACAGTCCACATTTAAAAAACCCAAACTTTTATTTTCTTAAATCTAAGTGCATTTGCCTGACCGTCAATCAAAGTTCATTTGCTTGACCGCTACCCATAGTGTGTGTCTTGCTTACAAGTACTGTGCCAAGTTCAACCAATCAAATCTAGTTGGGGTACCAACAGTCCACATTTAAAAAAAAACAAACTTTTATTTTCTTAAATCTAAGTGCATTTGCCTGACCGTCAATCAAAATTCATTTGCTTGACCGCTACCCACAGTGTGTGTCTTGCTTACAAGCACTGTGCCAAGTTCAACCAATCCAATCTAGTTGGGGTACCAACAGTCCACATTTAAAAAACCCAAACTTTTATTTTCTTAAATCTAAGTGCATTTGCCTGACCGTCAATCAAAGTTCATTTGCTTGACCGCTACCCATAGTGTGTGTCTTGCTTACAAGTACTGTGCCAAGTTCAACCAATCCAATCTAGTTGGGGTACCAACAGTCCACATTTAAAAAACCCAAACTTTTTTTTTCTTAAATCTAAGTGCATTTGACTGACCGTCAATCAAAGTTCATTTGCTTGACCGCTAACCAGAGTGTGTGTCTTGCTTACAAGTACTGTGCCAGAGAGCATGTTGTGTGCATGCTTGAGCTCTAAACAAAAGGCTTTTTAGGGTCTTACTCCCTCAAATACAAGTTTTATTTTAACACCTTTCTGTTTATAAGCACTTTGTGCACGGTGTTGTTCATTTTTGGGAGTTTTTGTGGTATTTTTCTTAGTTTAATGTATGTTTTAGTTTTCTGGGAGTCAGGCTCAACTCTCTATCCCAGGAGAGTGAGCTGTCTCCTGGATACTTTGCCACACCCCTGCCTTAGCACTTTCACTCCTGGAGCTTTTTTACTTTGACTTTTTTTCTTTTAAAAAGTTTATTAGGTTTTGTTGAAGTTTTTGTTTGTTTGGTGTTGGGTTTTATGTTTTGGGGGAGAGAAGACAAGTAACATCTTTGTAGGCAGTGGGGGAGTTGAAGTTTTGTTTAAAAGGCTTTTTTTAACATCTGACACAGAGACACAGAGGGGTTAAAAAGCCTCTGTGTTCTCTGTGTTGTTGCAATTAGCAACACATTCCAAACATCATCTCTCTCTCTCCCTTAGTTTTGTCTTTTTGTTTCTTTTTCACACTTATATATTTTTAAAAAGAAAACAATAGAAAATCATAAAACAAAAAATAAAAATAAATAAAACAAATAAACTAAAAAAAAAAGGGTCTAAACATGAGGGATAAGACCATTAAGAAGCCTCAGGGGTCAAAAGGGGGAATAATGGCCCCTGAAAATCCTAGCTGCAGCACTGCACAGCATAGGCCCCAGGCAGATAAGGCAGCCCCAGCTCCTGGTGGTTCTGCCAGCAGACCTACCCCTGTGGCTAATACCTGGTCACAGGTGGTTTCTGCTGGCCCCAGTAATACCACCGCTGGGGCTGAGGGGCAGATCACCAGGAAGCATGGGGTTAAATGTCAGATTTCTGGGGTCTACAGCATTGATATCTATCTGCGTGCTGTAGCTAATGTCATCAGCCCCTCTGTTATAGTAGCAGCCAGCAAAATGTACGGGAAAGCAGTTTTCTTTACCCGTACTCTGGCTGCTGCACACATTCTTATACAGAGAGGCATCACAGTGGGGGGATTATATGTCCCAATAGAACCCCTGGAAGGGTTGGGCACAAAAGTAACACTCTCTAATGTGCCCCCCTTCCTACCAGACTCCCTCCTGCGCCCCCACCTGCTAACCCTAGGGGAAGTAAAAACACCATTTAAAAAAATTCCCCTGGGGTGCAGAGAGAGAGCACTTCGTCATGTGCTCTCTTTCAAGAGGCAGGTACAAATGTGCCTGCCTCAGGGCGCAAAAAACATAGAGGGGTCTTTTGGGGTTCCATTTGAGGGGGTGCTGTACAGGATTTTTTACAGCATTACGGAGGTGCAGTGCTATCATTGCAAGGGGTTGGGGCATACACGTAGGAATTGTCCTAATGTAAAGCATCATGCCCCAGCCCCAGCAAATGGCACCTCCGTCAGTACGGCACCCATCCCCGCTGAGCCCATAACAGCGGGGACCTCAAGGGTCATAGCCCCCCCACAGAGCTCAGGCAAGGAGGCCGTTCCTCAAGCCACCACCACGGCCTCCAAACCCCCTTCTTCCCCAAAAAAGCCATCTGTGTCTGTGGTCTCCAGCAAGACTGCAGACACGGGGACAAAGGGGAAGAATGTCACCGGTCCTCCCAGTGTCACAGCTGCATCTCCCAAGTCCCAATCTGCCCCCACCATAATTACATCAGTTAGTGTGGGGGCACAGTGTAAGCAGAGGGATAATAAGCCCTCTGCAGGGGAGGCAGCTAGTGGCAGCTCCTCTTCCAGGAGTGACATAAAACCAACAGGGAGGTTGCTGATAAGTGGGAAGTGCTCTATAGTGGAGCACCTCCCTCTAAAAGCAAGAAGAGGAACAAAACATCTCCTCCTCATCCGGTGACATTGTCTTGCCCGGTTATTAAGCTCAGCCAGCCGGTGCCAGACCACACATCACTCTCTCCAGACCTTATAGGGGTTAATGTGGAAAAGGGTCTGGAGGAAAAGCAGGGGCAAGTGGGTCTCCCAAGTGAGGCAGGGGTAGACAAGAAAGATCAGGTTCTGCCTCTGGCCTTTGAGGGGGGTCCCAACAAAGCCCCTGCTGAATGGGTAGTCAGTGTCCCTGAGGTGCTGAGCTTCAAGGGCACCAGTCAGTCTCCTCCTCCAGTGTCACTCTCTAGTGACGTACCTCGGGCTTTGTTAGAGCCCCAGGCCGAGTCACTACTGGAGGGGAGACTATAGGCATGACCCCCATTCAGGACCCCATGGATTTGTCTGTCAGGGGGGATGTGGCACAAGGGGAAGTGGAAATGGGGGAGGGTGATAAAACAGGTTTTCCTGTTAACATCATGGGAGAGCCTGTCTACCCTCCTCAGCCGTCCACTGACCCTAACATCGGTGCCATCCAAGCTGAGCAAGCAGCGGTGGAACTGGCAGAGGAGGCATATAAAGCCTCCAAGGCTTCCATTAAGGAAGCCATGCCAGCCACTGCTGTCCAGCCAGCTACCCCTGAATGCACTCCTGAAGCTACAGGGGTGCAGCAGCAATCCAAGGGTCAATTATTTACCTTGAAGGGTGCTAAAGGGACTCCTTCTGTATCATCTAAGAGGGGGTCCCTGAGAATAAAGCTGAGGAAACTGACTCCAGCCGGGGAGGATGGAGTAAAAGCCCTCAGCCAAGAGGAGCCCAGGGGTGACCCACTAGAAGGAACATCAGATTCTGGGTGGGTTATCCCTGTCAAGGAAATAGATCTATTCCTTGAGAGCACCCTTCATGGACAAAGGAAAAGGAAGGTGCGGCTGGCCTTGGAGAGGTGGAAGAATATGTCGTTTATTCTCCACTCTCTCCAGCAATATCTAGTGGTCAGCACTAGGGCCAAGAATTCTGGGACTGCGGAGCATCTCCGCGTCCGGAAATTCTATAAAATGTGCGTGTCCTATCAGCAGTCTCAAGGGTCTGAGGAACGCACAATTCCTGACACGCAGTAATGGCTTTGCACAACAGCACGCTAAATACCAATGGCTGTCAAGACAGTTTCCGCAGGTTCCAGGTACTCTCCTATTTATATCAGGGAGGGTACTCTGTGAGCTTCCTGCAGGAAACTCACACCACTCCAGAGGCTGAGGCCTCGTGGCAACTGGAGTGGAGAGGCAGGGTCTTCTTCAGCCACTTCACATCGGCGTCATGTGGAGTGGTGACCCTGTTCTCAGAGTCTTTTCAGCCAGAGCTGCTGCTTGTGAAAGCTGTTATCCCAGGCCGTCTAATCCACCTCCGGGTCCGAGAGCAGGGTAGCATCATTAACCTAGTTATTATATATGCCCCTGCTGGAGGGCCCAAGAGAGTGAGGTTCCTCGCCAGACTGTCACAGTTTTTGGAGACGGTTGACGCAGATGAGTGTTTGGTACTCAGGGGTGATTTCAACTGCACCCTCGACGCTCTGGACCGGAATAGTCCAGAGCCGTACCCGCCTTCTGCGTCAGCCCTGCGGGAGATCATCGCCCGCTGCTCCCTAGAGGACATCTGGCGAGAGCAGAACCCAGGGGCATCAGACGGTTTCACCTACGTCAGGGTGAGAGCCGGTCTGGTGTCCCACTCCGGAATCGACAGACTATATATATCTAGTCACTATATGTCACGAGTCGGTTCTTGTGCCATTAGGCTGGCTCCGTTCACAGACCACAACTGTGTGTCTGTGACGGTGGCGCTAACGCCAACAGCGCCACGAGCCGCCTATTGGCACTTCAACAATGCTTTGTTGAAGGACCAGGGGCTCGTGACATTGATCCGGGAGTTTTGGACGGACTGGAGGGGTTGCAAGGGGGACTTTGCCACGTTAAAACTGTGGTGGGACGTGGGCAAGGTTCATTTGCGACTTCTGTGTCAGGAATATACCAAGGGTGCGAGTGGGCAGCGCGAAGCTGAGTTGGAGTCACTCCGGGGGGAGGTACTCCATCTGGAGCAGAGGCTGTTCACTTTTAGGGACCAATCCCTGCAGAGCGAGTATGTAGAGAGGATGTGTGTACTTTGTGACCTGAAACGACACCAGGCCAAGGGGGCATACGTGCGTAGCCGCTTAGGTTTTCTCAAAGATCTAGACCGCGGCTCGCGCCTCTTCTACTCACTGGAGAAAAAGGGGGGTAACAGTAGGCACATCACCTGTCTTCTAGATGAAGACGGTGCCCCCCTTACAGATCCGGAGAGTATCCGGGATAGAGCCCGGAACTTTTACAAAGATCTTTACTCTCCGGATCCCATTTCTCCAGACGCCTGCAGGGTGCTATGGGAGGGGCTCCCCACAGTCAGTGAGGGTGTAAGAGAGCGGCTTGATATACCACTATCTTTTCAAGAGCTCTCTGAAGCCCTCCGTGCCATGTCCTGTGAGAAGTCTCCAGGATTGGACGGACTGACTGTAGAGTTTTTCCAATTTTTCTGGGAGACTCTGGGACCTGATTTCCTTCTGGTCCTTGGGGAAGCCCTGGAGACCGGGGAGGTTCCCCTGTCTTGTCGCAGGGCAGTACTTGCCCTGCTGCCCAAAAAGGGGGATCTCCGGCTTATTAAGAACTGGCGACCGGTCTCTCTGCTCAGCACAGACTACAAGATTGTAGCTAAAGCCATCTCGCTTAGACTTGGGTCTGTGCTGGCAGAATTGGTTCACCCTGAACAGTCCTATGCGATCCCGGGCCGGACTATCTTTGATAGTATCTTTCTGGTCCGGGATCTATTGCATTATTCTCGCAGGACTGTTCTGTCACTCGCCTTTCTCTCTTTAGATCAAGAGAAGGCGTTTGACAGGGTGGACCATGGTTACCTCATAGCCACTCTGCAAGCGTACGGCTTTGGCCCACAGTTTGTGGGCTTTATAAGAACGCTGTACGCCTCTGCAGAGTGTTTACTTAAAATCAATTGGTCCCTAACAGCACCTTTGGTATTTGGACGAGGGGTGCGTCAAGGATGTCCCTTGTCTGGACAGTTATATGCACTGGCCATCGAGCCTTTCCTCTGCCTACTGAGGAAAAGGCTCACAGGGCTGGTGCTAAAAGATCCAGTCATGCAGATTGTCCTTTCAGCTTATGCTGACGATGTGCTCCTCGTGGCCCAAGATCCAGTTGATCTTGAGGTGACAAAACAGTGCCAGGAGGTATATTCAGCTGCCTCCTCCGCTCAGATCAACTGGTCCAAATGCACAGGCCTTTTAGAGGGTAATTTACAGGTAGACTCTTTGCCTCCCACGTTTCGTGACATCACGTGGGAGGCAGATGTCATTAAATATCTGGGGGTCTACCTGTCCGCTGCGGACGCTTCCGTCCCAGACAACTGGACGGAGTTAGAGGGCAGTGTCCTCTCTCGTCTGGGACGATGGAGGGGTCTAGCAAAAATGCTTTCCCTTAGGGGGCGGACTCTAGTGGTGAATCAGCTGGTGGCTTCTCAGATCTGGCACCGGCTGATTTGTCTGAGTCCGACCCCCGAGTTTGTTACGAATATCCAGAGGAATTTGTTAGATTTCCTCTGGATTGGAAGGCATTGGGTCTCTGCAGGGGTGGCAAGTCTGCCTTTGGTGGAGGTTGGACAGGGAGTAGTTTGTGTGTGCTCCCAGTTGTCCACCTTCCGCCTTCAGTACCTGCAGAGATACCTATATGCAGATCCCTCTCCGCAGTGGTGCGCACTGGCATCCAGCTTTTATTGCCAGTTGCGCAACCTGGGGTATGACCGGCAATTATTTCTGATCAGGCCTGAGGGGTTTGGGAGAGACCTCTCGGTGTTGCCGGCATACTACCAGGAAACCCTCAAGGCCTGGAGCATGGTCTCCGTGACCAGGCAGGGCGTGCCTTTGGGGGATGAAATATTCACGGAGCCCCTGCTATTTAATCCAGCAGTGGGGGCTCCAATGTTACAGTCCCCCAGTATCATCCGCCGCCTTAGTCATGCACGGATGACCCGAGTCGGGGATCTCCTGGAATACGGGCGTTCTGATTGGGTGTCACCCCAGGAGCTTGCGCTCCGTTTGGGATATGTGACGCCCAAAGTCTCAGGGCGCTTGCTCCAGGAGATTAGGGATGCCATCTCCCCCGACTCGCGCACCTTCCTTCGCGGGGCTTTGCAGGCCGGAGTGCCACATGCACCTTTCAACACCCCTGCTCCGGCTGTTTGCATTGGACACAAGCCCCGTGTTTCCCCTCAGGCTCCTCCTGTCCCCAACCTCTCGAAGTTGAGGGACATACCCTCGGCATGCTTTCGCGGCATGCCGAGGAAGAGCTTATATTCTCTCGTGCTCCATACAGTGCACTTCCTTGCCCTCGTGACCCGTCCCGATACCATCTGGAGGCGGGTCCTACCAGCTGACGAGGGCAAGAGGCCCCGGTGGAGGGAACTTTATTCTGATTTAGTTCCACGACCCACCGGGGACTTGAGTTGGAGAGTGCTCCATGGTGCACTGAGCACGGGAGAGTACTTAGCTAAATTCATGGACTCTCACTCCACTTGTCCATTCTGTGGCAAGGGAGAGTCCGTGTATCATATTTTTTTTAGTTGCGCCAGACTGCAGCCCCTCTTGTCACTCTTGAGGGGCCTCCTCCTGCAGTTCTGGCTGCATTTCTCCCCTCACATTTTTATTTTTGGGCACCCAGTGTCCCGGGGCAATAAGGCCAGGGACCTCCTCGTCAACCTGCTCCTGGCATTAGCCAAATTGGCTATATATAAGTCCAGGAAGCAGTGTTTGATAGGGGGGGTTCCCTTGTCACCTGAGGCCATGTTCCGCGTGCTGGTGCGCTCCCGTATCCTGGCAGAGTACCACCTGGCTTTGTCCACTGGGGGAATGGATGAGTTTGTCTCCCAGTGGGCTGTAGATGGTGTGCTCTGCTCGGTATCCCCCCATCCGGTTTCTTTTTCTCTCAACCTCCTAAAATGATTTTTATTTAGTTTACAGATCATGTTTTTCTCATAATTTTAAAATACACTGTGCCAAGTTCAACCAATCCAATCTATTTGGGGTACCAACAGTCCACATTTAAAAAACCCAAACTTTTATTTTCTTAAATCTAAGTGCATTTGCCTGACCGTCAATCAAAGTTCATTTGCTTGACCGCTACCCATAGTGTTTGTCTTGCTTACAAGTACTGTGCCAAGTTCAACCAATCCAATCTAGTTGGGGTACCAACAGTCCACATTTAAAAAACCCAAACTTTTATTTTCTTAAATCTAAGTGCATTTGACTGACCGTCAATCAAAGTTCATTTGATTGACCGCTAACCAGAGTGTGTGTCTTGCTTACAAGTACTGTGCCAAGTTCAACCAATCCAATCTATTTGGGGTACCAACAGTCCACATTTAAAAAAAAATGACAGGCAGAGGCAAGACACCCCGCAGAGGCCGTCGTGGTCGTGGTGCTGTAATTCCCTTTGGCCCTACAATAATGCCCAGTGTTCAGAGGCCAGTTACCCTGAACTTGAAAAGTTCAGAGGACGTAGTTGACTGGCTAACACAGGACACCCAATCTTCTACAGCTTCCGCTTGGAACATTGACGCACCATCCTCCTCCAGTTTAGCTTCGGGCACCTCTCAAGTTACCACTCACCCACCTGCCGCCACCACCAACACTAGTACCACAGCCAATTCAATTGATCAGTCAGAAGAGTTATTTACACATCAGTTTGAAGAAATAAGTGATGCGCAACCATTATTGCCAGAGAATGTAGATAACAGGGATATGTCTCAGTCAGGCAGCATTACACACATGTACGTACGATGTGATGATGATGATGATGATGATGTACCCGCTGCTGCTTCCTTTGTTCAGTTGTCATATACAAGTGAGGCGGGTGATGATGATGACGATGCGTCCGTGGATGTCACGTGGGTGCCCGCTAGAAGAGAAGAAGAACAGGGGGAAAGTTCATATGGGGAGACAGAGAGGAGGAGGAGATGAGTTGGAAGTAGAGGGAGGTCATCGCAACGAGCTAGTGGCTCAGTCAGACAGCATGCATCAGCACCCGGGGACAGCCAGAAAGCACGCCAATCTACGCATGCTGTTGCCACCACCAGAATTCCGTCACCGCCGAGCTCAGCAATGTGGCATTTTTTGTGTGTGTCTGCCTCTGACAACAGCGATGCCATTTGCAACCTGTGCCAAAAGAAACCGAGTCGTGGGAAGTCCAACACCCACCAAGGTACAACTGCTTTGCGGAGGCACATGATGTCACATCACAAACACCAATGGGATCAACACATGAGTACAAGCAGCACACAAACTCAAAGCCGCCATCCTCCTCCTGGTCCAGCATCTTCATCCACATCAACCACTGCTGTCCTTCTTGCCCCCTCTCAACTCTCCACCACTCCGTCTCTCGCCTCTTGCTTTTCCTGCTCATCTCCCCACAGTCAGGTGTCTGTCAAGGGCATGTTTGAGCGTAAGAAGCCAATGCCACAAAGTCACCCCCTTGCCCGGCGTCTGACAGCTGGCTTGTCTGAACTCTTGGCCCGCCAGCTTTTACCATACAAGCTGGTGGAGTCTGAGGCGTTTAAAAAGTTTTTAGCGATTGGGATACCGCAGTGGAAGGTACCCGGCTGAAATTTCTTTGCCCAAAAGGCAATCTCCAACCTTAACTCAATTGTGCAAAAGGAAGTAATGGCATCTCTGGCACACAGTGTTGGGGCAAGGGTCCATCTGACCACTGATACCTGGTCTGCAAAGCATGGTCAGGGCAGGTATATCACCTACACTGCGCATTGGGCAAACCTACTGACGCATGGAATGCGTGGCTCTGCAGAGGAGTTGGTGACACCGCCACGACTTGCAGGCAGGCCTGCTGCCACCTCCTCTACTCCTCCTACTCCATCCTCTTCCATAACCTCCTCAGCTGAGTCCTCTTCTGCTGCTGCGTCTTGCTCCATATCAACGGCACCCCCCCAGCTCCCCAGATACTATTCCACATCCCGGATATGGCAGTGTCATGCCGTCTTGGGGTTGACTTGCCTCAAAGCAGAGAGTCACACCGGGCCAGCACTCCTGTCCGCCCTGAACGCACAGGTGGATCAATGGCTGACTCCGCACCAACTAGAGATTGGCAAAGTGGTTTGTGACAACGGAAGAAATTTGTTGGCGGCATTGAATTTGGGCAAGTTGACGCATGTGCCGTGCATGGCACATGTGTGTAATCTGATCGTACAACTCTTTGTCCATAAGTATCCAGGCTTACAGGACGTCCTGAAGCAGGCCAGAAAGGTGTGTGGCCATTTCAGGCGTTCCTACACGGCCATGGCGCACTTTTCAGATATCCAGCGGCGAAACAACATGCCAGTGAGGCGCTTGATTTGTGACAGCCCCACACATTGGAATTCAACACTCCTAATGTTCGACTGCCTGCTCCAACAAGAAAAAGCCATTAACAAGTATTTGTATGACCGGGGTGCTAGGACAGCCTCTGTGGAGCTGGGAATTTTTTTTTGCCACGTTACTGGACGCTCATGCGCAATGCCTGTAGGCTCATGCGTCCTTTTGAGGAGGTGACAAACCTTGTCAGTCGCACCGAAGGCACCATCAGTGACATCATACCATTTGTTTTATTCCTGGAGCGTGCCCTGCGAAGAGTGCTGGATCAGGCCATAGATGAGCGTGACGAGGAAGAGGAAGAGTTGTGGTCACCATCACCACCAGAAACAGCCTTATCAGCATCGCTTGCTGGACCTGCGGCAACGCTGGAAGAGGATTGTGAGGAAGAGGAGTCAGAGGAGGAATGTGGCTTTGAGGGGGAGGAGGAAGACCAATCACAACAGGCATCCCAGGGTGCTCGTTGTCACCTATCTGGTACCCGTGGTGTTGTACGTGGCTGGGGCGAAGAACATATCTTCAGCGAGCTCACTGAGGACGACGAACGGGACATGACTAGCTCGGCATCCAACCTTGTGCAAATGGGGTCTTTCATGCTGTCATGCCTGTTGCAGGACCCTCGTATAAAAAGGCTGAAGGGGAACGACCTGTACTGGGTGTGCACGCTACTAGACCCCCGGTATAAGCAGAAAGTGCCTGATTTGTTACCAAATTACCGCAAGTCAGAAAGGATGCAGCAGGTCCAAAACAAATTAACAAGTATGCTTTACACAGCATATAAGAGTGATGTCAAAGCACAAGGGCAATATAACAGGGGAAGAGGTGAAAGTAATCCACCTCCCACGACCACGCCGGCAAGGACAGGACGTTTAAAAGACGTGTTGTTGATGGAGGACATGCGGACCTTTTTCAGTCCTACGCATCGCATCAGCCCTTCGGGATCCACCCTCAGAGAACGACTTGACCGACAGGTAGCAGACTACCTCGCCTTAACTGCAGATATCGACACTCTGAGGAGCGATGAACCCCTTGACTACTGGGTATGCAGGCTAGACCTGTGGCCTGAGCTATCCCAATTTGCAATTGAACTTCTCAAGTGTCCTGTCAAAAAGGACCTTCAGTGCAGCAGGAGGTTTTGTCACCGAGAAGAGAAGTCGCCTAGGGCAAAAAAGTCTAGATTGCCTCACCTTTATAAAGATGAATGAGGGATGGATCGCGAAGGGACTGACACTGGGCGATACATTCGACTGAAAAAGGCCTGATGAGATGAGCTGCCTTCGGCTATAAATCGTCCACACGCTGCTGTATGTTATCTGTGAATGCCGGATGACTTGCATGAATTATCCGCCACCAACTAGGGTTCAAGAAGAGGCAATGTTTTATGGCACTTTCTGCCTGGGGAACAAAGGTAAATTTTTCTGGCCGCTGCAAAAGCAGCGGCTGCAACAATATCTAATTTTTGAATTTCAATTTTTATGTCAGAAGGCGTACGGCATGTAATGGAAAAGAAAGCATATTGAACAGTCTTGCATAACACAACAGTTGTGCAAAAATACATATTTACAATGAAGACATTTTGTTAAAATTAGGTGGCTAGGCCTTCTTTTTTTTACTTTTTTGGTTAATACATTTTCTTTTTTTTTTACTGTGATTGCAATTTTTAAGAGAAACCTAAGACATGGTAAAACAGACAATAGTAAAGAGTATATCAGCAGTTAACACCAAAGTCCTGTTATCTATCATCACTCCAGCAGTAGCTTATTATTTACAATATCTAACCTGCTCAATCGCCCTTGGGCAGGCTTCAGTAGGCGACCTCTCCTTTCCTCGGATGATTTTGCCGCCGGTTGCTTCTGAAGGGTCTCCTCCAGGGCTCCCCCACTCCGGTCCTTCCCCCCGAGTCCCTTCAACCATTAACAAATGTTTTATTATATTAGGGGGGCACTAAATGGGGATGTTATCCAGGGATCCCAAATTGTCTGGAACTGGGTGATTCTATCCAAGACTACATGGTTAAATCTCTCGTTGAGCAGTAAATAGTTGATTTTTTTTATTAATTCCTGAAAGTTTTAATTTGGGGTTTTCCAACTACTAGCTATGTGTATTTTTTCTTTCAAAAAATATTTTATTAGGTCAATCTTAAACATTTTAGAAGCTAGTAAGCATGTTTCTTCCCATAGTCTTATGACTGCTGAACACTCCCACCAGACATGAATAAATGTAGCCTCATTACCACTGTTCCTAAAACATGAGCTGCTCCGTTTTGGATCCCATTTATTAGCTTAAAAGGAGTAATATATGTCCTGTGTAGGACCTTTATTGAAGTCTCAAGCAGACTATAATTTAAAGATCCCGTACTTAAGCCTTGCCAACTTTTATCCCATGTGCTTTCTGCCAACTCGGTGCCCAAATCCCTCTCCCAGGCTTTGGTATAGTCTGGTTTGTTTGCCCATGAGTTTTCATTAAATAGTTCATACATGAGGCTAATAATACCAGGCTGAAAGGGGGAATCCCTACATTTTTTGAGTAGCCAGGTGTTTCTTTGGGGGGTTCCCCTACCACTTATCGAATATATAAAATGATGTATCCTGCAAAAATTATAGTGTTCAGCCAGGGGTAAATTGTATCTATCTCTCACCCACTCAAAGGTCATTATTTTGTCGTCATGCCACCATGGACCAACCCTTAGTAGGTTCTGAGACTTCCACCAACTGAGAGAGCTTTCTGGAAGATGTATCTTAAAGTGGGGATTGGGTACGATAGGGGTAAGATCTGTTACCCGAGTGTCCAGTTTTTGTGTCCAGTTCATCTCCGTCCATATTTTTAATGAGTGCTTAATCAATGGGTTTTTCAAGTTTCTCAAAAAAGTATACAGGCCTGGAATCCATATTACTGTATCCCATGTATAAGGTGACATGCTTACATTTTCCATAAATACCCAGAGCGGCTGATGTGTTTTGGAGAATGCGCCAGAGGAATGAAAGCCAGCCGCGCTGCCTTGTAATACAGTTTGAGATTCGGGTCCCTACCCTCTTTTGGAAAGACTATGAGGTCGGCCTGATTCAATTAAGGGGGCATAGGTTCTCCATTTAGTATAGCGTTAAACAAAGATGTTAGGTGTGGGGGTAAGCAAGGGCTCAAATTTCTTATAGTACAGATGAGTAAAACCGTCTGGCCCAGGGGACTTGCCAAATTTAAGATCTTGGATTGTAGATTTAACTTCCTCTTGGGATATGTCTAGGTTCAAGCTGTCCAATTGAGGTACAGGTATTTTTTGGACTTCTTGCTGTAGTAGGAAGGACTCTATGTCAGATCCGCTGCAGCGGGATTGGGATGAATATATGGTCTGATCGAAGTTTTGATAGCATTGGGGCTAAAGGAGGTTTGGCCATCAGGTAGTCTAAAGATACCATATATTATGTCCTCTCTTGGGGGGTAAAGACACTAATAATTCCTCCAATAAAATTCTGCTTTTTTTTTGTGGGCAAGGTCCCTGGTTATCCCTTGGGTTATCTGTTAAAAAGAGTGGTGCAGAGACTGTGGGGGCTGTTAGCCTCCTTGTCCCCGTGGGGCCGTTTAGAACCCCTGCTGCTGCATGTTTCAGCTTTATTAAGGTGTAATTGTACAGCGTTTGACTCAAGTAGCTGCCTGTGCTGGGTCAGTTTGGCTTAATTGCTGTGTCCTTTTCCTGCCAAGATGGGGACCGTCAGTCCATGGGCCTCTATGTCCCCTTCACTAACTTTGTCCCCGCTTGTGTGCTTATTTGGGATGGCCCCCCTTTATATCTCCGGCCTGTGGCCTTGTAAGGGTCGCCCCCTCAATCTCTGAGTGTGGATAGGCAGGGATGGGGCGTTGAATCAGGCCTACCTTCTTCTCTGCTCGCTGCAAGATCAACAATACCTAATTTTTCAGGCATGTGTACATGCCTAATTTTTCTGGCCTCTGGTGCTGGACTGTAGCTTCAACAACCAAACCCAAAAAAAAGGCACATAAAAGGGATTAAACTGATAGGAGTAGTACTACTTAACACACCACTCATATCTGGTGTAACAGTAGTGTACATTTAAAACAAAAAATAAATTCTACTGTAATAGATTGCATAGCAGTTAGTTGTCTGCAAGCGTGTGTGTCAGACCTACAGCGTCTACTCTACCAACTTCTGCAAGTGCAAAGTGCCACTCATATCTGTTGTCACAGTAGCTTGGACGCATAGTACCGATCTGTCAAAACATGTAATGATGAATGAGGTCTAGAGTAACCTGGTTCCCTTATCCTCCACAGGTTGAGACCTAATGTTTGGGTGACTCCAGACCAACACATGAGTACAAGCAGCACACAAACTCAAAGCCGCCATCCTCCTCCTGGTGCAGCATCATAAGCCACATCAACCACTGCTGTCCTCCTTGCCCCCTCTCAACCATCCGCCACTCCGTCTCTCGCCTTGAGCAGTTCCTGCTCATCTGCCCATAGTCAGGTGCCTGTAAAGGACATGTTTGAGCGTAAGAAGCTAATGTCACAAAGTGCCCCAAAATTGAAGTGATACGACCAACAAAGCATCTTTTTCCATCTCCTGGTTCTAAAAATCCAGGCCTTATACACGCCCCCTGATAGGTAACGTAACAAGTATTAAACTGATAAGAGTAGTACTTACAAACACGCCACTCCTATCTGGTGGCACCTTTGACTGCACGTGCCGTGCCCCAAAATTGAAGTGGTACGACCAACAAAGCATCTTTTTCCATCTCCTGGTTCTAAAAATCCAGGCCTTATACACGCCCCCTGATAGGGGACGTAACAAGTATTAAACTGATAAGAGTAGTACTTACAAACACGCCACTCCTATCTGGTGGCACCTTTGACTGCACGTGCCGTGCCCCAAAATTGAAGTGATACGACCAACAAAGCATCTTTTTCCATCTCCCGGTTCTAAAAATCCAGGCCTTATACACGCCCCCTGATATGTGCTGTAACAGGTTTTAAACTGATAAGAGTAGTACTACTTAACACACCTTATAATAATGCAGAGAGAGGCAATGCAGTGAGAGGAGTCTGAAGAAGAGGAGTCAGAGGAGGAAGGTGGCTTTGAGGAGGTGGAAGACCAAACACAGCAGGCGTCCCAGGGGCCTTGCTGTCACCTTTCGGGGACCCTTGGTGTTGTACGTGGCTGGGTGGAGGAAGAGACCTTCAATGACATCAGTGAGGACAAGGAACGGGACATGGCTAGCTTGGTATCCAACCTTGTGCAAATGGGGAGTTTGCGGTTGTGCAAATGGACTGTTTGTGGTTGTTTGCGGTGCGTTAAACAGGGAGTTTGGTCTATCACTGTGAAGCGGGCCAACCCTTACACTACCTGATCGATACAACATCATACCTGATATTTTAAAGCACGTTATTCCAAACAATTGAGGAATGTTAGGTAATTTATGCCCTTTATGGCTTAAATCCAGACTCTGCATCAACTATGTAATTTTCCATGGGAGTTTTGCCATGGATCCCCCTCCGGCATGCCACAGTCCAGGTGTTAGTCCCGTTGAAACAACTTTCCCATCACTATTGTGGCCATAAAGAGTCCCTGTGGGTTTTAAAATTCGCCTGCCCATTGAAGTCTATGGCGCTTTGCCGATGTTCGCCGGTTCGCGAACATTTGCGGCGGTTGGCGTTCGCGGTTCGCGAACCGAAAATTTTAGGTTTGCGACATCACTACTCCTTATGTATTTAATTTATACACTAGCGAATTGCCCTTCAAAAAATTACGGCAATAGAATTGTAAGGCAGGGAATGCTGTTTGGTACACAAAGTAAGTATTTTGGTTGTGTGAGTACCTTCGGCGTTCATTTCGAGAGTCTTGCTTGGTGTATGTTTGGTTATGAGAGCTCCTTTGGCACTCATTGCAAGTTTTGCACTGATGGTCTTTTGGCTCGCATTGTGAGTCTCTACCCTGGTGTAGTTGTGGTAATGTAAACACCGTTGGCGCTCCTTGTGAAGCTCGCGCTGAGCGCCTTTAGCTTTTATTGTTATTTTTTTTTATGTGTATGTATTTTGTAATGTTAATTAATTAATTTGTAAAGTTATAAAGTAATTCTGTATTTTTCGCCATATAAGACGCACCTGACCATAAGACGAACCTAATTTTTAGAGGAGGAAGAGAAGAAAAAATATTCTGAATCAAACACAAATACACTTCACACACATGCTGCTGGTGCTGTAGGATGCGCCAATGGGGGGCGATCAGGAGTGGGGATCTAAAGGGGGCCAAGGGAAGGATCAGAGGGGTCGAAGTGGAGAATCAGGAGGGTGAGAAAATCAAGAGGGGCAGAGAGAGGTTCAGTAGGGGGCTCCACAATCTCAGTATGCTTCCCGCCCCAGCACTCTGGTCCAGGGCCCACACATTCGCTCCATAAGACGCACAGACATTTCCCCTTACTTTTGAGGGGGGAAAAAGTGCGTCTTATATGGCAAAAAATATGGTATATCTGTTTTGATGTTCCTGCAGCATACAATGTAGATTTGCACTGTTGGCGAGCTGAGGTGTAAGTGTCAGCAATGTGTGCAGTGTGTAGTGTAAATAGACTGTGTGCGCGAGAGGAAACCGTTTGTTTAGCTGTGTACACCGCATTTTGTAATGGTAATGTTATTAGGTTTGAGTGATTGTGGTAAAATGGCGGCGATTGTGTATGTGGTAAACGGGTGTGGAGCATTTAGCGTCCTTCCTAATAGTGTATTTATTAGGTTGTACGGGTCTGTATAAAAGGCGTAAGTGCTTAACGGTGTTTTGCGTGCTTAGGAGTTGTGTAGCCTAGTTTTCGTTTTTTTCGGCAGCCATTCTTTCTCTCGCTTAGGGGATATTCGAGTGGCGAAATGTTTTGAATTCTATTTAAATTGGCGTGTAACCTAATTTCCAGAGGCTATCTTCCCTTGCTGTGTGTCTATTTTTGTTTTTATTTTGTATTTTGTGTATTTTTTGTTGTTTTCGCAGTGCATGTTGCTGTCTTTAAGTTCATATTTTTTGCAGCTCGTATTTTTTTTTCTTCAGTTTTAACGTTGCGTTACCAACGGATTTTGGCAAGGTCTCACTGCTGAGAACTATATACAGTATGTGATATATGTTACTAGCCTTGAGATACATTATATCTCAATGATACAGATTATGCTTTGAAGTATTCTCATGCATATCCCTTGTTAATCAGTTGTGCATACAGTATGTGCATTCAGGGAGGATTTATGTGATGACTGGTGTGTGTGATGAGAGGATGTAAGTTAGTAAGATGAATATAAAGCCTTGCAAGACAATTCTTGGATGCAAGGAATTTTTTTTTTTTTTAACACTTTTGCTTTTGCCCAGAAGAAGAAGATGGAAGTTGGAGACTATTGTGCCATGCTATCATGTAAAGAGGAAGAAAAGAAAAAAAAAAGTAATCCCTGCTCTGATGATGAGAGAAAGTGTCTATCCTAGTGACAAAAGATAAGGACAGGTGAAAGATCTGATACAGTGTTTGCCATATAAAGACACAGCCCAGACAAAAGTGCTGTGAGTCTGCAGCCAAGAAAGGGGGGACAGGTCAAAATCTTGTTCTTTGACCAGGACATTTGAACATGCATGTATCCTCTGCAATTTCTGTGGGAGTAAATTACATGCTCTTTACTCTTTGCCTGGAAATCTGCACATAATGGACTATTGCCTTGACCAGAGCATCTCATATTCAGAAGCAATCTGACTTTTTTTTACATTTTTTTGTGAATGAATAACATCAGAGGGGCCTGGCTTTGTGAGGGGTCTCATTTTTTCTTTTCATTTCTAGCATGCTTTTCTTTTTGTCCTGTCCTTTAGCCATTAACAGTGTGTTCTGTCAGATTGTTAGGATATAGAATGTAATAACATCTGATAAAGAAGAGTGATTAGAGAAGACCAATGTCTTGTATAAACTCTGGATTGTTAATAATATCAGTACCTATGTATCCTTCTGGCAGTGTCCTTGCTAAATGAAAACTGGTAAACCTATGTCCCAAATGAAGATAAAAATCATGATAATCTTGCTATTAATCACATACATAATTTCCATGCCCATTATGAACAATAAAACAGGTACAAAAAGAGATTAACTCCATGATCTAGATGTGGACGGTTAGCAGGTGTTGGGAGGGCAGTACATGTTGCTATGTTAACTGCCTTTGGTATTGGTATGTTTTTTCCGATCTGTGTAGTTGCACTTACATTGATCACCATCACACTGCAATGCAGACTGACCTAATTCAAATGAGTGAGATTCAACATCATATACGGGTGCTCTCTTCTACCTCTCCTGGACTGTTCTCATGGCCAAAAAAAATACTTGTCTACCTTTTGGTTGGTTTGAGTTTTCCTTATTTGCATATGTCTGTTATTATCTGTTGCAAATCCTTCACTCAAATATGTGTTTTTCTTACCTGGACTGCGACTTTATGCAAAGGACTCCATTATTAAGAACTCCTCAATTAGGTTGCAGAAACATGGAACATGTTTTTCTTGAGTGCCCTGTGTTGAGAATCTGTGCAGGATATTTCCCACAACAATATATACATGCATAGGTGATCTAACTGAGACAGAATGAATCCTAATTCATTTACTCATTATTTACCTAATTAATGTGTACAGCATCTTCCTGTGACAACCTGTATGTTAAATGGTGTATGATAAGAGTCTATTGCCCAAACCTCTCACCACAGGTGTGCCCAGTTCGTTTTACCTCTGTACAGCAGGAAGAGCTTTTAGCCCTTGGGTTAGATTGAGAGATGTCTGTGGTCTTGTATAGCATAAAGATCTTTCTAAGTTCAGAAAATAACTTACTCCAGCAATCAGGATTCTAGCATCTAACGAAATCCACACATTCATTATGTGATCCGGTTAAAAAACAATTCAAATTTGCACCCGTGGTTACCCCAATCACCTTCTAGCTCACATTACTACTCTTGCCCATGTGGGTTTGAGTGACAGGCTTCCCTACTACTCCCTTACTATATGATATCATGCCTATTAATTACCTCCCTGGGCTAGGAGCCTGAAAGTCTAAGATGATAATCACCTATTCTACTGTTACAATGCACCAATTACAGTAATTGCATTAAACAACAATCCACAGTCTTGATCCACACCAGCCCTGGACTGAAGGATAGCCATCTGGCTGTGTGTTATGTGACTCACAGGGGTAAGTTATCTCCCTAATCTGGTTAATAAGGAACTAGTCCAGTACTAGGAAATATTGGGCATACACAATATTTCCCTTATATTTGCTAGCCACCCAAAGCACAATATAGGCATACATCCCATTACTCCTATCATGTTCTTACTCACACCCTCAACTATACAAATGGGTACCATAGTATGGGCCTAGTGGTATCTAGGCAATTTCCACTAGCCTATGCAACTAACAGGCATAACAAAGTATAACACACAAATCATAATGTCCCCAATGTTAACCCATATGTCAGTGGACCCCTTTCCCCTGGCACAATATGCCTAGCCTATAAGGCTGAGGGCATCAGTCTGTAAGGTATTGCACAGCTTGTACCTTGGCATGCTACAGGCATGACACTTCCTAATTGATCTTCTCCTTGTTCAGTAGGGACTAGTCTGTCAATTCCCCTTCTGGATCGCTACCTTGTCATGTTGAAGGGACTTGTGTACTACAATGAATCTGTGAGCTATACCATGTAGGGTCAGCTAAGGTGGGTAGGTCATAGCAGAAAGGTCAAATTGCGCTCCACTGGAAAAGGAACTGGCAACCCACTCCAGTATCTTTGCTGAGATAATCTTAAGGACAAGCACAACCAGTGACATAAGGATATGGCACCAGAAGATGAGCCCTTCAGGTCATAAGGTGCCTACCAAATTACTGGGGAAGAGCAGAAATAGAGGGTAAGAAGTGGAGGCAATGGCAGATTTTATTTTCCTGGGACCCAAGATATCTTCAGATGGTGACTGAAGCCATGCAATCAAAATATGTTTGCTTCTGGGAAGGAAAGCTATGGCAATCTTGGACAAAATAGCAAAAAGAAAAGATATTACATTATGAACAAAGGTCTACACAGTTAGAACTATTGTATTCACAGTTGTAACATACAGATGTGAGGACTGGATCATAAAGAAGGCTGAGTGCCTTTGAATTGTGGTGTTGGAGAACAATGCTTAGAGTCCCTTGGACTGCAAGAAGATCCAATAAATCAATACTTCAGGCCAAATTGTTCACTGGAAGGTATGATCATGAGGCTGAAGCTCAAAAATGTTGGCCATATCATGAGAAGACAGGATTCCTTAGAGAAGACTGTAATGCTGGGAAAGATTGAAGGCACACAAAGAAGGGGTCGGCAGAGGCGGAGATGAAAAGATTAGGTAATTGAAGAAACGGACATAACCTTGATGGAGCTCAGAGGGGCAGTGGCTGACAGAGTGTCAGACATGACTGAACGACAACACTAACAATAGTCTATTAAATTTAAATTGATTATAATAACAACGTTTTACCACTAAGCTTCATTGAATAAAAAAATAATAATATTAGCTATATGACTCAAATATCTTTAGTGTACTAAATGACATAATAGAGACAGTTCTTTGTAGCCTTGTGTGAAAGATAAATCTAGGTCTAGGTGTATAAAGAGCTAATTTTTCAGAGCAAGGCTATATGTACACCCCGGATTGCTTTGTGGTTTTGGGCAAACAGATGCATACAAAAACAATATGTTCTTTTAAAGCTGATCTTTATGTATATTCTGTACGTGTTGTATGTCAGTGTTAGCTAACCTCTCCATGTATATATGAATAGGTAAAGGTACTTAGCTAGTGGCGATATGGATAATTTGTGGGAGGAGAGCAGAGAAATACTATTATGCTATTAACTGCTAGTTATTTATATAGTTATTTATATATTTATATAGAAAACCGGGTTGCAAGAAAATAGGGCTCAGTGAATCTGAATCCTTGGAATGGCAAAACTGTCCATTATACATTCCCATCTGAAAACAGTACTGTAACTTGTACTAAATAGTAACTTATCAGCAAAGGACTACTATGGTCATATATTTAAAATTTACTATTTTGAAGAGTTGCACTTGAAAAAATATTTTCAGAATGTAAAAGAATGATAATACAGTCTCAAATTTCTACTTAGTTATGTAGTTATGCTGAGAAATCTACCACCTTAAAGCCCTTTTTAACTACACTTTATTGCAAATTACACTGGGCCTCATTCAATTCGGAGGCCGTAACTTCTGGAATGTAGAACGTGACTTACGGTGCTATTCAATTGGCCAAGCCCGCAAGTCACGGACTGATAGCGCACATTGTAAACCATGCCATCGTATGTAGCATTTGCAAGCTTAAACATGATCAATTAAGCAAGGCCGTAACTCCTGAGTTAGAAACAGCTATTGAAAACACAGATCGTCATCATAACGTCAATAAAAAATGGAGGTTGGATTTCAAAGTCCTGCGGGCTTCAATTACGAGTTACAATCGGACCCACATTCCTGAAATATTGTAATATTGATAAAGCCGTAAATATGATATTCTATTACATGCGAGTTCCATTATATGTATTAACACATTGATTGTCGGGATCTATATAACACGTAAACTAAACATGAAATAAAGTATTTTTGCGGGCCGATTTGCAAGACCTAACATCACTTTCCCTTTTAATAAAAGTACAATAGTGTGTGTATATGTGCATTTAAAGTTCTCCAGACATGTCTTTAAGCCCTTTGCAAGTCCTCCTTGGTACCCGTGACTTGTGGTTCGACTTTTGCCATTTACGGGCTTGATGGCTTGCTTTGCAAGAGGGAATCGGAGCAATTGAATAGCGATTTGCGATTTTAGCATTCGCAACTCTCATAATTCGATCACTACAGCAGTCAAAACAATAGACAAGCATACAAGATTATCAAAATATGAATTCTGTACATTGCTATTGGCACATATTTGCAATGCAAAACTATTTATTATCCACATGTGACTCATCAGACATATGAAAACAGAAAATGTTGTGCTCTGAGCTGGATGAATCTGTAAAGAGACAGCATATTAATACATTTCCTCAGAAATCATATAACACCATTACAAATAATATATTACAGTCAGAGAGACACAATTGTGATAAATTTAAAAATCAAATATATATATTAATATGTTTGACCCATCACATATACTGTATAATGCAACACCAGCTATTGCCAATATCACACCTCCACATAACATGTCACAATGTCCAGGGGAACATAGACCATAGTAAACAAGAGGTTAATATCAATCAGCAAACACACATGGACCACAACAGTTGCTTTGAAGCACTCATAATTAATAGTTGCTATGAAGCACACATTATTAAAGGGATAGACACAAGACAAACAATATTCTGCAACAGGAGTGATTGTCACCACAGCACACTACTAACAGAGATCCCTTGTGGCAAATCTATGGCCTATGGCACACCTATGACCTATGGCACATCTATGATAAGCTCATCTACACAATGATCTTGGGTCTCAGACACTGCAGGTAAGGGAGATATGTCAGCATGGGCAGCATGAGCCCTTTAACAGAGGACTATTTGACAACCATGGTGGAGAAATGGGAGAGGTGAACATCTCAGGTACATCACTACATAGCACAGGCCAGGCCCTGCATGTCTACATGGAGCATGTAAGGAACTTAGCTGTTATGGGCACATGGACATGGCCATTTAGGGTCATATCATGACAAGGGGGTTTTCACCAATGTCCTGAAGCTGTTCATAAAAGTCTACAAAACTCAAAAGGAGACTGTGGAGAGACACATGCAGCATCAGAAATCTCACCTCCATCAACATGAAACATTGATACATCTGTCCTGGCAAGTCCCACACTGTTGCTGTTGTTCATGTGGCAACATGTTTACCAATAATGGTCATGTGACAATTAGTAATAATGTATCAATTAATCATTAATTAGACATGTCAAATGGTTAATAACCCTTCCGTGAAATAATGAGTCACATCAGTGTCACAATGTATATGTATTAAAGTATTAACTCCCAATAATCAATAATGATTTTGTGCATGCAGGTTTTAGAAAATAGTGATGATAACATTTTAAATAGTGGGTTAACACATATTGGATATATTAATACATGTGATCACTTGTAAACCATGGTTGTGTCACTGGAATGTTCTGGAATCATCAAATGCATGAAGTGATGCGTAAACAGGACTATGACCAAATCCTAAAACATAATAGTTAAGGAATTGTTATGTATGTTGATGCCCCAAATCAGTAACTATTAGAAATACATGGAAACATGGATAACGGTATAACAATATCTATCATTGTTTATTGTATACACAGAGAAAGAGTCATAAACATATCTGAACATGCTTTAATATCATGGGTGTGGTGTGGGCAGTTCCGAAAAAAAAGAGGCAGTTGTGGAAAATGGTAAAAAACAAAAGTAGTAAAGGTAATACTGTGTAATATTAATGATGAATAGTAGAGTCACATGTAACATAAATAAAAATCTCATGATTCAAAATTCCATATAAGAGAAGTAACTTGTAATGTGTGTGCACTTACATCATGTTATTATTATTAATATCGTTTATTTGTAACTCTGCAACATATTCTGTAGTGCTATACATGGGTTACGATCAAGGTAAAAAATAATAGCAGAATTAACACGTTGCAAAGGATGTAGGGCCCTGTCTTTGAGCTTAGAATCCAGTGTTCAAAGTGCTTTCCTCAAAGATTGAAAACTTGCAAACTAATAACAGGCCATTTTCAGAATTTGTTAGTCCCATATGTGCATTGGTATACGTTAACCATAACAACAAACATTTCTTACTAAACATCATATATGATTATTTAATGACATGTGAAGTCATTCTGCTGGGGGAATGTCATTTACGGAATGGCTACCTGTGAGTGGCCACTGTGTTTATATTTCTCTCACATTATTTGGTAGCACTGCTTGCAGATGAAGAGGATGTCTTCATAGACCTGAAATTGTGCCTAAAAAGAAAAACAATATTCATGAGGGAAAATTGAAAATAGGGACTTCACCAACTCTTCTCAACAGCATTCCTTAGTGACCATCAGTTGGTGAAATGTTAAACATGTTTAACGTGTTCACAGTGAAGTGGAAATTGACCATGTTTTGGGGGGTAGTCATCTGCTTACAAAAAATCACCATTATGTAGGCCATGATCCTCAACTCTGTAACTAGGCTAGGTTATGTTAAAACCTGGACCAATAGGTGCTCAATAAGTGTTGTTGAGAATGTCAAATCCTAGGTGCAGCCCTATCTCCTCCTCCGCCTTGCAACAGGGCACCAAAACCCCTGTGCCACTTCACCTAGTCCCTAGTTGAGAGGGGTTGCATGTGAAGGCATCCTTCATGGAGCCAGCAGTACTGGTTCGGGTGGAGGCATGATGGAGGTAAGGAGGGGCCAAGCTGCAGATTCGCAGGGGAGGCCTCTGGGATGGAGGAGTCCAAATGTAAGATTACAAGTGAGATGCTTTGAATAAGCTTATATAGTATGTAAAAACTGCTCCTGCAGCCGGTTTTATGTAGCAACACAGTTAGCATTGCTAGAATAGAATAGGGCTGTTAGTTTCCAGTAAGGTAAGAGGAAACAATGCATTCAGAGTGAAAGCCGTATCTGTACAAGAGGAATGCAGAAGTAACTACTGCCAGTGCGCTCATTAGCACTAATGGAAAGTGTATTAATTTACGACACATCCTAATGATCCAGAACTTGCCAGAACCAGGCTCATTAAAGAAAATGGAACCTTGGAGTAAAGAATTATGTCATAAAAATTGAAATTGTAAATGCTGTTTATTTTGCCTACCAAGCTTATTCAAAATACCACATAAAAACAATTTAACCACAGTGGTCCTTTGTTCTATTAGGATATGATAATTTACTCATCATCATATCATGTTACATGCAACATTAAATTACTGATACATTGTTTTTGATTAAACAAAACACATCATGACTCGTTTATAATGCGTATTCATGACTTTGGGGTGCATATATCAAAGGAGTGAAAATGTAATTGAAGACTCCCTGCTCTATATATTATTATATGGTTAATATTTTTAAAGAAGTATAAAACTTTTGTAAATGATAAAAATGCTCCAGAGAAGTTACAAAGTGTACCTTTTATCTACTTTGATAAGTACTCATTTCTTGTCATTGTATGTTCAAGATACTGAAACAAATATATAGTTTTGTTATAAATACATGGTAAATGATTATTTCAAGAATACTGTCATAACAAATAATTTATTTTCTAAATCTATTGAAACCTTATTAAATATTTAGTCTGGCATAATTGTCTTTACATTTCCTATAATGTATATTGCATAAATGCAAAGCAGGTTGTTTACTTAATCATCCACATTGTCTGTAATCTTGTTTTATCCTCCAAGAAATACATATGGATTTCTGAATGTTTAAACAGCTAATAGCAAAAATAATCTATTTCCTTCTTAAGACCTTCTCATAAATATTAAACAGTCCTTTTAATTAGATTAAACACTTCACATTTATTAATTCATTTTAAAACTGTGGATGAGTTAAGTTGTATGGGTTTCTGACGATGTTTCTCCCTTAGGTGCTTTTTATGCTGAAATATAATCAGGTGGTCTTGAAGTTATAAAAGATGTTTCTAAATTATTTATGTGCAGAAACATATTGGAAAAAAAGTGATCTGTCTGAGCACAGTTATTTCCTCATTTATAAAGCAGAAAGAAAAACACAATTTCTAAAGCAGTAAAATAGATTTTGTTATTAAAAAAATAATTTAATACATCTGCAATATATATTTTATTATGTTTAAATGAATTTCCTGTAATCATGACTTTAATTGCCTTGAAAGTTAAATTAGAAAATAGTTTTACTAAGATGTATTATTATATATTTCTGATGTGCTAGGTTGGATAGACTAATACTAGTATTGTTGTTGTTTAGTCATTCAGTTGTGTTTGACATTCCATGAACCAATGGACACAACACGCCAGGCAAATTTTGTGTCTGGTTTTGCTTATCCAAAAGGTTTTCAAGGTAAAGTTACTGAAGTTGGCTGCCAGTTTCTTCTCCAGTGGACTGTAATTTGTCTAACCTCTTTGTTATGACCTGCCCATCTTGGGTAACCCCACATGGTATAGCTCACAGCTTCATTGAAATACACAAACCCCTTCACCACGACAAGGTAGCAATCCAGAAGGGGAATACTAGTATTAATGGCTAAAAATTCAATGTACTTCAGTCCATTTTGACAATTAGTTCACAATGTATTTCAATTAGGTATAACAGAAGTCTAACCTTAAAAAAAAATTGGTTTGGTCAATAATATCAGCAAATATGATAGTACTGGCAACTTGCCCGTCAAAAAATGATGATCAATAAAACTTTAAAGCTGGGAATGCTGTTTGCCACACAATGTGAGTCTGACACTCTTAACCTTTTTGTTTTCTGCAAAGAAGTACAACAATTATAATACTTTTTTTTTTATTTTTTACATTCAACCTGTATTTCAACAACTGTTAAACCATATTAACCTTTTTAATTGTCATATATGCAGTAATAATATAACAATGCATGAAATGTGTATGAATACGTATTGTAAACCGTTCCATAAAGCTTTGTAACATGCAACTTATATTGGAAACAGTGGTCAACAAATAATTTTTAACAATACAAAAAATTGTTATTCTAATCTATGCATGAGTAACATAACAATAGGTCAACTTTGTATGAATGAGTATTTTAAACCATTACAGAATGCTTCTTAACATGCAACTTATAGTTGAACTACTGGTAAAGCAGATAGGTATTCAATCCAGAGGAAGGAAAACAGTAAAAAAAAACATTAAACTTAACCAATTGTATCAAAGGGGAAAAAAATAATTCCTTCCTGACCCCAATACCTGGCGATCGGATTACTCCCTGGATGAATTCTGTCTATTTAATTATACATTTAAATCGTTAACAAATGATTATGCTTCTACTGATTTAATCCCTTAATTACATCCAATAAAAACACTTTTCAAACCTTGTAATATAATATACAATATTAACAATGTAAACATTAATGTACTGTAATCACATTTAAAATTTAATTAGTTACAAATATAGTGATCTTGAATATTGAATCCAGAGGAAGGCAAACCAATTGTTTCAAAGTGGGCAAAAAAAAAAAATTCCTTCCTGACCCCATTAACTGGTGATTGGATTACTCCCTGGATCAATACTATCTATGTAATTAAACATTTCAATTTTACAACAAATGATCATACCCCTACTAACATGAATCCTTAATTACATACAATGAAACAACTTTTCACTCCTTTGAAAACAGAATTTTAACATTACAAACATGAACTTAGGGCCCTATTAAATTCTCCCTCGTAGTTCTCTCGGTGCTCGCAAACGCCAGTTTTCCTGCTGTTTGCCAGTACCGAATCTCTCGCAGCCTGCTTTGCGATATGACTGCGAGAAAATGGCCAAGAATAGGCTCCGAGAGAGCTACGTAGCCTTAAATCTATGCACGAGTCTCGCATATCGTAAGAATCCCTACGTGGACAAAAAGTCCACGCAAGGGATCCGAAAGCCTCTACGTGCTGCCTCGGAACAGCCCGAGACAGCAGTGTGAGGCTCCCCCCTGCCCCCCTTACACATCCCCATGATAGAGGCCCCTGCAGCACCCCCACATTAACCCCTTGCAGTGGGGGTCCCCGATCTGCATAGATCAGGCCCCCCGCTGCATTTAAAACTTTTAAATTCCCCGCCGCGGCTCCTTAAAGGGGCCGCGGCACACTATTACCCAATCCCGGCCGCGGCACTTAAAATTAACCCCACTCTAAATTAACCCCATATAAACCCCCTGCAGCGGGGGGCCCCGATCGGCACTGATCGTGACCCTGCTGCAATTCAATTTTAAATTTCCCGCCTCGCGGGTCCTCAAAGGACCGTAAAGGTCCTGAAAGGACTCGCACTAAAAATATTAACCCCAGGCAACTATAATTACCCCATTAACTCATGGTGGTCAATACAGACCACCATAAGGCCTAAATTAACCCATTAACTAATGATGGTCAATACAGACCACCATAAGGCCTAAATTAACCCATTAACTAATGATGGTCAATACAGACCACCATAAGGCCTAAATTAACCCATTAACTAATGATGGTCAATACAGACCACCATAAGGCCTAAATTAACCCATTAACTAATGATGGTCAATACAGACCACCATAAGGCCTAAATTAACCCATTAACTAATGATGGTCAATACAGACCACCATAAGGCCTAAATTAACCCATTAACTAATGATGGTCAATACAGACCACCATAAGGCCTAAATTAACCCATTAACTAATGATGGTCAATACAGACCACCATAAGGCTCTATTTAACCCCATCAGTCCCATAAGGGTATATTATTACCATTATGAGCCTGTTACAACCCAACATTAACCACATAAGTGCCATGATGGTCCTCAAGGACCATCATGACACTAACTACAAACACTACTCTATAACCCCCAATAAACCATTTAATCTAAACTAACCCCCCTCTACACTAATCTATTAACACTTACACTACCTACCTACACTACCTACCCCCTAATAAACCTCCCCAACACTCTAATTAAAAAAAACAAAAAAACCTACAGCACAGAAAACAAAAAAACCTACAGTACAGAAAAAAAAAAAAAATTACAACCCCACCCCCCACTACAGAAAACAAAAAAATACATTACAACCCCATTCCCCACTACAGAAAATAAAAAAATTACACACCTGAAAAGGAAAGACAGATAAACACAATACAATACATACATATAATACATTACATACATGACATACAATACATGACATTACATACATTACATATAATATATTACATATAATATATTACATATAATATATTAAATATAATATATTACATATAATATATTACATATAACATATTACATATAATATATTACATATAATATATTACATATAATATATTACATATAGTCCAAATCAAATACCCCCTATCTATCTAACATACAATCTATTTAATTTAAAATAAATCCTAACTATATCAAATACATCCCCCTATCTATCTAATATACAAAAAATCCTAACTACATACACAGACCCTTATTCTAAAATAAAATAAAATAATTACAGTCCTAACTACATACACAGACCCTAATTCTAAGCTAAAATCAATAAATTAAGACCACTTACCTTTAAGATGTTGCTTCAGATCACTAACCTATGGGTCAAACAAAAACAAAAATTAGTACAAAACATTAACATCCAATAAATAAACATTCTATACATTCTAAATATTCAACTCACCTTTACAGCATGTCCCGTCACTGTTTAGCTCTTCCGGCGCGGCCCTGTTAAAAAAAAAACACAATACATGAATACATTAATACAATATATAAACAATAAATAAAATACACATATAATCATCTAAATATACATTTAACTTACCTCCCCGCGATGTCCCCAGCCTTCTCTCCTTCAGCCCCGGCTGGGCCGCGGAACCATCCGCGCTAAAAAAAAAAAAAAAACTAACGGAGGTCTGCACTGGCAGACCTACCCGACGCTAATGAACCTCCCGGAGTCGTTTCCGGGAGAAAATTGGCATTGGCGGCTTGTGATTGGCTGAAAAAGCTGTCTATCAATTTCAGCCAATCAAAAGTCGTCAATGTGTGAGCCAATCAGGATGGGATACACCCCAATATCCCACCCTGATTGGCTAAAACACTTGTCTATCTTTCTGGGAACCAATCACAAGGCTCAGATGCCTTCAGCCAATCACTATGGGATACACCCCCACGGAGTGATTGGTAGAAGACATCTGTGCATCCTGATTGGCTCCTACATTGACGACTTTTGATTGGCTGACAGCTTTTTCAGCCAATCACAATCCACCAATGCCAATTTCCTCCCGGAAACGACTCCGGGAAGTTCATTAGCGTCGGGGAGGTCTGCCAGTGCAGACCTCCGTTAGTTTTTTTTTTTTTTTTTTTTTTATAGCACGGATGGTTCCGCGGCCCAGCCGGGGCTGAAGGAGAGAAGGCCGGGGACATCGCGGGGAGGTAAGTTAAATGTATATTTAGATGTTTATATGTGTATTTTATTTATTGTTTATATATTGTATTCATGTATTGTGTTTTTTTTTTAACAGGGCCGCGCCGGAAGAGCTAAACAGTGACGGGACATGCTGTAAAGGTGAGTTGAATTTTAGAATGTATAGAATGTTTATTTATTGGATGTTAATGTTTTGTACTAATTTTTTTTTTTTTTTGACCCATAGGTTAGTGATCTGAAGCAACATCTTAAAGGTAAGTGGTCTTAATTTATTGATTTTAGCTTAGAATTAGGGTCTGTGTAGTTAGGACTGTAATTATTTTATTTTATTTTAGAATTAGGGTCTGTGTATGTAGTTAGGACTGTAATTATTTTATTTTATTTTAGAATAAGGGTCTGTGTATGTAGTTAGGATTTTTTGTATATTAGATAGATAGGGGGATGTATTTGATATAGTTAGGATTTATTTTAAATTAAATAGATTGTATGTTAGATAGATAGGGGGTATTTGATTTGGACTATATGTAATATATTATATGTAATATATTATATGTAATATATTATATTTAATATATTATATGTAATATATTATATGTAATATATTATATGTAATGTATGTAATGTCATGTATTGTATGTCATGTATGTAATGTATTATATGTATGTATTGTATTGTGTTTATCTGTCTTTCCTTTTCAGGTGTGTAATTTTTTTATTTTCTGTAGTGGGGCGTGGGGTTGTAATGTATTTTTTTGTTTTCTGTAGTGGGGGGTGGGGTTGTAATTTTTTTTTTTTTCTGTACTGTAGGTTTTTTGTTTTCTGTGCTGTAGGTTTTTTGTTTTTTTGTAATTAGAGTGTTGGGGAGGTTTATTAGGGGGTAGGTAGTGTAGGTAGGTAGTGTAAGTGTTAATAGATTAGTGTAGAGGGGGGTTAGTTTAGATTAAATGGTTTATTGGGGGTTATAGTGTAGTGTTTGTAGTTAGTGTCATGATGGTCCTTGAGGACCATCATGGCACTTATGTGGTTAATGTTGGGTTGTAACAGGCCCATAATGGTAATAATATACCCTTATGGGACTGATGGGGTTAAATAGAGCCTTATGGTGGTCTGTATTGACCATCATTAGTTAATGGGTTAATTTAGGCCTTATGGTGGTCTGTATTGACCATCATGAGTTAATGGGTTAATTTAGGCCTTATGGTGGTCTGTATTGACCATCATGAGTTAATGGGTTAATTTAGGCCTTATGGTGGTCTGTATTGACCATCATGAGTTAATGGGTTAATTTAGGCCTTATGGTGGTCTGTATTGACCACCATGAGTTAATGGGTTAATTGAGGCCTTATGGTGGTCTGTATTGACCACCATGAGTTAATGGGGTAATTATAGTTCCCTGGGGTTAATATTTTTAGTGCGAGTCCTTTCAGGACCTTTACGGTCCTTTGAGGACCCGCGAGGCGGGAAATTTAGAATTGAGTTGCAGCAGGGTCACGATCGGTGCCGATCGGGGCCCCCCGCTGCAGGGGGTTTATATGGGGACACTTCGGGGGTCCCGATGGGGACCCCCAGCATAGAGGGGGGTTAATTTTAAGTGCCGCGGCCGGGATTGGGTAATAGTGTGCCGCGGCCCCTTTAAGGAGCCGCGGCGGGGAATTTAAAAGTTTTAAATGCAGCGGGGGGCCTGATCTATGCAGATCGGGGACCCCCCCTGCAATGGGTTTATGTGGGGACACTTCGGGGGTCCCGATAGGGACCCCCAGCATAGAGGGGGGTTAATTTTAAGTGCCGCGGCCAGAATTGGGTAATAGTGTGCCTCGGCCCCTTTAAGGAGCCGTGGCGGGGAATTTAAAAGTTTTAAATGCAGCGGGGGCCTGATCGGTGCCGATCGGGGACCCCCGCTGCAAGGGGTTAATGTGTGGGGGCTGCGGGGGTTCCTATGGACCCCTGCAGCAAGGTGTTCATGTGAGGACACTTCGGGGGTCCCGACATTGAGGGAGGGGTTCATTTTAGGTGCCTGGGGGGGGTTTGGAGTACCCCCCACGGCAGGGCTTATGTGGGGGACTGCCGCGGAGGTCCCTTTTAGGACCCCCGCAGCACTTGATGAGGAGTGGGAGCCTGCAATATCATCTCGCAGGCTGTCACTCCTCATGTACATTTACGAAGTGTAGATACGTACGGCCCTGCTGCGTAGCTCATACGTTGCTCGCAGCAGGGCTAATTTAAAAGCATTGTAAGTTAGAGAAACTTTGCAGTACGTAGGGCTTAAGTAGAAGCCTCTTATTTACGAGGCTGGAATTTAATGAGGCCCTTAATGTATTAAAATTGAAACAGTAAATGTAAGGAGATGCAAGGTAACTGTTTTGTGGGGCCAACCTGGCAAAAGTCACTTCCAAGACATTCCATTCTTTTTTGTTTTGTATGTCAAAGTGGTTCCCTTAAAAAGAGCCCAGCAGACTTGTAATGTTGTCTATGGGATATAACCACTGTTTATTTTTGTTGTTTTTTTTTCACTTTTTTTTTATTCTTGAAGCTGGAACATAGAGTTTCCTATGTGAAATAGTGGTCCTCTACAAAGAGACAGCCAGACATGAAAGTTCATCTGCAGGGTATAAACACTGTTCTCTATGTTTTTTGACATTTTATAGAGTCTTCTTAGCGAAATAGTGGTCCTCTAAAAAGAGCCTGAGTGATATAAAATTGCGTCCTTCAAAATAAAACCACTGTTCTCTATATTTGTTGTGGTATAAGAGCACTGTTGTTTTTGTAATTGGGTTATTTGTAGATTAGTTGTATTGTTATTAGTTTGTGTAGTTTAATTTACAGTACTTTATAGTAGACAATGTTTTTTGTAAAAATTCGTCCATCATCTAATAAATCACTCCGTTGACAAGCTTGTCTAAAGTTTCTTTGTCATCACCAAGTACACAATTAGCACTGTAATAATTTTTTTGTGGTGCATCTATTAATTTTAATATTTCATTATGCATAAGCAATGCATCTTTATTTTTGGATGTTAATATTACTTTGGTTGCAAGCTCTGCATAATCGTCGTTAGTTATTGTATTTTGGAATATAGCCAATATAATGTTGTCTTTGCAAATCATTTGCAATTTAATTTCCACAGTATCATCGGGAAAATTATGAATTAATTCTGTTTTTCCTTCTCCAATTTTGATGAGCCACTCATTGAATTCATTTTGTCCTTTTGATCTCATATTCTGTTCTAATTTGAGGTGATTAAAGAGTTTCCATAGTGTACTTGACTTGATACATGTTTCTACAATGTCTGTGCGATTTTCAAGGACAACAACAGGTAATCTTTGCCTAAAATCTCCACCTACAGCAGTGCTATTTTACCTTGTGCGCGAACGAAACTCATCAATAAATTATATAGATAATTTTTTCCCGATCAACCAGGTCCATCTAGATAGAAATTACGCTCTTTGAGCAAGTAATCCTCTAGTGCACTTTTTATGGTGTTAAATTCTTGCAATTGTAATGTATTTAAAGTTGCAAGTTTTTCTTTATTTGGTTTTGAAGCTGAATATCATAGTCTTCAAAGTTTATTTCATTTATGAGTCCTGGATCTGTCAGATTAAAATTTGCACAATTCATGAGAGAGAAAGACCTCTTGAATTTCAATTAATGCTTTTAATATAACAATAGGTTCATTGTATCGTTGCAAAAAGTCTTCAGAAATATTTGTTTTAAATTTATCCCACAATGCATTTGGAGCATTTGAGAATGCAAATTGTTCTCTCATCTGCCATGGCATTTGACACAGTGATGCTTCTTTTAGACATCTTTCCCATTCTGTATCATCAGCCAGGAAGTTTCTGTGTTGTGCAGCTAAATAAAATGTGTCATAGACGGTGTCATTAACAGTTCTCAACTGTTCTAAACTTTGTGCACAGGGACATTTAAACGGAGTAAACGTAAGCAGAAATGTTCAAGGTCTCTTGGACTTTTTATTTCCACTGATTTTTCAAATTTGAGAAGACGCCACATTGCTTCTGGCGCACTTACATAGTTCATCATGTAATAACTCAGTTTGTTCTGGATTTTCTGCACCTTTGACCTCTACAGTAATTGCATCATAGCCTTTGTAAATATATTTATAGACATATTTAATGGATTTTTTAGAAATGCAAGCTTCTATATTAACGTGTGCATTATACTTCATGAGCACATGTGGATTGTATGGCACCACATATCTGTTATCATCTTTTTGTTCTACAAATAATGGCATTTTGACCTTCTCTTCTTCTATACAATGGATAGCCATCACAATTAGCATAAGTGTTGTCTTTATAATCTTTTGGAAATTCTTTAGTGCATTTTTTATTTTCCATACATGGTTATTGTGGATTAATATCTCCACATGGTCCATGAATCATGCAATGAGTTACAACCTCGTACAGCATACCATGTATTTCTGGATCTGGTAGTTCAGCAATAATCACTGAATTGACTTTATCACTAGTATCCAATTGATATTTCTCTTGAAGCATTATAAGCATATGTGCATGTGGAAGGCCTCTTTTTAAAAAAATTCTATGGTATAAACATAAGCAAGACATTTGCCAAATAACTGAGATATGGTTATGTCACATATTATTTCAGGTACAGTATATACTCGAGTATAAGCCGACCCGAGTATAAGCCGAGGCATCTATTTTACCACAAAATACTGGGTAAAATGAGTGACTCGAGTATAAGCTGAGGGTGGGAAATGTGCTGCCCTCTGTGTCCCTTTTGTGCCCTGTGTGTCCCCCTCTTGTGTCCCCCTCTCTCTCCCGTGTCTCTTCTCCCCTCTCCCTTCCCTGTGCCTCTTCCCCCTCTCCCTTCCCTGTGTCTCTTTGCCCCTCCCCCTTCCCTGTGTCTCTTCCCCCTCTCCCTTCCCTGTGTCTCTTCCCCCTCCTCATTCTCAACCTCCCTCCTCATCCTCCCTCCTCATCCTCAACCTCCCTCCTCATCCCCCTCATCCTCAACCCCCTTCCTCAACCCCCTCCTCAACCCCCCTCCTCAACCCCCCATCCTCAACCCCCTATCCTTACCCCCCTCCTCAACCCCCTCCTCAACCTCAACCCCCCTCCTCATCCTCAACCCCCTCCACAACCTCCCTCCTCAACCTCCCTCCTCATCCTCAACCTCCTTCCTCATCCTCAACCTCCTCCTCATCCTCAACCCCCTCCTCAACCTCCCTCCTCAACCTCAACTCCCCATCCTCAACCCCCCTCCTCCTCCTCAACCTCCCTTCTCAACCTCCCTCCTCAACCCCCCTCCTCAACCTCAACCCCCCATCCTCATCCCCCTCCTCAACCTCCCTCCTCAACCTCAACCCCACCCATCCTCAACCCCCTCCTCAACCTCCCTCCTCATCCTCAACCCCCTTCTCAACCTCAACCCCCCCATCCTCAACCCCCTCCTCATCCTCAACCTCCCTCCTCAACCTCAACCTCCCCACCGGGATATACTAATGCTGTGATGTCACATGCGCACCACGTCAATACGCCGGAAGGAGCAGAGGCCGGAGCAGAAGCTTCAGATGCAGGTAAGTGAGGGGAAAGGGAATGGGGGGTATTTAGATGGTTAGAATGAGTAGGGGGGCTTTGGAATTGGGGGGTTAGAATGAGAAGGGGGGGTTGAGGATGAGGAGGGGGGAGGAAAAGAGACACGGGGGGTTAGAGAAACACAGGGGGGTAGAGAGACACAGGGGGTAGAGAGACATGGGGGGGTAGAGAGACACGGGGGGGTTAAAGAGACACAGGGGGGTTAGAGAGACACGGGGGGGAGTGACTCGAGTATCAGCTGAGGGGGCCCTTTGTAGCCTTAAAAAAGGAGCTGAAAAACTTGGCTTATACTTGAGTATATACTGTAATTTGATTTTGAAGACTCTTGCCACTAAATCTGGTTTATCGGAAGCAGTTTGTTCAATTAGCAGATTCTGTACAATCTCTGGCCATTGTGGATTACATGTAAATGTAATAAATAAATCTGTTTTTCCAAATTTAGTTACAATAGCCATAGCATCATTGTATCTTTCTCCCATATTGGGAGGAGATCCTTGGAAACAAGAAGGCTAAATGATGGCTTTGCTAGCTGCAAGCTCTCTGTTTATAGCTACCTCAGCAACACAACCCATCAGTCCACAATACTATTCTACACTTAGTTTATCTCATTAATATTTTATGAAATTTAAATTATTTGCCTCAAGTTGCAAATATGAATCAATGATCCATTGTTGAGTCAGTTTTCCACCAAATAAAATGGGATAAAATCCATCTCGAATGGCAGTTTGAGCCACATTAAATTCAAGCATGGAAATATTATTTCTGACACGTACTTTCAAATTTGGAGTAACTGTAAAGTGTTAATTTGAGTTGCCATCTGGCTTCCCCGTTAGGGAAAAAAAATTGGATACTTAAGATACTTATGTTGATGTAAGGTGGCACCTCATTTCTGAGAAATATTCTAATATCCCTTTGAAATGGTGGTTCTCCCTCATCATTTTGAAAGACCATTGCAACCTCAATTGATGCGTTTATCAGTATGGCGATCTCTTTTAAGGACCATATTGACTTTTGGGTTTGGTAATTGATGTAGTTCTGCATACATTATTTGTACTTGTTTTATTTCTGACAATGTTTTATAAGCTTGAGTGTACAGATTTTGGCCATAGATTTATCAAGCTCTATAAAATCACTGGGTAAGCATTTTTTTTTTCTGGAAGCTGCATACGTTGTTCAACAGCTTCCATTGTATCTAGGACATATAGTTGAGCAAATTTTCTTTGCTCCCCTTCTTCTGGATGTAAATGAGAAGTATGATTTTAAATTTGTCCTTGTACTTTGAAACAGTAAGGGCCATGTCCTGGCACATTAGCAGCTAATGTTGCCCCCATAGATGCAAAGGATATGGCACTATTATACGATCTTATGTTTGTTTTGAAATGTTGGTAATTAGGGTAAGTAGGCTCAGTCATAATGCTTTGTAAATATGTTGGGAATTGTTGTCTTTGTGGAAGTTTGACCTTGCTTCATTGACAGCAACTAACAAACTGGCCATCTATGGGTCTTTCTTGTTTGAAATGATAAGCCCCACAAAACTGACAGACAATATTCATAATACCACAGTTATGAACCTCTACTGTTTTAAGTAAGATTTAGATTAGATTTAAGTAAAGGGCAATTGTGAGAAGATATATCAATATGACTCTCTAAATCATTATTAGAATTCTTATCAGATTGTTCAGCAACATTTTCTAAATACTTTTGTTTTTTTGTTGCCTTCTTGGTCTTGGATGTTAGTTTGTCAGCCGCTAGTCTTTTGCTTGCGATTCTCTCCCGTTCTTTTTGTCATCGAATTTCCTTTTGCTCGGGCGTCTGTTGATCTGCCCATGTTTTGACATGGTCTAGTTTGACGTTTTTTCTTTTCCTCTTTGTTTTCAGTCGCTGCCATATTAAACTGTAAATAAAAGTAGTACATTAGTACTTTTGCTCCTTTGTTTATTTTTTTGTTAAAATTAACTTTTTGCAACTTTTTGTTGTTTTGGTTATTTTATTTCCTATCCTGTTTGCATTATGGGGTTAGCTTTATGACGTTACTTAGGTTGCAGTCTATTTTGTGAAAGGTGCACAGCAAACATGATAGGTCCTTCTATTTTGTATATGTTTACAGCATCTCTTGTGTTATGCTGTTTTGTGTGTGGCAGTCTTGTCATTATGGGTTTAGTTGTGCTTTTTGTGCGCTACTGTTGTCATTATTTATGGAGTTGGGCTCAGAGGGTTGCTCACCTAAAATAGTATATATTCTTCCATTTTGTATATATTAACAGCATTTCTGTTTTGAGTGCACCACTGTTGGCATTAGGGGTTAGGGTACCCCTTTATATTTTTTAGTATTATTATTATTATTATCGTTTATTTGTAACGCGCCAACATATTCCGTAGCGCTATACATAAATTAAGTTACAGACTAGTATAGTGTTTTGCATGTGGCAATGTTGTCATTAGGGGTTTATGGTTATGGGATTAGGCTTAGAGTGTTACTTAGGTTGCAGTACATTTCTACAAAGGCAGACACAAAACCGGATAGGCCTTTCCATTTTATATGTGTAAACAGCAGTATTTGATGTATTTTTTTTTAAACTTGTAATACTGTACCTCTTGTCTTCAATGTGTTGTGTATAAATTCCTATAGAGATGATGAGACTCTTCAGGCAGTGTCTGTTGAGAATTACAGAGAGGGATGCAAATGTTTAAAAAAAATTAAATCTATTTGTTTTTGTACTAAGACCATACAAAACAGGATATATACTTCCATTTTGTATGTATTCTGAGAGATTTAGCTTATGGGGTTAGGCTTAGACAGTGGTGCATAGAAAACAGGATAGATGCTTCCATTTATTATGTTTTAACAACATTTGTAGTAGTATCCTGTTTTGTATGTGCCACTGTTGGCATTAGAGGTGTAGGTTATGGGGTTAGGCTTATAGGTTGCGACACATAGAAGAGGCTAGATGCTTCCATTTTATATCTGTTAACAACATTTGTTGTAGTATCCTGTTTTGTGTGCCCCACTGTTGGCATTAGGGGCTTTGGGTACATTTATTTAATTTTTTTGAGCTAGCATCTTTTGTGTGCGGCACAGTTGGCATTAGGGTTGTAGGTTATGGTGTTAGGCTTAGAGGGTTAGTTAGGTTGCAGTGCGTTTTCACATTGGTGCACACCAAACAGGATAGACAGAGGGTCCCCTGCTGCCAATCTTCATGCGACACTCTTCAGGCAGTGTCTTTTGAAAATGATAGACAGAGATGCAAATGCTGAAATAAGTTTACAATCATTTTTTTTTACTAAGACCATAGTATTGATGTTATGCAAATGTATGTTTGCACATTACCTGTTGGGTTTAATTTGTTGTCTGTAAATTTCTGCAGATTTTACAGTCTGTGTGAAACCGTGAAGTGCTGCAAATTAGTCAGTGACACTCTTCAGGCAAAGTCTGTTGAAAATGACAAAAAAATGGAAATGTTTAAATCCACTGTAAATATGAATACGGTAATTTAAATAATGCATACATTATGTTTTCACATAAGTCTTAATAAAAGCAATTTTCTTGTTTAAATTTCTCCTTTTTTCTTATTTTTAAATTTACACCATTTTACCCCACCTAAACATTTATCTGTTTTTTAAATCTTACTATACATGAATAATGTCTAATTGCTTCTGTACATTAATATTGTTGTTTTTGACAATATTTAAAACCCAAGTTTTTTTTAGTTTTTAATTATTAATTAATTCTAAAAATGTATATATCTTTTCAATGTTACTGTACATGAATAATGTTGTTATTGGCAATATTTCAAACTATATATATATATTTTGTAGTTACTAATAATTGATTAATTATCTAATTATAGCTTACCTATTTGCTGTAATTTGCAGGTTTTAAACATCTAAAGTGATAATGCAGTTGCTTCAGAAGTAACCCACCAGTGAAATGTACAGTCACACTGTTCATCACCTGAGGAGAAATGGAGAAAATTCTAGAAAGTTTGCAGTATTAGAGTGTGAGCTGAAGTTGAAAACGTTATAACGCAATGCGCATGCGCTATTTGCGTTCCAGCAGTCAATTTGCATTCCAGACGCCATTTCGAGCAAAGTACTTACTTCTTCCATAGAAAATGGTTTTGATTTTGTATGTGCTATGTGCCGCAAGATGTTTGGTACTTGCCGCATGAAGTGTTACTGAGTCCTGGTAAGTGTTCCAAGTACGTTTTTTAATTTGACGTGCTTAGTCTCGTTTTCGTTTTTTTTCAGAGGCAATTTTTTTTTTCTAAGTCCCACTTTCCTTTGCAAAGTGTTACGAGCCGTAATTTTGAAACAGGATTTTCTTCAAACTGCTACGCGGCTCTCACTGTGAATTGGATAATAGAGATTTCTTCTGTAGTCCAGCGGGTCGTAGGGATGAGCGCCTATGGCGCTCATCTCCACCAGAGCAAATACCGCCTTTGGTGGTCACTGCCTAACTTGTGTGGGGTCGAGGGGAAGAGCTCCTACTGTGCTCATCTCCACCAGCACAAGAAGCACCTTCGGCTCACTGTGCCTTAGGGAGTTCAGCTGCACCTCACTGACGAGGCCCATAAAGGCCGAAACGCGTCTGGGGTTTGCTGTTTCTCCTGTTCAGGGTAGAATTGCCTGGTATTTCGGGGCTGGGTCACTCTTTTGAGTGGGACCAGACTGATATACTACAGGATATTTCTCCCTGTGAAGGGCACAAGTGAGCTAAAAGAGGTTGCTCTCAGAGTAGCTTATCATGTCTATAGAACTAACCTATTAAGGTTGGTTCGTTCTCTGATGAGCACCTCTGACTTTGTTGTCCAGCAACTGTGGCCCTCACTTTGAGAGGGCCGCAGTTGCAGTGGGCACCCTGCAAGCGTTAGCTCACAACTATATATGTGATTACTGTCAAGATTGATGACTGATATGTTTTAGAAGCATTGCGGCTGTACTGTAAATCAGTTCTGCAGTTGAATCTCAGTTTGATATTACTTATCAAGGTTACAATAATGTTGAAAACACATATTTTATTCAATAATTATACTAGAAAGTCAAGGAGGGAAGTCAAGGAGGGATATTACTGTATGGATGCACAGCCATAATATCCCTTTCCAAGAAAGACCTAAACGCTCTTAACTGCTACATAAGAGCTTACCACTAAACAAAATATGACCTTCAAATAAGAGACAGCACCAAGACACCAACAAACGACATGAAAACATGGCGGGTAAGACCATGGCAACAATAGAAGATCTTAATATCCTTATAAAAGATCAAAATGATCTATCTATACAAGCAGCAAACATTTATTGGTGAATAAAAAAGGAAATTAAAACAAAAACATTGTTCACCTGAAATTAGATATTTCTCCCTGTGAAGGGCACAAGTGAGCTAAAAGAGTTAGTTTTTCAGTAGGTAACCAGAACTATAGAAAAAAACCTACTTCAGGTATTGTCCGTTCTCAGATTGAGCACCTGTAATTTTGTTGTTGTGTATGGTGGTGGGGGGAACCAGACGTGGACTTCTTGCTCACTGTGCCTGAGGAAGTAAATCTGCACCTCACTGACAATGCCCAATGAAGGCTGAAACGTGTCTGGGGTTTTCTGTTTCTCCTGTTTAGGATAGAATTGCCTGGTATTTCTGGGCTGGGTCACTCTTTTGAGTGAGACCAGACTGATATACTACAGGATATTTTTCCTGTGAAGGGCACAAGTGATCTAAAAGAGGTTGCGCTCTGAGTAGGTAACCAGACCCTTTAGGACAAACCTTCTTCAGGTATTGTCCGTTCTCAGATTGAGCACCTCTAATTTTGTTGTTGTGTATGCATAGTTACATAGTAATTTAGGTTGAAAAAAGACTTAAGTCTATTAAGTTCAACCCTTTTAGATCTCCTCTGATCTGCAATATGCAGATTTGTTGTTAATTGATCCAGAGGAAGGCAAACAGAAAAAAAAAAAAACAGTAATCATTGGGTGAGAAAAAAACTATTTTTTTATTGCAGATTTGCGAGCTTGTGACTGTTGTGCAATTATATCTAATGTCTTACATCGCTTTCACCATCTTTTAAAGTGCAGTATTGATTTTTTATTTGCCCTAACCCTAAAATATTTTTTTAAGTATATTAATGAGAAGAAGGCGAGGAAGGAAGCTATAGGAACATTACAATGTGACACAGGCCGTCTGATAATTAGTGACCAAGAAAAGGCAGATGAGCTAAATAGGTTCTTTTCTTCGGTATACACAAGGGAGGTTCCAGTGGTTGGGACACGGTAACATAATGGGGCTACACTGCCTTTGCCAAATAATTGGTTAACACAGGAAGTAATCCAAAAGAGGTTGGAAAAAATAAATGTTAATAAAGCCCCGGGTCCTGATGGAATAAATCCAAGGGTACTAAGGGAACTGGGTACTGTACTAGCCAAACCAGTATATTACATTTTTCAAGATTTACTCAACACAGGGTCTCTACCAGATCACTGGAGAAAAGCTGATGTGATACCTATATTTAAAAAGGGAGCAAGAGCAAATCTGGGGAATTATAGACCACATTCAAAGTTCTCTTTTAAACTAGTTAACACACTTATACTATCTGAGTTTCCCTTCCACAGCTAGATAATCCCATCAGACAAGTTGATATAACCCCATCAGGCAAATTGATAAATTGATATATATATAGTCCATTGTTAACAAGAGGTTTTCAACTCACAAGAGGACATCCTTTGAGGTTAGAAGTAAAAAGATTCCACCTTAAAGAAAGAAAAGGATTATTCACAGTAAGGGTGGTATATCTGTGGAATTCTCTACCAAAGGAGGTGGTGACAGCGGATTTGATATATAACTTTAAAAGGGGATTGGATTTATTTCTAATTAAAAAGGACATTCAGGGTTATCCTGGATAATTATAGAGGGAGTATTGATCCAGGGAGGAATCCAATCGCCAGTTCTTGGGTCAGGAAGGAATTAATTTTTTTTAGACTTGTATTTTTGTTTTCTGTTTGCCTTCCTATGTATCAATTAATTAACAACTAATTCATTAACTACTAATTTGCATATTGCATATCAGAGGAGATCTTAAAAGATTGAACTTGATGGACTGAAAGTCTTTTTTCAACTTCAATTACTATGGGCCTCATTCTATTACCGGCCATAAATCGGCCGTAAGGCTGCGATTCCTTGCGGGGGTTCTGTTAACTCGCGATTCTATTATATGGCCCCGCAAGGATCTCCTCTTACGGCCGGCCGCATATCTTGGAACCGGCCGTAAGCGCAGAAATCTAAAAACGCAAAAATAAATTCAAGCCTGCACTGTACAGCTCTGTAAATGCTAGGGATCATATTGGGGTACATGAGGATTAAAAGTAACCCACAAGCTGGCACATCAGTAACAAGTAACTCTCAAGCTGGCACATCAGCCCAGTAACAAGTAACTCTCAAGCTGGCACATCAGCCCAAACCCGAGTTCAAATTAACTGTTTATTTTCCGGCTGCGGCGTGGGCGGGTCTGAGGTGCTCCAAGCCCTCTGGACTTTTTACATGGATATTTTACGGATATTAAAAAATATATATTTTACGGATTTGAGTATAGGGTAATTATGTGCTATTTTTGCTAACACCGAATATCGCTTTATAGACTCTGCAAAGTGCAGGATGGCTTTATTTGGGCTATTTTATGTGTTTAATTGGTGCTAGCGGGACCTCTTTCCTGCAAGTAAGCTGCGGCTCGCTTTTAGCCTTGCAGAGAGGGTTCCCGGAGCAATTGAATTGCAAATAGGAATTTCTTACGGACGATTTCCTTGCGGCCGTTTAAGATCAAAGGATTTCCTCCGGTGCGAGCTGCCGCAAGAGATAGCAAGGCACCGGCCGCAAGCCTGCCGGAATCCCCGGCCGGAGGGGAATAGAATAGCCGAATAGCTTGCGGCCGGTCCTTGCGGCCCGCAACGGCTGCGGCCGCTAATAGAATGAGGCCCTATGTAACTATGTAACTATGTAACATTTCCTGTCTCTGGTAATGGAATTAGCAGGTACTAGAAGGTGATCAGAGTGAATGATAAAGAGGACAAAGTTATTTCAGGGAGAGGTTAACTCGCCCCCAAAAAGCAGATCTTGACAAAAGAAATAATCAATTCATATAAATGTAAAACATGTTCATAGTTATTTTTCACCCCTATGATAACGCAGTTCACATATAGTGAATTCAGTGTCCCTTTTAAGCATATCTAGCAGAGGAATTTCTCAGCCACAATGAAATTACAGATATGCTAAGCTTTATACTTCATCTTTTTAAAGGGTTAAGTAAACAACTTCTCATTAACTCCATTCAAGTCAGTGGAGATGTTTATCAGTCTGAAATACCATGATAAAATGGTGTTGAGCACATTCTTAAATCTAGTAATAGGTAGATAACCAGATAGATTTAGCTCTTAAATATTTCCATTTTTTAATATAACCTTAATAAACAAACAAAAAGTAAATGTTTCATTAAAGGTTCAAATTCCTTGAAGTATAATTCCTATCCTTAGCTTAATGTCTCCATGTTTGATCAAAAGCTTTCTATTTTAAAAAAGGAGTGAAAATAGGAGAGGGAGAAATAAGAATTTGGATTTATGATTTCTTACTGATGATGTATGTGAGTTAAATTTAAAATTGCCATTTTGCTGTAGCTGTTGAGATATGAGGTTTTAGAATGCAATACCATAAGAGGTCTAATACAAAATATAAGAATATGTTTGTTACTAGGGCACTATATGTGCTTGTCAGACATAGATTTCCATTTTTTCCATTTTGATGTCATATATTGCATACTTCAAGGTGCCGTTACTTAAGAGCTCATAGTTTTCTTTGTAGCTGCTTCTGATTGAGTACATAGGAGCATACATCCTCGGCAGTCATTGTAATCACATATTATAATTGTCAAACTGCCAACCAACAATTTGTCGTCACGCTTGCGAGCCTCGCGAAGTGAGACGAGCCGTTGAGGCATTGAAGCCATCCAAGGACTTAGACAATGAGCGCTGAAGGAGCTCATTGCCCTGCGAGCCTCGCAAAGTGCGGCGAGCAGTTGAGGCATTGAAGCATTTCGAGCTTGCAAGACATAGGCAATGAGCACCGAAGGCATTGAAGCACATGGGACTTAGGCTGAAATGAGCACTTAAGCAGCTGCGCAGCACTTAGGCTGCAATGAGCACCGAAAGCGCTCATTTTCAGCCCGTGGCACCACCACATATGCAAGCTCAGGAAAAAAAACAGCACAGGGGGAGAGCCAGGACTCCTGGGAGTGAGGTTGCAAGTGATTTTGAGCTTATTTGCGTGTTTCTGAAACTGGATGAAAACGAGGCTGAGCAAATAAACAACGGCAAAGACAGTAACACTTACACGAACAACGCTAGGCATGCGGGACTTAGAAAATACACAACGGCAAAGACACTAAAACTTACACCAACACCAAGCATGCAGGACTTTGAAAATAAAACAAATGCCAGTCAGCGCGTGCCACACAGACATTCAGCAGACACACAGGGAAGGGACAGGGGGAGATGCTGGAAAGAGACACACTGCATTCCCAAGCACAAAACTTGCATGTTAATGAACCCTGCAATGAGCGGCCCTTACAGTAAGCGGGAGGAAAGATTCACGATGAGCGCTGAAGGTGCTCAGAGGAGCAAAAGCCTCACATTGTGTGGCAAACAGCATTTTTTTATTGCCATCATTTTTGATGGGCAAGTCGATAGTATCAATATAATGAGGACTCTGAACCTCAACAGCACTGAGCTCCAATAAAGCCTTCAATGATACCGAATAATACCAGCAACATTCTACGTGATTTATAATGATCATAAAAATCACTACCATGAAAAATAGTTATAGCTGTCTTGTAATGTGATTTTAGGATTTTGGTACTAATTAAAATTTTAGTAAACCTAGGCCAATGTAAGATTTCTTAGGAGTGTACTGGAAATTGTAATTGCATGTTGCCAAAGGATATGTTAATAATTAAACATGGGAAAACACCACAAATACTTCTCTAAACTAATGTACATTCCCTTTACTATAACACTCATATCTGAAAGTACATTTCAAGTATGGCATTCCCAAAAGCTTTTGCAGAGCAGGGCCGGGGTTCAGCTGAGGCGCCTACACTACAATAAAAATCTTAATATACCAAAATAAAGGATTGCACTGGGGCAACTCCAGATTAGGACCCCAGTGCGATCCAATTACTTTATTTTGGTATATGAAGATTTTTATTGTAGTGTAGGCGCCTCAGCTTCCATCAGCCTTACCAGTCCCCTCTTGATACTTACATTGACATGGGAGGAGTTGAATTCTCTTCCTCCATGACTCCACTGTCGGCACAGAAGCAGGGGATCCTGAATGATATCACGTGTGAGGAACCGGTGCACCGGAGCCCGCTATTCAGTGTCTCCGCTACTGGCTAAGACACCCTAATGCTATAACCATAGCCTATGTCCCTCAAAAGTAAACCCCTATTTGAAAGGCTTGAATAAAGTTATAGCCTCAAAGAGCTAGCACAAAATCCTAATGCGGTGAGCAAAAGCCTATGTCCCTCAAGGGGATCCTCCTTTCTGAAAGCCTTGGAGCCCCAAAAAACTAGCTAAAGAGACCTAGTGCTATAAGAACTGAGTATATGTGAAAATATATTTAAGCCAAATGGTAATGGTAGAAATCATGAGAAAAAAAAAAATACTCTGAATCATAACAATTACTGGCAACATGTTGGAAACTATGGGCGCTAATAAATTGTCAAAATCGCAATTACTGAGGCGATAATTTAGCCCACAAAAGTTACTGCTATTAAATTGGCTAGCTACCCACAAAAGGCTGAAGATTCCTGTGGTTGTCAAAATCGTAACTCCGACCAATCTAAGCCTGTGATCTTTCAAGCCTGTAAATGTTACAATCACTAAATCACAAATCGCTATTAAATTGACACAATTCCCCAAGAATGCAATTGCAGTCAAACCCGCAAATGGCAAATGTAACCCAATATATTACGTGTTCCAAATAAGACATACGCCACACTCAACAGTCAACTCACATCCATCAGGGACAATCTCCACTACGCCCATTCTGAAAAGTTCCACACAATTGCTGGTGGCCAGGTGCCAAGATGTATACCCATTATCATCTAGTGTTTTGGTGCTGATCAGTTTACATTGTCTCCTGTCATATTGTTATCAGCCCTTTAGGGGAATGTTAATAGTCCACAGTATCTCAAACTAGACCTCTTTAATGTGTATTAACCCTTTTTATATTTTTATTATTATATGTATTCATCTATTGCATAGTAACTAGGGGTTATTAGTTTACTGACATAGGAATGTGACACATGTGTGATAACGGTAAAACAAAGCTTTATTTCATACACAGTACACCACTCAGAAATGTACAAGACTATGCATTAATATCATGGGTGCGGTGGGGGCAAATCCCGAAAGGACAAGAGGCTTCTTGGGGGAAAAGGGGATACCTAAAGGGGGTAATATCATAGTCTAGAAAACTACACCATGCAACTGGAATCTGCTGAAAAAAAGGATCATCCGAAACCACTCCATTTAATAGAAGTAACAAGTAATGGGCATTGGTGCAGGGTACTGTTGGTTGCTGTGGGTTTCCGGTAAAGATCTGTCCGAATGACACCTTCCTCAAATTTGAGGATCATGATGTCTAGAAACTCAACTCTATTGAGATCTATATTATGGGTTAGTCTGAGGTTGAAGTTGTTGTTGTACAAGTTCCTTAGCCATAATAATATATTTTCAGTGCATCTTGAATTTACCTCATTAAATACAATTTATCTCTCCCACCAACCTAGGTACAGATTTGCATAGGTTGGTGCAACTGCTGACTCCAATGCTGTTCCTCTCTTTTGTATGGAGAAGTGGTCATTGACGATGAAGTAGTTATGGAGGAGAATACATTTAAGAAGCATATTTCAGGCATATTTGGTCTCTTAATGTATAAGTAGTGTCCTGTGAAAACTAACATCATGTCATCATACATACACCATATTATGTTTCTTTAAACACCTTTTGTAACTATGTCCCTTACATCTCCCATGATTCAGGAGGGCCACATGCCATGCTTATAAAGCCATCCTTTCCCACTCTTGTTATAACGTGACCAAGAGGAGTCACTCTCTCCTTAAATTCTTAATTGTATCCATATATGTAATTACTCAAGAAAAGCAATACATGTCCCTTAATGTTAGCCACAGGAGTTATTACCTCCTAACATCTCTGTTTGTAATCATACATGCAGTTACCAAAGAAAAGCACACCATATGTATGTTAAATTCCTTTTAATAATTACTAGTGACTTGCCCATCAAAAAATGATGGCAATAAAATTGTAAGGCAGGTAATGCTGTTTGGTGGAGATGCGCAGTGAATGGGTTTTGTGTTTATTGTGAGTTTTGTTTTTTGTGTATATTTGTTTTTGTATGCTAATGAAATAATTAATACATTAATAAATTAATATACTTTACCTATTTCTAAGTAATATATGCAGGAAGCATTGTGCTGAAGCTCTGTTTCAATGTTCCTGCAGCATACAATGTAGGTTTGCACTGTTCTGGAGCTGAGGTGTAAGTGTCAGCAATGTGTGCATTGTGTAGTGTAAATATGCTACGAGCGAAAGGGAAAGCCGTAAGTGTAGCTGTGCGGGTGTGGATGATTTAGCGTCCTTACTAAAAGTGTATCTTTACCTCGTAACGGCTTTTTTGAAAAGCTGTATGTGCTTGGTGGTGTTTTGCGGCTTTAGGGTCCTGTAGCTTCGGTTTCTTTTTTTTTAGCTGCCATTTTTTCTCTTGCTTAGGGGATTTTCGTGTGTCTAAACTCTGGAATTTGGGCTTAAATTGCAACTTCACTTGCAGAGGTCCTGGGTGCCCCCCCTTGCTGTTGGTAAGCTTGTTATGTAGTTCTTTTGTGTATTTATTGTGTTTTTAATGATTTCAGGTACGTGCAGTTCGGCTGCGTCTCGTATTTTTGTATGCTAAGTCCGTAAATTTTCATTTCTAAGTCCAGCGGTTCGTATTTATTTGTGTAAGTCCGTATATAGTGATTATGTGTTAGATGTATTCTGGTAAAGTGCCGCTTGTGTGGGTGTTTGTAACTGGGTGTGAGGCGCCGAAGACTCTCCACCTCCGCAGATGCGGCCCCTTGCTTTGCGAGGGTCCGCATTTGCAGCCTGCAATGAGCCTTTGGCTCATTGCAGCTGGCGTGGGAGCCTCCACCTTCGCAAATGTGGCCCCCGCCTGCAATGAGCCTTCCCGCAAATGGACCTAACTGCGTCCCTTTAATATCATCTGGATTTGTGCACCTTGAAAAAGCAACATAGAGTTGCCCATGTGCTAAAACAGGTTCCTGTAAAAGAATACCCACAGACTTAAAAGTTTGTTTTGGGGGATTTATTTATGGTCATGGCAAATGCCATGATAACTGTAAATTGTCTCCTTTGAAGGACAAATCAATTCTTGGTATAAATATGTGTCCTCCTTTATGGGTACCAGTCATAATTTCTGCATGTATGAAATTATCTTTTAAATTGTGCACAATTAATCTGGTCATATTACAAAGTCCTTTTCTTGGATTCATATTTCTCAATAGCATGACAATTGCCCCTGTTTTCAATTGCAAAACATGTGGTGGCATTCCAGACGGTGTTAAAGAATTGATAAATTCTATACTAAAGTTAGATTCACTGTCTTTATCGTCAGCCAGAACTGAATATGCACTGTAGTAATTCTTTTGGGGTGCGTTGATGAATTTAAACATTTTGTTATTTAGATTCAATGCATCTATATTTTTGGATGTTAATATCACTTTGTTTGAAATAATAGTAATCAATGTTATTGAGAGTTTTTAGAAAGAATGCCGATATGAATAATTCCTTGCAAACCATTTGTGATGGAATTTCGACTGTATCATCTGGGAAAATTATTTATTTGTGGATGTTTTCATTCTCCAATTTGAATGAGCCAATCATTTAATTAATTTCAGCCTTCAGAACTCATATTTAATTCTAATTTCAGGTGGGTAAATATTTTGCACAGTTTACTTGTCTTGATACATGTTCAATTATGTCAGTCCTATTTCCATGTGGCACAACAGCTAATGTTTGCCTAAAATCTCCTCCTAACAACATCACCTTTCCACCAAATGGCAAATTATTATCCATCACTTCTTTTAATAATCTGTCAATACATTTCAAGGCATGACATGACATCATTGCTGCCTCATCTATGAAAATTAATTTAAATTTTTTTTTTTGCTTGTAAAGAATTCAGTTGAATATCTGACACTGATGGTTCTAAAATGGGAACTGGCAGTTTAAATCCACTATGCACAGTTCTGCCACCTTCTAACAAAAGTGTGGCAATTCCAGTTGTTGCAAATGGCTTTGCTATTTGACCCTGTGCTTGAATGTAACTCATCAAACAATTGTACAGATACGTTTTTCCTGATCCACCAGGGCCATCTACAGTAGATAGAAATAACAGTCTTTGATCATTTCATCATCTGTAGCATTTGTGATGGCACTAAATGCTTGCAATTGTAATGTATTTAAAGTTGCAAGTTTTTCTTGTGTTTTTTGTTTTTGAAGCTCAGTGTCATAGTCATCAAAGTTTATTTCATCTATAAGTTTTGGATCAGGCAAATTAAAACTTGCACAATTTAATCCATGAGCAAGAAATATTACTTAAATTTCCATTAATGCTTTAAGAGTGCAATGGCCTCATTGTAATGTTTCAATAAGTCTTCACACATATTTAATTTAAATGTTTCCCACAAAGCAAATGCATCAGGTACATTGCAAAAGAGGCAAATGAATGCAAATTGTTCTCTCATTTGCTTTGTCATTTGACATAGTGCTGATTCTTCCAGACACCTCTCCCATTCTGTATCATCTGCTTTGAAGTTTTGATGACTTGCAGCTAATAGAAAAGTATCATAAACTATGTCATTCACTGTGCGTAAATGTTCATAACTTTGTGCACCGGAACATGTAAAAGAAGTAATCTTAAACTGAAACGTTCAATGTCTCTTGGACTGACGGTATAAATTTGTGGGAATATTTTATGAGTATCTCTTTTTCGTTGTAGCCATTTGCCATTTACAAATTCATAGTGATATGGAATCTCAATGTACAAATAGTGTCTGGCCTCAGTGTACTGGCAGTTTAATTGAAACCAAGCAGTAAGTGTAGTTTCTTGATGTACACTTTGGGCTATGTCAGTTCTTTTACTGCCTGCAGTATAGCAAACAAACTGACTTTGTGGCAAATGTACAGCTAATCGATACACAGCATGTGCCCAATCATGCATCTCAAATTTCAGAAGATGCCACATTGCTTCTGGAGCACTGACAAAGCAAGCATCTAAATAACATGAAAGTTCTTCATGTAAAATTGGATTTTCCTTTTTGTTTTGTGCACCTTGCACAACAATAGTTGCTGCATCATATATCATATATATCATTGACCTTTCAGTCATGGATAATAGCTGGTTGTCCTTCTCTTCTTTTATACAAAGGGTATCCATCACAATTAGCATAATTTTGCATTTAAAATAGTTTTGGGAACTTTTTTTGTACATTTTTTATTTTCCATACATGGTGAATTTTGATTGATATCTATACATGGCCCATGAATCATTCTGTGTGTTACAATCTCATAAAGATTTGAATATTTTTCTGGATATGGCAATTCAGCAATAATTACTGAATCCACTCTCTCTGCAGGATTAAAAGTATGTGTGCATGTGGCAGGCCTCGTTTTTGACATTCAATGGTATAAACAAAAGCCACACATTTTCCAAATAACTGTGCTTTAGTTATATCATGTATTAATGAATTGAGTTTTATTTTGAATACTTTTGCCACTAAATCTGGTCGGTCAGAAGTATTTTGTCCAAGATTAAAATTTTCCTTGATCTCTGGCCATTGTGGATTACATGTGAATGTAATGAATAAATCTGGTTTTCCAAATTTTGTGACAATAGCCATGGCATCATTATATCTTTCTTGCATATTGCGAGGAGATCCTTGGAAAGTGGATGGCAAAATGATTGCTCTTCCAGCTGGAATGTCTCTGTTGGTAGCCAATTCAGCGACATAATCTATCAATCCGCAAAATTGTTCTATGCAAAGCTTGTTTTGTTGACATTTTATAAAATTTAGATTATTTGCTTCGACTTGTAGTTAGGAATCAATAATCCATTGTTGTGTGAGTTTGCCTCCACATAAAACAGGATTAAAATGATCCCGAATAGCAGTTTGTGCCACTTTATATTCCAGCATTGAAATATTGCTTCTAGCATAAACTTTACTATTGGAATAACTTTGCAATTGTAATTTTGGTTCCCATCCTGGCTCACAATTTAGAAAGAAAATGGGATATGTCATTGGATCCAAATTACAACTTAATATGTTTATGTTTAGAAAAGGTTGGTCTTCATTGTGTAGATATATTCTAATATTCTGCTGAAAAGGTGATTCACCATCCTCATTTTTAAAGACCATGGCAACCTCATTTACTGTTGGTGAATTATACCGTCTTTGATCAGTGTTGCGATCTCTTTTTAAAACCATATTTTCTCTTGACGTTGTCAATTGATGTCTTTGAGCATGTTGCTGTTGTTCTTTTTCAACCTGTGCTAATAGTTTGTATGCTTGAGTGTATGGGTTGCTGGCCATAATTTTATCCAGCTGTTCAAAGACTATACGCAAACACTGTTTATTTTCTGGAAGCGTCATCTGTTGTTCAACAGCTTCCATTGTATCTAAGACATATAACTGTGCAAATTTCCTTTGCTCTCCTTCTTCTGGGTGTAAATGTAAAGTGCAGTGGTAAATTTTGTCCTTGAACTCTAAAACAATATGGACCATGTCCTGGGACATTTTCTGCTAATGTAGCACCCATAGAAGCAAATTTGCACTGTTATAAGACCTGATGTTTTATTTTTTAATTGGTATAATTTGGAAATGTTGGATCGCTAATTATAATTTGTAAGTAATCTGGAAACGTGTGTCTTTGTGGAAGTCTTACTTTTCCTTTCTGACAGCAACTAATGAAGTTTCCGTCAGTTGGTCTTTCCTTGAGAAAATGATTGGCCCCACAAAACTGACAAACCACCTTGAGTAATCCACAATAATGAGTGTCTACTGTTAGTGCTGTAATGAAAGCAGTATCCTGAGCTTCCTCAACATAGATATCACTACAACTTTCTATATCTACATTGGTGTCATGTGTATTAACATTGGTGTCATGAGGCAATATTGGATCATTAGGGAATGTTTCACAGACATTTTTTGTTTACTTTTCATTCTCTTTGAAGCTCCAGCACACTCACTATGTACTTTCTTACTCATTTTTCTTTTATTTAAAATCTCTGTCTTTTTCTCTTAAGCGTTGGGAAGTCTCGGGGACTGTGCATATCTCCACCTCTGCTTCCTTTCCCTTGCCGCTCTTCTTTAGCATTCAATCCTGTCTTCTCCGTCGTCTGCCATTGTAATATGTAATTGTAAATACAGGTGTAAGATGTAGTTTTTTTTGTATTGTACATATTGTTTTTACCTGCTCTCAATGCAAAACCTAAATAGCATTATTGAAAGAATGCAATGATTTGAAAAGAATTTGGGATTTTTCTATGAAATAAATGAATCCATTATGTTTTTTTATTTTTTATTGGCATACATTAAAAAGGAAAGCGCTGCACATAAATATATATATATATATATATATATATATATATATATATATATATATATATATAATATATATATTGGTAAATAAGTAATGTTTTTTTCTGTAATAATTCATTATTAAGTAATTAATAAATTAATATATGTTAAGGAAATAATCAATTACTGACATCAATGGTAAACCTAAATAAGTAATTACATTTTCCTAAAGAAGGGCAAACCCAAAGAGCTATGACCAAACTCTAGATTGGCCTGAAAAAGACCATAAGACATGACAGGCATCTGTCTCTTTTTAAATTTTAAGCCATGTCTTTTTAGAAAGATGAATGTGGGTATTTTTGAATCCTTTGGGTACCAAGACCAATACAGAATATCAAAAGTTAAATATAAACAGCACAGTTTGGATACTACAGTTGGACCTCAATTGCAGAATTAGTTGGGATCTCTATTTTAAGCTATTGCAGCCATAAAAAGTAAAGAGAACAGTCATTATCAGCCTTATTAAATTGCAATTAGGCCAATTGAATAATTAGTGAACTTCTATCCAAAAGCAAGGTCCTCACTAACTAAAAACTTATGTAAAAAAAATATGCTATGTGCTTAAATAGAGCCCTATTCAATTGGCCGAATTGCAATTTAATAAGGCTGTATATCTGCGATAATCCAAACTCTCTCAAATTACATAGATACTGAGCTTTTTTTACTAGAATTGATTATAAAAATTAGCCTTGTTCTTAACAGCAAGTAATATTGTGAAATCTGTAATACAAAGAACAAAATATGGATATGCCAAAGCATATGTCTTTAGAAAACGATCTTTGATAGCAATCATTGTATAGCAAAAATACCACACTAATATTATTCTTTTATTTGAAATGTGTTTGTTGTTTAAAAATCTACCATTTTTACATAGCTTAAAATAGATTTTGAATATCTGCTGTTGTGTGGAATTAACATTGATCTAAACTTTGCAAGCATTATGCTGTCAAACAGAGTATAGTAAAAATATAGCATTACCCTTCTTCTGGCTTTGTAGATGAATAGATTCATGTTGGATGGCTAATGTAATAGGGTGATCCCTTTATGGGATTTAGGCTATCTTGAAGGCTTTAACAAAGTTGCAGCCCCAAAAGCTAGATCAGAGATCTAATGCTATAAACAAGTAAAGCTCACAATAAACAATCTTTAGCTCTAACACGGGCAGCATTAAATTAACCTGATAGCGTTTTGACGTTCAGTCAGCAGCTTGTTAAAAGGCTAATGAAAAAGAGAAATGCAGCGGTTTAAATACCTGAGTTACAACTGAACAGTACTGTATACCCTATATTAGCCAGTCAAAGCGCTGCTCACCTTAAGCTATATGAGAAAATTGAACATAAAATAATCTATTACTGACTCCTGAAAATAGAACGCAACCAAATACGTTAGATCATTTTTGTGATTACTAAAAATACTAACCTATGTATTATAATGTTATGTAAAAATATGAAATTATGAATTACTATAATTGCACGGAATATTAATAAAATGAAACCACAAGAATGTATGTATCAATATGGTGCAGTTTTGCAAAAAAACAAACAAGTATATGTACAAATTGGGATAAGATAGTTACAAAAGTAGAAATGTTATTAATAGAGGGTGACAACGGCGAATTTGAAAAGGATAATAAAGAAATCCCGGATTTAGAAAAGAAAATGGGATAAAAATAGGCAAATTTTGTGAGGACAATATACCACCTGATAGTATTTTTAATCTCTTAATAGAGGGGTAAATGTTCTCTCACACAACAGTACTTATGTATGAATAATAACAAACGGCTTATTAAGCTCAATTATTTTTGTCCTTGTTGATACAGATTTGTACTTAATGCATTTGTTTTGAATGCTTGATTTATGAATGCTGAATATCATATAATGATTGGCATGAGAGTATGACCTATTGTTTATAGGGTTGCTGAGTCTTAAATACAAAGTATGGGAAATCTTAAATGGTCTGGAGTCATATACATATCATATGAGTCCTAACTTCAAGGACAAATTGAAAAATAACTAATTATGCTCACTAATTGTCTTAACCAAATAGAAGCCTTGATATAGGCATTTAATATCTAATAAGGAACAAAGTCAGCATGATGGCACTCTTAAAGAGTTGTTGCACTTTAATAAAAGCTTATGCCTATTGTGGGTCTGTCTATCTGTGGTGAAAACCACTTATATATATATCCCAGTTAATATACACAGGAGAGATGTTAATCAATATAATCGAAGGGTCTCTCTGCACTGTGCCATTTGAAAAGCAAGAGGTAAATGATATCCAGGCAAATATAAGCCTCTTTAAAAGCTATCTATTTAAAGTAGGGCCTTCTCATGCAGAAAACGCAGCATTCAGACATTTAGAAACGGCCCGGGAGGGTAGGCATACATCCTCAATACTCAAACACACAGTACTGTTAGAAGGTGAGACGCCAGCATGCTCTTAGCGTCTTGGCGTGCTACGTTATCAAAGGCCGACGCGTTTCAACGTCATCAGACGTGTTTGTCAAGGTAAAACTACATGGGCCATCAGGCTCTCTTTTAAACCTTGCCGTAACTACGGCAACCAATTAGTATAATCCGGACATGCGCAGTGGAATGTCAAAGCGCCGATCACACTGAATTGCTGTGAAATGAGAGCTAATTCCAAGTAAAACTTATATAGATACTTGCAAATGTGGACTAAAAAGGAAAAAACTATTCTAAATAGTAAATAGACCAAAAGAGTAATGATGAGAATAAATTAATTACTAACTTTCATTTAAAATAGATGGAGAAGGTTATATTACGTTGCATCAGAGAAAAAAGCACTCAATGATTTTATCCTATATTATTACATAATAGGAGACCATTCACCTATATAAAGAAGTAACTATTGATGGAACATGGGAGATTAGCTAGTATAGTAAAATACTTGTCTAGATGATCTATTCAACGATTCCAACATTTTTTGGATTAGACTTAAACGAAGAGGAAATTAAATTTAAAGTGACAAAAATCTACTTCAAAAAAGGAAGGAAGGAACTAAAGATATAAAAAAATTATATGGAGATCTTCTAAAAGTAATGAGAAAACAAGTACGCTCAGTCTGGGAAATAAGCAGTTTACAGAACTACCTTAAAAATCATTTTGTTCCTAAATGCCTAAGAGTTCATCTTAATCCTGCAAAAAAATTTGAGTGATGAAACATTTGTGAACAAATGGAAAGAAATACTTTTAAAGTGTTCTTCTGAGTTAATCAGTCTAATTATTGAAACAAAAAAACAAAATGTAGAACTATTAAAACCCAAGATTGTACTATGTCAACAAGAGTTCAATAAACAAAATGAATCCACAGAATATGAGCTACTATGTAAAAAATTAAATTAGAACATTGATAGATTTAAAAGAGACATAAAGGATCGAAAACAGAAAACAATCCTACGAGATAAAACTGATTTTCAAACTAATAGGATTTTTAAAAAGTTTCCTAAATCAATACCTTTGCAAAGAAACTCCGATATAAGTTTATCAGATTATGATAATTCTGACATAGATGAACATTCTATTCGAAACACCAGAGGTAGACGACCTGGTATGCATTATAGAAGGGAGGCTTATAATACAAGAAAATTTGCACAAACTAGAATGCCAAATAATTACAATAATGAAGGTTTTTTAGAGGAAGGCCACTTTCCTATGAAGGGCCCAGAGAGGAGAGATTTAAGAAAGAAGAATTAAAAACTGAGAAAGATGCTGACAAAAATAGTTATAATAAAGATCAGAATCTGAAAATTGTCAAACTCTCTGATTTTGTTATACATAATGATCATGAAACAGACAGGGAGGGTAAGCATACATCCTCATTACTCAAACACACAGTACTGTTAGAAGGTGGGACGCCAGCGTGCCTTTAGCGTCAGGGCGTGCTACGTCATCAAAGGCTGACGCGTTTCGACGTCATCAGACGTCTTTGTCAAGGTAAAACTACATGGGCCATCAGGCTCTCTTTTAAACCTTGCCGTAACTACGGCAACCAATTAGTATAATCCGGACATGCACAGTGGAATGTCAAAGCGCTGATCACACTGAATTGCTGTAAAATGAGAGCTAATTCCAAGTAAAACTTATATAGATAATTGCAAATTTGGACTAAAAAGGAAAAAACTATTCTAAATAGTAAATAGACCAAAAGAGTAATGATGAGAATAAATTAATTACTAACTTTCATTTAAAATAGATGGAGAAGGTTATATTACGTTGCATCAGAGAAAAAAACACTCAATGATTTTATCCTATATTATTACATAATAGGAGACCATTCACCTATATAAAGAAGTAACTATTGATGGAACATGGGAGATTAGCTAGTATAGTAAAATACTTGTCTAGATGATCTATTCAACGATTACAACATTATTTGGATTAGACTTAAACGAAGAGGAAATTAAATTTAAAGTGACAAAAATCTACTTCAAAAAAGGAAGGAAGGAACTAAAGATATAAAAAATTTATATGGAGATCTTCTAAAAGTAATGAGAAAACAAGTACGCTCAGTCTGGGAAATAAGCAGTTTACAGAACTACCCTAAAAATCATTTTGTTCCTAAATGCCTAAGAGTTCATCTTAATCCTGCAAAAAAATTTGAGTGATGAAACATTTGTGAACAAATGGAAAGAAATACTTTTAAAGTGTTCTTCTGAGTTAATCAGTCTAATTATTGAAACAAAAAAACAAAATGTAGAACTATTAAAACCCAAGATTGTACTATGTCAACAAGAGTTCAATAAACAAAATGAATCCACAGAATATGAGCTACTATGTAAAAAATTAAATTAGAACATTGATAGATTTAAAAGAGACATAAAGGATCGAAAACAGAAAACAATCCTACGAGATAAAACTGATTTTCAAACTAATAGGATTTTTAAAAAGTTTCCTAAATCAATACCTTTGCAAAGAAACTCCGATATAAGTTTATCAGATTATGATAATTCTGACATAGATGAACATTCTATTCGAAACACCAGAGGTAGACGACCTGGTATGCATTATAGAAGGGAGGCTTATAATACAAGAAAATTTGCACAAACTAGAATGCCAAATAATTACAATAATGAAGAATTTTTAGAGGAAGGCCACTTTCCTATGAAGGGCCCAGAGAGGAGAGATTTAAGAAAGAAGAATTAAAAACTGAGAAAGATGCTGACAAAAATAGTTATAATAAAGATCAGAATCTGAAAATTGTCAAACTCTCTGATTTTGTTATACATAATGATCATGAAACAGACAGGGAGGGTAAGCATACATCCTCATTACTCAAACAGAGATATAAGGGGGTGCACTGTTGTTGAGGGCTTTATATATTAGGGTCATGATTTTAAATTTGATTCGGGAAGCTATGGGAAGCCAGTGGAGTGATTGACAGAGAGGAGCTGCAGACACTGATCATTTGATAGTGAAGATGAGTCTAGCAGAGGCGTTCATTATGGATTGGAGGGGAGACAGACGAGAGATGGGGAGGCCAGCAAGGAGGGAATTGCAGTAGTCGAGTCGAGAGATGATGAGAGAGTGAATTAGAATTTTAGCTTTGTCTTCTGTAATATAATGACGAATTTTGGAGATGTTTTTTAGGTGAAACTGACATGATTTTGTTATTGCTTGGATGTGAGGAATAAAAGAGAGGGCTAGATCCAGTAGAACCCCAAGACAACTGGCCTGGGAGGTAGGGGTGATGATGGTGTTGTCAACAGTGAGAGTGGAAAGATTAGAAGTTCAGTCTTAGACATGTTGAGTTTGAGTTGACGGGTGGACATCCAGGAGGATATGCTAGAGAGGCAGTTGGAAACTTGAGCTAAAAGAGAGGGGGATAGATCGGGTGCAGAGAGGTAGATTTGAGTATCATCTGCATAGAGATGATATTGAAATCCAAAGGATTTTATAAGGGTGCCGAGGGAGGAGGTGTAGATGGAGAAGAGGAGGGGGCCTAGGACAGAACCTTGGGGAACGCCAACAGACAGAAGGAGAGGTGAAGAAGAGGTGCCAGAGAAGGAGACACTAAATGTACGATCTTTAAGATAGGATGTGAACCGTGAAAGAGCTGTGTCCTGGATGCCAAAAGAGCGTATCGAAGGCAGCAGAGAGTTCCAGGAGAATTAGAATAGAGTAGTGACCCTTTGATTTGGAGGTTAGCAAGTCATTAGTGACTTTTGTAAGGGCTGTTTCTGTAGAGTGTTGGGCTCGGAAACCAGATTGGAAGGGGTCAAGTAGGGAATTGGAGGAAATAAATTGAGTGAGGTGATTGTAAACAAGCCGCTCAAGGAGTTTAGAAGCCAGGGGAAGTAGTGAGATAGGGCGATAGTTGGAGGCAGAAGCTGGGTCAGAAGAGGGCTTCTTGAGAATGGGTGTAACTGTGGCGTGTTTTAAGGAGGATGGAAACTTGCCAGTGTTTAGGGAGAGGTTGAATAGATGTGTAAGAGCTGGGATAAGTGTGGTGAATAGGTGAGGGATTAGCTGTGATGGAATAGGATCATGAGGACATGTGGTAAGGTGAGAGGTTGATAGTAAAGTAGATACTTCATCCTCGGTTACAGGGTCAAAGGAGTCCATAGTGGAGGTGGGATTGGGGAAGGGTAAGGGCTGGGTGTTGTTGGTTTGGGGAGAGGGTGGTGGGGTAGGGCCAAGCTGGGAGGTGAGCTAATTTCGGATGGTATCGATTTTATTTTTAAAATGGCTGGCAAAGTCATCAGCAGTGAGAGAGGAAGGGGCAGGAGGTGGGGGTGGGCTGAGGAGGGTGTTGAATGTATATAGCGACGTCAGATCATGGCATGTTCAATGAGATGTTCAATACTTTGTTCAGAGAAAATTTTCTCTTCCCACCACTCTAAAAGGAGATTCGCCTAACTGGGGGCACAGGGGGTCCCCATTGCTGTTCCTTTTTTCTGATGAAACCATTTTCCATTGAATAAAAAGAAGTTGTGTTTCAAAATATACTCTAAGAGTTGCACAATGAAATCAATGAATTTTCTCAGATTAGTGCTCTTAGCACTTAGAAAATGTTTGACTGCCTCAATACCACAATCATGTGGTATACTGCTATAAAGTGCTTCAACGTCAATTGTTGCTAGCCATGTATCACTTGGTATTGTTAGATTTTCTAGTTGTTTCAAAATATGTGATTTACGAAGGTAAATTTTGTACTAGATCACGAAGGTAATAATCCACCAAAATACTGGCATTAGATGAGAGGTTTCCCGTGTCTGATACTATAGGCTTACCTGGGATAGGTACTATTTGCTTACGTACCTTTGGTAAGGCATAGAAGGTTGAAATACAAGGAAATTTTGGTAACAGGAATGTGTATGTTTGTTCATCAATGATCTTATCTATTTTTGCTTTTTCCAGTATAGACTTTAATACTAGTCTATATTCAAAATTAGGATTTTTTGTTAATACCTCATAGGTAGATTTCTCATCTAAAACTCTATTACACCTCTTTTTATATTCCTCATTGCTCAGTATCACAAGATTACCACCTTTGTCTGCTTGTTTAATTTGGATATCCTTGCATGATTTAAGTTAATCAAGAGCTTGATATTCTTTTTTTGTTAAATTGAAACTTCTTTCTAGTTTTGTAAAATCCAAGCTTTCTATATCATGTGTTACCTGTTGTAGGAACACCCAGATGTTAGAGTATTCTTTCAGTAATGGAGTGAAGCAACTTTTATTTTTCCATATTTTCTTTTATTCATCTGTTTTGTCCAACTCTATGGAAATATTTTCTTCCAAAAGGGACATCAAAAGTTAAAAGGTTTCCATATCTTCCTTACTTATTCCCAGCCTTATATGCTCTTTTTCCTGTTTATTTTTGAAGAATTTTTGTAAGGCCAATTATCGTACAAAGAAGTTAATGTCTTTAATATGAGTAAATTTGTCAAACCTTGAGGTTGGGACAAACATCAAGACTTTTTTCAATACTGATTCATGATCATTATGTATAACAAAATCAGAGAGATTGGCAATTTTCAGATTCTGATCTTTATTATAACTATTTTTGTCAGCATCTTTCTCAGTCTTTAATTTTTCTTTCTTAAATCTCTCCTCTCTGGGCCCTTCATAGGAAATTGGCCTTCCTCTAAAAAACCTTCATTATTGTAATTATTTGGCATTCTAGTTTGTGCGAATTTTCTTGTATTATAAGCCTAACTTCTATAATGCATACCAGGTCGTCTACCTCTGGTGTTTCGAATAGAATGTTCATCTATGTCAGAATTATCATAATCAGATTAACTTATATCGGAGTTTCTTTGCAAAGGTATTGATGTAGGAAACGTTTTACAAATTCTATTTGTTTGAAAATCAGTTTTATCTCGTAGGATTGTTTTCTGTTTTCGATCCTTTATGTCTCTTTTAAATCTATCAATGTTCTAATTTAATTTTTTACATAGTAGCTCATATTCTGTGGATTCACTTTGTTTATTGAACTCTTGTTGACATAGTACAATCTTGGGTTTTTATAGTTCTAAATTTTGTTTTTCTGTTTCAATAATTAGACTGATTAACTCAGAAGAACACTTTAAAAGTATTTCTTTCCATTTGTTCACAAATGTTTCATCACTCAAATTTATTGCAGGATTAAGATGAACTCTTAGGCCTCTAGGAACAAAATGATTTTTAAGGTTGTTCTGTAAACTGCTTATTTCCCAGACTGAGCGTACTTGTTTTCTCATTACTTTTAGAAGATCTCCATATATATTTTTTATATCTTTAGTTCCTTCCTTCCTTTTTTGAAGTAGATTTTTGTCACTTTAAATTTAATTTCCTCTTCGTTTAAGTCTAATTCAAATAATGTTGGAATCGTTGAATAGATCATCTAGACAAGTATTTTACTATAATAGCTAATCTCCCATGTTCCATCAATAGTAACTTCTTTATATAGGTGAATGGTCTCCTATTATGTAATAATATAGGATAAAATCATTGAGTGTTTTTCTCTCTGATGCAACGTAATATAACCTTCTCCATCTATTTTAAATAAAAGTTAGTAATTAATTTATTCTCATCATTACTCTTTTGGTCTATTTACTATTTAGAATAGTTTTTTCCTTTTTAGTCCACATTTGCAAGTATCTATATAAGTTTTACTTGGAATTAGCTCTCATTTCACAGCAATTCAGTGTGATCGGCGCTTTGACATTCCACTGCGCATGTCCCGATTATACTAATTGGTTGCCGTAGTTACGGCAAGGTTTAAAAGAGAGCCTGATGGCCCATGTAGTTTTACCTTGAGAAAGAAGTCTGATGACGTCGAAACGCGTCAGCCTTTGATGACGTAGCACGCCCTGACGCTAAGGGCACGTTGGCGTCTCACCTTCTAACAGTACTGTGTGTTTGAGTATTGAGGATGTATGCCTACCCTCCCTGTCCGTTTCCAAATGTCTGAATGGTGCGTTTTCTCAATGAGAAGGCTCCCAGGACCTCGGAAACACTGCTTAAACCTCGAAATTTGGCAAATTTACAGTTTACACATTCGAAAATCCCCTTAGCGACAGAAAAAATGTCAGCCGAAAAAAACGAAAACGAGGATACACGACCCCTAAAGCCGATAAATTGCACAAAGCAAATAGGGATTTTACAAAACCCTGTACGACCTACAACATACACCATTAGCAAGGACGCTTCATCATACAAACCCGCCTACCACATACACATTTGCCCCCATTTTACAACACTACCTTACAGAATGCGGAAGTACCCAGCTGCACTAACGTCTTCCCCTCGCGCACGCAGCCTATTTACACTACACACTGCACACATTCACTGTGCGCCTCACAACGAGCGCCAACGCTGCTCATAGCACACAAACTACACCAGGGGACAGCCTTGCAATAAGCGCAAAAAGCAGATCAGCGCCGATCTTACAATGACAGCAAAAGCGCCTCTGATAACAAAAAAACCAGAGAGCAGAGACAGAGAGAGCAAAGAGAGAGAGGGACACACCGCTGAAATCTCAGACCAACACAAAAAATTATGTCTGTGCCAAACACGATTTCTTGACTTACAATTCGATTGCCTTCATATTTTGACTGGCAATTCGCTAGTACATATATATATATATATATAGTTTTGAGCAGCAAAAAATGTTGCTAACGCTGACGTCATCAAGGCAGCATGGCTATGACGTCAGTGGGGGCGGGCCTAAAACCTGATTTTAACTGAAGCTGGTGGCCATTTGCATTTCAGAGAAAGACAGAAAAGTGAGAGAGAGAGGGAGGGAGAGAGGTACAGATTGAGAGACAGGTACAGAGAGAGACAGGTACAGAGAGAGACAGGTACAGAGAGGGAGGGGTACAGAGAAAGAGAAAATTACAGAGCAAGAGCGCACACAGACAGAGAGGGCGTACAAAGACAGTGCACAGAGAGAGAGTGCACAGAGAGAGAGTGAACAGATAGAAAGCAGAGAGAGCGCACAGACAGACAGTGCACAGAGATTGACAAAGAGAGGGAGGAGTACAGAGACAGAGTGCACACAGACACATATCACACACAGACAGCAATGCACACAGAGCGCAAATAGAGAAAGTGCACATGCAGATAGCACACAGAGACCGACACAGAAAGGGAGGAGTACATAGAGAGAGAGAGCACACAGACAGCACACAAAGAGAGAGAGAGAGTGCACAGACAGAGAGAGCACAGAGAGAGAGTGCACAGACAGAGAGGTCACACACAGACAGCGCACACAGAGAGCATGAGAGAGTGCAGAGAGAGAGAGAGCGCACAGAGAGAGAGCGCACAGACAGTGCACAGAGAGAGTGCACAGACAGAGAGGTCACACTCAGACAGCGCACACAGAGAGCAAGAGAGAGTGCAGAGAGAGAGAGCGCACAGAGACAGAGGGCGCACAGACAGTGCACAGAGAGAGAGAGAGTGCACAGACAGAGAGCAGAGGCAGAAAGCGCAGAGAGAGAGAGAGACGCAGAGAGCAGAGACAGAGAGCACACAGAGAGTTAGAGCGCACAAAGAAAGAGAGAGAGCCACAGAGAGAGCACACAGACAGAGAGCACACATAGATCGACACACAGAGAGCAAGAGAGAGTGCACAGAGAGAGAGAGTGCACAGACAAAGAGCAGAGAAAAAGAGAGTGCACAGAGAGAGAGACACAGAGAGAGTTCACAGAGAGAGTGTACACACAGAGAGAGCACAGATATCAACACAGAGAGAGAGTATACACATACAGTGCAAACAAAGAGCGAAAGAGAGAGAGCCCGCACAGAGAGAGCGAGTGCACAGACAGAGAGCAGAGACAGAGAGAGCAAAGAGAGAGAGGGACACACAGAGAGTTCACAGATAGAGAGAGCGTACACACAGGGAGCGCACAGAAATTGACACAGAGAAAGGAGGGGTACAGAGAGAGAGCACACACAAACAGCTCACACAGAGTGTGAGAGAGAGCACACAGACAGAGTGCACAGAAAAAGAGAGAGTGCACAGAAAGAGAGCGCACAGAGAGAGAGAGTGCAATGACAGAGAGCAGAGAGAGTGCACAGACAAAGAGATCACACACAGACTGCACACACACACAGCCAGCACACACAGAGAGCAAGAGATAGCGCACAGACAGAGAGAGCGCACAGACAGAGAGAGCGCACAGACAGAGAGTGCACAGACAGAGAGCAGAGACAGAGAGCACACAGAGAGAGAGAGACACAGAGACACATACAGTGCACAGAGGGAGAGTGCATACACAGTGCACAGAGGGAGAGTGCATACACAGAGAGCATACAGAGATCAACACAGAAAGTGAAGGGTACAAAGAGAGAGAGTGCTCACAGACAGCGCCCACACAAACAGCAAGAGAGAGAGAGAGATTGCAGAGAGAGAGAGAGAGCACAGAGAGAGAGCGCAAACAGAGAGAGCGCACAGTAAGAGAGAGAGTGCACAGAAAGAGAGAACACACAGATATAGACATATAGAGGGGTACAGAGTGAGAGAGTGCACACAGACAGAGGCCACACACAGACAGCACACACAGATAGCAAAAGGGAGCACAGAGAGAGAGTGCACAGAGAGAGAGAGAGTGCACAGAGAGAGAGAGTGCACAGACAAAGAGAAAGAGTGCACAGACAGAAAGCACCCAGAGAGAGAGAGTGCACAGACAGAAAGCACACAGAGAGAATGCAGAGAGCACACAGAAAGTGAGAGAGCACAGAGAGAGAGAGAGTGCATGGGGGGCAGTGGCAGCATGAGCACTGGGCCCCTCAAATGTGCAGGGCCCTGGTGCATTGCCACTGGCTGCAGGACCCAGGGAACACTTTCGAGCAGCTGTCTATGGTAGACCATTGTATTAGTGTATGTTTTATGGCTGTGTGTTACCAATATTTTTTTTATTTACTACTACAATATAATATGCTGCTGCTCTTTGACAATGCTTTTTAATCACAAAACAAACATCAGCCTTTAATCCAAAATATACTGTAAACAAACTCCACTCTCTTTCTCTCTATCCCTCTCCTATTCAGGATCAAACATATATAGTATCATCCAGTCTAACCCTGCATTCTGTGAAACAGCCAAAACAGAAAGTTCACCTTTCCCACCTGTCGATCTGTATAGATACACACAGAAATCTAATGCAGTTGATCAAATCCACCAACTCTCTCCTTTGTTTTCAATAGCAACCCACCAGAGACTTACAAAACCATTATCCACCTTATACTAAAACCTATCCAACTGATAGATCTAAAAATGTTTTCTCTTAATACTCCAGGCTCACATTGCAACCACAAGCCCTCTTCCATGTCTTATAACTCAGCAGTCAACCCCATAATATAATCACCTGATATTGCCCCTGGGAGACATATGTGGCATATTAGTGATCAAATCTTCACCATGCAGATTTGTACCCTCATCTTTCTTCTACAAATCTAAACCCTATACATATATTGTGTGAACAGAACTGTCTTTTCTTCTTTCTTTTATTTCATCCCTCTAAATGTAAGTTTGCAAGCTTGAATTCTGTAAGGTGCTATAGAGAAAAACACTTTGTACTTTTGATTGTAAGATCAAGGATAGAGTCTTCCAACATTTGGACGTGTCTCTGTATAGTGCTTGGTAATATGTAGGTAATATGTAGGAGTACAAGTAATAGGTAGGACAAGATCAGAGGAAGCTGGGACAGCATCAAACTACTATTCACTGATAAGAACATACTGTACATATAGGGTACAATGTTATTCAAGGTTTTAGATATAAGGGATTTTGAATCTCATTCTGGGGGACATAGTGAATCAATAAAGGAAGTGTAAAACATCTTTAACAAGAGATGGATGACAAATGCTGAACTTCAGAGTTAAGGCAATTTTCAAAGAGCCAAGGTAAAGAAGCTTTCATATAGATGGATAATTCTTTGGAAAATGATTTACATTTTTGAGGCACTAGCTTCCATGCAGGTTTCATCAGTTTATGCTTTTTGAGCTTTTCACCTTCATTTGTGAATATCACAATGGTGTGGGGACTTCTGAAGCCTTTGCATATTTGTAAATATTTATGCTGTATTTGCAATAAAAATACAAATTATTTAGTTAAAATTATTCCTTGGATATAATTTTTAGGATTATGCATAGAATGTAGTATTTACGACTAATGAAAGTAAGTTCTGTAATGAATAGAGAGAAATAAAAGAGAGCAGTTCAAATATCACATATAATAGTTGTCAAACTGCGAGTCGTCGTTAACAACCCAGAGAAGCAAGACTAAAAAAAAAAACAACCACAACGCTAAACTTAAAAATACGAGCCGCGGGACTTAGAAAAAAAAAATGATGACCTCGCAAATATAGGAAATTAACAGCCGCAACGCGGACGTCCACAAACAACAAAAACACTTAAAAATAAAAAATAAAAAATAAACACACACAATTTGGATTGCCCCCCCAAAAAATTTAAGGAGTTTTGGAACTTGAAAATCGGCTAAGCGAGAAAAAACATGGCAGCCGAAAAAAATGAAAACAAGGCTACACAACCCAAAACCCGCAAATAACAGCCAGGCACATACAACTTTTGACAAGGATGTACGAGGTACAAAAATGGAAAATTACGAGGTCGCAAAAATACAAACTTAACGGCCGAATCGCGCACATCGAAAAACATGAAAAACACACAAAATACAAACACAAATAAAAAAAAAACACTACACACAGCAAGGGGGGACAGCCATGACATCTGGAAGAGAGTAAAAAGGGCCGCCGAAACAAAAATGAAAACGAGGCTACACAATCCCTAAACCCGCAAAACACCGCCAGGCACATATGACTTTTACACAAACACGTACAAGCTACAAAATACACTATTGGCAAGGACGCAAAATCATCCACTCCCGCGTACCACGTACAAAATCGCCACCATTTTACAAAAGTAACTTACAAAATGCGTAATTACACAGCTAAACAAACGGCTTCCCCTCACGCACGCAGCCTATTTACACTACACACTGCACACATTGCTGACACAGCTCAACAACAGTGCAAATCTACATTATATGCTGCAGGAACATCAAAACAGATTGTTAGCTCTTCAGCACATTGCTTGCTGCATATATTCATTACAATTACATAAAATAAATTACTTTATAATTGTAATAATTAATTAATTATCATTAAAAAATACATATACAAAAAAAAAACACACCACAAGATCGCAATAAACGACAAAGGCCTTCAACGCGCACCTCATAAGGAGTGCCAACGGTGCTCAGAGGACACAAAGTACGCCAGGGGAGAGGCTCGCAATGAGCGCCAAAAGGAGATCAGCGCGGACCTTACAATGAGCGCAAAAGCAGCTCTGATAAAAAATACACCAACAGAGAGGCTCGCAGTGAGCGCCCAAGGTACTCACACAACCAAAACACTTACTTTCTGTGGCAAACAGCATTAACTGCCTTACAATTTTATTGCTCTGTCATTTTTGACGGGCAAGTAGCTAGTTCTATAATATTAATAAATAGAAATGGTGTTGTGATTAAAGTATAACATTAAGTGAAACATACCTGAAACATAAATTATTTTATCTTATCTTGCTCATTTTAGTTTTTTTTGTAGCATATGACCACTTGACTTTTTGAATCTCTTTATTTCTTTTTTTTTCTCAATTTAATCTTGCTATTTTCATCCTGGGTAATTCCCACTAAAATGGAATGAACCTTCCATTAATAAGAGTGCAGTAAATGTGACCCAAGGCTTGCAGAACTTGACCTCATCAATCAGGAACATCAGGTTATGACAATCAAGAGCTCATGATTGGATTTAAGAATTCAAGAATTACTTTCAGTCTTAACCAGCTTGTCAGAGAGCGTGATTCATTTTAATAAAAGTACAATAGTATTGTTTTTTTTTATTCTAGTCTCAAACATAGTGAAATAAATATATAGAAATAAAATGTAAATTACATTATGATTAGAATTATTACTGGCTTTAAATATATTTTAAATGCTATAATTCCCTTCCGGCTAATTTGGTGAATGCTTAAATACATACTTTTTGTTGCAAAAATGCAAGGAAAACAAAGTTTATCTGCAATCATGTTTTGAAGAAAAATAACGCTTTTTTCATAACTAGATATTTTTTGTTAAATATTTTTATTGTAACAAAAGAGAATAAACACCAGTGTTGTCAATATATTTCAATATAAATGGAAACAGAAAAAGAAAACACAACTAAATCTTTATAACATATCACATTCATATTATTATATGATTTTTCTATAATTCTTTTTTTCTTGCTTCTTTATGGGCCTTTTCTTAACCCTAACAATGACAAATGTATATTTATAAACCTTTTTGCATAGTAAATTAATAATATTTCTCAGTAAGTTACTTATCTTTTTCTTCTGGTTTTTATATAAATGAGTTCAATATCTATCATATCAAATCAAAATATTAAATCTAACATTATAAACCTTACATATAGTAATTAAATGACATATTATTCATAGGCAAATTCAAACTCTTTGACTTACTTTAGCATATTCTTAAGATATTAAAATAATACCAATATTTCAGAGTAGAGCAATCGCTGTCCTCTTTCCTTCATGATGAGCAGAATTGTATCCCAAAGTTGAATACAGAGCTGGTTCACCCACTTAGCACTTAGCGTATGGAAGATATTTTTTAGGGGCAAAAATATAACATAATTTTTAAAGGTAGTGGCTTAATACACTTTTAAACAATTTTAAATCAGATACATAAAGTAAATTCAACTTATCTTTAAATTATTTTCTCTCTGGCCTCTCTAACGTCAGTAGTAGCTAAATTTACAGCACTAAAACCATATGAGGTTTGGGGTATTAAAAGAGGCAACACACTTTTTTATGTATAATTAGATTCTTTTAGATAGTTTCTGTTTCTAGTAAGACTTTTAGAACTTATAGAAGTCCATGAGGTTTTCTGAATATTTTATTTTGGTGTGAAACTTTTTCCTTCAGTTAGTTCTACTCTGAAATTTCTTCTGTTTTTTTTGAGTATGAACCATCTTTTGGTTCACCTTGTGATAGGAATTTTGATTTTGTTCCTGTTTGTTCAGAGTTGGTAAGTTCCACAAATGAAGCATAGCTTCTTCTTCCTAGGGAGTATGTATAGAATGGTTTCTCCCTTCTTTTGATATGTTTATTCTAAAAGGAAAACCCATAAGAAAAATATATTTTTACACTACCTAGATTAGCACCATAGATTACACACAATAAATCTTTATTTTTAACTCCATAGATAATACAATGCTAAAATAAGTAAATATAAGCAACAGGATCCCTAATCAAGAATGGAATACACTGTTTTGGGATAATAAAAATCCATATACTTTGCAAAGGGAATAAATACTTTATAAATATTGATACTCTATTAAGTGAAAATGTAATAACATGCTTAAAGTGATAACATCCTAATTTCTAGATGCAGTTTTCAATGTGATTTAATCACATATTATAATTGTCTAACTACGAATCGTTGTCACGCTGCGTTGCGTAGTGCGTACGACTTAGCGATGAACGCCGCAGGCGCTCATCTCCCGGCGAGCCTCGCGTACCGAGGCGAGTCGTTAAACCATAGTGTTGCGTAGTGCGTACGACTTAGCGATGAGCGCAGCGAGGCGAGCCGTTACACCGTACCACTTTGCCGATCGTACGACTTTGCCATCGCTTGGCTCGCCTCGCGTAGCGAGGCTAGCCATTAAATCGTACCACTTTGGCAATGAGCGCCGCAGGCGCTCATTGCAGGCGAGTCTCGCCTAGCGAGGCGAGCCGTTAAACCGCAGCACAAAATAAGAGGTGAAAAAAATTACAAGATAAGGCGCGGAACAAAAACAGTAAAAAAAACACTAAATACACACTAAAAAATAAAACAAAGGTCACTTACAGCATGGGGAACCAGGCAGGACGTCTGGAAGTGAGTTGGAACTGAAATTTAGATCGATTTAGCCGAGTTACAAAGATCGAAAATCGGCTAAGCGAGAAAAAAATGGCCCCCGAAAAAAATGAAAACGAGGCTATACTACTACGAACTGCGTAAAACACAGCCACAGACGTATGTGTTTGAAAAACAATGAGATAAAGGATGCGGATTAACCGCGCAATGAGTAAAAAGACAGTAGCGAGTACATTTTACGAAACGATATTACCGATTTACGCATTAACACAGATTTCCCGCCTTTGGCTCGCGCCACATAGGATTTCCCGCCGAAAACAACGCATTCGGCTCGTGCAACTGCGAATTTCCCGCCTAAAAAAGTGGAACACGTTGATTAATTAATTATTAATGTATGTACATTATTTAAATAATTCAGTTCTTATATATTTTGTATACCAATCTAAAAAAAAAAAGGGAACATGGTTATGTGTTGATGTTATATTTAGTCAGACATTAATTTAATATTAATACACATTCATTGATTCTTATTTAAAGACTAACAGTAATATTGAGTGTATGTTTATAATCTATGCTTTCATATGTGTTTTCATGTTGATTTATTGATATATTTATTTCATGTTTTTAATCTATGCAAAAATAGGTATGTTAAGCCTCATTGATTAATACAGATGAAGTAACATATTATACATAAATTTTACTATTTTGTTTAATTGCAGTGAATTCTACGTGAATGACCAGAGATAGTGACGTTTGCACAAATTGAACATCATAAGGATAATTTGGACAGGTATAGAATTTAAATTATATTACTATGGCAAAATATTAAAAAAGATGATGTTTTTAATGTAGACAAATATATGTCTGTTGATGTTCATTTAATGATATTGATGAAGCAAAAGTTTAAAAATATTATCTATTTGATTTTACAGTTTATTCGGAGCTGCAAGGGAAGAAACAGACAGTGTGACGTTTGCAGCCTTTGAACAACATTAACATCATCTTCACAGGTATAAAATGTTATTTTGTAGTGACGCATACAAAAAGGCTATGTATTATATATTTGGTGAAAATTTACATTGATTGAAAATGGATAGTACTTATTGAGTCATTAATTTATTATATTTAGTTAAAACTTTAAAAAAGTTGAAAAGACAATACTAAGTAATAATAATATTTAAAGAAAAGAAGAAGCTTACAGCACTTGCAAAAAAATAAAAGGATGGTATGCTGTGAATTCAATCAAGAAGGAATGTCATTGAAAGATTAGTAATATAAAGATGGATATGTGCAGCTATTTCCGATTTCATGTCAATAAAATACTTTGAAAAATGGTTTCATTTCTTTCAGACTAAAGTGCAATAATTGAAAATGTTTTATTAGTTTATTCATCTACTTTAATCTAAAAGTACAAATCGGAAAAAATTGTATATAAAACAAAGAACAAACAATAATTACATCTCTATTTAAAATTACAGATTAAAATGGCGGACAATGGAGAAGACAAAATTGAACGCAAAAGAAGATTGGCAAGGGAAAGGAAGCAAAGGTGGAGAGATGCTCAGACACCGGAAACTTCACAACGCTTGCGAGAAGAAGATCGACAAAAACTTTTAAATAAAAGAAAGATGAGTAAGAAAGCCGCAAGTGAGTGCGTTGGGGCTTCCAAGAAACGTAAAAGTAAACAAAAACATCTCTGTGAACCATTGTCCAATGACTCTATTTTGCAGAGTGACTTAAATGTAGAAACACAAGAAAAAAATGTACATATAGAAAGTGGGTCTGATATTTATGTTGAAGAAATGCATGATAATGTGTTTACTACTGCAGTAGAAGTAGATACTCATTATTGTGGGTTACTTAATGTGGTTTGTCAGTTTTGTGGGGCCTATCCTTTTATATATATAGTTGCTGTCAGAAAGGAAAGGTGAAACTTCCAGTAAGACACCCATTTCCATATTATTTAGAATGCATTATGAGTGATCCAACATTTCCAAATTATAATCATTTCAAACAAAACATAAGGTCTTATAACAGTGCAATTTAATTTGCTTCAATGGGTGCAACATTCGCAGAAAATGTACCAGGACATGGTCCTTACTGTTTCAGAGTTCAAGGTCAAATATACCACCGAACTTCACATTTACACCAACAAGAAGGACAGCAAAGGAAATTTGCACAGTTATATGTCTTAGATACGATGGAAGCTGTGGAACAAAGAATAACACTTGATATGTAAACATATTTTTAGGATCAATTTGTATAATAAAAATGGTTGCTTTATTAAATTTGGGGTGACAACGGCGTATTAAAAACACATATAAAAAATCCAGGATTGGGACATAACTTTTAAAAGAAGGCTGAATTGTGTGAGACAAAATAACCACTAGAATGGTATATAAATTGACTCTTAATAGAGGGGTAATTTGTCTCTGCAGGTGCTTGTGTGTCAGGATAGATGATTAAACCTGATGTGTGGTCCTCCTAATAAAGTCCTTTAGAGGAAAAAAACACTATTCTTACTGCCTGTTTGTACAGTGTGTTAAAGAGACACCTCACAGAGGACACTTTGCAGGGAGACTGCTTTGAGTAATACCTCCAGCACTGTCTGGGTGTCTATGTACTTCTCTTACTGAGTGGATCTATATAGTAAGGTGCTATATATCTGGAAGTTTATAATAATAACTCTGAAATTAAACTGGATTTTTTTCTTCCAGTGTATGGTTGGAAAGTTCCTTTTAAGTTGTGGAGTACAGATAACTCACCTCCTTAATAGGTATAGTGCTCTGGTTCTTATCTTTAATATATAAAAGTTCCTGCTGGGAAAAGCCACTGTGAAATATGCTCTAAATGAGCTCTGGTTTTATGCCTCTTATATATATGTGAGTCCCTGCTGGGAAATTACTGCTATTACGCGTGTTCTCATTGAACTTTCAAAGGACCATACTGTTTTGTAAAGAGCAAAGTGCCTGCTGTTAGAGAGCAGAATACCTGCTATTAAAGAGTTTGTACTTGCTATTAAAGAGCAAAATGCCTGCTATTATAGAGTTTGTACTCTGTCAGTTCCTTGTCTTTCCATTATAGCACTTGTGCGATCTATCACTCATTTGGATAAGGACAGGGAGGGTAACCATGCACACTACACACAAACACTCAGTGAGAAAAACGCCAGCGTGTCCTTGACATCGGGACACACTACGTCATCAGAAGCCGACGCGTTTCGACGTCATCAAGACGTCTTCTTCAAGGGTGAGCTTGCTAAGGCCGTTAGAGCCCTTTTTAAAGTGTTGCCATCTCCATGGCAACTAATAGGGAACTGTGGAACATGAGCAGTAACATAAAAACGCCCCCTCTGGTGGTGAGCGGAAATGACATGATACTTACAGCCTGCTGGATATACGCTGTAGATTTTAGTAAATGCAATAAATAGAGTGTCATTCTCTTTATAACATGGCTACTTAGAAGGAGAAAAAGGGCTGTATGAAGGGTGTTGGATCTTATTGTACATTGAGCCTTAAAAAGTTGTGGCATGTCAGCATGTATATATACCAATACTTATAAGGTTCTGATAGTTCCTAAGCTTCCTTGATAGTGGAAAAAGGAACTTGTTTGTACTGGCTTATAATATCTACTATGTACATTGAGAGTCAATATCAAGTGCTCATTTATGTCATAGTTAGTTCAGGGAGATCTCTATGCTCCTATGTTTTGGGCTCCCAACATACTAATTGGTGCACTTTCTGGAGGAAAAAATGACAATATCTTAGATATATATCTTAAAGATGGATGCACATATGAATTCCCAATTTAAGAGGGAGAGTGCTGATATTTTCTACCTCCTTTAAATGAGTATATGCAAAAGAAACGAAGAGTTATATATTGTTGATAGGAACACATAAAGTGTTTAAGTGTTTACAGTGCATAATAGACAGATTATTCTTTATTGCACAAAAATTATATCAGAGTGAAAGGGCTGAAACCTAAGTGTGCATGAGGTGAATATTAGCTGGTGGTGCCAGGGGAGGAAAAATCCTAAAGTGAACAATAAGGTTTGAATAGCCGTGGTTATAGCTATAAAAAGATGCTTTCCAATGGATAGTGAAATGTAAAAGAATGAATGTGCTAAAGCATAAATATGACATCATATCATGTTATGATAGATGGAAGATGCGTGATGGTGAAAACTAATCCGGTGTATGTGAAGACATCTTTACTCTGGAAAGGACTAATTTGAGTAAAGGGACAGACAAAAGGGGAGTGAGTGAGAGGAAAGGGCGGATGTGGGGATGATTGAACCCCTGATTATGTCGAGGTGATAGGTGAGTTAATATGTGTAAATGAAAATGTGCCCAACTCAAATAAAGGAGGTGAAAGTAAAGCCCTCATTAAGACCTTTGGGAGTCAATGCTTTTAGTTTATGAATCCACCGAGCCTCATGCTGTAATAATTTCTTGTCCAGGTCACCCTGTCTAGGGCCTAAGTGTACCTTTTCCAATACTGTGAAAGTCAACACTTCACTTTTTCCTTTGTGATAATGTTTCACATGGCGTGCTAAGGGTGTATCAAGATCTTTTTGGATAGAATATATGTGTTCCCCTATGCGTCTACGTAGCTGGCGCCGCGTTTTTCCTACGTAGATCTTGCTACATATGCATGAGGCTACATATATTACGCTTGTTGAGCAACAGTTTGAAAAATCTTTCAGCACATAGGTCTCCCCACTGTGTGGATGTACGTATCGGTTTTATATATTTACAAAATTTACATTTTCCACACCTAAAACACCCAATTGGTGGATTTAGCCATGTATTTGTGGATCTATTCTCCTTAAAAAGGCTATGTACCAACATATCCTTTAAATTCTTCCCTCTACGATATGTTATTGATATATCAGATGACAAATCATTTTCTAAGTCTTCATCACCTTTTAGTATATGCCAGTGTTTGGATAGAATCTCTTTTATTGCCGGTGAGTCATATCCAAATGTCATTATACATCTAGGCTGTGTTGTTATAGGCTCAGAGCTTTTTTCAGATTGTCTATTAAGCATTTCCGTTCTGTCACAACCAAGAGCATATTTAAATGCTTTTTTTAAACACTTATTCGGATAGCCTCTCTCCAGAAATCTCTGTCTGAGTTTGTCTGCCTCTGTCTTGAATTCACTATCAGAACTACAATTTCGTCTTATTCTCAGGTATTGTCCTTTGGGGATGCCTCTTTTTAGTGGTTCAAAATGTTGGCTGTCCCACATGAGCAAGGTATTGGTGGCTGTGTCCTTTCTATAGGTGGTGGTGGTGATTTCCCCCTGGTTATCTTTCCGAATGTATAAGTCTAGAAAGGTGATTTGGGAAGGATGTATATCATGTGTAAATTTTAGACCTATCTCATTGTTGTTCAATAGGTGCATGAAGGTCTCAAATTCTGCCTTGGAACCAGTCCAAATTAACAGAATGTCATCTATATATCTACGCCAAATTAATGCGTGACTAATAAGATGTTCAAAAAGTGGATCAGAGAAAAGTTTTTCTTCCCACCATCCCAATAGAAGGTTGGCGTAGCTGGGTGCACAAGATGTTCCCATAGCCGTTCCTTTCTTTTGATGGAACCATTTTCCATTGAACAAGAAGAAATTATGTTTAAGAATGTATTCAAGTAGTTGGACCACGAAATTGTTGAATTTTTTAAGGTTGTTACTTTTAGCACTCAAAAAATGTTGTACTGCTTGTATACCAAAGTTATGTGGTATGCTGCTGTATAAGGCTTCCACATCTATGGATGCAAGCCATGAATTCTTTGGTACTGTTAGGTTCTCAAGATGTCTCAGTATGTCATTGGTGTCCTTTACATAGGAAGGTAGATTTTGAACTAAGTCACGGAGATAGAAGTCTACAAAAATACTGGCATTAGAAGACAAATTGCCTGTACCTGATATTATAGGTCTTCCTGGAATAGGAACCGTTTTTTTGTGTATTTTTGGCAGAGCATAAAAGGTGGAGATACTAGGGTATTTTGGCAGGAGAAAACCAAACGTGGGTTCATCTATGATATTATCTATTTTGCCTTTCTCTAATATAGATTTAAGTATTAATCTATATTCTATGGTTGGATTTTTTGCAATTATTTCATAGGTGGAGTTATCTTCCAAGATCTTGTAACACATTTTTTTGTAATTCTCATTGCTTAATATAACCAAGTTCCCACCCTTGTCTGCAGGTTTGATTTGTATGTCTTTAAGAGACTTTAGTTCATTCAATGCTACATACTCCTTTTTAGTCAGATTGAAATGTCTTTTGAGTTTCATATAGTCAAGTTTTTCTATTTCCATAGTGACTTGTTGTAGGAACACCCAGATATTAGAGAACTCCTTAAAAACCGGTGTGAACTGGCTTTTATTTTTCCAGATCTTTTTGGGTTCCTCTCTATTTTTAGAGCAGGAAATGTTGTCTTCCAGAAGAGACATGAGAAGTTCAAAGGTTTCAATGTCCTCTTTGCTTATTCCTAATCTCATGTGTTCTTTTTCTTTTTTAATTTTATAAAATTTTTGTAAAGCCAGTTTCCGGGCAAAGAGATTTATGTCTTTAATGTGGGAGAATTTATCAGACCTTGAAGTGGGGACAAACATTAGGCCTTTCTGTAATACTGATTTATGGTCTTTGTTCATAATAAATTCTGAGAGATTCACTATTTTGAAGCTATCATCTGTGTCTGACTCTGTTCTCTGATTATTGTTATGTTGGTTCATGTCTTTTTCCTTTTGTCCCTCCTTTCTGGGCCTTTGTCTAGATATTGGCCCTCTCCTAAAAAACCCGTAGCATTGTGTTGATTTGGTGTTCTTGTCTGAGAGAAATTTCTTGTATTGTATGCTTCCCTTCTATATGATGCAGTAGGTCGTCTACCTCTGTTATGCCAAGTAGAGAGTTCATCTACATCTGAATTTTCATATTCAGAGGAGCTTATGTCTGAATTCTTTTGTAAGGGAGCTCCTGTAGGGAATTTTTTTAAAATTCTGTTTGTTTGGAAGTCAGTTTTATCTCTCCAGAATTTCTTCTGTTTACGGTCTTTTATCTCTCTTTTAAATCTATCAATGTTGTCATTCAGCTTTTTACAGAATGTTTGGTATTCTGAGGCCTCATTGAATTTATTAAATTCTTGTTGACACAATACAATCTTTGGTTTCAATGATTCTAGATTTTGTTTTTCGGTTTCAATAATTAGAGTCATTAACTCAGATGAACATTTCAAGAGGATCTCTTTCCATTTATGAATAAATGTCTCATTGCTTAAATTCACAGCAGGATTAATATGAACTCTCAAGCCTCTGGGTACAAAATGGTTTTTCAGATAGTTCTGTAGGCTACTTATTTCCCATACTGAACGTACTTGTTTCCTCAAAACTTTTTGTAATTCATCATATATGTTTTTTATGTCTTTATTCCCTTCACCTGTGGGTTGTGTACCCGTGCAGAAACTCTCTTCTGCTTCTTTTAGGAGGGAGTCTAAGTCCATATTTAGCATAGAGGGAATGGACATAATGAAAAATTCCTTAGCTTGGAATTAATCACTAAATTTAGTGTTAGTGGTGATACTGCTCAGGTCCCAGAAATTCTTTGTTTCAAAATTTGTATATCTTAGAATTTCTTGTTCCTTATGTGGATTAAACCACAGGTTATATATAGAATGAGAACTTAGGAACACTTATTCCTATGGTATTTTCTACCAAATGTCTGTTTGATATGTAAACATATTTTTAGGATCAATTTGTATAATAAAAATGGTTGCTTTATTAAATTTGGGGTAACAACGGCGTATTAAAAACACATATAAAAAATCCAGGATTGGGACATAACTTTTAAAAGAAGGCTGAATTGTGTGAGACAAAATAACCACTAGAATGGTATATAAATTGACTCTTAATAGAGGGGTAATTTGTCTCTGCAGGTGCTTGTGTGTCAGGATAGATGATTAAACCTGATGTGTGGTCCTCCTAATAAAGTCCTTTAGAGGAAAAAAAACACTATTCTTACTGCCTGTTTGTACAGTGTGTTAAAGAGACACCTCACAGAGGACACTTTGCAGGGAGACTGCTTTGAGTAATACCTCCAGCACTGTCTGGGTGTCTAGGTACTTCTCTTACTGAGTGGATCTATATAGTAAGGTGCTATATATCTGGAAGTTTATAATAATAACTCTGAAATTAAACTAGATTTTTTTCTTCCAGTGTATGGTTGGAAAGTTCCTTTTAAGTTGTGGAGTACAGATAACTCACCTCCTTAATAGGTATAGTGCTCTGGTTCTTATCTTTAATATATAAAAGTTCCTGCTGGGAAAAGCCACTGTGATATATGCTCTAAATGAGCTCTGGTTTTATGCCTCTTATATATATGTGAGTCCCTGCTGGGAAATTACTGCTATTACGCGTGTTCTCATTGAACTTTCAAAGGACCATACTGTTTTGTAAAGAGCAAAGTGCCTGCTGTTAGAGAGCAGAATACCTGCTATTAAAGAGTTTGTACTTGCTATTAAAGAGCAAAATGCCTGCTATTATAGAGTTTGTACTCTGTCAGTTCCTTGTCTTTCCATTATAGCACTTGTGCGATCTATCACTCATTTGGATAAGGACAGGGAGGGTAACCATGCACACTACACACAAACACTCAGTGAGAAAAACGCCAGCGTGTCCTTGACATCGGGACACACTACGTCATCAGAAGCCGACGCGTTTCGACGTCATCAAGACGTCTTCTTCAAGGGTGAGCTTGCTAAGGCCGTTAGAGCCCTTTTTAAAGTGTTGCCATCTCCATGGCAACTAATAGGGAACTGTGGAACATGAGCAGTAACATAAAAACGCCCCCTCTGGTGGTGAGCGGAAATGACATGATACTTACAGCCTGCTGGATATACGCTGTAGATTTTAGTAAATGCAATAAATAGAGTGTCATTCTCTTTATAACATGGCTACTTAGAAGGAGAAAAAGGGCTGTATGAAGGGTGTTGGATCTTATTGTACATTGAGCCTTAAAAAGTTGTGGCATGTCAGCATGTATATATACCAATACTTATAAGGTTCTGATAGTTCCTAAGCTTCCTTGATAGTGGAAAAAGGAACTTGTTTGTACTGGCTTATAATATCTACTATGTACATTGAGAGTCAATATCAAGTGCTCATTTATGTCATAGTTAGTTCAGGGAGATCTCTATGCTCCTATGTTTGGGCTCCCAACATACTAATTGGTGCACTTTCTGGAGGAAAAAATGACAATATCTTAGATATATATCTTAAAGATGGATGCACATATGAATTCCCAATTTAAGAGGGAGAGTGCTGATATTTTCTACCTCCTTTAAATGAGTATATGCAAAAGAAACGAAGAGTTATATATTGTTGATAGGAACACATAAAGTGTTTAAGTGTTTACAGTGCATAATAGACAGATTTTTCTTTATTGCACAAAAATTATATCAGAGTGAAAGGGCTGAAACCTAAGTGTGCATGAGGTGAATATTAGCTGGTGGTGCCAGGGGAGGAAAAATCCTAAAGTGAACAATAAGGTTTGAATAGCCGTGGTTATAGCTATAAAAAGATGCTTACCAATGGATAGTGAAATGTAAAAGAATGAATGTGCTAAAGCATAAATATGACATCATATCATGTTATGATAGATGGAAGATGCGTGATGGTGAAAACTAATCCGGTGTATGTGAAGACATCTTTACTCTGGAAAGGACTAATTTGAGTAAAAAGGGGAGTGAGTGAGAGGAAAGGGCGGATGTGGGGATGATTGAACCCCTGATTATGTCGAGGTGATAGGTGAGTTAATATGTGTAAATGAAAATGTGCCCAACTCAAATAAAGGAGGTGAAAGTAAAGCCCTCATTAAGACCTTTGGGAGTCAATGCTTTTAGTTTATGAATCCACCGAGCCTCATGCTGTAATAATTTCTTGTCCAGGTCACCCTGTCTAGGGCCTAAGTGTACCTTTTCCAATACTGTGAAAGTCAACACTTCCAGAAAATAGACAGTGTTTGCGCATAGTCTTTGAACAGCTTGAAAAAATTATGGAAAAAACCCCATATAGTCAAGCATACAAACAATTAGCACAGCTTGAAAAAGAACAACAGAAACATGCTCAAAGACATCCATTGCCTACACCAAGAGTCAATATGGTGTTAAAAAGAGATTGCAACACTGATCAAAGAAGATATAATTTACCTACTGTAAACGAGGTTGCCATGGTGTTTAAAAATGAAGATGGTGAACCACCTTTTCAGCGGGATATTAGAATATATCCACGCAATGAAGAATAACCATTTATCAACATTAATATATTAAGCTGTAATTTAGATCCAATGACATATCCCATTTTCTTTCCAAATGGGGAACCAGGATGGGAGCCAAAATTACAATTGGAAAGTTATCCCAATACTAAACTTCGTATTAGATCTAATATTTCCATGCTGGAATATAAAGTGGCACAAACTGCTATCCGTGATTGTTTTAATCCAATTTTACATGGAGGAAAACTCACTCAACAATGGATTATTGATTCATATTTACAAGTTGAAGCCAATAATCTAAATTTTATTAAATATAAACAAAATAAATTACGAGTAGAACAGTATTGTGGATTAATGGATTATGTGGCAGATTTAGCTTCCAACAGAGACATTCCAGCTGGAAGAGCAATTATTTTGCCATCCTCTTTCCAAGGATCTCCTCGCAATATGCGAGAAATGTATAATGATGCCATGGCTATTGTTACAAAATTTGGAAAACCAGATTTATTTATTACATTCACGTGTAATCCACAATGGCCAGAGATCAAGGAAAATTTGTATCTGGGACAAACTACTTCTGACCGACCAGATTTAGTGGCAAGAGTATTTAAAATCAAACTGAATTAATTCATTCATGATATCACTAAAGCACACTTATTTGGACAATGTGTGGCTTTTGTTTACACCATTGAATTTCAAAAAAGGGGATTGCCACATGCTCACATACTTTTAATACTGCAGGAAAAAGACAAGTTGAACACTGCAGAGAGGGTGGATTCAGTAATTTGTGCACAATTGCCAGACCAAGAAAAATATAAAAAACTTTGGGAGATTGTTACACATAGAATGATTCATGGCCCATGTGGAGAAATGAATCCGAATTCACCATGTATGGAAAATAAAAAATGTACTAAAAAATTTCCAAAACAATTTCAACTGGAAACTTATGCAAATTGTGATGGATATCCTTTGTATAAAAGAACACAAGGACAAACAGCTATTATCCGAGGACAAAAGGTTGATAATAGATTTGTCGTTCCGTACAATCCACATTTGCTCATTAAGTACAATGCACACATCAATGTGGAAGCTTGCACTTCAATTAAATCAATTAAGTATGTGTATAAATATATATACAAAGGATATGATGCAGCTACTGTTGTTGTACAAGATGTTGGAAATGAAAACGAAAATCCAATTTTACATGATGAACTATCAAATTATTTAGATGCTCGGTATGTGAGTGCTCCTGAAGCAATGTGGCGCCTTTTGAAATTTGAGATGCATGATCGGTCACATGCTATCTATCGTTTAGCTGTACATTTGCCGCAAAGTCAGTTGGTTTGCTTTACTCAAGGAAATGAAAGATCTGCATTATATCAAAGTGAAGACAGAGATACTACGCTTACTGCGTGGTTTAAATTAAACTGTCAGGATACGGAGGCCAGACAATTTTTATACATAGAGATACCATATCACTATGTATTTGTAAATGGTCTATGGCGACAACGAAGAAGAGATACTCATAAAATCATACCACACATTTATACCGTCAGTCCAAGGGATATTGAATGTTTCAGTTTAAGATTACTTCTGCTACATGTTCCCGGTGCACAGAGTTTTGAGCATTTACGTACAGTGAATGACATAGTTTATGATACATTCCTATTAGCTGCAAGACATCAAAATTTCATAGCTGATGATACAGAATGGGAGAGGTGTCTGGAAGAAGCAGCACTATGTCAAATGCCTAAGCAAATGAGACAACAATTTGCATTATTTGTGTATTTTGCAATGTACCTGATGCTTTCACTTTGTGGGAAACATTTAAATTAAACATGTCAGAAGATTTCTTGAAATGTTACAGAGAACCAATAGCTCTGTTAAAAACATTGATGGAAATCCAAGAAATATTGTTGGCTCATGGATTAAATTGTGCAAGTTTTAGTTTACCTGATCCAGGACTTATAGATGACATAAATTTTGATGATTATGACACTGAGCTTCAAAAACAAAAAACCCAAGAAGAACTGGCAACTTTAAATACTTTACAGTTAGAAGCATTTCATGCCATCATAAATACTACAGATGATTAAATGGTCAAAGACCGGTATTTCTATCTAGACGGACCAGGTGGATCAGGAAAAACGTATCCGTACAATTGTTTGATGAGTTATATTCGATCACAGGGTCAGATAGCTATGCCATTTGCAACAACTGGAATTTCTGCACTTTTTTTAGATGGTGGGAGAACTGTGCATAGTGGATTTAAGCTGCCAGTTCCCATTTTGGAAACATCAGTGTCAGATATTCGACTCAATTCCATACAAGCAAAAAAATTCAAACTAACTAAACTAATTATCATAGATGAGGCAACAATGATGTCATGTCATGCACTGCAATGTATTGACAGATTCTTAAAAGAAGTAATGGATAATAAGTTGCCTTTTGGTGGAAAGGTGATGCTGTTCGGAGGCGATTTTAGGCAAACATTGCCTGTTGTGCCACAAGGAAATAGAACAGAGATCATTGAAACATGTATCAAGACCAGTAAACTGTGGCAAATATTTACACATCTCAAATTAGAATTAAATATGAGATCTGAAGGCCAAAATGAATTCAATGACTGTCTCATTAAAATCGGAGATGGAAAACATTCAGAAATACAGCATTTACCAAATGATACCATTGAAATTCCATCAGAAATGGTTTGCAATGAATTACTCATATCAGCCATATTTCTAAACACTCTTAATAATGAGGATTACACAGACATTGCAAACAAAGTAATATTAACATCAAAAAATATCGATGCCTTTAATGTAAATAATGAAATTTTAAAATACATCAATGCACCACAAAAGAATTATTACAGTGCAGATTCTATTCTGTCAGATGATAAAGACAGTGAATCGAATTTTAGTATCAAATTTATTAATTCGTTAACACCATCTGGAATGCCACCACATATTTTACAATTGAAAAAAGGCGCAATTGTTATGTTATTGCGAAATATGAATCCAAAAAAAGGACTTTGTAATGGGACCCGATTAATTGTGCATGAGTTAAAAGATCATTTTATACATGCAGAAATTATAACTGGTACCCATAAAGGTGAACAAGTTTTTATACCAAGAATTGATTTAGCTCCAAGTGAGAGTGGTTTGCCCTTTGTTCTTCAACGGAGACAATTTCCAGTTATAATGGCATTTGCTATGACCACCAATAAATCCCAAGGACAAACTTTTAAGTCAGTTGGGATTTTTTTAAAGGAACCAGTTTTTGCACATGGACAACTCTATGTGGCATTTTCAAGGTGCACTAATCCAAAAGAAATTAAAGTGCATGTTGAAGAAAATGAAACTCAGGGTCATTTATTGGACAATGGATGTGTTTACACCAAAAACAGTGTCTACTATGAGGTGTTGGAAAGATAGAGGACAATGGTTTCATTTTAATGTCAACATTTTATGGGACTCAATATGATTGCACAAATTTTTTTTTCACATAAAACATCCAAAGAATAAACAGTAAAATATCCTTAAACAGATTGGAATGGCTTCAAAGTTTTATAGTTACATGATTGGCCCCACAAAACAATTAACTGACTTTTTCAAGTTTATAACAGTTAAATGTTATTGTTTGATGTTAAAATTTCAGATGTTAAATATGTGTTTTTGGAATTTTGAAAAAAGTTTGGTCAATATATATGAGGTATAGTCAAATTTGTATTGTTAGTATAAAGTTTAACTATTTTAATAATAATTGGAAAAGTATTATTTAAAGACAAAGTATTGATTCAGGGAGAAATCCGATCACCAGTTAATGGGGTCAGGAAGGAATTAATTTTTTTCCCTCTTTGATACAATTGGACAAGTTTCAATAGAGGGTTTTTATTGTTTGCCTTCCTCTGGATTCAATGCTAATTTAGTTTAACAAGAGTTTTACAAATATGTTACAAATGATAAAAAGCATGTTATTGCTAAAACAATTTACTTACTCTAAGTTAATATAGTCCGCAGTTACTCAGTGATAAATATGTATTGAAAAGTGTTAGTATTGTTAACAAAATGTTGAACGAATGTTTCATATACAAGTTTCATGTTACAAAGTTTCATGTTTATGAAATATAAGTTGAAAGTTAAAAAAATAAAAAGTTAAAATAAATAATGTGTTTTTATTGTTAGAAAAAAAAAAGGGGAACAAATGTAGGTGACTCATTTTGTGTTGCAAACAAATTTCACAACATTTAATTTTTATTGACCGTCATTTTTTGACGGGCAAGTCGCTAGTCTCTTTATAAATATAAAACATCAATTTTTTAATAAATCTATATACATAAAGATATAACTATATCATACTCATGGAATATAATAAAGAACCCTCTTAACATTGTAGTTGGAATCCTAGGGTTCAAAAACACATAATAGCTGTTAAAATAAATAGTACAAGTGACACATATTAATTACCCCTATAATTTCTAGATGAACAAATACTACCACCTCATATTACACCATAGGAAAACCCCAAGTATACTTGAACCCATGCTTTGCAATCACCAGCAGAAATGGTTTTAGGAGTTTCCTTTTGTATAAAGTAGTGGGTGATAAGCCCATAAAGATAGCTGGTTGACCTCCTTCAACATCAGGGACACCAAATCTAGTTGCTCTCATGAATAATGCTTTTGTAGAGAAATAATGAAATCTAATAATCGCATCTCTTAGTCTCTCATTAGAGGATTACAGAACTCTATGGATCCTGTCCATTCTACATTCTTCTTCATTAAGAACTAGTAAAAGGTTGGCACGTAAACCTTTCATGTATAGAAAAAGATCTAGTACTAATTCTGGTAGATTGAGGATGCATATAGTTTGTGTTCTTGGTCTATTTGCTAGATCCTCTTGTGCAATTTCAAGTTGGTTTTGTTCCTCGTTAAGCATAAACAGTTCCTTTTCCATTTCTGTGTGTGTTTTGAGAAGATTGTCATACTTCCCCCCTAATTCTGAAACTTTGTTATGCAATGCTTTTATTTCTGCTTTTAGTTCAACAGAGACTTTCTGTACTTAAGCTATGATTTCTGATCTGAAAGAGTTACCTATAGCTTTTAAGTTTTGGATGTCTACTGTAGTGCAGGGTGCAGATGTCTTCATTCCACTTTTCGGTGATTGTTTAGCTGTAGTATAGAAATGTTGAGAAGAGTGCAAAGTAAGATTTTTAGTGTAATAATCTTTAATCTTTTTTGACGGACGTCTCTTAGAGGTGCCAGCCATCTTCTTTGTTGTTAACTAAATTGTAAGGTCTCTTTTAAATTTGCCACTTGTAGCTTCAGATGCTATTTTCTGGTGGGTGGGGGGACAATTTATTTACATATCAATGTGTCAATGGGATCCTTGAGCATAAATTATTTTCTCACAAAATAATATAGACCTTTTTCAGGCTTTGTCCTAAAGTTTAATCTTGTTTTTTCTGATTGGATTGGAATATAATATACAGGAAAGATTTCAGATCTGGTCTGTGTTATACCTGATGGCCATTTCTGAAGACTTTATAGCTGCAGCTGGCGCTAGATGGCATTAGGGCATGAAGAGATGTTGTAAACCATGTAATTAAACTCTTATTGAGTCTTCTCTTCGAAAACAAGACAATCAACAGTTTCTTCAGATTCAAAGTAAGCAACTTAATTTGTTTGATCAATGTGAATTAATATTATAAAGCAGTCTTCACAATGCAGATGTAATACTCCTCCCACATAAAATGTATATATTATATCCTTATTATTATTTGAATAAAAAGCTGCTGAGTCTTCTCTTGATTTACAGAATCCACAATTACACAGCATAGTGTACAATCCAGATATTGCTCTATATATTCAAATTGTTACATAGAATAGATCTCAAGTACCCTAAGGCATCTAGGTTAGAACTTTATAGGCTTGAGCCAGACAAGCAGTATCAGTTTTTACCCAAGTAGGATGTTTACCTGTGTTTAAGAGTCTCCTTTGTTCTGGAAGCACAGACCTTGGATGGCTCAGCAGCAAACGTCAGGCGAAAAAGATCGCAAACTTCATTTTTAACTGCAGTTGGGTCCTCCTGTGGAAAACGCCGGACAAATATATCGATTTGGTGATAAATAAACCACTTTATATATGATTATATATAGTTTTTCAGCACAGCTCATGGAATACACATCCATTCTCCTTGAGAGTTAGCTACGCCCCCATAACCAGACATTTTTAAACTGCAAGTTATAAAGGGGCACTGAATTCACATCATAGATCAAGGATTGACATATATTGTAATTTGTATTATTGCTTGTATAGAGCTTGAATCCCTCCTACAAGAATTTACATCACATATATAGTTGTGAGCGTACGGGCCATTGCTCACGCTTGCGGGCTCGCGTAGCGAGCTGCGGCCCTCGCGTAGCGAGGTCACTGGGCAAGAGCCTCAGTTGCTGGCATGGAGCGCCAAAGGCGCTCCATGCCAGCAACTGAGGCCCCTCGCAAAGCGAGGGCCTCAGTTGCTGGCAAGGTCACTGGGCAAGGGCCTCAGTTGCTGGCATGGAGCGCCGAAGGAGCTCCATGCCAGCAACTGAGGCCCCTCGCAAAGCGAGGGCCTCAGTTGCTGGCGAGGTCACTGGGCAAGGGCCTCAGTTGCTGGCGAGGTCACTGGGCAAGGGACTCAAACCCTCGCAAAGTTCACGTCGCTACTCAAAAAACACGACACACAAATTCCGACACTCGCTAAATTTTACGAGGAACGCAAAAAAAACTACGAAACACGTTACCACACATTACGACCTCGCAAACATCGGACGCAACACGCCGACATACAAACATTTAAAACACAATAAATACACACAACACACACATAAAAAGCTTACCTACAGCAAGAGGAACCATCCAGCACCTCAAAAAAACAAGTTACACCTTCATTTAAATAAAAATAAAACACTTTAGACACTAATAAAATCGCTAAGCGAGAGAAAAAATGGCCGACGGACAAAACGAAAACGAGGCTACAGCACTCTCCACACGTAAAACACCACACTCGCAAAACACCACACGAAACTCGAAAACCACTACAAACCAACAACGGACAATACGCAAAGACGCACAACACACATAAACCGCTATTTAACGCAAATGCGGAAGTACGACACTACGCAAACGGTTTCGCCTCGCGCACGCACAGTATTACACTGCACACATTCACCACGCTTATAGAGCAGCTCCACAACACTAATGCTGCAGCAATGTCAAAACACATTCACAGCTCTTCAACACAATGCTTCCAAATAGGTAAAGTATATTCATTTATTAATGTATTATATCTTTACTATTACACACCAAACAACATTGGCTCACTTACAATAACATTGCCGTCATTTTTTGACGGGCAAGTCGCTAGTATATAATAAGGTTCAGGTTGTAACAGTCACATGGATTCTATTTCAGCTTTATCAATGTACTAGCGACTTGCCCGTCAAAAAATGATGGTAAATAAAAGAAAGTGTTGAAATGCTGTTTGCCATACAATGTGAGTGTACTGTGTGCCTCAACTATATAGACCCCTCTAACACACTTATGAACGCATGTAATAACACTATAAGTGCCATGACGGTCATCCAGGACCCTCATGACCCAAAGTGTAAGCTCTACACCATTTTAACCCGGTCACTCATGAGGGTCTATCCAGACCCTCATAAGCCTCTATTTAACCCCATCAGTCCCATAAGGGTATATTATGATCATTATGGGCCTGTTACAACCCAACATTAAGCACATAAGTGCCATGACAGTCCTCAAGGACCATCATGACACTAAGTATAAACACTACACTGCACTATACCCCCCGCAATAAAACATTAAATATCAACTAAACACCCTCTACACTAACCTATTAACACCTACACTACCTACCTACCTACCCCCTAATAACCCCCTCCCCACCACTGTAATTACAGAAATCAAAAAAAATAAAGTCATCAAAAATCTACATTACGTAAAATAAAAAAAATAAAATCACCAAAAATAAAAAATGTACATTACAGAAAGAAAAAAAAAACTTAAGTCACAAAAAATAAAAAAGGAACATTACAGAAAATAAAAAAATGCATTACAACCATCCCCCCCACTACAGAAAAAAAAATACACACTTGAAAAGGAAATACATACAATACATACAATACAATACAAACAATATAATACATACAATACAATATAATACATACAATATAATACGATATAATACAATTATATACAATACAATTAAATACAATACAATACAATTAAATACAATACAATACACCCTATCTAATATACATCCCCCTATCTAATATACTTCCCCCATATCTAATATACAATACTATCTATCTAATATACATCTCCCTATCTATCTAATATACAATAAATACTATCTATGTATTATACATCCCCCTATCTATCTAATATACAATAAATACTATCTATGTACTATACATCCCCCATCTATCTAATATACAGTACATGCTATCTCTATATAGGAACCCTAATTCTAAGCTACAATAAAATAATTAAGACCACTTGCCTTTGAGATGTTTCTTCAGATCACCAACCTAGGGTAAAAAAGATTAAAAAAATTAATACAACACGTTTACATAAAATAACTAAACATTCTAAATATTCTAAATATTATACTCACCTTTCCAGCATGTCCCGTTCCAGCATGTCACATTCTCCATCATCTTTGCTTCTGCGGCGCGGCCCCTGTTAAAAAAAAACATTACATTAGCACACATACATAAACATGAAACCAAGTAAAATAAACACAATCTACATTGTACTTACGTCCCCGCGATGTGTCCGGCCTTCTGGTGTTCTGTCCCGGATGGGCCCTGGAAGCATCCGCACTCTTTAAAAAAAAACAAAAAAAAAACAAAAAAAAAAACAACACACATCCCCCCTGGCGGATGTCTCCGACGCTAATGAGCTTCCTACGGCATGTTCCAGAATAAAATTGGCAATGGCGGCTTCTGATTGGCTGAAAACGCTGTCTATCAAATGCAGCCAATGAGAAGACGCCAATTGTGAACCAATGAGAAAGGGATACACTTCAAAATCCAACGCTGATTGGATAACGCACCTGTCAATCTTTATTTGAACCAATCCGAAGGCTTTATTGCCATCAGCGAATCACAATGGGATACACCCACACGTACTGATTGGTGAAGACATCTGTGCCTTCCCATTGGCTGTAATACTGATTGACATTGACAATAGCCAATGAGAAGGCGCAAATCTTTCACCAATCAGTACGTGGGGATGTATTCCATTGTGATTGGCTATTGTCAGTGCAACCAATCAGAAAGCGCAGATGCCTCCAGCCAATCACCCTGTGGGGGTGTATTCCATTGTGATTGGCTGAAGGCATCTGCGCATTGTGGTTGGTTTAAATAAACATTGACAGGTGCATTATCCAATCAGAGTGGGATTTTAGGGTGTATCCCTTTCTGATTGGCTCAAACATTGGCGCCTCCTGATTGGGTGAATTTGATAGACAGTGATTTCAACCAATCAGAAGGCGCCATTGCCTATTTTATTCCGGAAAAGTCTCCGGGAGCCTCATTAGTGTCGGGGATATCCGTGAGTGCGGATGTGAGTATTTTTTTTATTTATTTTTTTACAGGGCGTGGCAGAAGAGGAGCAGGAGGCCGGAGACATCGCGGGAAGGTAAGTACAATGTAGATTATGTTTATTTTATTTTGTTTTTATGTTTATGTATTAATGTTATGTTTTTTTTAACAGGTGTCGCAACGGAGAATATGGACGGGACATGCCGGAAAGGTGAGTATAATATTTAGAGTGTTTAGAATGTTTAGTATTTACTGTAAACGTGTTGCACTAATTTTATTTTTCCCCAGGTGCCTATCTGAATGGACATCTGCAAAGGTAAGTGGTCTTAATTATTTTATTTTAGCTTAGAATTAGATTATTTTCTATATAGATAGCATTTATTGTATGAAAGCTAAGGGTATGTGTTTTATATAGATAGCATAGCATGTATTGTATATTAGATTGTGGTATTTATTTAGATAGATTGGGGGAAGTATATTAGATAGATAGGATGTATATTAGATTATGGTATTTATTTAGATAGATTGGGGGATGTAAATTAGATAGATAGGATGTATTGTATATTAGATAGGGTTGTATTGTATTGTATTTAATTGTAATGTATTATATTGTATGTATTTGTATTGTATTGTATTATATTGTATGTATTATATTGTATGTATTGTATTGTATGTATTGTATTGTATGTATTTGTATTGTATGTATTTGTATTGTATGAATTTCCTTTTCAGGTGTGTAATATTTATTTCTGTAGTGGGGGGGGGGGTTGTGATGTGTTTTTTTATTTTCTGTAATGTAGATTTTTTTTTGTGACTTGGGTTTTTTATTTTATGTAATGTAGATTTTTTATTTTTTGTGACTTTAGGCTTTTTTATTTTCTGTAATTAGAGTGGTGGGGGTTATTAGGAGGTAGGTAGTGTAGGTAGTGTAGGTGTTAAGAGGGTAGTGTAGAGGCTGTTTAGTTGATATTTAATGTTTTATTGGGGGGTATAGTGCAGTGTAGTGTTTATACTTAGTGTCAGGATGGTCCTTGAGGACCGTCATGGCACTTATGTGGTTAATGTTGGGTTGTAACAGGCCCATAATGGTCTTAATATACCCTTATGGGACTGATGGGGTTAAATAGAGGCTTATGAGGGTCTGTATGGACCCCCATGAGAGATAGGGTTAATTAGCTGTTTATGGGGTCTGTATTGACCCTCATGAGTGAGGGGTTAATTAAGGGCTTATGGGGGTCTTTATTGACCCCCATGAGTGACAGGGTTGATGAAGGGCTTATGGAGGTCTCTATTGACCCCCATGAATGACAGGGTTAATTAGGGGTTTATGGGGGTCTGTATTGACCCCATGATTGACAGTGTTAATGAAGGGCTTATGGGGGTCATGCGGGTCTGTATTGACCTCCATGAGTGACAGGGTTAATGAAGGGCTTATGGGGGTCTATATTGACCCCCATAAATGACAGGGTTAATTAGGGGTTTATGGGGGTCTGTATTGATCCCCATGATTGAGGGGGTTAATGAAGTGCTCATGCGGGTCTGTATTGACCCCCATGAGTGACAGGGTTAATGAAGGTTTATGGTGGTCTGTATTGACCCCCATGAGTGACAGGGTTAATGAAGGGCTTATGGGGTTCTATATTGACCCCCATGAGTGAAAGGGTTAATTAGGGGTTTATGGGGGTCTGTATTGACCCCCATGAGTGAGGGGGTTAATTAAGTGCTTATGGGGCTCCAGGGGAGCCCTAACAGTGAATTATACCATGAAGGGTTACCTAAGATTGGCATGTCATAGCAAAGAGGCCAGACAAGTTGCGGGTCACTGGAGAAAAGAACTGCAACCCACTCTAGTATCTTTGTCAAGATGAACTTGTGAATAAGCACAAGAGACATAACAATATAGCACAGGATGATGAGCCCCTTAGGTCAAAAGGTGTCTACCACCTGGGGTTTGCTGTTTCTCCTGTTCAGGGTGGAATTGCCTGCTATTTCAGGCCTGGTTCACTCTTTTGAGTGAGACCAGACTGATATAGTACAGGATATTTCTCCCTGTTAAGGGCACAAGTGAGCTAAAAGAGGCTGCACTCTTAGTAGGTAACCAGACCTATAGATCAAAGCTACTAATTTTATTGCTCGTACCCAGATGAGCACCTCTACTTTTTTTGTTTCATTTTTGTAGTTTTATACACATCTCTCACCATTTAGTGTGACATTTCAGGGAACACTGCAAATCAATATTATGTTTTCCTATGAAAATTGTCATTTTAAAGTTAAATTTTTTTTCACAACATTAGCCTGTCGCTTATAGGGAACAGCTATGGAGCATTACTTTTTTAAATTTAAAGTCCTCTTTCTCTCTCTCTCTCTTTCTTGTCCACATATATCATTCACTCACCCACACAGCAAATATTATGACAAGGCAAATATAATCAAATTGTAAACAAAATGACATTAGCTTGATATTACCGGGATTTGAACGTAGTTTAAAAAAAGTGAAATTACAAAACTAAAATGTAATAATACAAAATAACATTCACTCACCATCTTTGGCCAACATTCTCCTTTATAAGCAAACTAGCGACTTGCCCGTCAAAATATGACGGTCAATAAAATTTGAAGCCATGGGAATGCTGTTTAAGATATAATTGAAACCGTTTTCTACTGTGAGGACCTTTGGTTTGCGCTGAGCGCCTTCAGCGCTCATTGCATGTAATGAATGTTTGAACTGTGCATTCTAAATAGGCTGCGTGCGAGAGGTAAAGGCAATGGTATAATGTGTAAAGCGGCATTTTACAGTCGTAATGTTTTTAATGTTTTACGTGTCACGTGAGAGATTTCCGGCTTTTGTAATAGTGTATTTTGTAGGTCGTAGTGTGATGTGTAAAGGGCTATGCGTTTTGCAGTGTTTTGCTCGGTCCAGGGTCGTGTAGCCTCGTTTTCATTTTCTTCAGTGGCCATTTTTTTCTCGCTTAGGCGATTTTTTAGTTGCGAAAATCATCTAAATCGATTTTAATTCGCATTCCACCTCATTCACAGATGTCCTGGCTGTTGCCCCATGCTGTCTGTGATAGTTTTGTATTTTTTTTACGTGTAGTTAGTATTTTTTTCAGGTTTTTGGTTTGGCCGCTAATCTTGTAATTTTTTGAGTCTCGTATCTCAAGTCCCGCGGCTCATATTTTTTTCATCTCGTATTTTCTTTTTGATAAGTCCCGCTAAAAGTGCTCCGAGTTTAACGGCTCGCCTCGCTACGTGAGGCTCCCCGGCGATGAGCGCCAATATAACTAATAAAATAGACCAGACACGTTTCTCTCTATTAGAGAGCTTTCCCAATGGTATTATATGAATAAAGTGTAACAAACATAAACATGTGCAAAACCTGCACAACTGATGATTGTAAAATGACAATAGCAAACCCTACAATGTGTGGCTATAAGTAGACGCTTGTAACAAGTGTTTTCATGCCTTTTACAGTGTTTGAGCTTTTTTTTTGATGATGGACCAATCAAATTGCTCGGAACGCGTGTAACGTGACTGGAACTCGTGGTTTCACACTTCAAAGCGAAACCAATAGTAAAATAAGAGCTGCCGAAACCTAAAGTGTTTAGAAAAGGGCAAATTTAGTAATAAATGATGTGTAGTAAGTCTAATTTGCGAGGAAGCATCATATAAGTCTCAATGAATAGAATACACCATGAACATGTTCATAGAAAAACTAATAGTAAGACATGACTTCCGAAACCGGAAGAGGATAATAAAAAGAATATTGACAGAATAGGATGTGTATTAAATCCTATTTGTAAAGAAATACAGTACACTGTAAGTCATATAATGAAAGAGGGACAAAGTGTGGGATTACTGTTAAAGGGAACACATCCTAGTGGACATGTCAAACCAAAGCTAAAATACAAACATGGCTGCCCAAACAGGAAGTAGTTAAAAACCGGAAATAGTTAAAAAGAAGGCATTATTACTAGGATCAGATGTGTAATAAGACTAATTTGTTACTGGAGTGTAATATTAATTAAATAATTGGTGGAAAACTTTATATTGAACTGTTACACACACCCAAATAGAGTTCCAAAAAAAATATTTTCACCCACAGCAAACATTTTTACATAATTAAATATCCTCTCACAATCCCTGGAAAATGGTGTACATTTATAAATACATATCGACTTTTTAATTTTGTTTTCATTTTATAAGAAAAAAATCATCTGAAGGAAAATACTTGAGGACCTCAAATTGTGCATCTTACAGGTCAGAAAGACAAGGGCACATGACATATAAATCTTCAATATATAAAATAGTTTCCTAAACTTCAAGAGGGAAGTATCTTCCAGAAATAGAGAAATACAAGGACAAGAGGTATTCTTTCAAGTTTGGAAGCTGAAACATTTAGTTGTAAATGAGAAAGTACTACTTTATACAAGAGTAGTAAGTAACTGATACAGTGCCCTATTAAATTGCAGGAGTTACAGAGCGATTAAATTAGAAAAAGACGGAATCCAAATCCGTAAACCCAGCTTCGGCACGTAGCATTTTTGGGGGCGCGAACATAAATTATTCAAACCCGTAGTTATGGGTTAAGACGGAGCCTATAGTAAAAGAGATCGTCATCATTACGTCACTAAAACATGGAGATTACATTTCAATCACTTACGGTTTTGAAGCCCTTGTTGTGATCAGGCCCGCATTCCAGAAATAATGTAATATGAAAAAATCAGTCAATATAATATTCTAGTCCATGCGAGTTCTATTATATGTATTACCACACTGATTGCCGGGATCAATATAACACGGAAATTACCCATAACAATTTTCTTTTATTGCAGATTTGCAAGCTTGAGAATGTTGTGTTATTAATTTTAATAACTTTCATCGCTTTTCCTGTAACTTAAAATACAGTATTGTGTTTATATTTGCTTTTACAGTGCTACGGACAGGAATGTAACCCCCTTGCGAGTCCTCTCTTGTACTCGTAGGATTTTTGGCTACATTTGCCATTTAAATGTGTGGAAACAATTGCGGGCTTAAGGACTTGTAGAAATTGAATAGCGATTTGCGATTATAACATTAACAGGCTTGAGAGATCAAAGGCTCAGCTGGGTCAGAGTTCTGATTTTGGCAACCGCTGTTGTTTTTCAGCCTGTAACCCACAGATCATTTGCAGATAGCTAAAATAGGCCAATCTAATAGCTGTAACTTTTGTGGGCTCCTTTATGGGCTTCAGGAACTACAAATAGGCGAATTTAATAGGGCCCACAGTCGTCCAGTGGAAGTGGTTGAGTTAAACACATTCAAGGAATGTAAATAATGTTATCCTCAAGCTTAATTAGAATAGGCACAGGTAAATGTTTGTCTGGAACACCCTTGCTTTCAATTTTATCCAGTGAATATTGGCATTTTAATCTTGTGTGCTTCTGTGAAATATGACTTGAACATCTGGTAGTTCTCTGTCCAAATATTTTTAAAGCCAAGCTTGCAGGATCTTAAGTCTTACCATGCTGGAATGTGAACTGAGTGAAATTGAATAGTTGGAGCACTCTTTGGCACTGCCTTTTTGGGGACTGACCTTTTCCAGTCTAATGGCCACTGTTGAGTTTTCTAAATGTTTTGGCATAATGTAAGTTAAACTTTCACAGCGTCATCTTTTAGGATTCTGAACAGTTCAGCTTGGATATCGTTAACTCCTGCAGCATTGTTGTTAGGAAGACTTCCTAGGACCAAATCTCACATCACTCTCCAAGATGTCTGGCTCCAGCTCAGTGGACAAACTAATGAGTTTATCAGTGATGTTAATGTCCTTCCTGTATAGATCTTCTGTTTATTTCTTTCACTGCTTCTTTATCTGATCTGCTTCTGTTAAGTCATTACCATTTTTGTCTTTTATCACTCCCACTTTGGCTTGAAAGGTTTCTTTGAAACTTCCAAAATCTTTTTCTTGAAGAGATCTCCCAACATTCTGCTAAATATATAAAAAAATGTCTCCTTGTCTCTTCTTGCTATCCTCTGCAATTCTGCATTTAGTTGGACAAATCTTTTGCTCTTCTTCTTCAGCTATCTACATGCATATTTAACAAATCAGAGATAACAAAATAAAATACAGAATACAGTAAAGATTCAAAATTATGTTACAAATCTGTGCATGTGGCCGATTGCACATATAATCGTAAAACAATTCAATTACATCAGTGATTAAGTGATACAAACTCCTTAAAATGGAATTAATTTAATATTTATAATCCACACATAAGAAAGTCACATGCATAGTAACTCATATGGATCATATGATTAAAAAAATTTGTTAGCTGATATACTGTTAATATCTCATTTCAGCTCCAAGGATATCAGATGTCCCAGCGGATGAAGCAGAGCAGGAAGTGGAACAGGAGCCTTATTCAGAGCAGAAGGAGAGTTAAGGAGAAGTTCCATGCTAGCTATGAAGAGCAGGAGGAACAAAATGGAGAATATGAGCCGGCATATGAGGAGGAGAAATTCCAACAAGATGGCACATGAGGAGGATGATGCCTTCATATGGTCAGTGGGGGAACCCGCAGAAACCAGGGTGGATTAGGAAGAGGAGGAGATAAGGGCTGCATCCCATTTAATAATTCTCAAGTACATTCATTTATGATGTTTACTTAGCAATGCTTGTCTACAGAAAAGTTGATCATGGCTCATGTGATGATGACATATAGAAGCCATGTGGCTACTCAGCATCACATTTGTTGTTTAGTAGCTCAATTGTGTCTGACTCTCCATGACCCTATTGACTGTAGTACGCCAGGCACATCTGTCAGCCACTGCCCCTCTGAGCTCCATCAAGCGCATGATCATTGATTCAATGATCTCATCTATCCATTTCCATTTCTATCATCCCCTTCTTCTTGTACCCTCAATATTTCCCAGCATTAGAGTCTTTCCTATGGAATCCTGTCTACTGATGATATTGCCAAAATATTTGAGCTTCAGCCTCATGATTATACCATCCAGTGAACAGCTTGTATTGATTTCCTGAAGTACTGATTTATTGGATCTTCTTCCAGTCCAAGGCACTCTAAGCAGGCTTCTCCAACACCACAATTCAAAAGCATAAATTCTAAGGTTATGTCATGCAATTGATATAACATGAATATTACACTGTTTAGATTAATATAGTTTCTTAAAATATTACAGTGTATAGATTAATTAAGTTCAAAGATCAAGTTATCGACAAGTATACGCTGTGTGCAAAAATAGCATTTATTGGTATAGCAGTAAATATCAAGGGTAAACAATTATAAGTGTTTACACTTGTAAGATTTGATATTAGTTAGATCACAATACAATCTATCTGACATGTATTATAGTCTATTTTGGGTGATTGGATAACATTTAGTCTTAACACACTTTATGTTTGGTTAGATCAATGCATCAATCAATAAGCAATGTATACACCCTTACCAAATGTGGATTTAACAATTTATTTTAATATAATCTATGTTTGGGCAATTCAATATAGGAGTCTATAAACAGTATATACAATCTTATAAAGATTAGTTAACAGTCTGTCTATATTTGGTTAGTGAAATACAGAAATGATATGCAGAGTGTATAAACAAACTGCCACCCATTTGATATAGTAAATATGATATTAATAATTTGCAATATAACCTGTTACTCTATGAAAGCAGCAACATATGCTAAATATGGTATAAGAATCTATATGGCGGTTAGAGTATAGAAATATATATTGAAGCAATATGTATTCGCGGTGGTTACATTTTATGTGAGTTTGCACGCTAAATAACCTTTGTATTTAGGTGTTGGCAAACTATTGTTTTGTTATTAATCTTAAATCAAAATTGATTGCATTTAATTTAGTTTATCAAATCGGTCAATTTACCCAAAAGGGTAACAGAAGGATTGTGGTATATAGGATTAATTTTAACTCCACTACAAATTAGATAGTTAAAACCATTTTATACATACCATGTATGGAATTTCAGGATAATACCTGTCATTTGAGGATCCATTATTACTGAAGTAATCCCTCTTTGTGTGATTTAATTGTTAGAAAGAATTGTAGAATTGTACAGATAGAATAGTATTTGAATAGACAGATATAGTTTCAGGGGCCATAGGTTTATGCCAAGGATGACAGTCAAGTTTGTCCACAGACAGGACTATCAGATAAAATAGTAAATAGTACAGGAGAAGCTCAGGCAAAAGCAGAAAAGACCCCGCAAAAACAGCAAAAGCCCCAGAATATTCTCTCTCTGCTTTAGATAACTATTTATTCCTCCTCGTCACAAGGTTAGTTTACACCAATAACAAATAGTTACTCCCTGTTTGAATGTATATGTATAATTAGAATATATTTATAAACATATTGTGGATATCTGTTTCTAGTTACTTGGGAGTGCTCTGGTCATAATAATATGTTATGACCTCGGTTCTAATTATGTGCCAAGTTATTTTTGTGAGAGACTAGGCCCATAGAGCGCTAATCTTGCCACCTGTTTGATAAAATGTGAAGGAGACAATGGAACTTTGAAATGAAATGTGAATGTCTTATAACACGCTATATTAGACCTTCACAATGTATTGTCTGAGTCTTTCTTACCCATGTGAAAATATTTGTGACTTGGCCTAGCCAATTCTTGACTTGATTTGTATAATAAACTCAGACATTTAATTTGTACAAAGGAAAATGATTCAACCCTTCACATGTTAAAGGCATACTGTAAGTGTTTCTGTCTAATGGCATACAAGACCATTGGACAACCATATAATGTAAATACTAAATGGGTGTGGCATTTTTTTTACCCTCAAAACACACAACAGTTCTCAGCCTTCTTTATGGTCCAGCTCTCACATGCTACTGGGAAAACCATAGTTCTAACTATACAGACCTTTGTTGTAAGTGTAATATCTTTACTTTTTACTAGCATGTCCACGCTCTCCATAGCTTTGCTCCCCAGAAGTAAACGTCTTTTAATTTCATGGCTTCAGTCAACAACTGAGGAGGTCTTGGATCTCTTCTTACCTCCACTTCTTACCCATCTATTTGCCTGGAACTGAGATTGCTGTTTGCAATGACCTTCATCTTTTTAACATTAAGTAGTAGACCAGCTTTTGCACTATTTTCTTTCACCCTAATCAATAGGTTATTTTGTTATGTTTAATATGCACCAATGCATAGTTCTACACATATATGTTAAAAAAAACAACAACAGTTATAAGTGCTTGAGGTAGACAAGTCATCCAAACAATATGATAGGCTTTTTTGATCTTATTAAAGGACATAAATGACCCTGGTTTTGTCAGAAATAATCATGTCTACATATTTTGATGTCATGATATTATAACAAACACAGTTATATGATAACACCTATATATTTTTACCACATGAAATAAGTGTGGGCAAAATGTAATCAAATGTAAATAGTGATCTGAATGTGGCTGAATCATACAGTAATCATATACACTTAGTCATAGTACTATTGGCCTTCTAATTATGGTCACAGCTATGCATTCCTTGTGAGATGCTCCATCATTGGTCATGACAACTGATTTGTCATGAAAGATACAGCATTGTAGGCACTGTTTGTAGATGAACATCAGGTAAGTTGGTTTGTTACAGTACCAGTATAAGCCACTGTACCATGCAAACATATTGATACCATTTTCTCCTCCTCAGAGTGTGAGTATGATCATTTCAGAGATGTGTCATACTATTTCAAATGTTTCTTAATCACACTATATGTGTGTAATTTATTTAAATTACATAATACAGTATTAATTGAAACTGTTTCCTTGAGCAGATGAAGACATCATGTAAATGCTATGCACAATAATATGTGCTTCTATTTTATGAAGTCATAAATTATGAGATTTATCTTTATCATAATATAATTATTGTAGTGTAATGACCACATCTGAGTCAAGTAAATGCTATGCATTATTATACAGTGTTAGCTTTCAGCAAGATATACTCACATTTTTATATAGCCTCCTGTGCTCTTGGGATATATTTGCATGCCATCCTCCCTGTGACTCTATTTGCCCCAGGCTCACTATCACTCTGTCTCTTACCTACTCATCTATAATAATCATGTGCAAGGCCTGTGCTATATTCTATAGATGTTTCTGTTGTGGTTCATCTCCAGCATGGATTTCAGGCATCCTTTCACCCACATTCACTGCCATCCTCCCCAGCGCTACGGAATATGTTAGCACAATATAAATAAAGATAATAATAATATTATTGGTGTTTTGCAAACATATCCTAATGCATGCTCTGATGCATGTCATGACTGTGCTCTGTATATATAATACAATTATAATTTTATATTACCTTAATCCATTTGTCTGTGTGTTTGTGATGATTACTGATTTGGGACCTTGACATACGTTATATTTACACATATTCATTAGGAGTAACAATGAAAATCATGTTTCATTATTTTCATTACAAAATGTTCATATGATCAGTACAGGTCATAACAATGACACAGGCATTGTTGTTAAGATGTTGCCTGAAGTATTGTGATCAAAGAGTGTGAATGCAGTATTTTATACATAGCACATATTTCATCCAGAGCTTTTTGGCAATGCTGCTGGCCCTCTCCTACCTAAGCCGGCTGGACCTGCTGTATCTGCTGCTGCCCCACCTTATAATCTACATCCACATCAATGCCATCCTCCCGGTGACTCTATTTGCCCCAGGCTCACTATCACTCTGTCTCTTACCTTCTCATCTATAATAGTCATGTGCAAGGCCTGTGCTATATACTATAGATGTTTCTGTTGTGGTTCATCTCCAGCATGGATTTCAGGCATCCTTTCACCCACATTCACTGCCATCCCCCCCTCTCTTTCATGCCTTAGGCTGCCCATTGTAACATACCATACCTTTCAAACAATCTGACATTCAAAATTGGTTTTATCTTATATGGATCCATGCTGGCAATGACTGTTGTTTGAGGGGTGGTTGGGCATTTTTATAGGGAATGCATTACACCACCTGTTTTGGTCCATGTGGCTTTCCCAGTTTTTATTCATCTCTTGTGCACAGGAGTCAGTGTTACCATTGCAGTTAATATTTGTGATGATGATGTGCATTATTGACAATTGTTGTTGTTCACAGATGTATGTAAACTCACACATCATACTAGCCTATTATGTGTTTAGTAACCAACAAATTTTGCTTTATGTTAATCTGTAAAAAAAACATATTTGTGGCAATATAGGGCTGTTTACAAGACTTTTTTCTGCATTTACAGGTTGCTTGATGTACAATTTTAGCACACTTAAGGACTTGAGTGCACTACCTAATTTACACGTAGCAATCAGATCTAGGATTGGAATGGCCTTGGACAAAATTTCAGCTACACCTAGATTGTGAGTTTATGAAATTTTGCATAATTCAGCATGTATTTATTGTAGCACTGTTTTTCACTTAAATGGAATAGCTACATGGTGATTTGCTAGTTAACTTGTATTATAAAACCATTCTAAAAAAATATTAGAATGGGGCCCTTAATAACTAATTTACTCTCTATTCTCTTTTTCCTTTCTGACCTCCAAGTTCTCACACTCTTTTTACAATTAACTTCACTCAATTGAAACATGCCACAACAAGCTAGAAGTGTACATATTTAAAAGGTATACTGCCCACCCCTTGATTTTCCCTTTTAATCCATTCACATTTTGTTTTATTACTCCTTTAGTCTGTAAGCTTGTGCTTCTTTGAAATAAGGGAAAGAAAAGCGCACCCATAAAAAACTACTAACTCCCTACATATATGGAAATGAGATGACAATACCAAGTGTGAAGATACGTCAGAGGACAAAAAATATTTTAATTAAGACATGCATTTTATTTTAAATATTAAAATGATCTGAATGAAAAATACTGAATAATGCCATACATAAAACGTAAAAGTAATTGGGGTTCCCCCTTCTGTATCGCTACCTGGTCATGGTGAAGGGGCTTGTGTACTTAAATGAAGCTGTGAGCTATACTATGTAGGATGACCCAAGATGGGCAGGTCACGGCAGAGAGGTAAGACAAATCACTGTCCACTGGAGAATGAACAGGCAACCCACTCCAGTATCTTTGCCATGAAAACCTTATAGATATGCACAAGCAGACACAAGATGTGCCTGGTGATGTGATCCATAAGGTCACTGCTGGTCAAACTCGACTGAACAACTAAACAACAAAATTGTGGTTCATGATTTGTGAAACACGCTTTAGGTTGCATATGCATGTTGGCGTCACACTATTGTGATGTCATACGTCATGGAAAGGATCTTGGAACTGGATGGCAGCAATTGCTGTCCCCCCATAAAGCATGGTGGGAAAGTGACTATAAGGTAGAATTTATCACAGGGATTAGCAAATGTTCGCATTAACGATATCCCAGGTCTGTTTTTGAATTCTTAAAATAGCTGGCTGGACAAGTGATAGACTCTTCAATTGCAAGCTCGCAGCTTACTTAATACAGGCTATAAGTCTACAGGCTTGAAACTTGCTACAGTTACAGAGCGATTCAATTGAACAAGCCCACAATTTAAGGGCCAAAAGCTGAAACCCTAAACCATGCAATCGGAAGTAGCATTTTAGAGCGTGATCATGATCAAGTAAGCAAGTCTGTAACTACCAATTTAGAAATGCCCTTACCCTGCATATCTTCCCCCATCTCTCCCCCCCTGTGTCTCTTCTCTCTCCCCTGTCTCTTCCCCCCTCTCCCTCCCCTGTGTCTCTTCCCCCTCTCCCTCCCCTGTGTCTCTTCCCTATCTCCCTTCCATGTGTCTCTTCCACCCTCCCCTGTGTCTCTTCCCCCATGTGTCTCTCCCCCTCCCTCCCCTGTGTCTCTTTGACCCCTCCCTCCCCTGTGTCTCTTTCCCCCTCCTCTGTGTCTCTTTTCCTCCATCCCCTGTGTCTCTTTCCCCCTCTCCCTCCCCTGTGTCTCTTTTGCCCCTCTCCCTTCCCCTGTGACTCTTCCCTCTCTCCTTCCCCTGTGTCTCCTCCCCATGTCTCATTTCTCCATCTTCATCACCTTTCCACCCCCTCTCCCTCCCCTGTGTCTCCCCCCTCCCTATCCTTTGTCTCTCCCCCCTCTCCCTCCCCTGTTTCTTCCCCCCTCCCCCTCCACTGTGTCTCTTCCCCCTCTCCCTTCCCCTGTTTCTCTTACCCCCTCTCCCTCCCCTGTGTTTCTTTCACCTCCTCCCCTGCGTCTCCTCCCTCCTCTCCCTCCCCTGTGTCTCTTATGCTACTCCCTCCCCTGTGTCTCTTTTAACCCCTTTACCTCCCCTGTGAGTCTTCCCTCTCTCCCTCCCCTGTGTCTCATCCCCCCTCTCCCCCGTGTCTCATTTCTCCATCTTCATCACCTTTCCACCCCCTCTCCCTCATCTGTGTCTCCCCCTCCCTCTCATGTGTCTCTCCCCCCCTCTCTCTCCCCTGTGTGTCTTCCCCCCTCTCCCTCCACTGTATCTCTTCCACCTCTCCCTTTCCCTGTTTCTCTTACCCCTCTCCCTCCCCTGTGTTTCTTTTACCCCCTCCCCTGCGTCTTCTTCCTCCTCTACCACCCCTGTGTCTCTTATCCTCCTCCCTCCCCTGTGTCTCTTTTTCCCCACATTTTAAGTTATTTTTTATTTTTTTTGCGTTTTGTGGCGGTGTTCCGAGTTACATGGTTGCAAAAGTCTTGGTCTTGCGTGCCTCGCGATCAGCGACAAAGTCCTACGTCATTCGGCGCTGATCGCGGACATCGCCATGTGCACTTTCAATCTCTTTCCATCCTTCATCTGTGGAGCTTCCTCGGGCAAATTACAGAACAGATGACCCTTCGAGGGACCCTATGAGGGCACAATTTTGACTCATGCAATGAGTGCCTTCGGTGCTCATTGCAGCAAAGTCAAGCTCATTGCACATGCGCAAACCCGTATTATTTAACATTGCGTGACAACAACTCGCAATACAACAACTATTATATGTGATACTAATTAACAGTTGTCTGTAATGCTGATGTCATTGAGGGGGAAGGCCCTGATGCTACCGAGGGGTAGGGTCATGACATCATGAAGGAGTTGTGCCTTAAAGCCGGCATAACAGCAGCCATTATGCACCTCTGAGACGGAGGCAGATACAGCACAGAGAGACACAGCGCAGAGAGACACAGCACACAGAGAGACACAGTACAGAGAGAGACAGACAGTAAAGAAAGAGACAGCAAAGAGAGAAAGAATGACAGCACACAGAGAGAGAGAAACAGCATAGAGAGAGGGGCAGACAGCAGAGAGAGACAGACATACAGCAAAAAGAGAGAGAAAGACAGCATTGAGAAAGAGACAGACATCGCACACAGAGAGAGAGACAGCAAAATAGAGAGAGACAGCACAGAGAGAAAGATAGAGAAACATCTTAGAGGGAGAGACAGCACAGAGAGAGAGGCAGCAAAAAAGAGAGACAAAGACAGAAAAGAGAGAGAGACAGACAGCAAAGTGAGAGAGATACACAGCAAAGAGAGAGATAGAGCACAAAGAGAGAGAGACAGAAAGCAAAGAGAGAGAGACAGTGCAGAGAGAGAGACTGCCCAGGAAGAAAGACTGCACACAGAGAGAGAGAGACAAACAGCAAAGAAAGAGAGCACAGAGAGACACAGCACTGAGACAGACAGATAGCAAAGAACACAACACAGCAAGGGCCGCTACACACTACAGCAAGCGACATAACAGCTGCCATTAAACACCTCAGAAAGCGAGAGAAACCACAGACAGACCACACACAGCGCACACAGACAGATGGCACAGAGAGAGACAGCACACAGAGAGAGACAGACAGGAAAGAGAGAGAGAATGTGCCCCACACACCAGCAATTACCGCCACATACCATAGCAAGCGAAATAACAGCCACCATTACACACCTTAGAGAGCGAGAGACACAGATAGACCACACGCAGATAGAACTCACACATGGAGAGAGACAGCAAAGAGATAGAGAGACAGACAGCAAAGAGTGAGAGAGAAGCCGTCACACAACATAGGAAGGGCCGCCACACTCCACACACCACAGCAAGTGGTTTAACAGCACATTACTCATCTCAGAGGGAGAGACAGCACAGACAATTCCAGATAACATTATCGGGCAAGTTACTAGTATATTAAAGGAAGCCATGTTTAAAATGGTAATGGATTACAAAACCGAAGCCTTTGTGGGCACATTTGCATGATCCGGCCCAGGTTCCCAGAGTGTTCAGGCACTTGGTTTTAGATAATTCATATAGTTAAGTACTGTCAGCCACCCTAATCAAGAGACAGCATGGACAAAATAACCAAGAACATCTCTATCACTGGTGTTCACTAAAAACAAAGCATTACAAAAAAGTCCTGATGTGTCCCTAATCAATATCATAAAGTAATATACCATCACAATTCAGAAAAAGAAAAACTTTATTGTAAACTGTTTTTGCACATTCTTCACTCAATTGTAATTCTTATTTTATAGTGATCTAGCAATGGAAATGAAAAATAATAATATTTTGACACTCTGGAAGTATATCTCCCTTTAACATCATCAATTGGTACAGTTATTTTTAAAGAGTAACGGTACAATTACACAACAAAATAAGACCTGACCTTACACCAGCAGCTTAAGAGAAGGCGTCAGAAGGTCTCAAAGCAATTAGAACCTCTGTTACCTTGAATTTAAAATGGCAAAAATTGAACTCCTAATATTTACTCCCAAACCTTCCCTATCAAGGTCACGGATGATAAAGCACACTGCCTTGGTGTCATACTAGATTTGCCCTTACATTCATCTCTCTTATCTAAACATTTTGTTTCATTTTCTCAGGCCTTCCACTACCAGGACATTTACCTAGACGCTTTCCTATCTGATCTAGACTACTGTAACATTTTACTCTCTGGTCTTACTGCTTCTCATTCCTCTCCTCTGCAATGCATACTTAATGCAGATCCCTCTTTTCTAAATTTCTTCCTTGTTATCTGATGCTAAAATCCCTCAAATGGCTTTCAATCAAGAGAAAAATAGGCAATATAAGTCACCTCCTCTGTTTCAACTCTATTCACTCATCAGCTCCTCCTTATAGGTGTCTTCTTCTCTCTGGCTTTATCCCAGTTTTTTTTCTTTGCTCTGATCAGAATGTCTCCTGATTGTTGCATACAATTCTAGGGCTAATTCTCTGCTAAATCCTCTCTCACTCATAGCTTCACACCTTGGGAATGCACTGCCACAAGTTGCTTTACAACAGCACTCTTAGGGAATTAATTTATAGATAGCATCCTGCCTCCACAAGCACATACCCTTTAACCTTGTGTCTGTATGTTTCTTTTCCCCAAAATAAGAAGATTGTAAGATCTTCGGGCACAAACTATGGGCCTGATTCTTTTGGCCAATTCGTAAATGTATACCGATTTAAAACTGCTCTTAATATTGTCACAGATTCTATTGGCTACTCGCAATCTGATTACGAGTTACCCGCCCACAATCACTATGGGCAAGCCAAACCATCAAAAACGGCCTTAGAACTCCATTGGTCTTAGCACAGCTCAAATATTACAAGTGCTAACTAATTAAAGTTACTTAAAATCTATATTCTGTTAGAGCCGTGTCACTGGCTCGCTAATCAAGTCTAACCATCAATTGAAAAAAGTATCACGTTTCTGTAAAAAAATATTATGAGTAATAAATAGGACTTGCAAGATATTTTTCAAACACTTATTAGAGCTGTAACAGCTATTAAACACACAATACTGTACAAATATGCAATTAATAAATTTAAAAATATATATTTTTAAGTTATTTCTAAGTAATATCGATCCCAGGACTCAAGGAGTTAATAAATATCATGAAACCCACATGGACTAGAACAGATGGTCTAATGCATTTTATAGATTGCTTGATTGTGAACTTGATCTAGAAATATTACTTATTGGCACTAATGAAGTTTTAGCCTTCGATTGCAGATTACATATAACTTCCATGTTTTACTGATATCATGATGATGGTCCTATTTACTATTGGCTGTGTCTAAGAAGTAAATTACTGCTTGCTTAAATATTATCAGATCATATTATGAAGCTCTCTGAAATCCAACTTAAAATGGTAGGGTTTACAAGTTTTTCCTCGAGGTCTGAATATATGAGCTGGAGTCAATAGAATATATCTAAACATTTATAAAAAAACAAACACCTGCAGCCAAATGTATGAGGCACTTGGGAGCAGCTAATAGAAAAGGGCCCTGTGTAACCCTTTGGTTGTCTTCATGTCAAGGGTAGAAAAGTAGAGCTGAGTGTCATCATCACAGAGATGGTATTCAAAACCAAAGAGTGAAATAAATCTATTAATAGTTTAGTTAGCAGCAGTGTCTTATATCTTGTACTGTTGTGATCAAATTCAGTAGTTGTTGGGTTAAAATGTATTAAGGTACAAGATTATATTTAAGGTAAGACTCAAATGAATGTAAACATTATGTGCACTTATCTAGTGTGGAGAAAAGCAATGTTGAGTTTGTAACTTTTACCTTTTATCGTTTGCACAGTATGGTTAAAGTCTAAATGTTTGAAGTTAAATACAATATTCTGCTTTTATCCTGTTCACCTTTTAGTGTTTCTGTCATGTTTTTTTTCAGGTTTGTAAAAGATACATTTATCTATTGACAGTTTGTGAGGTCTATATTTGAAGAGGATAGAAAAGTACACCTTTAATTCCCAAGACAACCTTCACCCAAAGAACATCCAAAAATTATTTTACATACAGAGGAGAATCACACACCATTAATATATTCGTTGAAGAGTAGGAAGTATGCAACCCAGTAGGAGATTAAAGATTTGTACCGCTGTGGCCCTATTTAATTAGTTATAGTGGATTTAGGCAAATAAGGGCCCAGTATTTACCCATTAATCTGCCTATAAAGACATATACTACACTCCCTATCTCCAACGAATACATATACACACAGGCCACCATCTAAGGAGGTACAGATACTCATGTGCAGGCTAGTCACTCATAAAAAAGTGACATCATCACTGGGAGACACAGGAAACAGATCCAACGGGCGCGTTTCATGCCAGCTTCCACAGGGATCATGATCATCTAAAGTTTCTAGAGGTCTATATTTGGACTGTGTGATCCGAAGTTCCTATTTAATGATTTATGATTATCTTTCTAATGACCTGGGAGGTTGGTAAATTAAATGAAGATTGAGTATAAATTCTTAATAAAGTGAAAAAAAGATAATATTCCAAATATTTCAGTAATTATCTAATTAATAAGAAACAAGACTTTTTTTTAATTAATTGTTGAATAGTGTTTTTATGGAGGTCATGGAAACGCTTAGTAAATATTCCCTATAAAGTAATAGGTCTAGAAAATACACATGATAAAATACCTAGCAGTAATGAACAGTTATAAAGGTAAGCATTTAACTATATGTTATGCAAAACAAATAATATAAAGGCTTAGTTGTAAATGTACATGGGGCACAAAAGCCAGTGTTCACTCCAGAAGGTCCTTATTACAGGGGAGTATTTAGGTTTTATGCTGCCCTAGGCTCACTCAAATTTCTGAACCCTCTACACCACAAGTGCTACTTCTCCTTTACCATTGCTATACCACATTCATAATACTACCACACACCTAAATATAAAATCATAGGTTTATGTGTGTGTAAGTATATATAAAATGTATAAGGTGCATTACTATAAACATACATTTCTGTGCATATACACACACTTCGCATAGCACTGCACCAGCAACTTCAGCCTGTTGCCCAGTAAAAATGAAACAAACCATTGACTTATTGTATAAAAAGGGAATTATAAACTGAAGGCAATTAAAACATGTCTAACAGAAATATAGAAAAAACATTTCAGCATTGTCGAAATAATTACACTGGTCATTTATATGCTATCTGTCAGGATGAGTACCCGGTCTGGACATCCACAGGGGCAGCCACAGAGGAGTTCTAAACTTGCGCATGAGAAACCTGGGCCTGGCCTGACACACATGGTGAGTAGACCGAGGGTTAGGCCTAGGTGAAGTGTGTCTGCACCTATGACAGATTCTTCCATATCTCTGTGATGTGGGTGTTTTTGGGAGGCCTGCTTCTGCTGCTCGTTTGGTGCAGTTCAGGCCTCAATTCCTGCATCATGTTTCTTTACTTCTCCCTTTATCAGCTACAGGTGATGGGCTCAGTCAGTGAGTTCCAGAGCCTTTATACTCCAGCTGAGTCCATTGAACACTGCCTGTGTTGGAGTGCTGAATAGGGGTATACTGTTTCCACATTTTGCAGTCCCTGTGGGCCAAACCTCGCAAAGGGACACATAAAGTGTATCACCAAGGAAAAGAGAAAATATCTGTCTGCGACCAAGTTACGCCGTTATGTGGTTGTATGCATAGATTACTTTCTCATCTTTTCATCAGATATTGCTACCCATAGCCACCATGTCAAGGAAGTGTTGAAACATCCCATAATCTCTATTCAAAGCTTGAGAAGTGTGTCCGTGAGTGTACCTCTGAGTGTTTCCATCAGATTCATAGTCTCTGCCCAGGGCCTCTCCACTGATGAAGGTTCAGCTGCTGAGAAATGTCCAGTGTCCACTGACCCCAAAGGAACCCAAAGGTTCATTGTATTTGCAAATTTCTGTCAGAGGATGACTGGTTTAGCACTATCATTGCACCCATAGCTGCTCTAGCCAAGGAATGAGCTAACTCGAAGAGAGTGAATCCTCAGGCCCTCAAGGAATTCAAGGTACTCAAGCGTGCTTTCACCTCCACATTACTCCTCTATCCTGACCCAGCTTTAGTATTCTTCATGGAGGTGGATGCATCTGAGTTCTGGGCAGGTTCTGTACTCTTCTAACATCAGTCTCTGAGGGGTGCCCTGCATGTCTGTGCCTTCTTTTCCTGAAAATTCACCAGTGCAGAAAGGAATTATGACATTGGCAACGTGGAATTGCTAGACATTATGATGGTATGTGAAGAACGGAGACACCTACTGGAGGGAGCTAGACATCTGATTAAGGTTTTCAAGAACCTTATATATTTAAAGTCATGTGAGAGATTAAATAGTAAGTAGGCTAGATCGTATCTTGTTTCATAATTTACATAGTTACATAGTTACATAGTAATTAAGGTTGAAAAAAGACTTTCAGTCCATCAAGTTCAACCTGTTAAGATCTCCTCTGATTTGCAATATGCGGATTAGTTATTAATTAAATTATTGATTAAATAATTATTAATAGTATAGTATTGGAGGATGAATAGAGTTAGTCCATCAAGTTCAACCTTTTTAGATCTCTATTGATCTTTTTAATTTGGACTATTTATTATTATTGTTAATTGATCCAGAGGAAGGCAAACATAAAAAAAAAACCCATTGAAACTTTGCCAATTGTCTCATAAGGGGGAAAAAAAGCAAAATTCCTTCCTGACCCCAGAAACTGGCAATCAAATTTCTTCCTGGATCAATATTCCTTGCTAGTTATCTAGGATAGCCTTGAATGCCCTCTTTATTCAGAAATATATCTAACCCCTTTTTGAAGTTGTCTATCGAATTCGCTGTCACCACCTCCTTTGGTAGAGAATTCCACAGTTTAACCACCCTAACTGTGAAGAACCCTTTTCTTTGTTTAATGTGAAATCTTTTTTCCTCTAACCTCAACGGATGTCCTCTTGTCAGTTGAAAATCTCTTGCTACAAAAAGTTCACTTGACAAAGCCTTATATTGACCCTGGATGTATTTATATAACGTAATCATATCTCCTCTTAGACGCCTTTTTTCTAGCGAAAATAAGTTTAATTTTGTTAGTCTTTCTTCATAACTTAGCCCCTCCATTCCCCTTATTAGTTTTGTAGCCCTTCTCTGTACTTTTTCCAGCTCTAAAATGTCTTTTTTATGAGGTGGTGCCCAAAATTGTACTCCATATTCCAAATGAGGGCGTACTAGAGATTTGTATAGTGGCAGAATTATATTTGCTTCCCTGGCTTCTATACCCTTCCTAATACATGCTAATATTTTATTTGCCTTTGCAGCCGCTGCTTGGCTTTGAGCGCTGTTACCTAGGTGGTTGTCCACAAGCACTCCCAAATCCCTTTCAATATCTGATACCCCTAGATTTGCTCCATTAAGATTATAGATTGCTTGGCTATTGTTCCTTCCCAAATGCATAACCTTACATTTATTTGTATTAAATCTCATCTGCCATTTAGCCGCCCATTTCTCTAATTTATGCAAATCCTTTTGTAGGGAAAGTACATCATTATCTGATGTTATTACCTTGCACAACTTAGTGTCATCAGCAAAAATGGAGACACTACATTCGAGTCCTACTTCAATGTCATTAATAAATATGTTAAAAAGGAGAGGACCCAATACTGAGCCCTGAGGAACCCCACTTATCACCTTAGACCAATCGGAGTATGTTCCATTTACAACAACCCTTTGCTTCCTGTCTTTTAGCCAGCTCTCGATCCATGAGCAGATATTTACTGCAATTCCTGTATCCCTTAATTTGCTCACTAGTCTTCCATGTGGCACTGTATCAAATGCCTTTGAAAAATCTAAAAAGACTACATCCACTGAGTTGCCCTGATCCAAGTTCCTACTAACCTCCTCATAAAAACTAATTAGATTGGTCTGACACGACCTTTCCTTCATAAATCCATGTTGACTGCTACCTATGATCCTGTTCAAATAGACATATTCTTGTATTCTGTCCCTTATTAACCCTTCTAAAAGCTTCCCAACTACAGAAGTGAGGCTCACTGGTCTATAATTCCCCGGATTTGCTCTAGATCCCTTCTTAAATATAGGTATCACCTCTGCTTTTCTCCAGTCATCTGGTAGAGACCCTGTAGTGAGTGAGTCTTTAAAGATTAGATATAATGGTTTGGCTATTACAGAACCCAGCTCCCTCAGTACCCTTGGATGTATTCCATCAGGACTTGGGGCTTTATTAACATTTATTTTCTCCAACCTCTTTTGTATTTCTTCCTGCGTTAACCAATTATTTAGTAAAGGTAGTGTAGCCCCATTATGTTGCAGTGTCCCAACCACTGGTACCTCCCTTGTGTAAACCGACGAAAAGAACCTATTTAGCTCATCTGCCTTTTCCTGGTCACTAATTATCAGATGGCCTGTGTCACATTGTAATGGTCCTATCGATTCCTTCCTGGCGTTCTTCCCATTAATATATTTATAAAATATTTTAGGGTTAGTCTTACTTTCCTTTGCAACTGACTTCTCATTTTCTATTTTAGCCAGTCTAATAGCCCTTTTGCAAGCCTTGTTGATTTCCTTATAGTCACATAAAGCTGCCTCTGTTCCCTCCTTCTTGTATAATTTAAATGCATATTTCTTTTTCCTCATCATGATCTTTAAGTCATTGTTAAGCCACATGGGATGTGATTTACTCCTATTCATTTTATTTCCACATGGTACATGCTGATGAGTATGTTTATTTAGTAAGGATTTGAATGTTGTCCATTTATTTTCAGTATTCTTCCCTGTAAGTTCTTTGTCCCAGTCTATATGTTGTATTGCTGCCCGTAGCCCATTAAAGTTAGCCCTTTTAAAATTTAGAGTTTTTGTTGGCCCCTTACAACTCTGTTTTTTGTATTCAATCTCAAATGAGACTGTGTTGTGATCACTGTTCCCCAAGGGTTCCCCTATTTTTACATTTGATATTATATCAATATTACTTGTGATGACTAAATCCAAGATGGTCCCATTTCTAGTAGGTTCTTGTATTACCTGGGCTAGATAATGATCCCTGAGTGTACTCAAGAACCTGCTCCCCTTAGCTGAGCTGCTGGTCTCGTTTATCCAGTTTATATCAGGGTAATTAAAGTCTCCCATTATTAGAACTTGCCCATGCTTAGCTGCATTTCCAATCTGTAACAATAATTGTATTTCCTCACTTTCAGCTATATTTGGGGGTTTATAGCATACTCCCACCAATATGCGTTTAGAATTAGCTCCTCCACTATTTAGCTCAACCCACAAGGATTCAATGATGCCGTTAGTGCCAGCATAAATATCTTCTCTAACTATAGGCTTAAATTCAGGCTTAACATAAAGACAGATCCCTCCTCCTCTTTTACCATTTCCCCTATCTTTCCTAAACAGGTTATAACCATCCAGATTAACAGTCCAGTCATGAGATTCATCCCACCATGTTTCCGTAATGCCTATTAAGCCCCATTTTTCTTGTACTGCTAATATTTCTAGCTCATCCATTTTCCCAGGCAAACTTCTTGCGTTTGCAATCATACACTTTATGTTGCTATGGCTCTGCTGTTGTGAAGTGCCTGCCACTGTATTTGAGGCCCCTATTACTACCTCCCTACTTTCTATTGTAACCCTCCCCCCTTCTCCTCCCCCATGGGTAAATAATTCATCCCTTTCCCTCTCTACCCTATTTACCCCAATACTTCTATATAGTCCCTCCCCCCCACCTACAAGTTTAAAAACTCCCCCAGCCGTTCTACCATCCTATCCCCTAGCACAAAAGCGCCCTCATCATTAAGGTGCAATCCATCCCTGCTATAGAGATTGTACTCAAGTGAGAAGTCAGCCCAGTGCTCTAAAAACCCAAAACCCTCTGCACTGCACCACTTTTTAATTTGCTTGCCAAAAGAATTTTAAGGTCTTTTTTTAACACCCAGTGTCCAAGGGACCTGGCATTACCTAAGCTGGCCAGTTAAGTCCATGAAGCACAGTCTGGCAGGGGAGGTCCACTGTCAGGTGAGGTCATGTTCACATGCTGGTGCTCCTGTATCTGGGCAGAGTACCTCCTAGCTTTGTACACTGGGGAAGATGTCTGAGTTAACTCCCAGTGGGGTATTCTGCTTGGTATCATCCCACCAATTTATAGTTTGTCAGTATTTTCCCTAACAGTAGGTGGAGATATGATCCATTTCAAGTGATTATCCCTATAAAAAGTAAATCAGCATCAAATCAAACCTAATACTCTAACAGACAAAAATAACTTTTTCATTGATAACTGGCACTATTGCTTATCTTTAATAATCTGCCAGTCATTCAGGACAACACTGAAGCTCACATACCTGAATTCACTAAGGGGGATCAAATGTATATTCCATATGATACTTTAGCATTTCACTGTCATAGCCTAGTGTAAATAATCCTCTGTTTCTTTCTTGCTTCCTTGTCATGGTGAAGGGGCTTGTGTACTTCAATGAAGCTGTGAGCTATACCATGTAGGGTCAATCAAGATGGGCAGGTCACAGCAGAGAACTCAGACAAAACGTGAATCACTAGAGAAGGAACTGGTAACCCACTCCAGTAACTTTGCTAAGATGCCTTTATGGATAAATACAACCAGAGAGACAACGATATGGCACTGGAAGATGAGCCCCTCAGGTCAGAAGGTGCCTTCCACATTACTGAGAGGAAGACTAGAGGACAAGTACCAATAGCACAGATCTAATGAAGTGGGTTGGCCAAAGCTGAGAGGACACTCACATGAGGATATGTCTTGAAGGAAAGGAAAGTCCGCTGCTGCAAAGAGCAATTCAGCATAGGAACCTGGAATGTTAGAATTATGAATCAAGGCAAAATGGACATGGTCAAATGTGAGATGACAAGATTAAACAACAATATCCTGGGAATTGGTGAACTCAAATGGACTGGAATGGGGCATTTCACATCAGACAACCACCAGATACTCTACTGTGGTCAAGAATCCTGTAGAAGACATGGAGTAGCCCTTATTGTCAATCAAAGAAGATTGGAATGCTTAAGTAGGGAACCAAAAGATACCTGGAATACATGGCAAGTATGGCCTTGGAGTACAAAATGAAGCAGGTCAGAGATTAGTAGAATTCTGTCAAGATAAATCTTTGGCCATAGCAAACATCATCTTCCAACAGTCTCTGAGATGACATCACCAGATCGACAATATATAAATCAGATTGACATATACTTTGTAGTCAAAGATGGAGGGGCTCTATACAGTCAGCAAAAACAAGACCTGGAGCTGACAGCTGGAAAATCATCTGACCAAGAAGATACAAAATAAATAATATCCCCTGTAAATATGCAATGGACGTAAAGAATAGATTTAAGGGACTAGATATGGAAGATAGAATGCCTGAAGAACTTTGGACTGAAGCTTGCAACAACTTTGTTCCAATATTACAAATGTGTTTACTTTAAAAAAATAATATTTGTTTAAGAATAACAGAGAAAATGTATCAAATAATTGTAAACATTTTAAGGTTGTGAGTTTTCAGTAAATAAACATTAAATGCAAATTATACTAATCTCTTCCTGCCGGATAACTAATCTATTAATATGCATGGGCCATTAAGGTTAAGCTGTTCTAACATTATCATTGATTTATTCTCAGCTCCTATACACTTATTTATTCCTTCTCAAATAGTTCTGACTATCACTTCTTTGCAGTTGTGTTGTAAAACTTTTTTTCCCTTGAGGTTGGCTGCGAGATTCTGCTGTTAAAACATTAATTACTAAGAGGTGAAGTATTTGACTAATAAGAATTAAGAGCCAGCAGTGCTCCAAGCTGAATGACAAATGCCAATATGCACTTTAGGTTTGTTGGATCAACAAGCCAATATGGTGGAACTGATCCATCAAAGTGTCACCATCTCCCAGAGCTCTACTAGATGCTTGCCAATTAAGAATAATGTAATCTCTATGTATCACTAAGAAGTGACTGCTGTAACATGATAAAAAGAAGCCCTTTCTTTTCCCGCTGTGAAGTAAAATGGAGTATTTGTAATTTAAAATAATATACTAAAACAGTTTATGCTCTTTGAAAGGTCAGAGTATGCATGTATATTGACATGAAAGTTACTTTCACCTTTCTGTGTCTGAACTCATAAGTTTATGTGTGTTTATGTGTATGCATGGTATGTCAGAAAGTGTCAAATACACTTACAGACAGAAATATCACTACATGTAGACATTTCTGCGCATATAGAAACATATTTCAATGTCTGCTGCCCTTAAAAATATGCTGCTTTACACCTGCGCCTTGTGGGCCGAAGCAGAAACACACCCTCTGACAAAGAAAGTAAAAAGGAATTGAACGAGAGAAGAAGTAGAAATTTAACAAAAATTGGAATTGAAAGTTGTATTTATTCAACTATACCCCTGGAAGAAAAATTGCAATAAATGACCAATGAAGTCTCAGATTTATAGTATGCTTTGTAGTAGATTATTTTATTACATTATTTTGAAGAAATTACCTTGATAGTGAGCAACATAGAAAACAAAATACAGCCTTTAATTATGTATTTAATGTATTGAAACATAACTCTAAAACGCTAAATTATCTTTTCAATAATCTATGGTTATGCGGATCTATGCAAACACTGTTAAGAATACTTATGATTCTAGAGGGATAACAATAAAGTTTTAGTGCTGGTTTCTATTTACTGAATCTAAAGCACCAGTTTATTAGTTCAGATGCTCAGGAATTACATTTTAAAGCCTGACATGTATTTTGCATATGCTTCATCAGAGGTGTCATCAAGGAGTCTGCCTACACCAGAATATATAACCACAGGTAAGTTGCTTAATTGGTAAATTACATCAATTAATATATTTGTTCCCATCTTCACAATATTGCTCCAAAGATATTTCATTTCTCAAGAGCCAAAAAGAGTACACCTACATGCAGGATACAAAATAATTATGTTAAACCCTCACAGCACCAACACAGATGACAATAACATGTATTGCTTGCTTGTTTGTTTGTCTATATTTATTTTTATCTATCAGGAGAAAATGAATCCATTATTATTAAAAAACATAGATGTAAAATACATCCTTATATAATAGTTATGTTAGCTGTTATTTTAATTGTACACCTAGATAGGACTAAGCCACCAATGAAGCCTAATCAATATGTTTGGAAAAATTGTTTGCAAAAATAGCATACATAACAGGTAGTGATGTCCTGAACAGTTCGCAGGAGAAGTTTTTGGAGTGATTTTCGCATGTTCGCGTTCGCAACAAACGGCGAACACATGCGCTTTTCGGTCCGCCCCCTATTCTTTATTATTGAGGAAACTTTGACCCTGCACCTTACAGTCAGCAGACACATTCCAGCCAGTCAGCAGCATACACTCCCTTCCAGGGCCTTCCATCTGAAGGACAGCCTCCATTTTAGAATCATTCTGAAGCTACATTCGTTGAGAGAGGACATATATTCTACCTGCTGCTGATTTAATAGGGAAATAGATAGCCAGGCTGTGTATTTAGCTGTCACTACACACCTGAAGGATTCATTTGATATCTGCTGCAAGGACAGCAACCCAAAAAGCCCTTTTTAGGGCTAGAACATCGTTTATTTTATTTTATTATTTTTTTCTGTGTAATCTAATTGCATATGCCTGCCTGCTAGCGTGTGTGTGAGGCATATTGCATCTACTCTGCTAACTTTTGCCAGTGCCCAGTGACACTCATATCTGGTGCAACCGTAGTGTACAGTGACATAAAACAACCCTTTTTTTTCTGTAATCGATTGAATATCAGTTGCCTGCCTACAGGCGTGTGTGTGAGGCCTATTGCATCTACTCTGCCAACTTTTGCCAGTGCACAGTGACACTCATATCTGGTGCAACTGTAGTGTACAGTGACATAAAAAAAAACTTTTTTGACTGTAATCGATTGAATATCAGTTGCCTGCCTACAGGCGTGTGTCTGAGGCCTATTGCATCTGCTCTGCCAACTTTTGCCAGTGCACAGTGACACTAATATCTGGTGCAACCGTAGTGTACCGTGACATAAAACAACAATTTTTTTTTCTGTATTCGATTGAATATCAGTTGCCTGCCTACAGGCATGTGTGTGAGGCCTACAGCGCCTACTATGTCAACTTTTGCCAGTGCACAGTGACTCTCATATCTCGTGGCAACTTAGATTGCACGCGCAGTGTCCCAAATTTAGTAGTAGGAGGTCCGACCAAGCATTTTTTTCCATCTCCCTGTTCCAAAAATCAATGCCATATACACGTCCCCTAATAGTGGACGTAACAGGGATTAAACCGATAGGAATAGTACTACTATACAGTACACACCTTATAATAACGCAGACAGAGGCAACGCAGAGAGAGGAGTCTGAAGAAGAGGAGTCAGAGGAGGAAGGTGGCTTTGAGGAGGTGGAAGACCAAACACAGCAGGCGTCCCAGGGGGCTTGTTGTCACCTTTCGGGGGACCCTTGGTGGCTGGGTGGAGGAAGAGACCTTCAATGACATCAGTGAGGACAAGGAACTGGACATGGCTAGCTTGGTATCCAACCTTGTGCAAATGGGGAGTTTGCGGTGGTGCAAAGGGACTGTTTGCGGTTGTTTGCGGTGCATTAAATGGGGAGATTGGTCTGTTACTGTGAAGCCTTACACTACCTGATCGATACAACATCATACCTGATGTTTTAAAGCATGTTATTCCAAACAATTTAGGAATGTTAGGTGATTTATGCCCTTTATAGCTTAAAACCAGACTCTGCATCAACTATGTAATTTTCCGTGGGAGTTTTGCCATGGATCCCCCTCCGGCATGCCACAGTCCAGGTGTTAGTCCCCTTGAAACAACTTTCCCATCACTATTGTGGCCAGAGAGAGTTCCTGTGGGTCTTGAAATTCGCCTGCCCATTGAAGTCTATGGCGGTTCGCCGATATTCGTCCGTTCGCCAACATTTGATGAAATTCGCGTCCGCGGTTCACGAACAGAAAATTTGATGTTCGCGACATCTCTAATAACAGGTCAAAGCAATTCCCAATACATATAGCCTCATTAAAATCCAAGCCCGCAGCGGCCATCGTCTAGCCCGTATGTCTGCGTGTTTGAAATCTGCTGGAGATACAAGGCTGCAACCAAAGGGCTGGAGCTGCAAGCCTTTAAACCCTTCCCACACCCACAAGCTGTTAAGGTGAGGGAATATATGCGGTCCGCTTTTATAACCCAATTTTGTAATTACGGAGGGCGTCAAAGGGAGAAAATAAAGCTGCGTTCCACACGCACATGTGTTGACTGTGTTGTAGATACTTCCAAACTATCACGCAGGCCCCGGAGTTGGTGGTTGGTTCTAGAGAGAGAGTAGTTGATATTGGAGAGCAGTTTCTTACAGTTCTATTCATTTATATTATTATCACAACTATTTTACACATACATTTTGATTACACAAATATACTGATTACTCATAATACAAATACACATAGAGTAAATAACACACATACTGTATATGCACTTACAGACAGGTCAATACACAGACACCCCTGCCCCCACCCTATACCCCCCACCCTATATCCCAACAGTTAGCAATTTTCAGGTTTTTCTTTTGTCAACACACTGTATGTGTGAAAAAACTGGATTGGATTACACAGTCCAAAGGTTTAATCATCTGTTTCTTGAGCAGATCTAAACAAGTTGTAAGTGCTATGCACATTAATAGCTTCTTCAATTAAATGGAGTGATTCCTGATGATCCATTTTTTTCATCAGTTTGCGGTGATGTAAGGACCACATGTGACCCTGGTAGGTGCTATGCATCATGTTTATACAAGACTATGACTTTACCCCCTGTAGGTATCCCCTTTTCCCCACAAGCCTCTTGCTTTTCTGGGATCCGCTCACATCACATCCATGATATTAATGCACAGTCTTGTCCATTTCTGAGTGTGCTCTGTGTATGAAATATATACTGTTATCACTGTGTGAGTGTGTTTTGAATGCTTGGGGGTATGGAACATCCACAAACATCACATTTGTGTCACTTGAATACACCAATGAGACTCTTAATGGGAGGTTACCATATGATAATTGGTATACATCTTGGCACATGGCCACAGCAATGGGCCTTTCCAAGATGGGCATAGCAGAGATTGTCCCTGATGGAGGTGAGTTGGCTGTTGCTCCACGTGCCTCTGCACAGCCTCCATGTGTGTTTGCAGCCCTTCCTGATGGCTTAGAGTAGATTGGTGTGGTGTTGTTCCCCGGTTCCCCTTCTGGATTGCTACCTGGTGGTGGTGAAGGGGCTTGTGTACTTCAATGAAGCTGTGAGCTATAACATGTAGGGTCACTCTAGGTGGGCAACCCAATCCAGTATCTTTGGCATGCAAAGATTGTAGAACAGCACAGGCAGATACCTAGGTAAATGTGCTGCAGTCCATAGGGTCACAGAGAGTCAGACATGACTGAAGGACTGAACAACAAATATTATAATTGCTTTATGCATGTTGCAGCATGGATTTTCATATTGGCATGTGAATGACCATTCAAACATATGATGAAATAACAGCAATTTGTTCTCATGATGATTCATCTTTTTTATAAACACCAGCAACATTATTTTGTTTGTAGACTGAAATATAGATGGAAAAATGTAGGTCAGTTAAAAGTGTCTTCTGCATCATGATTTCAAGCACCCAATAGATAATGATGTAATCTAAACCAAACATGCCTTTATTAATATTTTAAACAAAGAGCTGCTTTTTACTTAGTGTCTGTACAAATTACTTAAACAATATCTACTAAACAGAGCTAATAATGTGAAATAAGTTGACATGGAAAGTATAACAATATGGATTTCCACTATTATTATTATTATTATTATTATTATTACTATTAATAATAATATCATATTATGATTATATTAATAACATTTTATTATTATAATAAAATAGTTGATTTAGTTTTTCTTTTTCTTCCACGAGAGTTCACACACGGAACCCAGAGTCAGCTGGGAGAGCTCCTCCATGGAAGCCTCACGGCATCACAAACATAAAATAAAGTGCAATAACGAAATTTTGATTTGAGTATTTCTGTATGTACCAGCACCGTTCTGCATGATCTCAGGGTTGGATTCGGTTTTGTACTTATACTTTATGTTTGTGATGCCGTGAGGCTTCCATTGAGGAGCTTTCCCAGCTGATTCTGGGTTCCGTGTGCGAACTCTCGTGGGGAGAGATTCACAATCTTTATTGTGCAGCAAACATCAATACTAAAAATACATTAACGGTACGGGTACTATTCATAGGCACTATTTTTTACAGAGCTACTTATTATGCATATATTGTTTTAATCAAGAGGCTTTCCAATGGTTCTTTGCATTATTATGTATGTACTATGAGGATTGCCCTAATCAATACACTATTTGAGATTACTGGAGCTTCACGCAAATTTTATGAGAGTTATTCACTTTATGCATTTTAAGAGATCATTTTTTTTTTTATAAATATTTTTTATTAAAGACAAGGTTGCAACAGTACAATATAGGATAGCAGGTCATCAAGGACACATACAATATGTATTTTGCCGGTCTAAAACAAAGGTTATTAATTCCCATAGTGTATCAATAAACTGTCAAATAACGCTAAACTATACATAAATAAAAGTTTGTGACCTTTTTTTTCTTGTCTTCTTTTTTTTTTTTTTTTCTGTTCCAAACAACTTTTATTGCGAATAACCGGTTAATATATTAACACAGATCGTTCATCAATAATATATCCATAAGATAGGTACTGTTTTTTAACAAAAGTAAGATGTATACAAGTAAATAACATTTTAACTGTAATTATTGCAGTTTTTTTTTATCTATCTAATTATTTTTCCCTCTATTCAAACTACTTACGTATTAGAGCACGATCTAATATACCTATAATCTTATAGAGATCCTTTTGAAGAGGGGAAGAAGAGAATAGAGAAAAGAAAAAACAAAAAGGGAGGTATGGAAGAGAAGGTGCTAAGGAGAGGTAGAATTTGTTTAAGAGTTGTTCCTCATAAGATCAGCCCAAATTGTATGATTATGTCCCTGCATATTTACCACCCAATCTTGAGGATCCATGGGTCCCAACATGAGGCCCATTTCTTGTATGACCGATCCAATTCAGCCGAGATAACGCTCATGTCATATATGAATTTAAGTCTGTTTAGAACTACGCTATATGTAGGTACCTCTGATTTCCAGGCCTTAGCTATCGTAATTCGAGTTGCTAAAAATATTTGATGTGATAGGAGTTGAGCCTGTTTACTAAGGCCTTCTATGGGCAGGCCTAATAGGGCCTCCATCGGTTTTTGGGGAATCTGGCATCCCCATAGTTTCTCTAAGATTTCATAAGATTTCAGCCAAATATGGGCAATTTTGGGACATTCCCATAGAACATGCTTAAGGGTGCCCATGTCCGGACATCCCCTAAAACACTTTCCATCTAGCGAGGGATTGGAGATTTTTAGCCTTATTGGTGTTAAATACCATCTCATAGTAGTCTTATAACTATTTTCCCTTAGAATTATGTTCAATGAGGAACTTGTGGCTTGTTTGTGTATCCTACTCCATTGTATATCAGTTAGTTCCATGTCAAGTTCTGACTCCCACGAATGTTGGTGATGCAATCTGAGTGGCGTTGACTGCTCAATTAGGTAATTGTAGATTATAGAAATGTTCCGTTTACCATTCGCATTGTCTAGACAGCATTTCTCAAACGGAGTGATCTTAGCATTGGCATTCAATTTAGCTACTTTGGATACATTGGCGTGCACCTGAGCCAGATTAAACCATTCTCTTATTGGTAGATTATGCACTTCTCTGAAAGTATCTACTGACCATTGCTGGGTCTTTCTCAACATATCGGCAACCAATGTAAATTTATTTTTTATCCACCACTCAAACTGCAATAGCCTATCCGTTAATACTGTATTTTGGTGTATCCACAATGGGGTAAGCCATGATCCCTTTTCTATCAGCTGTGTTCTCTTATTCGTCTGAGTCAGAACTGCAATGGATTGGATCATACAATTGGTCAAATAGATATTACCCAATTTAGAGTGCATACTAAGCCAACCTACCTGATGGATGTGTAAGCCTCTGTCCTCAAAAATATTTTTTTCTATCTCTACCCATATTGGCAGCTGTTCTTTGCCATACCACTTGGTAATTTGGGCCAGTCTGGCAGCTCTGCAGTAATGTAGTAGATCTGGTAGGGCCAACCCCCCCCTAGATCTGGGTGCCCTCATGGTTGTCTTGTTTATTCTAGGTTTTTTACGATTCCAGATGAAGCGAGAGATTGCCCCCTGTACAGCCAGGATGTCTTTAGAGCACACGGCCGTTGGGATGGTACGGAATAAATATAGCAGTTTGGGCAATATACTCATTTTAATGGCATGGATCCTCCCTAACCACGAAATTTTGTATGTGGACCATGTTGTAATATCATTGAGAAGTTTCTTTATAAGTGCCGGATAGTTAGCTAAGTAGGTCAATTTAGATTGCCGGGGAACGAGAACCCCCAAGTATCTAATATGGCCTTGTGCCCATCTAAAGGAAAAATTCCCTGCAATTTGGGTTTCCAATTGTTTCGGTAGAGAGACGTTTAATGCTTCACTTTTACTTGAATTAATTTTGAAGCCAGAAATGCTGCCAAAGAGTTCAAGAACATGGAAGAGGTTAGGGAGACTAATTAAAGGCTCAGTGATCGTAAGCAGGACATCATCCGCAAATAGACTCAATTTGTGTTCTGTCTTTTTCACTCTTACCCCCTTAATATTTGTATCTTCCCTTATTGAAGTGGCTAGGGGTTCAATACACATCGTAAAAAGGAGAGGGGATAAGGGACAACCTTGCCTTGTTCCTCTTGTGATTTTAAATGTTCTGGATTTAAACCCCTGGTAAGCCACATATGCTATCGGGTCTGAGTACAGTGTCAGTATGCCCCTCACTAACTTATCGCTTAATCCAAACTTATGTAAAACCCTAGTCATATATGCCCAATCTATCCTATCAAAGGCCTTTTCTGCATCCAAAGAGAGCAGCATCAAAGGCTTATTTTGGAGAGATGCTACATCAAGCAAATTTAATATGCGTCTGGTGTTATCCGGCGCTTCCCGACCTTGAATGAACCCAACCTGGTCGGGGTGTATCAAGCTTGGTAGAATCTTGGACAACCTATTCACTAAGATTTTGGAATAAAGTTTAATGTCACAATTGATCAGTGATATAGGCCTGTAACTTTTACATTGGGACGGGTCTTTCCCTTCCTTGGGTATTACTATTACTTTAGCTTCCAGAAATTCTGCCCTCATGGGTTCACCTGACAATAAGTCGTTAAACAGTAGTTGGAGATGTGGAGCCAACACATCTATGAATTGCTTATAGTAAAAATTTGTAAAGCCATCTGGGCCTGGTGCTTTATGTGATTTTGTTTCTTTTATAGCTCTCTTGACTTCACTCAAATCTATGGGGTTGTCTAATAAACCCGATTGTTCATCATCAAGTTGTGGGAGACTAATGGAGGAAAGGAATTTATCAATTTGGGATATATGGCCAGTCGAACCTGAGCGAGCAGGAGCTGAGTATAGGTCAGCGTAAAACTTTTCGAATGCTTCTGTAATGTCATTTGGCTTATAAACCGTCTTTTCATTATCTACCCTTAGTTTGGGGATAAAGGAGTCTGCCCTTTGTTGGTTGAGCTTTCTGGCTAGCATTTTATCTGGTTTGTTCGAGAACGTAAAGTATTGAGATTGGGTCTTTTGTAATATGGTCACAACCTTTTTACGCAGAATACCCTGTAGTTGTTGTTTAAGTTTATGTATTTCAACTTGTGTCCCTGGGGGTCTCCTGGAGAGCGGAATAGCTTGCAGGGCTGAAATTTTGTTGTTTATAGAGTTGATTTGGGTTAACTCTGCTTTCTTCGCCAGGGAACCAAGTTGGATACATTTCCCTCTTATTACTGCTTTATGTGCGGCCCACACCCCCCCATTGGGTACCTCACCTCCTCCATTTAGTTCAAAGTATTCTACTATGGTGGCATATATTTTATCTTTTGTGTTCCCATCATTTAACAGGGCTGGGTTAAGCGCCCACGAAGGGGAGCGTCCTTTGGGCAGCAAATCATCTAGGGAGATGCATATCGCGTCGTGGTCAGACCACGCAATGGGTCGAATTTTTGCCTCCTGTAGGTTTGGGGTTAGGTGTTGCTGGATTAGGATGTAATCTATGCGAGAGTATGTGTTATGTCTAGCCGAATAATGAGTGTATTCTCTATCAGAAGGGTGGAGCGCTCTCCAGGCATCAAGCATGCCATGGTTGTTGAGCAACAATTTGAGGGATTTTGTAGCGGTAGGGATTACCAACGGGTTGGCGAAGCTCGACCTGTCTTTTGTTTGATCTAAAACTGAATTCATGTCCCCCCCTAGGATCCATGTTGATTGTTGCCATTCAGACATCATGTCTGATATCTTATGAAAAAATGCGGACTGTCCCGTGTTCGGAGCGTATACGTTTAATAGTGATATTTTGCGTTCATTGACCGTGCCTTGTATTAAAATGAATCTCCCTTCCGGATCTCTACGTGTTAGCGTGTGTTGAAAATTTAACCTCTTATGTATTAAGATGGAAACTCCCTTTTTCTTTTCGGGGGCTGTAGAGTGAAATGTTTGCGTGAAATTTTTTCCCCAATATTTTGGAATAGAGTTTTTTTTAAAATGGGTTTCCTGTACCATAACAATATCCAGTCCCATACGACCGTATTCCCCTAGGGCAATCCCCCGCTTCACCGGCTCATTCAACCCCTGAACATTGTGGGATGCAATATGTAAGGCCATGATTCACTACCTGCACCAAGCGTCCGATGTGAGGCCCAAGTACTGATGTGTTGATTTTCCCCTTATGGTTTCTGACCTGTAGATTCTTCTTTTTGGAGCGTGTGGTACTCAAGGTACCTCACCCGGCTAAAAAGGATTAGATCAGGTAGATAAAGAGGGTAGGAAGAGGAAGAGAAAAAGTCAGAAAAAGGCACAAAGCGGTTGTAAAAAAACAAAAACAAAAAAGGAAACAGATATTAACAAACTGTATAAAAATAAGTTTGTCTTGCTTTCTTTCTCCCCTTCCCCTCTCCCCTCTCTTTCCTCTTACCCTCTGCAATTCAATACTTCAACAGTACTATCTACACGTAAGTAGTTATAAAAAATATACCTGTAAACAAATATATATACACAAAGCTTTTGTTGAAATTTACTAAATATGTATATAAATCTATACACAATTTAAACTTGGTTGAGGAGAGCTCCTAGCTGTCCTCCTAAAAACCAATGGTGAGGCCCCCGGTATCTTTTCAATAAGATATCCAGGCGACTCGCCAGATCAAAAAAAAAAAAAAAAAAAGGACAAATAAATAAAAAAACAAAAAAAACAAATAGACAACAAAAACAAGAAAAAAAGGAACAAATAGTAATAGAACAAATTTACTCAATTGACCCCCTCTGGGGCACATCTTTAAAGAACCATTAATTATTAAGTGACTATAACCATGTAATTGAAAACTGAATAGTGAATTATTTCTTTAACAGACCCTTAACTAGTCCTGATTCTGGTACCTTGGGAGAGTTAGTATAGTTGCATGGGTATGTATGCTGATGCAGGGTTAAAGCTATACTGTCTTAACTGCATATCTAATATTAACCTTGAGACTGTAGCCTTAGCATTTGTGATTAAATAACCCCTACATTACTTTACTTCAAAGTTATACGGCATTGTCCTCATTTAAGAATGTCTTTCCTGCTATTTTGTCTCCCACGTCCAGGAAAAGAAAAAAAAGTATTAGGTTAAAGCAACCTCAATGTCTCTGCTGTCGCGCTCTAGAGCGCCTGTAGGGTCTGGCATCCGGGCGTTGAGTTGTTCCTCCAGGTTCGTGCACCTGAATATTCCAGGACGTTAGCAGCGTCATTCCCTCCTCCACATCAAGAACAGCATGGGTCTTTCCATCCTTTACAATGTTCAATTTGAAGGGAAAGCCCCAGGAATATCTCCACCCTTGTGCAAGTATGGCCTCTAGAAGGGGTTTGAAGGTTCTTCTTTTATACAGGGTGGTCGGGGAAAGGTCAGCATACACACTCGGTTGACCCCCTGCGCATTCTGGTATACCTGGTCTCGCTGCCTTCATAAAAAGATCTTTCGTGGTATAGAAGTGGAATTTAGCGATAACGTCTCTTGGCCTCTCTCCCGCCATCGGGCGTCCTGTCAATGCCCTATGGACGCGGTCTAATTTAAAGGCATCCTCCATTAAGTTTGGCAGCAGGTATTTGCAGAGATCTAACATGTAGTTTGGCAGATCTGTGATCGATTCTGGGAGATTTTTGATTCTGATGTTTTGACGGCGGGACCGGTTCTCCAAATCTTCCTGTGCGTATTGGAGTTGGTTCTGTTCGTCTCTTAGGGCCGACATTTCACCTTCTAATTGGATGTGTGCGTCCAATAGCTCATTGTATTTCGTTTCCAGGTCAGTCACCTTTGAGTCTACTGCTTTTATCTCACCTTTGAGTTCTGCCGCTACTTTTTTGATTTCTCCAGTGACCTCTGTTCTAAAAGAGGAGATTAAGTCTTTTAGATCCTGGATATCTGCTTTCGTACTGTGTGCAGTCGGTTCCATATTAGACGCCTGCATGCGCTCGGGAGATGAGGGTGGCTGTTGAGCAAATTGAGTTGGGGTCCTTGCTGTACAAAAGTCCTGTATTGATTTAGTCGCCCTTCTCGTTGAGGTCCCAGCCATTCCTTTATTGTGGCTTATAGACATAAATATTCACTGTTTTTGTCTGTTTTTGTTACGTCACTTTACTGTAGGTTGTGCCACCATACTTGGGGGATGGGGTTAGTTTACATAATGAGCATAGTATTAGTACCTTGCATCATAAAATACGGTCGTTTGTGTGCTGCCAATATGTTGTTAAAGGTTGAGAGTCTTTGAAGTAGGGGACACCAGACCCCTTGGATAGCAATATATTGTAATTGTATTGCAATGATATAGGTATTTATAGCACAGCTTTATTTCTCAACTGATGCTGCATATAGCAATGTTTCAAGGTATATCCTCTTGTCCCCCAGGTGGCAGTGTTGTATGATGTTAGATGCAGTTCCAACCCAGGCCCAGTCAGATAATGGAAGAGGCTTTTCTGAATATGGAAATCATTGATCTCCAGAAATGAAAGACAGTTTGGATATAAATATGAATCCTATATCTGCAGGTTGAGGTCTTTCAATCTGTTACTGTTCATCAAATATTTTGGCCACAAGATGGCAGCATTGTACTAGTTTTCTTGCAGAGTGAAAATGTCAGTTCTCTTTATAGCAGCAATGCTCTTGCTTATGTAATAGGGTATGGAGAAATTGTGTTGCTTATTAGGATATCTCTAGTAAAGCACATCCCATGGGGGTCACCTTCTATTCAGGGCCTTGACTTAGGGGCTTCCACTCCCTTCTCAATGCCAGTTATATGTCTGGTTGTGTAAACCCCAGGCTGCTCCCCTGTTCTCTCTGGGGCCCCCTCCTTGCTGGACTGAGGTTGTGATGTGGTGTCTCACCTCTACTGCTTCCCGATTAGACAGGATGGGCTCTGGCTTCGGATGGCTGTAACGGGGTCTCCGCTCCAATATGAAGTCCAATGTGAAGTCACGCTCTGGTAACCTGATTGGGGGTAGATCAGGCAACAGCAAGCAGCCAGCAGGCAGCGTGGGTGCTAGGCCCAGGCCTCCATAGTATAGTAGCTATTACTGTAGCTAGCTTCCCTCGGCTGGGACCAAACTGTTCCTTAGGGTCTAAATAAGATCAGTCAGGTGCCCAATCCTTCAATATTTTGTTTTTTGCACTAATAAATGCACTATAAAGTCGCTGCAGCTTGGAGCTTTGCTATCATGCAACTGCTCTCTATCTTGGCAAGCCACGCCCCCCTTTAAGAGATCATTTTGATATTTATTCTCCAGTGGGTTTTATATTATACAAGTTTCAGCACTGGGCAATAATACCTCAAGAATAAGAAATCCTCTGTTTTAGTATTTACAATATTTACAATATTTGTAACTTATCACTAGTAGCATTTTTTCTATTTTAGCACATACTAAAATAAATTCCTCCTTTTTCTTTGCTTATTCATTATTAGAGGTGTTTAGTCACCATGGAATTTTAAACAATTATATATATACTAGCGACTTGCCCGTCAAAAATTACGGGGCAAATTTTTTTAAATTCATGGGAATGCTGTTTGACCCAGAATGTAAACCGTTTTGTACTGTGAGGACCTTTAGCGCTCATTGCGAGGCATGCGCTGAGCGCCTTAGGCTCTCATTGCATGCCTCGCAATGAGCGCCTTTGGCGCTCATTGCTAGCTTCTCCTGTTGTGTGCTTTTGGTCCTCTGAGAGATATATATATTTCTACGAAGAAATTAATATACTTTAATTATCTATAATTCATATATGCAGTGAGCAATAGGCTGAACAATCTGTTTGTATTTTCCGTCTGCATAGAATATACATTGTGAGTGTTGGTGCCCTGCTTATAAAGTGTAATGAATGTTCCAAGTGTGCATTCTAAATAGGCTGCGAGGTAAAGCCGTTGGTTTATTGTGTAAAGAGGCATTGTATAGTCGGAATGTTATTAATGTGTTACGCGTCTCGTGAGCATTTTCCGGCTTTTGTAATAGTGTATTTTGTAGCTTGTAGTGTGATGTGTAAAGTGCTACGTGTTTGGCAGTGTTTTGCATGGTCCGTGGTCATGTAGCCTTGTTTTAATTTTTTTCAGCGGCCATTTTGTTCCTTGCTTAGGCAATTTTTATATGGCGAAAATCTTCTAAATCCTGTTAAATTTGCGTTCCGCCTCACTCCCAGACATCCTGGCTGTTGTCCCGTGCTGTCTGTGATGTTTTCATAATTTTTGGGGTGTATTTAGTGTGTTTTTATGTTTTTTCTTTTTTGTCCTTCGGACGTTAATCTCGTCATTTTTTGCGTCTCCTATCTTTTTTTTCTAAGTCCTGCGTCTCTAATTTTTTTTTCTAAGACCCGCGTTTGTCCACCACTTGCACAGCAAGCCAATTGCGCAAATGTTTTTTTCAGCTATGTCCCGCGTGTTTCATTGCCTCTTTCTGTTAGTGCTGATAGTTGTAGTGCGTTGTAGGGGCTTAACGGCTCGTCTGGCTAAGCGAGGCTTGCAGGCAATGAGCACCTTTGGCTCTCATCACCCAAGTGCTATGTGTTAATGGCTCACCTCACTTCGTGAGGCTCGCAGCGATGAGCACCTCCGGCGCTCAACGGCTAAGTCCTACGCATTAACGGCTGGCCTCACTTCGGACGCACCACTCAAAGTGTGACGACGTCTCGCAGTTTGACAACTATTATATTTATACACACCTATATAAATACTTTCGTACCTGCCAAATGCGGCGCTCCACTTCCTGGGGTGAAGAGTGGCCATGGTAGGCCAGAGGGCCGAGGGGTCCACAGAGGTTTGACGGGGCCGCAGAGGCCCGAGGCGGGCCACATGGGCCCCCAAGGACTGAGGGGGACACAAAAAGTTGATTCAGGCTGTAGCAGTCTGTGGGGGCCACAGGGGCCACAAAAGGCAGAGGAGGCGGCAGAGGTCTGTGAGGGCCCGAGGGAGGCCACAGGGGGCTGAGGGAACTGAATAGGTTTGTGAGAGCAACAGGAGGCTGAGAGGGAACACAGGGGGGCATGGGCAGCCACATGGCCTGCAAAGGGCACAGGGGGCCCTGGGGCCCAAGGGGCCACAGAAGACCCATGGTGGCCACTTGTGTCCAAAATGAGCAGTCAGGGGCCCCAAAGGGTTTGCGGGGGCCACATGGCTGAGAGGGCCATATAGGGCCATGGGGGCCACCGGGGACCTTGGGGGCCACAGGGACCTTGAAGGACCCATGGGGGCATCAGGGAACCTGTGTGGGCCATGGGGGCTGTGAGGGCTACAGGGGGGGCATGGGAGGGCCACAGGGGCTAAAGGGGCTGCAGGGGTGCAACTAGAGGGATGTGAGGGCAACTGTGGGCCTGTGGGGGCTGCTGGAGGGCCACAGGGGTCACTTGAAGGCCACAGGGGGATGCAGGAGGTCTGCAGGGGCCCATCGAGGCCAGGGGCCTTTGTGCCTTGTACCGGTTGCACCGGGGGTAGCTCCGCCTCTGCTGCTATGCCCATCTACAATATGAAATAAATGGTTAATTCCCCAAGCTCTTGTCCTACTATCTCAGCTATATAATTGTTTTTCTTTTCTTTTTACTACCTTTCTATATAGGGATATCTTGTCAAGGCAATGGAAAAGTCAATGAAGAGTCTATCTGCCAAGAACATTCCAGAGCAAGCCTTTTGAATCTCAAGGTTCTGAGTCAGGCTCATCAGAAAGCTGTGAGATGGATCTGGGTGGAGTGGGACGCGTCTGTTGTGATGCTTGAGAGATTTAAGAAACTCCTCAAGGTGTTGTCATCAGCAGTGCAGGAGATTAAGAAGGAGATTCAAGACCTTGGTCAGCGAATGCATGCGGTGGATACTATCACAGATCAGATTGTTGACACACAAGCCAGAGATAAAATATAAATTTCCAAGAACTTCTCATGCATTGACAGCTTGGCAGAGAAGTTGGAGGATTTGGAAAATAGATCTCGCTGGCACAACATTCGGGTGAGAGGAGTACTGAAATTGAATGTGGACATTCTCCCTTACCTGAAAAAACTGATAAGCTATATCCTTCCTGAGGTATCAGAACATTCTTTGGAGATAGAAAGAGCTCACACGCCCTTGGGTACACCAATGAGACCTGATCAGTCCAAGGATATTATCATACGGTTTTTACTCCAAAGCTCCAGGGACATGGTTTTAAACTCCTCAAGGAACTTGGAAGCAATCTCTGGTCCTGACTGACCCCAACTTCAAATTTATGCAGACATTTCCAATGACTCTGTGAAGCATACAATGCAGAGGCCCGCTTTATCTATCCTGAAGAAACATAATATCAAGTATAGTTGGAGCTTTCCTTTCAACCTGATTTTCCAACGTAAGACTTGGTCTCAAACAGTCTGCAGTATAGAAGATTGCCTTGGACTCGTCCTTCAGCTGAGCCTAATCTCAATTAACAATGTGATTTTAATAAACCAGATCCTGCTACAAGGCCTTCTACGCAATGGTCTGCAGTGCCATGAGAGAAGCACCAGAAAAGAGCACCGAATTTCAGAGATGGTGGGCCATTTACTCCTGAGGTCAACAAGCCCTTACCCGTTGTTGTGGAGTGCCCATCAGTGCCCTAGCTGGATGCTATCTGGATGCCGCCTCTACTTGTCTTCAGAGATCTGAAGTTTGGATTGGATGAACTGTATACTATTTGGTTGTATTTTTATTGTCTTGCTTAGTCTTTGCTAAGATATCCCTCCAATTTGATCCTTGTTCACCCAATTCAAAAATGGCACTTTTAATTCTATCTTATATGTGGAACAACGTTGAAGTTGTTGTGGTAGTTGGGGAGAACTGGAGTTGACCCTACCCTGCAAGAATTCTGAAGAGTGAAAATTGGTTTACACTCACATGTAATTATTTAGAGATCTCCATTTAGGGACTTAGAGAGTTTTGATCTCTCTGCCCTAGGCACAATCATGCACCATGTTCATTTTAAGAGAAGACTTCTGTATACAATATTGCAAGTTTATATTTCTTATTTCAGACCTTCTTCCTCAAGTTACCTGCTTTCCTCCTTCATGCGTTGGCCAGAACTGAGATCTCCACTACCTCTAAGGCTGATTTTGGTTTTCATCCTTATGTAGCGTATGCATATCAGCACAATAGCACTCTTGGGCCTTTTAGATGGCTGCTTCAAACTACACATTTGTTACACATAACATAAGGCAAGGTTGCACCTCGTGGATACCTGAGGAGCTTTGCACCCTTTAGAGAAGGAATATACTTTATTCTCCCCCACTCATGGCACATACTCTAGAATAGATACCTTTTTTGTATACACTTCCTTAATTGATTACATTTGCTCAGCAGACATTTATCCGTTCCTCTGGCCTGACTACTCTCCAGCTAAACATTCTCTAGACATGAACTCTTGCCCTAGACTATCGAAATCAAGGAGACTCAATGAATCTCTCTTACTTGACCCCTAGCTTCATGGTTACATAGCTCAGGAGATTGATCTCTGTTTTACTACTAACCTAATTCCTGATTCAGAGATTGGATAGGTGTGAGTGATGCCTAAGGTGTTCAATAGTGGCTCTTGTATTAAAGTAGCCTTTACTCATAAAAATAAACAATTACTTAGAGAAAGGGAGTTGCAGTCAGAGTTAATTGGTCTAGAGAATCCTCCTCCTTGGGAGAATTGATAAGGGCGAAGCTTGACTTGGTTGTATCCAGTCATATGGAAAAGGCAAATAAACCGGATTCCATCTTGGTTCTGAGGCTGAGAGCAAAGAATTCTCAGCCAAATATTTTTAATTTAAGAACTGACTCAGTGTTGGTAACTAACAGCCCAAATAAAATTCAGCAGATATATTATAAGTATTATCAGAAATTATATATCTCCTTGGAGCAGATTAATGACCACTCGATGCAGACATTTCTTAACTCTTACTGTCAGAAAATTATCTAAGCATATTTAATTCTGGGGTAATGTAAAGGGTGGTTAGAGACATGATCCAGGATTCAAAGGCAGGTAAGTCACTGACAATTGCCTGGTATTTTGGGGTTGGATCACTCTTTTGAGTGAGACAAGACTGATATAATACAGGATATTTCTCCCTGTGATGGACAAAAGTGAGCTAAGAGAGGCTGATCTCTGAGTAGGTAACCAGACCTAAAGACCAAACTACTTAGGTGTTCATTCACAGATTGATAGACTAGATAGGTTTGGGGCTTAGGGTGAGAAGGATTCCCTATTATTTTTTATATCTCTCAAGGATAGATATGGGCTCCACTTGCAAGAGCACTTTAGGTTTTACCAAATTAAATATTTTGTAACCGGTGTTGCATGTAAATGGAGGTTTCTTCAGGAGAGTTGGTTTACCCGTATTTCTGACAAAGCATCATTACCTCAAGTACACTCTGCATGCTTTATATGATAACTTTAATACAACACCTGAAACACATAATTTTAATCATGTGGCCCTCCAGGCGAAAGATCTATTTTTAAGTTGGGATCAAGATACTAGACTTGAATCTTGGACTAATCTCTCTGAAGGTTGACAACTATAGCATACTTGAGGCCTCATAGAGTTTACATTACTCAGAAGGAAGATCTTTGGATAGTTTGGTGTACTTAAGGGGATGCTAGGGGGTGGGAACTTTATTCTTACCTCTTGGACTTGCTCTAGAGTTCATAAATTATGGGGGGGGGGTGATGTGCCTTGCCTCTGAAATGTTTATCTTGAAGCTAGATGCAGGTATAGGATCTTGCCTTTTAAGCCTATCAATACAAGGTCTCATTAAGCCCATAATACATTAACAACATCTTTGATGTAAGCCACTAAGAGCCATATAGCCAAACAGTGGAAATCTAATATGTTATTTTGTTGTTGTTGTTCAGTCATTCAGTCACAAATTCAGACTCTCCATGACCCTATGCTTCAGTGACCTCATCTATCCATCTCCACCTCTGTTGACCCCTTCTTCTGGTGCCTTCAATCTTTCCCAGCATCTGAGTCTTCTCTAGGGATTTCTTCTGTATGATTATGTGGCCAAAATATTTGAGCTTCACCCTCATGATCATACCTTCTACTGAACAGTCTATCTTGATTTCCTGAAGTACTGATTTATTGCATCTTCTTGCAGTCCAAGGGGCTCTAAGTAGTGTTCACCAACACCATAATTTAAAGGCGTCAACACTACAGCGCTTAGACTTCTTTACGGTCCAGCTCTCACATCCGTATGCTACATAATTACATAGTTACATAGTTACATAGTAATTAAGGTTGAAAAACACTTTAGTCCATCAAGTTCAACCTTTTTGGATCTCCTCCTCTGATCTGCAATATGCGGATTAATTGCTAATTGATCCAAAAAAGAGGTAAACAGAAAAAAAAATCATTGAAACATTGGCAATTGTCTCAAAAGGGGAAAAAGAGTCCTTCCTAACCCCAGATACTGGTGATCGTACTCTTTCCTGGATCAATATTCCCTCTTTAATTATCCAGGATAACCCTGAATGCCCTTTTTATTAAAACATATATCTAACACCTTTTTAAAGTTAACTATCGAATATGCTGTCATCACCTCCTTTGGTAGAGAATTCTACAGATTACGCACCATTACTGTGAAGAACCCTTTTCTTTATTTAAGGTGGAATCTTTTTTACTTCTAACCTCAAACGATGCCCTCTTATCTGTTGAAAATCTCTTTGCACAAAAAGTTCACTTGGCAAAGCCTTGTATTGACCCGGATGTATTCATATAGGATAATCATATCCCCTCTTAGATTCCTTTTTTTTCTAGAGAAAATACATTTAATTTGGTTAGTCTTTCTTTGTGTCCTTTTTATGAAATGGTGCCCAAAATTGCACTCCATTTTCCAACTCCGGCTGTACTAGGGAGTCGTATAGTGGCAGAATTATATTTGCTTCCCTTGCTTCTGTACCCTTCTTAATAAATGCTAATATGTTACTTGCCTTTGTGAATGATGCTTAGCATTGCACACTGTTACCTAGATGGTTATCCACAAGCACTCCCAAATCCTTTTCAATATCTGATACCCCTATATTTGATCTATTAAGAATATAAATTGCATGGATTATTTTTCTTCCCAGATGTTTTACGTTTATTCGTATTAAATCTCATCTGCCATTCAGTCAGCCATTTCTCTAATTTATGCAAATCTCTTTGGAGAGAAAGTACATCATTATCTGATTTAATTACCTTGCACAATTAAGTGTCATCAGCATAAATGGAGACAATACTTTCCAATCCTACTTCTAAGTCATTAATAAATATGTATTCGAATACTGAACCATGAGGAACTCCACTTACCACATTCGTCCAATCTGAGTATATTCCATTTACAACAACCCTGTACTTCATGTTTTTTAGCCAGCTCTTAATCCATGAGCGGAACTTTACTGCAATTCCTGTTTCCCTTAGTTTGCACAATAGTCTTCCATGTGGCACTTTGTCAAAAGCCTTTGCAAACTCCAAAAAGAGTACATCCACTAAGTTGCAGTCGTAATATTTGGGGGTTTATAGCATACACCTGCTAATATTCTTTTAGAATTTGCTCCTCCACTATTTAACTCTACTCACAAGCATTCATCATTAGAACTAGTTCCAGCATAAATATCTTCTATGAGTATAGGCTTAAATTCAGGCTTAAAATACAGACAAATCTCTCCTTCTATTTTACCATTGCCCCTATCTTTCCTAAATAAGTTATAACCATTCAGATTAACAGCCCAGTCATGAGAGTCATCCCACCATGTTTCTGTAATGCCTATTAAATGCAATTTCTCATTATCTGCTAATAATTCTAACTCTCCCAATTCTCCTGGCAAGCTTCTGTCATTAGCAAGCATACACCTTATGTTATGAGTCTTTACTTCTGGAGTGCCTGCCACTATACTTGAGAATCTTAGCAATACCTCCATATTGACAATACTAACCCTCCCCTATCTGCTTTCCCATGAGCTTTAAATTAATTCCTTATCCCTCGACACTTTCTACCATATTACTACTATCTAGCCCTCCCACCTGCTTGTTTAAAAACTCCCCCAGCCATTCTACTATTTTTTCCCCTAGCACACCAGCACCCTCTTCATTAAGGTTTAAGCCATCCCTTAATTAAGGTGCAATCCATTACTATTGTGAACAGTTCTAACTATGCAGATCTTTGTTGATAGTTTATTATCTTTAATTGCTACTAGCTTGTCCAAGTTTGCATTGCTTTCCTCCCCAGAAACAAAAATCTTTTAATTTTCTGACTACAGTCACCATCTGCAGAGACCTTGGATCCCAGGAAAATACAATCTGTCACTGCCTTTTTTAACGTTGAGCAGCAAGCCAACTTAGGTACTCTGCATATAATTTAAATAAATAAGGTGACAATATACAACCTTGTCACACTCCTTTTCCGAACCATTCTGTTGTCCCATGTTGGTTCTGACTGTGGCTTCTTGGTTCACATACAGATTCTTCAGGAGGAGGATGAGATGATCTAATACTCCCATCTCTTTAAGAACATGTCACATATTGTTGTGATCCACACAGTCATAAGCTTTAGAATAGTCTATGAAGCAGAAGTGAATGCTTTTCTACAACTCTTTTATTTTCTCTATTATCCATCGGACATTGGCAATTTGAGTTCTTGTGCCTCTTCCTCTGCTGAACATGTCTTGCACATCTGGTAGTTAAGTATAAAGGCGGTCAAAAATAAATGTAATTTTATTATTTTAAACCACAGACTTATACACTTTTTAGATGCTATACTGCTGGTATTCTTTAAATATGAGATCCTGGCTGGTTACTAGCCATAGTATTGCCCTAGAGTAGGGACCTTGACACATTTTAAAGGGACACAGTTGTGAAGGGAGAGGAAGGCTGATGGAGTTTGGGGTGTTGGTGCTGACTGGACTCCATGGAAGGAAATCGAGGTAAGGGTCTTGTTTATTTATTATGTGAGAGAGAGGAATTAGAAGCACAAAAAGATCCCCCTTTTTTAGTTCAAATTTAATTTATTATGGATGAAACTTACAATTTCATTGTTTAGTTCCACAGTTATTTGTTTATTTATGATAATGGAAGATACTTGAAAGGAAAAAAAGGAGAAAAATAAGGAATTTGATGTTGTATTGTCTTGGCAGTAACATTTTATTAGTGATGCTCCAGTGTGATTGTTCGCAAAACATGATGTATGAATTGTTTAAATGCTAGGATGCTTCCACTTTTCCAACAACTCTGAAATTGAAAAAAAAATATCACTTTTTCCCAAAAATGTTTTACAGTATGTCCTTGACTTACACCACATTCCTGACAAACAGCTGTATTTTTTTCTTGAACTGCAGTCGGTCTTTAACTCATTCTTGTCTCTTACTTGGGGGGGCAAACTTATTTTTTTTCAGTTGGCTGACAGTCAACAAACCAGCCTAAATAATTAAAACTTTTGTTTTAGCTTTTTTCAGTTGTTCAGTAAATGTTTTAAATATTTGTAATGTTATAATACAAATTCAATATTAATTATCTTTTAATATTTGGACAATAACAGAATCCATCATAAGTCTTCTCAATTAAGCAAATTACATTTTATTATGTATTCAGTATATTGTTCTACTTACTGCCTGTATACTATTTAAAAAAAATAAATTATTCTTTTTAAAAGGCTTTTATTTTTGGTCAACAGATTAAGCGAAAGTGTTATGGATGCTTTCCAGAAAGCATTTAACTAAGAATTAATTAATTTTTAATATAAAAATAAATCATTAAATAATTTAATTAAGAAATAAAGAGAACTCTATTGCAATTTCTGAAAACTGCTATATATTATATATTATAATAATGCAAGTGGATAAAGGAGACTTGGTCATAATGAAAATAGAATAATATTTAGTGTTATACATTTCTTGGATATAATCAAATTAAAATTAAAATCTTTCATCCATGTTCTTTATGTGTAATATTAGTTGTGTAATAGGCTTCTGTCATCTTCCATTATATTTTACCACACTTAGCTTATGTTGGTTTGCTGGAAGCTCCTGTTGGGTCCAAGACTCCTTTAGGTCTGTAAACTCTCCCTGAGCCAACAAGCTTAATACCAAAATAAAAAAAAACATAATAGCTGATAGATTGAAAATTGATTGACATCCTCTATAACAGTTGACAGTGTGAGTAACGCTGACCTCATCGAGGGGCATGGCCTTGATGTCATCGGGGTGGGGCCTAAAAGCCATAAATAACAGCAGCCGGCAGCCATTATGTAGTTCAGAGAAAGCGCAGAGAGACACAGCACAGAGAGACAGACAGCAAAGTGAGTGAGTGAGAGAGGGAGGGAGAGATTCAGAGAGAGAAAGGGGTACAAAGAGAGAGAGGTACAGAGCGAGAGCGCACACAGACAGAGAGAGCGCGTATAGACAGCTCACACAGAGAGCGAGTGAGTGCACAGACAGAGAGAGCGCACACAGACAGTGCACACAGAGAGAGCACAGACAGAGAGTGCACAGACAGAGAGTGCACAGAGAGAGCACAGAGAGAGAGAGACAGACAGACAGACAGCTTACAGAGAGAGATAAAGTGCAGAGCCAGAGAGCTCACAGAGAGAGAGAGAGCACCAGGAGCAAGAGAGACAGGACAGAGAGAAAGAACGGTCAGAGAGAAAAACAGGAGAGGGAGAGAGACACAGGACAGAGAGAGAGAGAGACAGGACAGAGTGAGAGAGAGGCAGGACAGAGTGAGAGAGAGGACAGAGAGAGACACACACACAGGGAACATAGGACAGAGAGAAACAGGAGAGAGAGAGAGACACACGAATATATAGGATAGAGAGAGACATAGGACAGAGAGAGAGAGATAGGAGAGAGAAAGACAGGACAGAGCAAGAGACAGGACAGAGAGAGAAATAACAGAGAGAGAAAGAGAAAGGACAGAGCGAGAGAGACATGAGAGAGAAAGACAGAGAGAGCACATAGACAGAGAGAGCACACACAGAGAGTGAGAGAGTGTGCACAGAGAGAGAAAGACAGGGCTGGGAGCTAGAGATAGACAGGCCAGAGAGAGAGACAGGTGTGAGGAACTGACTCTGCTGGGATTCGAACCCTGGTTTGCATGTTGCTGGACCTCTTCCCTACCGGTACGCCAGCCTGCCTCTTGCAGATTTACCAGAGCTCTGATACCTTGACTCTAAAAGCAATGAAATCAGTGACAACTCTCTTTAGCTGTGTCTGGTCAGCTGTCTGGTTCTTGGCCTATATAAGGCACTTCCTGTCTCTGTATCCTTTCCAGATTATTGTTGGTTCCTGATCCCTTCAATAAAGCTTGTTCCTGTTTCACCTACAAGTTGCTGAACTGGATTATTGCTGACCTTGGCTACTGGTCTCCACAACCTTGTGATTCCTATATCATTACAGAATAATCTGGCAACTTTCATGGAGACCGCCGGGTCAGATTCTGCATTGGCCCAGCAGGTTGCTTTTACTGCAAGAACTGTGCAGACCCAGGCACAGACTATTCAAGTGCTGCAGGACCAGGTAGCTGAACTGCAGGCCCAACAGGTTGCTTTTACTGCAAGAACTGTGCAGACGCATTCAACTGCTGCAGGACAAGGTAGCTGAACTGCAAAATAAATTTCAGTCAATGCACAGTGAGTATACCAGCTACAGGGCACGTGATGTTGCGGCTGCTACTGTTACACCTGCACAAGATGCCCGCTTGCCCCTGCCAGAAAAGTTTGGAGGAGATCGCAAAAAATGTAGGGGTTTCCTAAATCAATGCCGTTTGCACTTCATGATATTACCTCACCAATTTCCATCTGAAATATGGCTGAATATGCTGCTGAATTCAGACAGTGGGTTGCTGATACTACCTGGAACCAATCAGCCCAGAGGTTCCACTTCAGAAAAGGTCTCTCAGAAGCTATAAAAGATGAGCTAGCTCGTGTTGATCTTCCTGCTGACTTTGATGCGTTTGGCTATCCGTATCGATCGGAGACTTTCTGAAAGAAGATTGGAAAGACAGGGCTCTTTTAGACCAAGTACTACTCCCATTTCCTATTCAAGAATTTCTACTCCAACCCCACAAACACCTTCAGACTCTGAGCCTGAGGCAATGCACGTAAATCTAATAAGAGGGCCATTATCCAATGAAGAAAAACAGTGGCGACGCACTCACAATTTATGCCTGTATTGTGGTAGTGCAGGGCACTATGCCATCAATTGCCCTAGCAAATCCAAAAGAACAATAGCTATGGCTGCTGAGGGCGCACATATTCGACACCAATCCCAGATTGCAGATCAACTGGATTCTGTCACACAACCCTTGTTTTCTCTGGCTCATGGTGAAGAGGGTATGTTGACTCAACATCCTGATTTTGTGGTGCCTATCACATTGCAATGTGGTGATCATAAAATTTCAACTACAGCTATGATAGATTCTGGAGCAGGTGGAAACTTTATGGACATTAAATTTGCAGCAGGAAATAGAATTCAGTCTATCCCTAATTCTTCACCTGTGTTAATGGAGACAGTGGACGGTTCTCCACTTACGTCGGGCCCGGTTACACATGAGACTGTGCCCTTAATGTTGACTCTGGAAGTGAATCACCATGAGACTATAACTTTCCACCTAATTTCCTCAACACAGTTTCCAGTGATTTTGGGGGTACCTTGGCTTGCTCTGCATAACCCACAAATTGATTGGAAGATCAGAACTTTGTCCTTTCCTTCAGAACACTGCTTAATGAATTGTCAACCCACTAAGGTAACACCTGTTGCCACAACAATTAATGAAATGGTTGCTACAAACTTGACTAAGCTTCCTCTACAATATCGGGATTTTGCAGATGTCTGTGATAAGAAGAATGCTGATCAGCTTCCACCCCACAGGCCTTATGATTGCCCAATAGAGCTGTTGCTTGGGGCTGCTATCCGATTTGGCCGTATATATTCCCATTCTGAGCCTGAATTGAAAGCTCTTCGTGAATACATACAAGAAAATCTTGCCAAAGCTTTTATTCGACCATCTACTTCCCCAGCAGAAGCTCCAATCTTCTTTGTAGAGAAGAAAGATGGCAGCCTACGGCCATGCGTTGATTACAGGGACATTAATAACATCACTGTCAAAAAACGCTACCCCTTGCCTCTCATTCCTGAACTTTTGTAGAGAGTTCACTCCGCTAAAATATTTACAAAGCTTGATCTTCGGGGGGCATATAATCTGGTTCGCATAAGACCAAATGATGAATGGAAAACAGCTTTCAGAACCAGGTACGGGCATTATGAATATCTAGTAATGCCATTTGGGCTTTGTAATGCCCCTGCAACTTTCCAGCATCTTATCAATGATGTACTACGAGATCTCCTGGATCAGTTTGTTGTGGCATATTTGGATGATATCCTAATATTCTCTGATAATCTTGAAAATCACAGAAAACAGGTCCGTATAGTTCTGGAACGCCTTCGTAGCCACCACCTATACATTAAACTAGAAAAATGTGAGTTTGAACAAACAAAAATTCAATTTCTGGGGTATGTCATAACTCCTAAAGGTTTAACTATGGACGCAAGTAAAATTAAAGCTGTGCTGGACTGGCCCATCCCCAAGAATGAAAAAGATGTCCAGAGATTTGTGGGGTTTGCCAATTTTTACAGGCGTTTCATTAAGAATTTCTCTGCCGTTATTACACCAATCACTGAACTTACAAGTAAGGGGACTCCTTTTCAGTGGTCCGATAAGGCTGATACCGCATTTTCCCGATTAAAGACTCTGTTTACATCTGCCCCCGTCCTGGTACATCCTCAGCCGGAATTACCATTTATTGTGGAAGTTGATGCTTCTGATTCAGCTGTTGGTGCTATACTGTCTCAAAGGACTGGCCCTAAGATGCTGTTACATCTGTGTGCCTTCTATTCCCGCCAGATGGTGCCAGCAGAAAGAAACTATGACATAGGGAATAAAGAACTATTGGCTATAAAAGCTGCCTTCACCGAATGGAGACATCTCTTGGAGGGAGCTACCCATCCAATTACTGTCCTCACAGATCACAAAAATCTGGAATGTATTCGATCAGCTAAGAGACTGTCAGCCAGACAAGCACGCTATTCTTCTCGAGGTTTAATTTTTTGGTTACATACCGTCCTGGCTCCAAGAATGGTAAGGCGGATGCCTTGTCTAGAATAGCTGACCCCCTCCATGCTACCGTAACCAAGACCACCATCTTGCCGAAGGATATATTTATAGGAGTTACTTTTCCTTCTGATCTGATGTCTCGCATTAAAAAGGGCTACGCTGAAGACCCAGTTCTTCGTGATCCTCCTCGTGATCTCCATATGACGATGCTTAATGGGTTTTGGATTTTTCAACGACGTCTGTTTGCTCCGGAGTCAGTGCGACTGGACCTTTTACGTCTCTACCATGACTCAAAACCAGCAGGTCATCCAGGAATCCGAAAGACACAAGAGCTACTTGCCCGATTCTTTTGGTGGCCGAGGTATCATGAGGATCTTAAGAAGTATGTGTCCTCTTGTGATGTATGTGCCAGACATAAAACTCCTCGCTCATCCTCTGTTGGCTTGCTTCAGCCTCTTCCGATTCCTCATCGTCCCTGGGGATCTATATCCATGGACTTTATTGTGGAACTACCTCCCTCTAAGGAACACACTACCATTCTTGTTGTTGTGGACAGGTTAACTAAGATGGGTCATTTCATACCAGCTTGTGGTCTCCCTTCAGCTAAACAGACGGCTGACCTGGTTATTCGAGAAATATTTTGCTTGCATGGAGTGCCCGATGAAGTAGTTTCTGACAGGGGAGTGCAGTTTACATCTCGTTTTTGGAAACATTTTTGTTCTAACCTAGGTATTAATGTAAATCTGTCGTCAGCTTTTCATCCACAAAGTAATGGACAGACTGAGCGAACCAACCAGACATTGGAGCAATATTTGCGGTGCTATATCAGTTACCTGCAGGATGACTGGCTGGATTTTTTACCCACTGCGGAGTTTGCCTATAACAATGCCCAACACTGCTCCACTTCTCTGAGCCCATTTTTTGCCAATTATGGTTACCATCCAACCTTTCTAGTGAGTCTCCCGATGTCTATCATGTTGGTGACAAGGTGTGACTGTCAACAAAGAATCTTAAGCTTCAGATTCCTTCTCATAAATTGGGTCAAAGGTTCATGGGACCTTTTGAGATCATTGCTCAGATCAATGCTGTCACTTTCTGTTTGCAACTTCCAAATTCCCTGAAAATACATCCAGTGTTTCACGTTGCACTGCTTAAACCTTTTCATGAAAATACTTTCCCTGGCCGAGCCCTACCTGCCCCACCTCCAGTCCTTATGGATGGCGAAGATGAATACGAAGTGGAAAAAATTCTTGACTCCAGGATCTTCCGTAACAAGCTTCAATATTTGGTTCGGTGGAAAGGCTATGGTGAGGAGGATAGATCATGGGAACCAGTGGACAATATTCACGCTCCTGATCTTCTTCGGTCTTTCCATGCACAGTACCCTGCTAAACCGGGTAATAGGGCATCCGGAGGCTGCGCCTATAGAGGTGGGGGTAATGTGAGGAACTGACTCTGCTGGGATTCGAACCCTGGTTTGCATGTTGCTGGACCTCTTCCCTACCGGTACGCCAGCCTGATTCTTGCAGATTTGCCTGAGATCTGATACCTTGACTCTAAAAGCAATGAAATCAGTGACAACTCTCTTTAGCTGTGTCTGGTCAGCTGTCTGGTTCTTGGCCTATATAAGGCACTTCCTGTCTCTGTATCCTTGCCAGATTATTGTTGGTTCTTGATCCCTTCAATAAAGCTTGTTCCTGTTTCACCTACAAGTTGCTGAACTGGATTATTGCTGACCTTGGCTACTGGTCTCCACAACCTTGGGATTCCTATATCATTACAACAGGCCAGAGAGAGAGACAGGCCAGAGAGAGAAGACAGAGAGAGAGACACACATTCAACATAGAGGGAGGACACAAGACAGATAGAGAAAGAGAAGGAGAGAGAGAAAGAGAGAGAAAGAGAGACATAGGACACGGAGAAAGACACACAGGACACGGAGAGAGACACACAGGACAAAGAGAGACAAAGGACACAGAGACAGAGAGACGGACGACATATAGAGAGAGAGACAAGACTGGAAGAGAGAGAGAAAGGACAGAGAGAGACACACAAGACAGAGAGAGAAAGGGAGAGAAAGACAACATTTTGCTACTCGTAATTGGTTTGCGAGTTACAGGCTCAAAATCACTGTGTTTGTCAAAAAAACATAACTCCGTCCTATCTCCGCCTTCGATGTCTCCATCTCCTAAATGTTACCAGTGCTAAAGATGCAAAATCCATATTTACAACCGTTCAATTGCCTTCAAACCCGTAAATGGCAAATGTATAAAAATATTCTACGAATACTAGATAGTGGGTTAAACACCTGTTCAAATAAAAACACAATAAAAACACAATAGTGTACTTAAAGAAAACACAATAGTGTACTTAAAAATACTGGAAAAGCAATGAAGGGCATTGGAATTAATTGCACAACAGTCTCAAGCTTGCAAATCTGCAATATAAAAAAAATATTCACATTTTATTTGCATGTTATATTGATCTCAGGAAAGCAGATAGTTAATACATATCATGGAACCCACATGGACTAGAACAGTTGATTTATTAATTTTTATCGATATCTACATTTCTGGATTGCGAGTCTGATTGCAGATCAGACTTCTAAACACTAATTGATTGTAGTTTGAACTCAATGTTTTACTGACGTCATGATGGCGGACTCATTTACTGAAATGCTACATACAGGTTCATGGTTTATGTGTTGGGGCTGTGAGCATGTACTTGTGGGCTTGAGTTTGTAATAGGGACAATTTTCTAACCCCCAAACATACGGGTAGTCTGAAGGTAATTACAGGATTGGAATTAAATGGGGGCCATAGAGTGCAAGGGATCACACAGACAAAGAGAGCGCAGAGAGAGAGCGTGAGAGAGCACATAGAGAGAGTGTACAGAGATAAAGTACGCTCACAGAGAGAGAGAGAGAGGGCAAGCGCAGAGAGAGAGAGCACAGACAATTCAAGATAACATTCTATGATACCATCATTTATGACAGGCAAGTTACTCGTTTTGTAAAAATGGGATTTGATAGCTTCAAATCAGCATTAGACATATGTCCTGCTTTTTGTCATCCGTCATGATCCATGAATACTACAAACAACTCTTGTAAACATAAGTGTACGTGTTAAATAGTTACTAATACAACAATGTAGTTTGTTCTTTCTATATACCTAAAAAAACAAAACAAAACAGGCTGTATGAATAATTGGGATTTCACACGTATTCTTAAATTGTATTGCTACAGTATATTATTCATTACCACTTCTGATGTAAGACTACTCTATTAATTAAATATCCTTTCTATAACCTCTGAAATAGACTGCTGATTGAAAATGTGATAGATGTTGTTGAAGTTATCCTGGAATTGGTTAAGAGCCAGGTCAGTCTTTCCAGATTATGAATATAATATATATATATAAGGTATACCATATAATGGGTACAAACTCATACCCTATTACTACAGCTTTTACCTGTAGAAAATGAATTAATAGTTGATTAGCAACAAAATAAATATTTAAAGAAAATAAAATCAATTTCCACAGATCTGGAACCACATCCTAAACAGCAGGATTTTCTGAGCATTGCTTGTCCAGCTGGCTTGGTTCAAGGTTACAAGGTTTAATAGCAACATTTAGATTGTCAACAAAGATGGAAGAATGCTGCTAGTCTAGGCAGTAAAGATGCTGTCCAGGGACCTCATTCAATTGAGAAATTGTAAGTTACCGGAGCCCGTAATATAGGCTGTAAACTGACTTGCTATGCAAAAGGGTTACGGATTAGGGGCTGAAAATCAATGTGGTTGTTACAACCGTAACTTACACCACATCTAAGCCTTTGATCTTTTACGTCTGCAAGAGTTGCGATAGCTAAAATCGCAAATCGATATTCAATTTCTTCAATTCCGCAAGCCCTCAAATGGTTTTACACCCGTAAACAACAAATGTAGAAGAACATTCTCTGGGTACCAGATGGGACCCGCAAAGGGGTTAAAGACATGTCAGTAGCACTCTAAATGCAAATAAAAAAATCAATACTGCACTGTAAATGATGGGGAAAGCGACATTCAAATTAATTTTAAAACAGTCTCAAGCTCGCAAATCAGCAATAAAAAAATAATTATTTTTATGTTTCATTTCACGGTTATATCGATCTTGGGAGTTAATACATATAAAGCCACCCATATGGACTAGAACAGTATTGGCATTCATTTTTATTATTTTGTATTTTGCGGTTTTGCAAGTCTGATCACATATGGGAACTTTAAACGCTAATCTGTTTGACATGTAACCTCCATCTTATATTGCTGTAATGATGATGGTCTCATTTTCTATTGGCTGTTTCTAAATAGGTAGTTACGGCCTTGCTTAATTGATCATGTTCAAGCTCTGAAATGGTACATATGATTGTAAGGTTTACTGTTTTGGCTTTTGGCCCTTAACTTGCGGGCTTGTTCAATTGAATCGCTCCATAATTGTAGCAGGGTTCAAGCCTGCAGACATACGGCCTGTACACCGCGAGTTGCGGCCTTGCAATTGAATGAGGCTCCAGGTGTCAGAACCTGATAATTCAGAGGATCCCAAGAGTCTTATGCAGGTGAACAAAAGACCTCGAAATATGCTACAGTCTGATGCATTGGGATCTAGTAATGTAATATGTGTCCAAACCATGGAGCACACCGGTATAAGGATAAAGAAACTAGGGCACTGCGGATAAGTAGGAAGAGTAAGTGAAAGCTATATCCTAATATATGGTGTAGCCAGGAGAGAGCTGTATTATGAATGACAAAAGAGTGGATCATTGTTTGGATATAATATAAAATAGTAAAATTAAGAAAAAAATAATTTACAGTCTATGTTACATAATATGTATACAGTGTGTGTGTATATATATATATATATATATATATATATATATACACATATATATATATATATATATATATATATATATATATATATATATATACACATATACAGGAGGTCCCTGGGTAACAAGCAACCTGACTTACCAACGACCCCTACTTAAGAACAGACTCCCTAGTCTTTTTTAATGTTCTGCTTGTTTGAATTAAACGAAAGAGCACAATAGTTTTTGTAACTACTATTAACTTATTTGTTTCTGTAACTATGTAACTTATTATTACATTACAAAGGTATTGTTATCATTACATTGTATTATTATAAGCACATATGAGCCTTTGTAGTAGTATTGTCATTGCTATTATTATTATTTTTACTATTTTTATTAATCAGAGATCTTACTTACGTACAAATCCGACTTAAGAGCGTTCTCCTCCGTAACCCAGGGACTATATATATATATATATATATATATAAATAACATTCTTAATTCATAATTTTTATAATTTTTTGATATTTCCATAAACTGGGAATAATTTACACTACTGTAAGAGTGAGTTCAGTTGAAAGTACCGTCCAGTTATCTACTTATGTTCTATGTTAATTGATGAATATTGGTAATATAATTTTATTTAACTATAAAATATAATGCCATTGAGTGTTTGAAATACTAAATTCTGAATATTAGCATTGTGGGTACTTAAAAGCAAGATCTGTGTTTAGTAAATTCAGAGATATTGGGTTTTCACTGTACTCTTCCCATAACACACCCATTAGGTGCCTTAAAACCCATTCACAACAACTGGCAATGATCTTCATACAGCTAGCTGTTACCATGGGAAAAGCCTTTAGGACCACAGGTTATTGTCTGCTATCACAACCATGTGCTCACCCTTGATCCTTTAATAAATTTGTTTCATAATTGTCATTGCTCTTGTCAAAAATAGAGTTCAAAGTAATGTGTTTAAAGTGAAAGCATATCAAAGTTTGGAGTTTTCACCTGAAAGGCAAGCTTTTAGGAATTGCATCTCAGTTTAACTAGAACATTTGCAGTCAGAGAGAAATTTGTAGTAATTGATAATGTAGACAAAGATTAAATGCTTCACAATTTCGGGGAAAAGGATAGATGTTAGCACTGTAAAGCTTTAAATGCTAACTTGGTGATGCACTTTAAATTAGACCATTTTCCATTATAGTGTTACCTGATTTGATCAACTGAAAGCACCCCAAGTGCATTTCCCTTTTCCCACCATCTCCTGATTTACGATGTACTATTTCCTAACCGAAGGTGAGAAAGCATTTAATAATTCCCAACCCCATATGTCAAGATATTTTGTGAACTCTTTAATTCTTTAATTTTCATGCTCAAAAAATGACACACAAATAATTGAACAATAATAATGCCTATTTATTTATTTAATTTCTGTTTTGCATTGCAAATAGTTTAACATTGCAAAAAAATACATATATATGTAAAGCAGTAAAATGCTAAAGTAAGGATTTAATATTAACAACTTTATTAAAAAAAGCAAAATGAGAGATTAATTTCCTGGAATATTATCATTATCTTTGATCCTTGCCTAAAGATATGACACTTAGATAAACGTAATAATGCAGATTTTATTATTTATTGTTTCAGAGGAATAAAAATTGGAATCAGAGGCTCATTGACTGTCTAAAAGTTTATTAAAGAGTCTGGATGCTTCCAACATTGCAGATAAGAATTGCTCTGTCATTTTCTGAGCATCGATTATGGAATATATAGTCCTTTGTTTTACTACATTTTGCTTTATAAAAAATGGAAGCTGTGTTGCTATTTATATATAAAAACAAGTTTTAACATTAATTTAACAAGATGGAGCAAATTTGATGAACAGAATAGACTGTTAATATAATTTTACTCTGATTGTAGGCTAAGTTGTCTAGCTAAGCAAACATTAGAAAGAATAGCTTTTTGTTTTAGTTGGAAATGAAATCAAATAAATTAATCACAGTGCTCTCTCTGTTCAAAATGTATAATATCCTTCTCTAATATTTCAATGTCACTAAAAGTCAATGCAGATTAATGAAATAGAGAGAAGATTTCTTATGTGGAGCATATTTCTCTGGATCCTTTGATTAAAATGCATACTATGCCTAACCTTCAGGTTTCTTCTTTCTTAGCATTGGATATTCAGAAAAAAAAGGAGAAAAAAAACTGCAAATTAAATCAGGGATAGGCCCTGTCATTTCTGTAGAGACAGGTTCAATACTGATGATTTATCTGCTTAGACAAATGAAATCAGTGTCACTTGATCCATCAGAAATGTTCTGATGTCTCTGCACAAAAATGAAAAAAAAAACTGTTGCAGGTAAATGAAATTTTGCTTGGGTAGAATTTTTGCTTACAGTCTATATTGTTAAGATGGTTGAAGGTCATCCAATTTGCTTTGATAATACTATGTCCTTGCTGCAAATTTCCATGACATTAGTTCATCTAATTTTTTTTACTTCAAAAAATAACCTAAGACTCTCAGTTTCACCAGTGTCAAACCTTATATTAAGTGTGCATGAAATCATTTCAGCATGAGCTGTTCAAAGGTCAGGCATTGAACATGTTTTCCCATTATTAAATTACTATGTATTACACATTTAATGAGTTTTACAGTATCAAAGTCATCAAACCATGTAAAAGCTCATGTCTCTGGTTAAAACAATCCAAAATATTTATCATGTGTTTATGATGCAGTGAATATATTTGAAAGTCTTCTCTTAGAAAATTACACGTTGGCTCTTTAAAGGTCCAGTGCTTTTTATGCTAAACCTATTTTTACTTCACCATTAATTAACATAAAAACTACATTTACAAACAGCAGCTAATCCAAGCTTTAGACAGAAAATATAATTTAAAGCTATTTTGGGTTCCCTGGTGCTCCTGAGTCCCCTGGTGGTCCAGTGGTAGGACTTGGTGCTTTCACCTCTGTTCGATTCCAAGTCAAGGAACCAAGAGGTCACCCCATGCTGAAACCAAGCAGTGCTGGGTCTGGTTAGTACTTGAGTGGGAGACCCCCTAGGATTACCAGGAGCTGTATGCTGTGCCCACTGGAGAAGGAACTAGCAACCCACTCCAGTATATTTTTTCCATGAATTCCAAGTGGATCAGCATGACCATGGCCATAAAGACATGGTGGTATGTTACAGTCCATGAGGTCATGGAGAGTTGGAAACAACTGAACAATGTAAAAAAAAAAGCTGTTTGTCATAATTTTTATAATGTATCACTGACTAAAAGCAGCTTTAAAATCATTTTGATTGCTAACATTTCCACATAACATCTTTGCCTGGGACATACCGTTTGAGAGGTTCAAGTCACAACTGTGACAACAAAGTGCTGTGAACTGCTTGTGGCTGGAGGACAATCTTATAAAAAAGCATTTGTAAATATTCAGATGGGTGAGCTTGAAATGTGACGGTAGGTTCTAGATCTCAACAGTGACAGCTGTGGTAGCACAAATCCCAGATGAAGGACGAACCAGTGGGCTTTACCATTCATGCATGTTGTAGCTTAGATTTAGATATTAGATATGTTTTAACACCAAGGCGCATTAGATCAGCTAGCAAAATAGCCTCTATCACTTAGTACGCTTATTACTCATGATTACTTTAGCTGACAGTATGCTATTTTGTGGTTCAGATTACTTGCTGGGTTGGGGAAGGAGTTATAACTTAATCACAACATTTCCAGTCATTGTTTTGGCCACCATAGGGACAGATAATTAGCACATCAAAGCAGCTAATTAATATTTGGGAGATACTGTAGATTGTAAGCTTTTTGGACTAGGGAGGGTTAATACGGATTGTCAGAATCCCATGTATTAGGTATTTATACTTCACAATGACGACTAAGAAATTAAAACCAAGGAAAAAAGGGGAACATAAAATAAAGGCATATATTGGTGAGCCAAAGAATCCTAATTTTACAGATATGTATTCTCTGTTAGATAACTCTTTAATAGGAGGGATTCAAAGGCTCTGAACCCTGTTCAGCGTCCACAATGAAATACTCCTCAGTATTCTCATTGCATTAGTCCACAGCTCATTAGTAATCCCAAAACCATACCCCATTAGAAACAATCTTATAATGGAGTGATCTCAATCAGTTACATCCACTGTGTAGAAGCATAAATGCAACGGTGGGTTCCCTAATAGGGTATGGAAAAGGGCATCTATAAAGCTAAATAGCAGAGAGAGAGAGTAGTATGATCCTGCTAAGGGAACAACTGGCATTTGACACGTGTCACAGCACACTTGTGCTCCTAGTGTAGGGCGCAAGTCGCTGTGGAGGCACTGGAGTAGGTAGTATTCAGGGCTATAACGGTGATATTGGAAAAGTGGAAGTTTGGAGGGAGATGCTGAGGACGCTGAAGGACATTGTACTCAGAGGTCTATATATATATATATATATAACCCTAACATCCCTCACCCTAACACCCCCCACACTTATCCCTAACACCCCTCACCCTAACACCTAACCCTAACACCCCCTTACACTTATCCCTGACAGCCCTTACCCTAACACCTAACCCTAACATCCCTTACCCTAACACCCATCACACTTATCCCTAACACCCCTTACCCTAACCCTAACACCCCTCACACTTATCCATAACACCCATCAACCTAACACCTAACCCTAACATTATCACACTTATCCCTAAGACCTAACACCCCTCACACTTATCCATAACACCCATCAACCTAACACCTAACCCTAACATTCTCACACTTATCCCTAAGACCTAACACCCCTCACACTTATTCCTAACATGCCTCACCCTAACACCCCTCACACTTAGCCCTAACACCCCTCACCCTAACACCTAACCCCCTCACCCTTATCCCTAACACCCATTACCCTAGCACCCCTCACACTTATCCCTGTGTCTCTTCCCCCCATTATCATCAAGGGAGGGGGGAGGATAATGAGGGAGGGGGAAGAGACACAGGGGAGGATGATGAGGGAGGGGGGAAACAGACACTGTGGAGGATGATGAGGGAGGGGGTAAAGAGATGGAGGGGTGGGTGATGAGGAAGGGGGGAAAGAGACACAGGGGAGGATGATGAGGGAGGGGGAAAAGAGACACAGGGGAGGATGATGAGGGAGGGGGAAAGAGACACAGGGGAGGATGATGATGGAGGGGGGAAGAGACACAGGGGAGGATGATGAGGGAGGGGGTAAAGAGATACAGGGGAGGATGATGAGGGAAGTGGGAGGATGATGAGGGAGGGGGATGAGACACAGGGGAGGGTGATGAGGAAGGGGGGAAAGAGACACAGGGGAGGATGATGATGGAGGGGGATGTTAGGTTATTTATGCCCTTTATGGATTAAAACCAGACTCTGCATCAACTATGTAATTTTCCGTGGGAGTTTTGACATGGATCCCCCTCCGGCATGCCACAGCCCAGGTGTTAGTCCCCTTAAAACAACTTTTCCATCACTATTGTGGCCAGAAAGAGTCCCTGTGGGTTTTAAAATCCGCCTGCCCATTGAAGTCTAGGGTGGTTTGACGGGTTCGCCGGTTCGCGAACATTTGCGGCGGTACGCGTTCGCTGTTCGCGAACTGAAAATTTTATGTTCGCGACATCACTATTGAAGGGGTGTTAGGCACCCAAGGATACATATAATAGGTCAATTTAATAGATTTTTATATATACTTTTGCCGAAATGTTTATGTGAATCTTTGGACTAGGGACCACAGTTCTGTTGCACCAAACTTTCTTTGGACCCAATTGTTTCATACTTGTATTGCACTGTAGCTGTACTTGTATTTCTACTTACCTTAAAATGTCTTTATATATTTTCAATTTGGTAATTGTACCCACCGTACTCTATTCTACTTTGAAAATGTTGGTGTTTTTTCAAAATAATTACTACTACTACTAATAATAATAATAATATCAATAATAATATAAATGCTGCATGAATAATATTGAATGATCTACTTTAGAAAAATATGTCTAATACAATATGTAGCCAGTTTTTGATGTTCTTTGAATATAACCTAAAAATCAACTTTATTGTCCTCTAAAAACAAAATTGTAATAGAATAAGGGAATGGAGGGAGGGAAGTTATGAAGAAAGACTAACCAAATTAAGCTTATTTTCTCTAGAAAAGAGGTGTCTAAGAGGAAATATGATTACCTTAAATAAATACATCCAGGGTCAGTATAAAGATTTGTCAAGGGAGCTTTTTGTGCCAAGAGGTTTTCAACTGACAAGGAGACATCCTTTGAGGTTAGAAGTAAAATGATTCCACCTTAAAGAAAGAAAAGTGTTCTTCACAGTAAGGGTGGTTAATCTGTGGAATTCTCTACCAAAGGAGTTGGTGACAGCAGATTCAATAGATAACTTTAAAAGGGGACTGGATTTATGTCTAATTAAAAAGGACAGTCCGGGTTATCCTGCATAATTAGAGAGAGAGTATTGATCCAGGGAGGAATCTGATCACCAGTATCTGGGGTCAGGAAGGAACTAAAAAAAAAATGTTCACTTGATTTTTTTTTTTGATTGCCTTCCTCTGGATCAATTAATTAACAACCAATGCACATATTGCAGATCAGAGGAGATCTGAAAAGGTTGAACTTGATGGACTGAAAGTCTTGTTTCAACCTCAATTACTATGTAACTATGTAATACTAAAGAATATAGTTGAAGTGTGTTTTTAATTGCATAGTTTTTTCTTGCATGTGATTAAAATTTCTTAAATTAGAGCAAATTAAGCATGATATTCTATGCCTCCAACAAAATGAGATGTATTAAATTCTAGTGTGTGGTTGAAAGAGAAACCACAAACCTAGAATAATAATCACAACAATGTTATTAGCAAATGTTGCTGCATGAGCTTAAAATTAAATTTTCTAGTGTTACTTTTCAAAAGACTTAAATATAGAGATTGTCGTGGTCTTCATTACATTAGTACAAAAAAAATCTTGTATGTGTATTTGTGAAACAACTATTATATTATTTGTCTTGCTGAAGTTTGTCGCATCATTTGAACTGTGAAAAGACTAATTATTTTAAACGTTATAGAGATATAAAAATTACAAATATTATAATACATTGCATCTTTTTAGCATAATCTACATATGATGGATGAAAAAATACACAAATAGAAACCAATTTACTAACAATAAAGTGTTTATTAACTAGCTATAGTTTAGGGATGGGCATTCCAACTATAGTTAAGGCTAGAAAGATTGGAGTTAATGATATTGTCAATATGAATGATGTCAGTCTTACATGCACTGCATATGGTCCGGGATTTCAGTATTTTTCTTGCTGTGCATTGATGAGACAGTCAGTCTCAAATATTTAGGACCATGATCAGCACTTCAGGATTGATATTGACGTACCCTTGTAGTGCATATTACAAAAAATAAATAATTGTATTTAAGATTTAATCTAAAATGTTATACTATGTGCTATATATTAGGTAGGTGCAATGCCAGATGTACTGATTTCTGAATACAAACTATGCACTAAAACTAACATACTATGTTACATTTTACTTTGTAACAGGAAACGATTTTTGTAACTTTTACATGTCAACTTTTTTTGAACATGGTTCAAAATAATAGGTATTTGTACATCATTTGGTTACTAACCTTTAACCCTTTAGACAAGAAGTGGTAGCTTGTGATCCAGGTGTTCCATAGGACAACCCCTATTTTCCCGTGTTTGGATACATTTTTTATATATATATATGGATGTAGTGGGTTATATTTTTTGACCTACTACATCCAGATATAGGTATGCAGAATAGGTATTGTTTTTTTGCTTATTCCAGTTTAGGAACATGCAGGTGGGCAATTCAAGAGTTGTATTAATTATATTACATTCATTCTCAACCACCTACACCAAGGGGTGGTAGATAGGGAGACAACCCAAATGCTCCTACAGTTACAATCAGGAGGTCCTCTTTGCCATGATTTATTTAAAGGGATAATATGATGGTTTTGGGTATGGTATAATGATAGTAAGTAATTTATAAATTGAATGGTAGTAAATTAATCTATTATAACATATGGATTTTAAGCTTTCTGAAAATGGCATAGGGATTTGTGTCAGTCTAAAAGGAACACTGTGGTCAAATTTTATCTGTGCGTTTTTACCTATAACTGGATTGAAATATTGCCTAAAAAATCATTATTTTTGGTGCAATATTTCAATCCAGTTTTAGGTAAAAATATGATTTGTGCATTTCACATTATTTAAATGATATTCCCCACAGAATTATTTCTTTATTCTTATGTATTTTCACAGTATTACTTATATTAACAGGTGAAAATCCTTAATCTTAAATAACAAGCCACTTTACTGAATCCACATAGTGGCAAGCAATGCCTGCTCTGATTTTTGCCATTAAGCAGGTATGATTAAATATGTAATCAGTTCAGAAGAAAAAAATACTTTAGATTTTAACATATAACCTTGATGAACTTTTTCAAAGAGATACTTTAACAGTGACACTAGCAAATGCTAAAGTAATCAACTAGCATAACTACTATTCCATTAGTGATCATAATACATGTTGGAAAATGTCTCATCACATTAATCACTTTTCAACTATATATTCAATTAATTGGAGAATGGAGCGCTGAAAGCTGTCATATATTGAAGTATTAATTATACAGATGATTTTATACATCAAAACCAACGGCATGTAACTGAATTAAAACAGGAATCTAATGTTAAATAATTGACCTTTGCTGTTTTAATATATCAAGAAATATTTTTGAGTGGTTATTTTCAAGCTCCAGAGTAAAGATATAATTTCCATAAAATTGATGGAGATTATTTTTTTTTCAATTATCTTACCTAAGAGCCACAGACTTAATTATTATTAGTAGTAGCATTCTATATTTTCGTAACCTTAATATTTTCTATGGCAATATCAAATATAACTTGCAAAATAAATCATTAGTAAGCGGTATAATCACCACTAGGAAATTAAAATATATTGCCAACAAGTAAGTTTGCAAGTTTTCAATCTTGTAAGATGCTTTGGGGAAAGCACTTTGTGTATTAGATTCTAAACTGAAAAATAGGGCCGTCGATTCTTTTAAAATGTTTTTGCCTTGTACTTAAGCCTTGAAGATATTGGCATGTTACAAATAAAGAATAATAAAAGTAGCTGGCAAAAATATGTGTTGACAGACTCATTTTGTGAAGGGCATAACACTATGAAGATGATCTTTCTCAAAGATTAACATTATGCAGGTTATTTAGGTACAAAGCTAAACTCACGTGTCTATACCTCTTTGGGGAAAGTACTTATTTCTTTCATAGCCTTTCAAAATTACCTTCTTTTAAATGATATTCTCAACTTTCAAGGTAAATACCAGTGGTAGGTTTTCTTGAATGCTCACAAAGTCCAGGATTAGGTGGCAGATAATTACAGTGCCTCAGAAAAGGGTTCCACCCTTCCTCCCATTCTTATTAGTGCCTTTGGTTTCTGATCTCAAGATAGATGGTGTGGACATAGGGGGTAGAATCTACATGTTAAGACTAAATATTTAAATATTTATCTTTAAAGCTCTGGTTGCTTGCTTTGGTTTTACTGTGGAAATCTATTGAAGTATGCAAATCAGTATATACCATAATGTATAAGCATTCAAAAATTCTAATCACCTTATACCTACCCCTGAAAGACCACTCTAGTCAAGTTGTTCCTATATAGTCCTTTAAATAAACTTGATAATGGGCAAATGTATTTAGAAAGCAAAATAAAGAAATACATTAAAAACACAATCTCTACATTTTGAAAATGTATGTTCAATTGTTCTTTGCTGCAGGGTTCCATTGTATTTTCTTGCCAACTAATAGGCTATCATTTAGTCCTTCTAAGAGTGCTGGCAGTTGTATTGACCAATTTCTACGGTACAGACATAAAATTCTTCTGCATCCAAAGTCTCTTCCCACCTCCAATGTTTTGGAATTTAGGTTGATGTCTAAAAAAAGCCCAAATACAGTTTTTTATTTTTATTATTTGTTTTTCAATTGGGTATAGGGTTAGTTTAGGTTTATCTGGAGACATTTTTACAGTAGGGACATATACAGATAACATTTTATTTTTGTTTTGAAATAATGAAAAAAAAAAAAAAAAACATTTTTAAAGTCCTGAGTGTTGTAACTACTTTATCAATACTCTGCATTTCTGTCTTCAGCACAGATCCACTGTAAATATGCTTAAGAAATCCGTGTCCTGTCTAGCACTGAACAAACTAAAATAGTATGCAATAGAAGAAAACATCAATTATTAATCCATATAAATAATTCTCGATCTGCACACAATGACTAATCCCCATTTCAGATAAATGCAAATTGGGTTTCAGAAAAACTATGCTAACAAGCCATTTGTCAGCGATGAGCAGGACCTGAGCCTAATATAAAATATAGAACAAACATTTGCAGCTTCAGTGAATAAAAAGGATGATTGAAGGAGATTGAACTGGAAAAGAATTCATACAAGTGTTCATTGTCGGCTTATAAAACTATTCTTTACGTTTAAGACAACCTATCTGATGTTATCCAGATATTTCCTATCTGAACTCAGAGAAGACGGATATACAACTGTGTATTCGTCATGTATTTCATATTAGTTTTACAATATGTTGTTCTGGTTTTAAGTTTTGTGTTTAAATCTTATTCTGCTAATTAAATTAATTTCTGAACCACAACTAACCATTAAAATAAATGTCTCACTTAAGACCACTATGTTTTAATATCTCTAAAATATACCGTACCAGAACTTGATGAATTTTCATCTTTTAAACTCTAATTACTATGGGCCTCATTCTATTATCGGCCGCAGCCGTTGCGGGGCCGCAAGGACCGGCCGCAAGCTATTCTGCTATTCTATTCCCTTACGGCCGTAGGCTCCGGCAGTCTTGCGGCCGGTGCCTTGCTATCTCTTGCGGCCGCTCGCGCCGGAGGAAAGCCTTTGATCTAAAACGGCCGCAAGAGATTTGCAATTCAATTGCTCCGGGAAACCTCTCTGCAAGGCTAAAAACGAGCCGCTGCTTACTTGCAGGAAAGAGGTCCCGCTAGCACCAATTAAGCACATAAAATAGCTCAAATAAAGCCATCCTGCACTTTTAGAAGACTATAAAGGGATTTTAGTTGTTAGAAAAAATAGCACATAATTATCCTGTACTCAAATCCGTAAAATATTTCATTTTTAATATCCGTAAAATATCCATGTAAAAAGTCCAGAGTGCTTGGAGCACCTCAGACACACCCACGCCGCAGCCGGAAAATAAACAGTTAATTTGAACTCGGGTTTGGGCAGATGTGCAAGCTTGAGAGTGGGTTCCTTTTAATCCTCATGTCCCCCAATATGATCCCTAGCATTTACAGAGCTGTACAGTGCAGGCTTGAATTTATTTTTGAGTTTTTATATTTCACAGATTACGGCCGGTTCCAAGATATGCGGCCGGCCGTAAAAGGAGATCCTTGCGGGGCCGTATAATAGAATCGCGAGTTAACTGAACCCTCGCAAGGAATCGCAGCCTTACGGCCGATTTACGGCCGATAATAGAATGAGGCCCTAATTATGTAAGCACTACCTATGCACAATGCAGGACTTTGTCATTATCAAATTCTGCTCTGAAATAAAACACTATTTAAAAAAACTGCATGTGAAAAATACATTTTCATGATCTTACTAAAACAATAATATCTTCTTATCTTCAGCAGTCGGTTTGGTCCCTCTAGGTGAACTTTTTTAATAAACTAGTATCTAAACTGAGTGTCTCACACAGACAACATCAAAACTAGTTGAGGTATTATGGCTTTAGGTAATGAAATTAACTGACATTGGCTAGATGCAATAAACTATATAGATTTGATAGCATATAATTATAAAGAAAACTGGAACATGTATTCCTATATAGATTAGATAACATGTGATTTATGTGAATGTCATGCCGACCACCACAAAATGTTATGCCAGCCACCAAACTCATGCATATTTTTCCTCTATTACACTTACAGCAAATCTCATTGTGGCATGTTTACTGTTGAGTTTTGACTTGGCTAATTATATTTTAATAAATTAGTTTGTGTTCTGTGAATATGAGAAGCTGTAGTAAGGTTTAAAGGATCACTTTATTAAAGTTTTTTTTAAGGCATGTAACAGAATGCCAAAAATAACAAATGAGCATGTCATTAATTAAACATTTTTTAAAAACATTTTATTTTTATTGCGTGTGAATCAATTTGCAGCTCTGCTGAGTCACTCTTGGGAGATTTTATGTAAATAATGGGGGTATATTAGTGCAAACTGTTTCTCCATGTTCTAAGAAATAGCTCTGTGCACAGCAAAGCACATCCCAATAATGTTCATAGAATATTCCTAGAGTGACTCAGTAGCAAGGAGGAAGGCAGTGCTTGATCACAGCTTCAAATCACAGACAATAAAAACAAAATGTTTTAAAAATAAATATATTTTTTTCCATCCAAATGTAGGTAGTGCTGCTGGTATTCCTACTTAGTACTTATGTCCATAGTACTTAGTCCATTGTTTTTGCTGTATTTCAAAACAAGATGAACCGTCTCAACTACACCTTAACCTTTCCACCCCCTTCACTACGTCTCCCATTTTTTAAATTTCTTTAAAAGGTAAAAGATATTTTAAAATAATTTATATTTCTTTGTATACCACCATAAAATCAATATGATTGTATGACATGTGTGACTATCTGTGCAACTGAATCCCTCTTCCTTAATAATAAAGAGAAATAAAAAAATAAATAAGATCTGTTCCTCAATCCATCAAAGTATAGCAGATTAATTCATAGAGTGGAAAAGTGTGAAGACTTCACAGACAAATGGATGGCCTGTCTATAGTGGGCAGGTCAGGTCTATAACACAATCTGGGAAGCTGACATGGGTCCAGTACACCACCATCAAAGTGAAAAACACCCATGTGGGTTGAATCATGTTGGTCTACTTTTTACATTGGAGTGCAGGATATGTGTTAGGAGACATGAACGTATCCATCATTTCAGAATATGTTTGTACTCCTCATTGAATTTATCATTCCAGGGTCCATGAGAAATGTGTAATTAATAGACTATTGAGGGGCAATTGCTAGAGCAGACATAACAGCAACATTATTTAAGCAGAAACTAGTGATGTACACACTCATTTCAACGTCTTCCTTGTTAGCAATGTGGGACAAGCACTTACAGAAATAGATCAAGTTCATGTAGCTAAGCATGGATACCACAATTATGTTTCAAATATTGTATCTCTAACTGCCTCAGCAAATTTGAAATTGTTATAGGCACTTAAAGCAAGCATTGTTTAGAAGTCTTACCTGTTATAGAAGTCTTACCTTACATGTTACCATAACATATGCGAAAATCCATCAATTTTATCAAGACTTTTGATGTGCTGGAGTACGATGCTAAAATCCAGGACAGCTCATTAGTTTGACTCTGTATGCCAGTTGCAGTGTATATTAATGTGTATATTAAACAGGAAAAAGACTACTATGTAGACCATAGGCTCCCATACTGTGGATCACGGACCACCAGTGTTCTGTTTTCTCCATTCAACTTCAAACAAACTAAGAAAATCAATAAAAATATTTAAATGCAAAACAGAAGTGCCAATATATTAGTTTTTGTAGTTTATAGGGACATTTGCTCTATTCCTAGTACATTGCATTATACTTGTGAAGAAGAAGGCAAGAAAATCATATGGTGGTCAAGGAAGACCATTTACAATATTTGGGTGGTCATCAAAAGCCTGGCCAGCTTTTAACAAGTTCATGAACAAAAAAAAATAACTACTGACCTAGCACTGTGACATGTTAAAGCTTTTACATTCTTTTGAAAGAACAGTTTTACTTGCCAAGATTTGGTGCAAAATGCTAAATCCATGTTCTGTTGCACTTGATGCTGCAGGATCACTGGATCTCTGTACCAATCACCTTTAGTCACAACTAAATCAAAGCTCAGTTAATTAATGTCATTCTAGTATTTAAAATGGCAGAGCATTTTTGACATAGTTTTCATAATCTCCTCATCTACTGGTTTTGGTTTTCTGTGCTAAAAAAAAGTGTGGACTTTAGAAATATGAAAAAGTAAAAGAGCTCATATTTAACATATTTAAAGTTTAATGTTGTTTTCTAATTCTTTCCTGTAAAACATTTTACATTACGCTTGAAAAGGTTCATTGTGTCAAATCAGCTTACTCATGGATCATTTCAGTTATACTATGATGTTATTTGTGTAGAAGATAACATGTCATAGTCAAGAGCATACTTAACATTACAGGCATAGTTTTGAATATATATTTTTTCCATTTATAACAAAAATATTAGTTTTAAAATAGTGAAACCTAATGCAAGTTATTTTTTTTTTCTGAATGCTACTGTAAAAATCCTTGAACATTGCATAAGGAATTACAGCATTTTAGTTTTATTAAATGTAAACTAAAGTGGGATTTTGATTTCCAGAAAAGAAGTGCCACATGCAATAACACTTATATATATAATATTCATATCATAATTCTGGAGTTGCACTTAACTCATATTAAGACTTACATCCAAAATAGATGCTGTCCTTATTATACAGATACACTTATTGTCAATCTCAGGTCAAGTCCTTACTCTCAGGTGGTCAATTCCATCAATTGGAGTTTATAATGAGCTAAAGAAAGAAGACTATTCAAGAGATAGACATAGTGAAGTATATTTAAAATGATTTATTAACTGTGAGATGCTTACTGAATTGCACAAGTAGCCTGAAAGTCTTTGGTTGTAGCATCTTGATGGAGCCATTTTGTGATTTTTAATATTTTTTCCACATGTTGATGCTCTATATTACTATCAATTATTATTCCTCATTTCTTTATAAACCAATAAAATGATTGTGCTATAATAAATAAATATTATTGAAATTCCTATTAACCCCAGTTAGTAAGTATTAATAAAATATGCAATGGGAAAAAAATTCTCAAAATGCTACATTAAAAAAATCCAGTATAATAGTTAATAGATGAAAGTAACGCCTGTGTGATGCATACTGTGCAGGCGTTACTCACATCTTGATTGCCTATTTTACAACAGCACGCATTACACAATATGTAATCTTAATGTTATGTTTACTGTATTTGTAATTGTGTCCAGTCGATAAGGGGTTAAGTGACAGTTAGGAAGGGTTATGTAATCTCTGTGTCTGTTAGATATTTGATCGTTATAGAATACTCCTTGATGCTGCAAGTACTGGTTATGTTTATAACCTGATGTATACATTTATTGTTGTTTTATCCAAGTTAGTATAGCCATATATTATTCTTTACTATCTACCATTGTCTCTTTGTGGACTGCTTAACCCACAGGTTATGGGCCCAGACACTAAAGGAAACCGCAAATAAGTGAGTTTTGCATATTTGATCCCTGTAAATACTGAGTGAGGAAATAAGAGCTGCATCCAATTTACTCAACGATAACAAGTGGTTCATATGTGACGTTTTCAATAACAAAGCTCAACAATACCAACTACCAACTATGGAAATTCAAGCTTGACATGCTATTATCCAAAGATGACTTATGGCAGATACTGGATACAAACAGACCAACTAATAGCCCTGAAGAATGGGACAAGAAGAAGATGTTGAACTCATTCACATAAATAAGATAACACAGCAAAAGTTATGAGGACAGCATTACAAAAACTGCATGAGTGTTTAAACGTAAACAGTTAAGTATATCTATTATGCAAACTATATAAGATAAGGGTGCACAATAGCCAGGATATACATGAACATGGAAATGCTATGCTAGATATTTTGGAACAGCTATGTGCAATAGATGGAGACATTAAAGACAATCATATAGTAGCATTATTACTATGCAGTCTTCCAGAGTCTTACCGTGCACTGATACATTTTCTAGAAACTAGACCAGAGCAGGGACAAACTCTAGAATATGCTAAAGGAAAATGAATTGATGAATACAACAGAAGAAAGGAAAATATGCATAGTGAGGAGAATGACAAATCAGAGGTAGCTTTAAAGATGCATGAAGACACAAGACAAAGCAAAGAAACTAGAATATGTTTCTATTGTCACCTGAAAAAGAACTGCTCAATCTGGAAAGCAAAGAAAAGAGCCACTCATGAGAGAAAGAGTTAAAACGGCCACAAAGGAAACCGCACATGCATCATGGAATGGCACCTTTAAAGTAACTCAGAATAGCACATAACATGGCTGGTGCATAGACTCAGGGGCAACAAGTCACATGACTAGTAATAACATGTTCTTTACAGAAATTGATTACAGTATGAAAGATAAAATCTTCCTTGCGAATGGAGAAAGTATCACAGCAGAAGGTAAACGTCAAGGATTCCTGAATTGCTTCACCCCATCAGGGAATAAGCACAGCATCCGTGTAAATAATGTTCTGTATGTTCCATGCCTGGAAGGAAGCCACCTATGAGTAAAAACCATTGCTAAAAATGGACTCACAGTCCAATTCCAAGGCAATACATGCATAATTTGAAACAGAAAACAAATCATAGCAAAGGTTGAATGAATACCTATGCAAACTCATCACTGCAAGTGAAAAAGCCAAAGCCACAACTCATAATGTACACAGTAAGTGTATCCACCTATAGCATAGAAGATGGGGGCATCGAAACCCAGAAGCCATAAAATATATTTTATAAAATGTTGTGGATTTTTTTTATTTTTTATATGTGTATTTGGTGTAAGTTTTAAATGGGAATGCTTCTTGAGGAATTCTAGACCGTAGACAAATAGTATTCAGCACTGACCTATGGAATAAGTATTACATAATTTGAATGCTTAAAGTACATGTTTGGCAGAAATTACAAATTAAAACAATGGGAGGAACGGTGTATTCAGATAATGTTTTTACTTATTCTTACAAAGTAGCACATGACAATGGGACTACAGAAAGTCTAGCTATCTAAGATGTAAGTATTGTGTCATAACAACATCTGCTAAATGGAAGGTTTCTGTAAATCATGCTATCCGTTTCATAGATTACCTAGCTGCTGGTGTTGACAGTTGTTACGTACTTCACAAATTACAGGGGTCCTTTAACTGAATGGCAAATATCAGCACTCACAATATTTTGTATTTAATAAAGTGTAAAAGCATGTATTTTGATGCTTCTCGATTCAACATTGCTACACTGTTTTTATTGTTTAAATAATTATAAATTCCACTTGAATAAGCACCTAAGTATCCCAACAAAATGTGGCCGAAAGAATGACACAAACTGTGCACACTGACCCCAATCCTTGTCTCAATTCAGTAAACCCAAATTACAGAGACTGAATATAATGCAAAAATTACACTTCTGGATACATCTTCTGAAATTCACATTAAATTTATCGCCTGTGATTGAAATTTGCATATTTTTACTATTCAGTTCTCTCCATTCTATGCAAATTGCTTTGCAAGTATTTTGTATGAAAAAAGCTATAAATGTCAAATTACTTTGAAAATTAAATTCAAATTTATGTAAAGCTCATCCATGGTTCTGACAAATCTTCATACACATGGATTGTATCAGACTGGTTTTATAGTAATTTTGTAGAACATTATAATACATACACCATTTACTTGTGAATGCAAATGTTTCACTTAAACATAGTAAGTAATTTAGTCATGTTTTATTTAGGTATAATTGTCATGCCCACCTGGACAAGGGGACTGGTTGGCTGGCAAGGATGCAGGGCCATGGACCTAACAAAGTTAACTGTATGGACTATTATGTTGCAACCTTGATGAAATGGTTAGGGTTACATTTCGTTTAATGTTTTGATATTGACATGTGAACTTTTCCCTGTGTATTTAAAAAAAAAAAACATGATATGTGGGGGACACAGCGGTGGGCCATAAGTGAAGTGGTATCTGGTTTAGAGGTATAGAGAAGGTCCAATGGACCATGGAGATGGACAGGCACCAGTAAACAATGGGAAGTCAGTTAGGAAGGTGGTGGGGAAGTGAGATCAGACTTTTGGGATCTGTTTGTAAAATAAGGTTAGTACCGCTTTAGGAGACACCAAATAAGCTGGCAATTAGATAACCACGATCTGTGGCTTCATCATTGCAGGGTCTGTCAAACAGGGCGCCCCATTCTCACCTCATCTAGAGTTTGCTGAACCCCTTCCGAATCTATACACTAATAGTAACCGGCCCTAGTCGGTACCCAAATCGGATATCCTGATTCTAACACCGCCAGCGTTGTTACTTGTCCCTGCACAGACAACAGGGACATTTGCACAGACAAATATCCCTGTATTTCAATAGTGTCCACCCTTCTAGCAGGAAGCCACCTGGGGGGTACCTCAAACATACTGATCGCACCCACTAAAGTGCTCTAGGGTTCCTGTTTGGGGGACGCTAGGACTTAACACTTGGAAGTTGGGCTAAAATAAATTATTAATACCTGGTGAGTCCTGATCAACAAAGGGTTTTGATTATTAATCAGCCAGCCTTCTGGACTGCTTGGGGTGAACAGGAAGGGTGACATCATTTCATTGACAGGTTCTCCACGTGACCCAGGTAATGAGCCCTGGGGCTTGGGTCAAGTAGTGGAGCTCATTATGATTGGTTCTTATTATGCTTAAATATGTTGCATTGTTGCCAATAAACTTGTATATGGTTTGGACTCACACAATGATTTTGTGTGATTAATTCTGGGAAAACTATAATCCTGCCAGGGATTAGTGCTCCTGATCCAGTTTGGAAGATTAGTTACAGTCAGTAACTACTACAGATCTTGCTACCTGGTCTTAACGTTGGTGTCCTGGAGGAGGGGGTCCTAATACTGGTCCGTATCCTGCTAGCAGGGATACAAGGAACCTCATGATCTACTGGGTAGGATTGATATAGGATATTTTTAAGCCCAACAAAGTATTAGGTTGTCACGATAATAAATTATTCTATAAGTGTAATGTATATGTTTACACTCAAATGAATATTTTTTATTCCATTAATTAGATATTATATAATGGCCTTATGAAAATCATTTTTGGCAACTAGTGTTAAACACAGACAACCACCAAAAATGAAGAAAAAATCAGAGATGTAATTTCTACAGAGAACACAAACAATGATCTTCAATGAGGAAGTAGAGGTTCTGGTTTCTACTCATTATGAAGAAGCAAGGTATATAGTATGTGACAAAAATCCTACAAGATTTCAGATGTAAGGAAAGCACTCTGTAATTTGTAATTAATCTTACCAAATATTAACCTTAACTTTATATATATCAAAATAAATTATGTAGAATCAATAAATTGTGTAGAAGTGATTCTAAAAACTGGTACAGGAATTCAGACATGCCTAGGTTAAGCATAAGGCCATCCTAAAGAATACATGCATCACTGTGGTTATATATTTAAAATATAATATTTTTAAGACCTACAATTGGAAATAAGCACATTTTTTTATGATTGAAAATAAAATAGCATAGCCATGTTACCTTTTATATACAAATAGGCTGAGAGTTTTTTTCGGATAAACTTCTTGAAGTTTGAGGAGGCTTTGATTGCACAGGAAGGTTCTATGTGCACAATGGGAATATGGAATCTACAACTGCCAAAGCTATCAGTAGCAGTAATAGAAATCTCATTAGTTTACAAGGGCACACCTTCCCAAGAAAGCAAACGACAGAATCCGGGGAGAAAAGAAAATGGATTTCCTACATAATCGAACAATATGGACATTATGCATATTTTTTCAAGTGAAAATAACAAAAATGTAGGAAGCTCACAAAACTAAAACATGCTTACTAGCAACCATATAAGATAAAGGACACAACACATAAAATTATGTAATCTGTATGTTCACTGAATAATGAGCTTGATTTCTCCCTTGTGGCAACAGTACTGTAATACTTGCCACATATAGTCAACAAATTATATGCAGCTTATACTATAGCTTAACTACTGCAAATTAAATTTAGATAGCAGAATTTTGATACAGTATGCTTTAATTTTTGGCTCTGTATGCTGATGAATATTTGAAGTTCAGACTGTGTTCATTTTTCCTCTGCGCTTTTATGTCTGCCTTTAATTCAGTTTCAATTATCTTTTGTTCCATATGGTCTTATTGAAGGTCATCAAGTGCTGACCTTAAAATCAAGAGATGCTGAGGTCTGATGTGAGGCTTAAAAAGGCATTTGTTCTGTTTGCAAAATGTGTTAGTAGTATGAATAGAGTTTGCAGTAATGAAGCAATAAATCCAGTGTGGGGAGGGAAATTTGAGACAAGTCGGTGCTCTGGAGGAATGAAGGCCAAAGCATAAGTCAAGGGCATTCATCTAAAATAAAAGTTAACTGCATAGAAATTCTTTCCAAGAAAAAAAATGTCTATTAAAACATGAACACTGTTTTTTCACAAGTTATATACAACAGAAAACAAATGATTAAATATCAAGGTCAGTTGATGATCAATTATTAAGTTATATTTTAAAGATATAGTTGTATAATATAAAGGTGAAAATCTGTGTAACATCTTTCCTGTTCCATGTATAAAACAATACATAATCTTACTTGGTTTACTACAGCTTATAGTTTTGACAGCAGTCCAATGCACATTTTTTGTCAAGTTTCAAGTTAAATACAAGGATTTAAACAGTTCACAAATTCAGAAGTAGTAATAACACCATCAATTACTACAAAATAATTTCCAGTGCTGGCCATTATTTTACAGTCTTGAATACCTCACACTAATTGCTTTCAATAATTGTTACTATATAGTTAAAATGATATGACATTGTACTTACACATAGAAACAGGTCCATCCAATGTAATGCATATCAGTATCACCCTCTTAGAAATCTCAGCCAATCATTCCTTAGTCTACAAATTGTGGAATTTAACATATCTCCTACTTAGGGCTTCATTCAATTCGGGGCTGTTACTCGCAAGTAACTTCCTGATTTGCTACTTCTAGGCTACTTGCTCCAGTAGCTCTTCTTTTATTTACCTATTCAATTGGCCGGGCCCACAAGTTAGTCCCCCTTCCTGATAATCGCAAACCATGCTATCGGCAGTAAGCATTCACGTGCTTGAACATGATCATGGCCGCAAGCAAGTAACTCGTGTTTCAAGCCCGCAAACTTGGAGCACTGTAAATGCAAATATAAATTAAATACAGCACTGTAAAGCACTGTAAATGATGCGGAACACAATGGGTGACATTAGAATTAAAAGCACAACATTATCAAGCTTACACATCGCCAAAAACAAATACTGTATTTCATGTTTAATTTCCATCCAAAGTCCTACGAGCTTGAATGACCTCCAAGGAGGGCAATTGAATAGCAAAGTAACTTGCTATCTCTACTTGCGGGCCCAGATCTCAAGTAAGTAGCAATTGAATGAGGCCCAAAGTAAGCAAGAGCATCATAAACATATTGTTAAATATGGATAGGGTACATATATTTTATATCATCGAACCTCAGTGTGATCTTCCTGTTCAAGGGAACCAATGAGCATGGGGTGTAGTAGAAGTAGTGAGTGTCAGTCCACTAGCACATAATTTGTTATAGGATGTGCTTGTTGTCACAAATAAATATGTGAAAAGGTTAAAGTCCTTGGGAGTAAAAGAAAAGTGTGCTGATTACATGGTCGTCAAACAGCCTGCTTTGGTAAATATGACTGAAGTATATAATTTTCTGTGTATTATTTTATTTATATTTATTATACAACATATCATTTTATATTCATGTATAGCTCATTTGTTTATATATACTGATCTATTCATTTATTAAGTTCTCTCTCTGTGCTCTCAAGAGCCTTGTGTGACCCTAGATATGTTTTATAGTGTTTTAGGTTTTAAATTTACCCTTATATCCAAATTGGTGTCTTGTTTAATTTGTATATTTCTGGATAACCGATGTACTGATGGTGGCATCACTATATTGACTGATAAAATGGTTTGTACAGTGAGTGTAGGTGACTGATGGCTTGGATAAACTGATTTGTAGTTAAAAACCCTCGAATGGAGGTTCTTTCTACCCGTCTATTCAAATAAACGCTTGAGACAGGAGTATGTAAATATCAATATGAATGTATGTGGATTTAGTGGTATAAAATGATACTCCTACTTATACTTATGTTAGATGGTCACCTGAAAAGTTCTATCTCACTTGCAAATACAGAATTACTATTAAAAAAGCTCTATTTTATAGTTTTGTTTAATGTTTTGTGATAAAATCTCTTCACTTCTTATAGTAAGCATGCACATACAGTACTTATCACAGAGCCACTTTACAACAATTTAACTGAATAATGTCTCATGATGTTGCATTTTTGGTTTGAAAGAAAACATGGATCAGGCAGCGATTTTTGTCAGATATGTTATCTTCTTGATTATTATTTTTAATTATTATTGATCGAATAACTTAATCCTGGACCAATTATAGTACATTATTTGGTGTATAATAAACAATCTATTTTGCTACTATACATTTGGTAATCACAGGCAATGCACTACTTTATTGAAGTAGCACAGCCAGGAAGGAAGAAAAACTCACACAATATAACTCCCCACAAATTGTGTAACAAATCTACAAACCTCTAAAGCAGTGGTTTTCAACCGCCAGTCCGTGGACCAAAGCTGGTTATCAGAAACTTCCTGCCAGTCTGCAAAAAGTTATTGCCGCTTAATACATGGAATCCAGGCCTCTGTTGAAGCTTTTGGAAAAAAGCGTGTTAGGCCGGCAGTCACAAGGTTGCATCACTACGTCATAACATCACAAGCCGGAGATTGACAGTGAGTAAGTCCTCTATCAGTAATCGAGGGTTATCGTGGAGACTTATCAGCACGGTCACTGTTCTCTACATTCTACATGTGTAGGGTTAGTAATTTGATTTTTTTATGTTTTTACACTTTAGTCTTAACAAGCACATTAATGATTTTTTGCATTAGACACAAGTTAGTTTGGTTGTATTTTGTCTTATTATTATTATTATAATATTATATTTAAAAACTAATACACAAAATACTTTATAGCATTTTTTTTTTATTTCTGCCTTAGCTGTCCATGAAATATTTCTCCTATTTTCACCGGTCTGCAAATGTAAAAAGGTTGAAAACCACTGTTCTAAAGAATGTGTTTGATCACAGGGCAACCTAAAAAACTCCAACTCATTGTTACAAAAAATGTAATTTATACAAAAAACTTCAACATATGAAAGTCTTACACTTAAATATAAGTCCAAGGAATAATTAAATAAATAAAAACTTACAAACAATAATTTACTGGATATCTAATTTACCTGAGCACCGAAACGTGCATTGCTTGGAATATTATGAACAATGAAAGATAGCTAGTCACAATGTTTTCTGTGGTAAGTAGAACACACATGTATGTATACTGTGTATGATAATATCTAATAAAATGTATGACAAGTAATAAAATATTTCTAATACAACTTTAAAATGATTATGATAACTTTACAATATTGTGGTGCAATGCAATTTACCGTTGAAGCTACAGAGCTGCCCCCAAGATTTGTTTCAAATATTTTAATAAAGATCTTTTGTTATCCAGTAGTTTGTGGGCTTCTCAGGGCTGAACAATGCTGTGATACTCTGTGCTAAGTGAAACTGCTTCTAATTACAGTTATGTATTCAATAGAAAAAAATAGCCACTGCAGTTTTCCAAGCAAGCTTGATTTAATTAAGTGTAAATAAAAAAGAAAATGCAAATATATGCAATTTATTAAAAGGCGATTGGTTGGGTTAATGGATCTTGCCTCATTTCATATTCATATGTCCACCTCTTTTCCCTAGTTTCTTTACAAATGTGTTTTTTTTTTCTTTACATTTTTCTCATTAATCGAAGTGCACTACTAGAAAATGAATGGCTACAAAGCATTGTTTCTTAGTAGCTGTTAAGATAGTTGAGAATATAAATAATTATTATCACTTATGTGCTATGTTGATACTGAATCTATCACCATTATCTAACAAATGGAACTTATCTTGTGTTCCTTAAGACTATTAAATCTTTTCAACAATTTTCCAATGCCAGCACAGAAAACATGTCCTGTTAATGTAACCCTGAATAAATAACTAGGCTCCAATAGATATTCAATTAGAATAGGCTTTCAGTATTTTTAGATGTATCCATATTTGTAATATAATTATTGACTGGTATGAAATCTGTGAAATTATAGTAGATAAATTGATATAAACACATTCCAATCATAAAGGTACACATTCAAAGACCCTTGAATTTAAAGAGACACTGGTATATGTCAAGAGAAAAGTATGTGCATCTATAGATATTATCAGTATTGACTCTATAAATATGTTCATGGATCATATTCAAGTTCTAAAGTCACAACTGATGGTTTTGTTGGTGGAGCAAACAACCAGACTGAGATCACATGCCAGCACAAAAATACAAGGTTGACAAATGTGCTGTTTATGTCATGCCATGTGACAACTGTTTCATAAAGTTAATTATTATGGTCCATTCCTAAAACTAGCCTTCCAAGAACTTATTCAGGTAACTAAATCAGGTTATAACAGGACTTCCAGTTTGCAACTAGTTATATTATAGGTAGGATTGCTTTGGATACTTACCAAATCAGCTAGCTACCATGACCTGGAAGGTTTGCAAAGCTATCCTACCAAAATCTGGGTAACCAGGTACCAACTATGGCCATTCCTAAATTACTTGCATGGATATCTCTCCATCATTACAACTAGTTGGAAATGAGAACACCAGAAAATCTATTGAAGTCTTGAGCATAGCACATAACCAGGGTAACTACAGCACGGCTTATTCAAGCTATTAGTTTCCTTCAAGGTTAATGTTCATTCACACCTTAAAATCAATAATAAAATGTTGCTACCACCAAATTAATATAAGATATACAGTAGCAGTCTATGGACGCCTTTGGCTGCCAAAACTCTAAAAGTTATACTAAACTGCTTATACATTATAAACATCTCTCTTATAACATCAGGTTCATAAGAGTACAGAGAAAGGACTGAATATTTGTATTATGTCTTGATAAATACCTATGTATGAATGCATTCACATATATGTTTTACAAAAAAGAGAGACAGAAAAAGACACCCATAATAGTCATCATAAATATCTTTGAAAAATGGCAGAAAGAATCAAATCAAGTGTTAGACTAATTAGTTAAAAAGTAACTTTTATTCTATAATTTAAAAAGTGTTTAAAACATACATAAAATAAGGTACATATGTAAAATAAATACCGTCACAATTGTAGTCAAATATCAAAAAGTAATATTGTATTCAAATACTGTTTTGCACAATAGTAGTAGAAATAGAGGCAATTGAATAGAGATATCAGTAGCAGTAATTTTTAAATTAAATAATGTATATGATAATCACAGTAAAGTGATAAGTGCTTGATCCCAATAAACTTGACTATGTTGAAATATGTGTAGTCAAATAGAATACATAAATATTATTGCACACCATAGATTAAAAAGATACATAAATGAAGAAATACACAATGTGTCAAGCTAAACGCCCTTCTACTCATATGAGTAAAAAAAAATCTACTGTTAGAATCCATACAATAAACGAATGTGGCAGTAGTTGGGCCCGCCACAAGCTCCCTGGGGAGAGAACTACACTGTCATAACTAATAAAACCAACTAACTGTGCAAAAATGCGGCAAATGGGGATCTGCCACTTACCCCCTAGTGATAATATTAGAGAAAAAAGGGGAAGTGAGTACACTCTCTTCCTTAAAAAGTAAGAAGAAAATTACAATATTTGAATGTTGTGATAACAAGTTAAAAAAAGTGCAATGAATAAATATGAACCAAATTGTGTTGGTAGATAATTAACTGCTCTTTTTATGATATCTACAAAGTATATAGTCTCAATATAGAGTCTGGAATATATCCAGGTTTATTTTTTGTATAAAGTTGCCCCCTTGAGTGTTAATAGGCAAAATGCTCCTCTAGGACCTGGGAGCTCCCCAGCACAGGATATTGATTGTGGAGGGTGCGTGACCGGAAATGGCTTTTGGCGCCGTTTGAGCGAAGCAATGGTGGATGAAGTGATGTCGGGAGTGTAGCTGAGTGTGAGCAGCGACTTCCCCCTGTACTGCATATACTCCCCTAAGACCCATATGCAATGTCTGGTAGACAGGACCAGAGAGAAGGAGGAAAAGAGGCATGGGCAACATAGCTGAGGGTGAGCAGCGCTCTAACTCCTGCACCACAAGCTGCCTGTTCTCCAATTCTCCAGTGACCCCAAAGTAAAGCACAGTAAACAGGACCAGAGGGAAGGAGGAAAGGAGACCAGCAGGCAAATACAGGAAAAGGAGGCCAAAGACATCTCTCTGAAGCTGGGACTGTATCACTGCGATGCATATATGGAGCACGTATGTAACAATATACCCTGATAAACAGTACTGCACAGCAGGAGGCATTTCAGGGGTTGTAATAATCATAAATTAAAGATACATAGTGAAATTAGGGCGCCTAAAGAAGAAAAAGCACATATTACATGTTACAGTTATGTTACTCATGGAGACCTAGAAGGAACTATACAGTGAATACTGAAGGAAAGGAGTATTATACATTAACATATTAATAAACTCCTAGTAAAGTCCAAAGTATCCAGAGGTAGAAGTGTACGCTCTGTAGAATCTCAAAGTGTTTCACAAAAGACCCCTTTATAAAAGGACTTTATGGGACTGAGAGAATTACTTCTGAAGTAAGATGGAGCTGTAACACTGTGCTACACGTATGAAACATGTATATAATAATATTTACCCCGTTAAACGGCACTGCATAGCAGAAGGCAATTCAGGTGCTGTTATAATCACATGTATATAATAATATCTACCCTGTTAAACTGCACTGCATAGCAGAAGGCAATTCAGGTGTTGTTATACTCACAATTAAAGACACACAGTGAAATCAGGGGCTTATTGAGAAAAGGTACAAAGCTACCAGAAGAGTCTCTAGAACTTGAAGGAGAGTATATTCCTCAAGAAATTTACACTGCTGTATAAAACGTCCTTTATAAAAGGATTGTACAGAAGCGAAAGGATTACCTCAGAAGTAACTATTGTTAAATGAAAACAACTGAAATACAAGTTCTATAGTGCAGTCTGAGCATGGGGGGAGGAAAAGACGCCTTTTTAAAAAATAAACTGTTTATTAGTTTTTTCCCCAAAAGAAAATAAGTTTTTTAAGTATAAATCTTACATACTTCTTATCTATATTTAGAAATATTGCTTATGTATAAATGAAGTAAAGTAAGCAAGAAGATGATCTCTGTGGCATAAGCTGAATGGACTTAAGTTATATAACAGACTCCATCTAATACCCTTTGTTTCACCTAAATAAATTGTATTGCTTTAATAGTGCTCTTAATTCCGACAAATTACTTGAAAGTTCTGGGCCTTGAACTGGAAATATAAGAAGAAAAAAAGAGGGAATATACTTAATAAAATAACAATGCCGGCTAAAACAAAAAATAAAGAAAAAAAAGGACACCAATAAAAACCTAATACCTTGTTTTTTCCAAAAATCCAAGGAAAACCACAGGAGATCCCTCTTCCTATATCACCTGATACAGAACAAAACCTCAGTCAAAGTATAGGGAGCATGAACGAAAGCAATACTAGTAGAGAATCAAATATACAAGAAGAAGAATTACTTACAGTGAGAAAAATGAAGATATTACTACAGGAGTTTCAAACATCTTTTATTGCAGATATAAAAAATCAAATACTGGACAATGCAAAAGAAATTATTGCTTTAAATATTAAAACTTCAGAGTTGGAGGCCAAAATTGATAAAATGGATGCAGACAACTACCTTCAGAAGCAGAACCAGGAACTAGAAGAGAAAATAATTATTCTAGATAATAGAATTGGTAATATTGATGATAAAATCAGAAGAAAGAATCTCAGGATTAGGGGAATAGATGAATCAATTACGGATGGAAACTTAGAAGAATAATAAAGTAAAATTGTTTTTATCCATGGTGCCAAGTTATAACCAAGTGGAAGATAAGATGGTCTCATTCTTCAGAATCCCTATTCCAATGCATTTGAAAAACAAGCTGCCAAGAGATGTGATTGTTAAGTTTCACAAGTTATCCACGAGAGATCTAATTATGAAAGCTAATTTTCAAGAGAAATATAAAAAGGCACCACATGAGAAAATAATTTTTTTTCAAGGCATATCTGCTGCTACCTTAATTAAAAGAAAGGAGTTTTCAGTTATTACAGAACTTTTAAGACAAGAGAAATTAATTTACAGATGGACAACACCGGTAGGCCTTATGGTAAAGAAAGACTTAAGCTGGCACAAAATCAGTTCAGCAAAAAGCGGAGAAGAACTATTAAAGTCATGGAAAATAAAGATGGACAATCAGATAAATATAATCCGAAAGGATATACTACTGAGGCCAGAATGGCAACAAAAATAATTCCATGCAGAGAAAAAAGGGAGGGGGGAAGGGATGTGTTTTTTCTGTCGATTTATATGCATGTGTATGTCTACCCTCTGTAGATATTAGTTTTGCACATATTTTGCACTGTAAAAGAAGGTGGCTTTTTGGGAAATTAAATCTTAAACAAATTTGTAGAATTAGTATGTAGGCTATTCTAATGGATATTTACCCTGATAGAATATGCTGAAGATTGAAGAGTTGGATAAATGCATGATGCACTTTACAATTTATAGAGTTAATATGTTTACCTAACACAAATGTATTTTAATGGATATTTAATTTGGTATAATATTTTGAAGACTGAATAGTTGATAATTGCATGATGCACTTTATAATTTATAGAGCTTACCAAACACAATTGTAATAATGCACACATTTTTGAACACGTAGTAATTTATGGAATTGTAATGGGGAGGGGAAGTGGAGGGGAAGGGGGTTATGGTGAAAAGTGATATTTAAAGGGTATAATTTGTTTTTCGTTATTTTTGCTTCTCCCTTGTTATGTATTATAAAGGTTGATGCAATCGAAGGAATTGAGACTTAGATAAATTTTGAAATGCACATTACACGTTGGAATAGTAATAACTCTGAGTGTATACATGAATACGGTTTTAACACTATATAATGTCGGTAATGGTAAAAAAGACTGTAAAGTACATGTTCCCCCTCTGTTCCCCCTCCCCTCCTTACGTTGTATTCCATCTTGGTTGTGATAACTGAAGGTATTATTGTAGGTTTGTCTAGGTCTGAATTATTAGTTAAAAGTGAAATGGTAGATAAAGTAAAAGGGGAAAAAAAAAGGAAAAAAGGAAAAAAAGAAAGAAAAAAGAAAAGAAGGGTTACACCCCGACAACACGATCATTGGTTAACGCTGGCTATTTTCAAATTTTGGTCAAAGAGACCCTAGTATGAAGTCTGTATTTAAGAACTGGACAGATAAATGTATGTTTTGGGATGAGAATGGAAGGAGGAATGAATGGGCAGGAGTTAGGGAAGGAATCCAGGATAGGAGGAAGAACAGGATAATATCTTGTATTATATTAAGTCTAAAAAATGGAGATTACATTAATCTCATATAATATTAATGGATTAAATTCCCCCCTTAAAAGAAAGTTAGTCTTTCAGGAATTTGCGAAACTAAAAGCAAACATAGTATGCCTCCAAGAAACACATCTAAAAAAACAGTATTCTATAGTATAGCCTCCTCGTATAATAGTAAATCAAGGGGGGTATCCATTCTTTTTGATAAAGATTTGGTAGTAAAAGAAGAATTTTGTAAAATAGACGAAGGAGGATGATTTATTATATGGGTGGGAAACATAGATAATCAGATATATACAATTGTAAATATTTATGCACCCAATCGGAAACAAGAAGGTTATGTAATCAATATCCTGAAATTGGTTAACAAATTTAAAAAAGGTAATATGTGGGGATCTTAATCTAGTCCTGGGCCCAGAGAAAGACAGGTCAAGTAAAGCCAAAGTAGAAATAGGAAATAATAGTACCAATGCATCTAAGAAAATTATAGAACTTCTTATAGAAATGGGCTATTATGATATATGGAGAATTAAGTCTCCTCGGGTAAAAGATTACACATGTTTCTCTAAAAGATTAAATTCATACTCCAGAATAGACTACATTCTAGGAGATCAATCGGTGCTGAATGATACATTTAAAATTAATATATATACAAATACAATCTCGGATCATGCCCCAATAGCTCTAGTTTTAAATAAAAAAACTGGAAACTATAAAATAAATAGAAACTGGAGATTGGAGCCAATGGTCTTGAAAGATGAAATAAGAGTTAATGAAATAAAGGGAAACTTAATAGAATATTTCGACATAAATAATGGTTCAATTGCGTCTTTTACGACGATTTGGCTATCATTTAAGGGATTCACTAGAGGTTTACTAACATCTAAAACAATTTTGCTAAAAAAATAGTGGGGAGACTCTTTAAGATCTTTATATATAAATCTGGAAGATAAACATAATTTGAATAAAAAATCTCCAAATAAGAAATTAAGGGAAGAGATTGGAAATATACAGCAACAAATAAAGAAGGTGGAACAGTATAGGTTGGACAGATTAATTTGGAGGTCTCAGATGGAGACTTACTTAGAAGGAGATAAGACTGGAAAAATGTTGGCAAATAAAATGAAAAAGCAAAGAATTCATAATTGCATCCAAGAGATCAGAGGGGAGGATAATAAGGTTTATAGAGATCCTCGGGACATAAGTGATATCTTCCATAATTACTATTCTAACCTTTATAACTTGAGCAATTCAGATATAAAAATAAAAAAAGATATAAGGGATATTGAGGAGTTCTTAAGAGACTTGAATCTCCCAAGAATCTCAGAAACAGAATTAGAGACCCTGAATAAAAAAATAACGGAAGAGGAGATAGAAGAAGCGATTAAAGAAAGTAAAAACAATAAGGCCCCAGGCCCTGATGGATTAGATAAGCTTTTTTATCAGAGATTTGTAGAGGTAGTGAAGGCTCCTCTGACTAGGATGTATAATGAAATAAAAGATAGTTGTGTCCTTCCGGCGGAACTAACAGAAGCAAAAATTATAAATATATTAAAAGAGGATAAAGATCCGGCCGCTAGGAAGAGCTATAGACCTATATCCCTTTTGAATTTCGACCTGAAATTATATTAAAATATTGTCAAAAAGGCTAAACCCTTTAATAGATAAACTTATAAACTCAGATCAGATAGGTTTTGTTAGTTCTCGTCAGGGGTGTGACAATATCAGAAGTCTAATGAATATTCTATCTTCGGGAATCAAGAAAGGAGCTCCCATGTTGGCCCTGTCAATAGACGCCGAAAAAGCGTTTGACAGGGTCAGCTGGGAGTTCCTGCAGGCAGTGCTCCAGAAATATGGTTTAGGGGATTTCGCAAATAGGGCAATAAAAGCCTTGTATAGTAATTTAAGAGCAAAAGTAGTGGGGACAAATTTTGAGACAATTTTTTTTAGTATGACGAATGGAACAAGACAGGGGTGTCCCCTGTCTCCTCTATCATTTGTTTTATATATTGAACCTCTGTTAGAGAAAATAAGAACAACGAAGGACATAAGCGGTATTAAAATTGGGGAGAAAGAATATAAAACAATTATTTATGCTGACGATATGATTATCGTTCTTACGGATCCCGAAAAATCTTTATTAAATCTAGAAGCGACATTAAACAGCTTCAGTAATGTCTTCTACTTTAAAGTGAATACATCTAAGACAGATGTAATCACTAGAGGTTTATCCCCAGAAATTAAGTCAAAGCTAAGAGAGAGATATCAATATAATTGGAACGTAAAACAAATTAGACATTTGGGAATACATATATCTTTCGATATTAAAAATATTTTAAGAAATAATCCGTCTAACATATACAAAACTATATCAAACAGTTATCCAAGAGTGGAGATCAATCCATTTATCCTGGACTGCGAGAATAGCCGTAATAAAAATGATCGTTATTGCAAAAATAACATACATTCTTAGATCTATTCCTGATATCCCCATGCTCTATTGAATAAAGAGATTTCAACAGCTAATAGACACTTATATCCTTCAGGGTAAAAGAGCGAGGATAGCTGGTATGATTACTAGAAAAAGAATAGAGTTTGGAGGACTTGCCTCGCCGTGTATAAAAGATATTTCAACAGCTATATCTCTAGCCCAGATTATCCCATGGAATCTTCCATCAGTAAAACCAAATTGGAAAGAGATGGAGAAAGTATTCTTGGATCCCACCCCTATAAATGCCATAATTTGGTCTTCGAGTATGGACTTGGTAAAGAATAAATTAGTGCCAAAGCATATTCAATCTCTGTTTAAATTCTGGATGAAAATCAGATCCAAGATGAAACTATCAGTATATCCATCTTTGGCCGCACCAGTAGAAATACTTAAGGCAGAGCTTAAGATAATATCCTTGGAAAAATGGATAGAAAAAGGTATTTATCGTATAATAGATTTTTATGAGGAAGGTACACTACTTAGTTGGTCAAGACTACATGCCAAATTTAAACTTGATAAATATCTGTGGTTACATTATATGAATATGCAGAGTGTTCTAAAAAGGAGAGGCTTTAAAAAGGAAATTATAGATAGGTTAACACCCTTTGAACTCCTACTATATAATACTAATACCCGTCATAGGATTTCTAAATGTCAGGAGATTATCTCCCTAAATACCCAGAATAGTAAAACCCCAGAGATGGTGAAATGGGAGGAAAGTTTATCATTATCTATTAGTATGGAAGAGTGGGTTAAAACTATAAAAATGGTTAAAATATCGGCTAGATCCTCTGCTAATTATGAAACATACTTCAAAATAATTAACATGTGGTACCGTACACCGGACTCAATTAATACATTTTCCCAAAAGGATATAGTATTATGTTGGAAAGAGTGTGGTCTGAGAGCGGATGTTAAACATGTCTGGTGGGAATGCACCAAAGTGAAGGCCTTTTGGAGGAAATGTTGCCTATGGCTGGAGATGATAACAGAAGCTGAAATCCCCTTTAATCCAGATGTGTTATTACTCCACATTAATCTCAAGGAGACATTTCCAAAACAATACTTTTTACTATCTCATATCCTGTTGGTAATTAAAGTGCTAATGTGTAAATATTGGAAAGAAAATGTACTGCCATCTATATTAGAAATAGCTAGGGTGGTTACTAAAAATAGAGAGTTTGACTTAAGGTCATCTGGTCAAGCAAGCTCAAAAAAAAGGGGGATAGACAAGCAATGGCTAATATGGGATTCTTTTATAAAAAAGAAAGAAGGAATAGGTAGGGTTTAAAGGGAAAGAAAAATGCATTCTCTGTTGATGAGCGTTGTTTTCCCTCTACACCTTCTGTCCATGCGAGATTTAATATTTGATATTTCTCCTGTATATTCGACCTCCTATCCTCTGTTGGTGAGAATACGGTTAAAAATTCCCTGCCTCTGAATGTGAATGAATGTAATGTTTATTTTTTGTGATGATTCTTTATGTATATATTTACTGTCTCATTTGTTATATGAAAACTAATAAAAAGAATTAAAAAAAAATAGGCAAAATGCATATCAATAGAATTTACTAAAGCAAAAGAAGTAATTGAATAAATGTAATTAATATATTGCCAATGGTACATCGGGGAGCCATATATTGGACATGTATCAAAATATATCATAAGTATGTACACTTTCCTGCCATAATGATTCCAGGAATTCGTCCAGCTAGCAACCTCACATGTTCCTAGTGGCATCTGATGTCATCTGAGTGCGATGGCAAGGATCACCTGACTTGACGAGCGAGTTTTACATCACTCGCTTCCTCTGAAGTCAGTGTTGTAAAGTAGAGGTTAGGGCTTTTTATAATACACAATTATAATGATCATATTAACCACCTGTTGACCAATAACTAATGAGTATTGTAGTAACTGCTTTTATTATGAATTAGTTACAAGAAACTGATTGATAGAATATGTTACCATAAAAGATAAGTTATAAAGAATCGTAATTCACATTGTACGGTATTCTCATTGGAGAATCAAAATTAATAAGTAATGGTTGTCTTCTCAGATGACGAATAGAGAGATCATAGAAGATATATACTGTATATATGTTCCTAATGTAAATGACACTGCAGAAAATCCTACAGCATAGATCAACATAAGGAATCATATCATACATATCTACAATGAGACATAGTATGGACTCATACAGACAATAATCAAAAGACAGTACAAAAGTCTATATTAACATCATTGTTGAATAATGGTTATCTTATCAGATGGCAACTAACAAGGTCTTGGAAGATGTGTAAATCTGTTCTTAATGTGTATTGCATTATAGCAAATACTACAACATAAATTAATAATACGAATTTAACTCAATTACGATGACATCTCAACTATCCCAATTATTCGTTTGGAATATTTTCTCAATTTGTCATATATTAGCAATGGTCTTGTATTTAATTCATTAGCTTTTAGACAGGGTTAAATTATTATTATTAGAGGTATAAAAAGTGCTCTTGTGCATTGAAGGTGCTGAAAACTTATATGTGCAGTTTGTATCAAAATAAAGTGCTTGTGCTGTACAGCAGATTGATAGTATCTCTTAATAATGAGATATGAACTTGACAATATTAGTGCTGTTATAAGCACAATGTGTTTTATTCTTCAAATTTTCACCCTAGAAAGGGCTTTTCGATATTGAATAATTATAACTCATGGACATGTTACATATGTGCCCATTACTTATACTTTATGAATTACCTCATGGTTGTAACGCTGTACACACCACTACCATACCTTAGTGCTAATATTCTAATAGCTGTAAAGAATATATATAGCCTTATTTTTGAAGCCTTTCTTTGTTCTAGCAATCCCTATAGTTATTATCGAGTATTTATTTTTGTGGCCAAACCTACCCAGCAGACCTTTCAGGTTCTTTTCATGTCCTTACACTTTATGCAGCATTTAAAAATTAGAATGCAGACTCTGCATTACAAAAACCAGGAACTACTTTAATAGTTGTAATTCATAACAGGTTCAGTAGATGTATATTTAACTGGAGCTGATAACAGTTTATGTATATTCTGGACTTTGTATAAATTACTATTAACAAGGTTTCATCTGCAAGACATCGTAACATCCACTTCAGTCATACAGTAATATCGCTTATCTTCTCTAGTAATGCTGACATATACATATATCTTCTAGATATGTTATTTTATAGATATATTACCTCCCTTTTCTTTAGGAGCATATGTCTTCAAGACACATCGCCTCCCTTTTCTTTAGGAGCATATGTCTTCAAGACACGTCACCTCCCTTTTCTTTAGGTGCATATATCTTCATTAGGACATTCAACACAGCAGTATCTCAGCTGCCTCACTTCTCTTTACAAACTCCTGTAACAAGCATTACAGTTTGCCTTCAGACTGGCATGTTCTCAGAGACATCGTTACATCTCACTCAATCTAACGAATCTCAATTGACTCTCTTCGACAGTTACAGGCTGACAACTCAACATTCTAAATGATTTAACACTTCATAAACCAAACATGCAACATACAGAATCACACATCGCAAGTCAATCACACATAGGGAAGCAACATAACATACAGTAATTAACATAAATAGGGTAATCAACTTAACACAAAAAACATATTAAATAACAATAACAATTACTAAACCCAAAGTATGGTCAGGGGGATCATGAGAATTATCTATGTAATTAAAGTATATTACACATAGCTTCACAAAATACAAAAAAAAAAAAAAGAGAGAAAACTTAACAAGGTATGTGCCATTAATAAAAAAGAAACAATGACAATGAATGGCAAGAAGGACATGAAAACTGACACTTCTCAGTAATTCCCATATTGTCATATAGAGTCTTTAGTGAAGAGACTCTATAGAATAATTTACTAATAAATAATAGTATATGAAAATTAGAGAAGTCTCACTTCACTAGTGAAAAATCTTTAATTTGTGAAGTGAATATAACCTATGTTCTCTTTTGAAGCCCATCTACTAAAGTGTGTAGAGATCTCTCCAACCTGAATATGAGATCCTTATAGCAATGTAGGAATTTTAGAGGTTTCAATCACAGAAGAAAAAACTGTATAATGTAGCCCTACTCCAGTGATGCAAAATAGCAATACATGCATATGTTAACCCTTTTTCTGCACTAACAGATTTTAATGACGTCCATCAATTTTATATCACACAGGTGAACATAACACAATCCTTTTTTTTTCTCCCAACAACAACAGTACTACAACTAGTCATTAAATGGTATACATTCAAAACAATAAAAACAATGAAGCTAAGCTAATATAAAGGTGCACAATTTAAAATGTTCTGAATAATGGTATTTAAGGGGCCTTCAACAGAAATCTAGTGAGACAATGAAATACAGTATCTCACAAAAGTGAGTACACCCCTCACATTTGTGTAAATATTTTATTATATCTTTTCATGTGACAACACTGAAGAAATGACACTCTGCTACAATGTATAGTAGTAAGTATACAGCCTGTATAACAGTGTACATGTGCTGGAAAATAATGGTGGCCACACAAAATATTGACACTTTGGGCCCAATTTGGACATTTCCACTTATGGGTGTACTCACTTTTGTTGCCAACAGCTTAGACATTAATGGCTGTATATTGAGTTATTTTCAGGGGACAGCAAATTTACACTGTTATACAGGCTGTACACTTACTGCTTTACATTGTAGCAGAGCGACATGATAAGATATAATAAAATATTTACAAAAATGTGAGGGGTGTACTCACTTTTGTAAGATAGTGTATGTGTTCTTATGAGTAATAAATTATTGCAATTACAATGTATTAAGAAATTAGCAAAACCAAAAACAAGAATATTCACAAGAACAACTCACATTTTCTTTGGTGTGTAGATGCACATTCCATTAAAGCATTTTAGTGACCCATTCTCTCACCTCCATATTACATTTCCTTATTCTACAATCCCTCTGCGGATGGAACAATTTGTATTTTGATTATTGTTTTCCTCATTAAATTAAAAGAATGTTATGGAGTAATTAAAGCTAACAATAACAAAATAAAGCTTATATCGCATAACTAGACCAATGATTCACTAAAGATCCCAGGGATTGCAATGCACGACATTATATTTTGCCTCTTCTAAACCCTCTATGACTGCTTAGTGAATCTGCCCCAGTATCTTCATAAAAAAGATAGTATGTGCTTAAAAGAAGACTCAAATTCTAATGTTTGCATGTAGAAATAATATATTTATGTAAATAGTTTGATTTTAGTATGAGGTTAAGCAATCACTTGCAAACAGGGCAGATTTATATAGAATATTATATCAATATTAGTTACTTACTGCAAAATCCAGTAACTTAAAATCTTACCAACCACTACAATTTAGAGTGGGAACACGTGATAGCAAAATGAAAGTAATAGCATAACATAACTGCATATGTGGGAACTTTTTTAAAACAAATATTGCTCAGCAAAACTCATAAATAATGGCTTATACAAAACAGAAATGTCAAAAAAAATAGAAAGCAATAAAATGCTTAAGGGTAAACAGTATAGATTACACAGAGGTAAGCATAATTGCAGAGTAATAAAAATATAGATCTGAATATTCATTCCTGCATAGTTTAAGTATGGAAGAAAATGTATTTGAAAGCTATGAGATGTAAATTAATTCCAAAATGTCTGTTCTGTTAAGATTACAGAAAAGGAGCACTTTTTAACTGAATTCAGAATTTATTAATGGTGGTATTATTTATTTGCTTGCTAGTGATAATGGATATAATTCACTCAAATTATATTCCTGGAAATAAGTGATTCTCTTTTTAAGATGCTTATGGCAGATACAAGGCTAAGTAGTCATTTGTAGCTAAGGAGTCCCTGTAGCATTAGAATTCTACATGGCTGCTGTATTTTGTCTTCAGAGGAATGTGATAGCAGACAAGTCATAAATCAGGATCCATGACTACTATATCCTGTGGGCAACTGTGCATCTCATTTATACATGATTAAGAATGTACTTCATATTTTCATTATATTGCATTATTTTATTTAAATTTAAATCACGGAATATATTTTCATTAGTGCAAAGGCAATACTATGTGATCTTACAAGGACTCCTAGAAATTAGCGTATATGGTCAATATAAATATTTACTTTTTTTTCATATATATTCTCAAATTATGTCAGTTTCCTACTCATTAATCACTTACGGAAAGGTTGACAGAAGGATAATACTTTTCTTCTTTGTCAGCAAAATATTTATTTTCCCTAATTTAACGTCATATTTTATCTTAGAGTTTGCAATATACAATGATGTGTCGATTGTTGTTTATGAAAAATAATAAGATAAATAAACTTGTAATGTGGAAATACAATACCAGACATCTTCAGACACATGGGTTCTTCAGACATAAAGGCATTTCAGGAAGATGTCACAATTAACTGATACATTTCACACCAATCAATTAACTGTCAAACATGTTATGAAGAATTACAGATAAATTAGTTATTATTTAAATATGTATAAATATTGAAAAGCATTTCACTCCAGGAGTTCATAGTAAGGGACATTTAGATTTAAAATAAACCTTGCTTAGGGTGTACATTTCCTTGAATACCTATATTAATTGATTACTAATCAATCTTTATATTTAGTTGTCCATAAAAACAGCTGTTCCAAACCTTTCACAGTATTATATACAATGTTAGTTTTAGGCAGGTGCTCAAAGTTCACCTCACCTAGTCCCACTAGTCTGACCAGTCTAATACTGCAGTACCAACTACCTTATTAGGTACAACAAATGTGATTATAGTACTTCTTCATGGAGTAGTATGTGATTATGTTATACAAGCTCTAGATAAAAGCATGCTATTGATGTCCCATTTTTAGCTTTATTTTGCTTAAAACAATGCATATTTTTGCACAGAGCTTCACAAGCTAGAAATGGCTATGATCCCATAGAAATTTACAACTTGATTTTCCAATATAGGCGTATTTTGATATGTACTAAAATAGTATTGAATAAAGGTCCAGTGTAGTGTTGGGGTCATTCAACATGGCTCCATTTGTTCATTTAATAAATCATTATCAATAAAATTAATATTTAAGAAATAAAATATTGTTGCCTTTCAAACTTACATTTGAACTTTAGTGTTTCAGAATATGACAGATATGGCTTGCTCCACCACTATGAAAGCTTTCTGCCTCATTTCCTACAATGGCAACACTAACCAACGTATTACATGCTACATTGATTTTTTTCTTTACATATTTAATTAAATGAAACCTACTGTAACTGCATGAGTACTAAGGTGGTCCTTTAGCACAAAGCTACTGTAAAATAATATTACTCATCTTATGCAATTCTGTACATTATATTATGAGTACACTTTTATGAGTGTCAATTTTGTACCACTCTTTTGCTTGATAACGTACTATAAAGAACTTTCAGCAGTGTCCGTAAAATATTTCCCCTGGAGTCAAGGTCTAAATTCTAGAAATATTTCCTGTGCAAAATGAACAGCTCCTTGTTCAGCTGCAAATGACACAATGGGGCCAAAATAAAGCTTAACACCACTATCTACCAGTTTTAATTTCTATAATTGTAATGTGCTTTGTCAGAAAGTAGCTTATTGCACTCATTTTCTGTTCACTTGTTTTAATAATGCAGTGGTTGCAAGTACTGTACATATTCCAGGATCATAATTAAGCAGAACATATTGTAAAGCATTTCTGTTTACTGCATTGATTTATTTTTATATAAAATACAATTTTATACTAGATACTTTTATATTGTTTCCCTAGAAAATGGCTGAGAATGTAAATTAATCTGTTCTTATATTACAACAGGCAATTGAGCTCTTTATTTCATGCATAAATCTTTTGCTGCTGATAACGAAATAGAAGCAAAATAATAATTAATCTGAGCATACATTTATCAAACGATCTGCAAAGTTAGTTGAAGCATATCTTCAGTCAATCAAATTAAATGAAAGCATAAATCACTGTCTGTGAAATGTTTTTATCCTAGGCATGAAATGTTCTGAGAACAAAAAATTTAACTCATTACAGTATCTTATTTTTACAGTACAGTATCTTCATTTTTATATTGTGAAAAATAACATTTTTTTTAAGTAATAAAATGCTAATGTACTTGCATTAAATTGTATTCTATCTTCTCACTAAAACATTTACAGCCTTATTAAATTGTGATTCGCTAAATTTAAAAGGGCTCTATCTAAGCACACAGCCTATTTTATTTACAGAAGTTGTTAGTTAGTGAAGACCTTGATTCTAAATAGAAGTTCACTAACTAAAAACTTCTGTAAAAAAATATGCTGTGTGCTTAAATAGAGCCATTTTAAATGTACTGAATCGCAATTTAATAAGGCTGTTACTTTTTACTGGGAAATAGAAATGAGCACATAATATTAAAATAGTTTAGTAAGATATAATCAGGCCATAAAGAGAAATACATATAAGTGATCAGGTCACTACCAAAAATGGATATAGGACTCCCATTGATATCGCTGTAGTGATATAGATTATTATTATTACTAGCGACTTGCCCGTCAAAAAATGACGGTCAATAAAAATTAAATGTTGTGAAATTTGTTTGCAACAAAAAATGAGTCTGCTCCCTTTGTCCCTTTTTTTTCTAAAAAGAAATACACATTAATTTTTTTAACTTTTTATTTTTTGTAACTTTCAACTTATATTCACATTTTTATTTTGTTATTTTCAATAACAATATAATAATGTCTTACTTTGTAATGCATACATATTGTACTTTTTAATGCATACATATTGTAAAGTCTAACATTAAATTTTGTAACAGGCAACTTGTATATTAAACAATCTTTCAACATTATTTTAACAATACTAACACTTTTCAATTGATATTTATCACTTAGTAACTGTAGACTATATTAACTTTAAGTATGTACATTTTTTTCTGAATAACATTTTTTTTCTCATTTGTAACATTTTTCTTAAACTCTTGTTAAACTAAATTAGCATTGAATCCAGAGGAAGGCAAACAATAAACCCCCCCATTCAAAGTTTTACAATTGGATCTTAGAGGGAAAAAAATTAATTCCTTCCTGACCCCATTAACTGGCGATCGGATTACTCCCTGAATTAATACTTTGTCTTTAATTAATACATTTCCAATTATTATGAAATGCTTCAACTTAATACTAACAATACATGTTTGCCTATACCACATATATATTTAACAAACTGTTTTCAAACTTTAAAATACACATATTTAACATCTGAAATTGTAACATCAAACAATAACATTTAACTCATTTGCAAGACACGAAAATGTGAGAATTTATGGACATTCTTAAACGTTAAGTCACTTTGATATTAATGATTAATTAATTAATTATTTAATGTACATTATCAAGATTATTGACAATTGTTTCAGACAGTTAAGCCCAATATTATTTTTAATTAATTAATTAAATTCCCTTTACTGTTTAAATTTCTTTATTAAGTAACTAATAACATAATAATTAATTAATAATGATACTTAATGATATGTACCTTTTGTAATGTAATCTTGCTGAATCAGTATCCTGAAGAGCTATCAATCTCTTGCAATTTTCCAGCATCAGAAAATGTCCAGTCAGACTGTCTTCACCTGAGGAGAAAGTGTCAGTTATGTGTCAAGTGTGGCCTATATATAGGCTTTGTGCGTAGAGCCAAATGCATTGTTTTAGGCGGGAAATAAGCTTTGTGCGCGAGCCAAATGCGTTGTTTTAGGCGGGAAATCGGAAGCGGTGCGAGACAAAGGCGGGAAATCTGTATTAACCCGGAAATGTGAGGTATGCGTCTTATCGGATTATCCGTAAGTGTTTTCCGATTTTTGCGATGTTGTAATGTGTGTTATGCGCCTTCGCGGATTATCCGTAAGTGTTTTTCGTGGAGAGAGTGCTGTAGCCTCATTTTCATTTTGTTCGGCCGCCATTTTTTCTCTCGCTTATCGTTTTTTTTAGTGTCTAAATTTTTTTATTTTGAGGTAAATCAAGGTGTAACTTGCTTTTTTGAGGTCATGGATGCTCCCTCTTGCTGTCGGTAAGGTTTTTATGTATGTGCTGTGTGTATTTATTGTGTTTTTTTTTTTTTTTATGTTCGCGAGTTGCGGCCGTATTTTTTTGCTACGTTTTAACGGCGAGCCTCGCGTGTGCTCCGTATTAACGGCGAGCCTCGCTACGCGACAGCGTGACGACGACTCGTAGCAGGACAATTATAATATGTGATCATTAATAATAAAAATTACTATTTGGTAATGTGCCAACATATTCTGTGGCACTGTACAGAGTATGTGAACAAGCAAAAATACAATAACAACTGTAGAAAATGGAGGGCCCTGTTTTGAGCTTAGAACCTTTTCCAAAGCACCCTTCAAGATTGGAAACTCGCTATTTACAATCTAAAGGGAAAGGAAGAGGCAGAAACCTGAACAGGAGTAACAGATAGGGAATAGCAAGGGTCAGGTAGGTGTGCACAGTTGGAAATAATTTTCCTTTAGTGGGAAAGGGAAGAGAACTGATAGAAAGTAATTTGAGGTGAATGGCTCTAGTATGTAATATGTTATCTGCCCCTCGTGGTCAAATAACATAACCTGCAAATGGGAAAGTCAGGTTATATTATCTGTAGATGTCAATGGAGGAAATGTACTACACGTCTCAGGTGACTGAGATGAGGTGAGTAGGACTATTATCTCTATATTCCCCATAGAAATATTATGGTAAATACAGGAATGTACATCCAGCCACTTAGCAAAAGCCCCCAATAGTAGAATGAATCTTGTCATGTGTTTTTTCCAACTTCTGAAAATACTGTAAATTACCCTTAGTGGAGACATTTTCGTGTTTAAATTAAAACACTTTGGAGTTATTTAAGGACCATATTTTGTTAATATAATTTTGTTTGTGGATCACTGTAGACTGGGGTAAACATAACATTTGTAACAAACAAACCTAATTAGCAAGTATGCAAGTCAATGAAGACCACGGCCATTCAAAGTTAAGGAGAGTGGGTGTTTGATCGGGCAGGGAATTAGGATACTTGTTATTAATAATAATGGTTAATAAAATGGGTAGGACTGGGATTATAGGAGGGGGCAATTATAAAATGGAACAGAAGTAATTAATAGGCTGCTCCTCCCCTCCCTGTCAGTTGGGACCGGTTATCAGATTAAATCTCATCTTATCACTTACTACCAACTATAGCCAAATTTCTTTAATGGCCTCTCCATTTGTAAACAGCCTTACTGAACAAGTAAGAAGGGAGCCTTTGGATTAGGGACCTTTCTTGGTTGGCCTTGTTTATGCCACCCTCAATTTCCCCCCTTCTGTTATCCCTGTACCTCCAGCTAGGCCTGACAGTCTGGCACCTTCTGTTTTGTCCTTTTCAACCAATGCTGGTGCTGCCCTTTCTTCAACTTTATCTAGAGTTAGTGTTCCTCTTGGGGGGTCCAGTTCAGCCTCAGGCCCTCTTCCCTGGATGCAGTGGGTCACATAGACCTCTACAGTTCTATTTATTGGTTGTGAGTGCAAGAGTGGCTATTCTGAGCCATGAAGGACTTCAGAGTCTGATATTTCCCCATGACAAATACATATTTCAGGTGTAAGAGACCTGCTTTGCAGAGCGAGAGAAGCTTAGTGAACCTAAAGGTCTCTGTTCCTCTTTCCCTCTGTTGTAGCTAAAAATCCAAGTGCCAGTAAAGCATTTTGAACAGCAGATTAATTTTTTTTTCTTGAAAGATGTGTATTGATTATCTCTTAATTAACATAAAACAAATGATGTTTTTAAAGACAATTACAAATATACCATACTGTATATACAGCACTGATAACCGTCTAGCTGAATATTCTAAGAAAAAGAATTACAATGCTCCTGCTAATAATGTATATAATTTTGTCAGGAATGTATTTAATCTTACACATAAAATGTAAAATGAATAAAAAAAAGAATCCAACATGCTTTTGACTGTGCATTAAAGGCATATCTAAGTGAGCTGGGTTATTAATGCACCTTATAGAGGATAATTAGTAGTATATGCAAAACATTTTTTTGCATAAAAAAAATATCAAAATAAACATTAAAGTCTGCAAAATCTCTTGTCATTTCTGACAGTTGCAAATTAGGGTTAACACGCTAAATTAGCCTCAAATTTAAAATTATTTGTTTTGGCCAACCAGGTTAGCTGAAACTTTTAAATTAACTCTGTGTTCCTGTTTGTGGTGCAAAGCAGCATGGGATATGTAGTGTATCACTGATATGTGGCAGGAAGCTGCTAGGAGGAATCTGCAATTAGATTGGTTGAGCAAGCAAGAGCTGGTAAATAGTGAGTTTATATTGCTCCCCTGATGCTGCAGGCTGATTGGAGGTGTCAACACAATCATTAGAGTTTTTTTTAATTTATTTTATTAATATGTTCTTCATAGTTACATAGTAATTGAGGTTGAAAAAAATACTTTACTTTATCAAGTACATGTGGTGCTCTGTGAATTTTAGCCAAAGTAGTAGCCATTATTTATATGTTCTTCATAGTTTCATAGTAATTGAGCAGGGGCATAGGGGCAAATGGGCAACTGCCCTCCCAAAATGAATACACTGACTTAATCCCCCCATCACTTACTTGATTGTATAATTTATATAATAAAAACATGTTTTATCATGTTCAATATTCTCTTTTTTTAATAGCTGCTGCTGTCACATTCAATCTCAAAATACTCCTCGCTGCAGGTAAACACAATGACTTATCACATCTATCCCTCTGCTGGGGTCTTGCCTAGTACTACAGATCAGGGTACATGTGAGAATTTAAAAAACACAGTCAAAATACTGTCTATTCCCAAACTGTGCTCTAACATATAGAGTTGAGCTTGTCTGTCAAACGCAGCATCACCCAATCAGAATGGCCAGGAGGGAAAAGTCCTATATAATACAGGGACTGCACCTCTCACAGCCCCCCCCCCCCCCCTAGAAGTGAATACATTGATGCAATTTCAATAAAGTGGGAAAGAGTGGGAGAAGAGACTAAAGGGAGGTAGAGGGGGGCAGGGGATTAACCACTCAAATATATTTTTTGCAACTTAATATTAAGTATGTAAAGACAGCCTATAAACTGAATAAATATTTTTTTTAATATTTTTTACAAACACATAGATTTATTCAAATGTATTTTTTAAAGATAATAATGTTTACAATGGAGGGATAAACAAAACCGTACTGTGTCATGCAGAATCAACTCTCTCTATCCCTTCCTTTAACTCTATCCACCTCTCTCACTATCCCCTCCTCTCTATCTCTATCCCTGTCTTTCTGTATGGGATCAATTTTGTGGGTGGAGACTGTGTCACTATGCAGGGTCTATACATGTTGTGTTAACTTGTTGTGAAAGGGAAGGGATTTATACGATTGGGTGGAGTCAATGTAAGGGGAGGGGCCAGGTCTCTATTTTCCGCCCCACCAAGTTGGAAAGTCACCAGCCGCCACTGTAATTGAGCTTGAAAAAAAGACTTCACTCTATCAAGTTCAACCTTTGTATATCTTCTCTGATCCTTGTAAGATTGTTTGTTAATTGATCAGTAATTCAGAGGAAGGTAAACAGAGAAAAAAACACCCCTGGTCTAATCTGAGTATGATTAGTTTACAACAACCCTTTGCTTCCTGTCTTTTAACTAGCTCTCAATCCATGAGCAGATATTTGCAATAGTCTCCCATGTGGCACTGTATGAAAGGCCTTTGCAAAACCTAAAAAGGCTGCTTTCGCAAAGGTGCCTTGATCCAGGTTCCTACAAACCTCCACATAGAAATGAATTAGATTTGTTTGACATGAGCCATCCCTCATAAATCGATGTTGGCTCCTACTTATAATCTTGTTCAGATAGACGTATTCTTGTATACTATGCCTTATTAACTCTTCTAATAGCTTTCACTCTACAGAAGTGAGGCTTACAAGCTTATAATACCCTGGGTTTTTTATTGATCCCTTCTTAAATATAGGTATCACATCTGCTTTTCTCCAGTTATCTGGTAGCGACCCTGTGTTGAGTGAATCTTGAAAAATTAGATATTATGGTTTGTCTATTACCAAGCCCAGTTCCCTCAGTACTTTTAGATGTATTCTGTCAGGACCTAGGGCTTTATTGACATTTATTTTTTTCCAACCTCTTTTGGATTTTTTCCTGGGTTAACCAATTATTATCTCCCTTATGTACAATGAAGAAAATAACCTATTTAGCTAATCTGCCATTTTCCTGGTCACTAATTGTCAGACTACCTGTTTCACATTGTAATGTTCCTATAGCTTCCTTCCTGGCCTTCTTCCTGTTAATATAGTTAAAATAGATTTTATGGTTAGTCGTACTCTACTTTGCTACTAACTTTTAATTTTCTATTTTAGCCAGTCTGATAGGTCTTTTGCAAGCCTTGTTGATTTCCTTGTACTCACATAAAACAGTCTCTGTCCCCTCTTGTTTGTAAAATTTAAATGCCTGTTTTTTAGTTTGTAACTTGATCTTTATAGCATTGTTAAGCTATATCGGATGCTATTTATGCCTTTTACTTTTATTTCCACATGGTATATGGTGATAAGTATGTATATTTAGTAAGGATTTGAATGTTGTCCATTTATGTTCAGTATTTTTACCTATCACTTCTTGCCCGAATCTATACAGTATATTGCTACCCTTAGACGGTTAAAATCTGCCCTTTTAAGATTAAGAGTTTTTGTTGGCCCCTTACAGTTTTTTTTTTTTTATTCAATCTCAAATGAGACTGTGTTGTGATCACTGTTTCCCAAAGGTTGCCCTATTTTAGCTTCATTTCTAGTAGGTTATGGTATAACCTGGGCCAGATAATGATCCTTGAGTGTACTCAAGAACCTGCTCCCCTTAGCTGAACTATTGCTCTCATTAATCCAGTTTATTTCGGGACAGTTAATTTCTCCCATTAATAAAACTTGCCCATGCTTAGCTGCATTTCCAATCTGTGGCAATAATTACATTTCCTCACTTTCAGTAATATTTGGGGATTTATAGAATACTCCTACCAATATTATTTTTGAATTTGTTCCTTCTCTATTTAACTTAACCCACAAGGATTTAACATTATTGCTAGTTCCATATTATTAATATTATTATTATTATTATTATTATCCTTTATTTATAACGCGCCAACATATTCCGCAGCGCAATACAGGGGTTAGGTACAAGTATAAACAATACCCCACAATGAACATAATGGAAGACCCTGTTATTGAGCTTTCAATCTGATATCCATATAAATATCTTCTCTGACTATAGGCTTAAATTCAGGCTTAACATACAGACAAAACTCCCCTCCTATTTTACCATTGTCCATATCTTTCATAAATAGGTTATAACCATCCAAATTAACAGTTCAGTCATGAGAATCATCCCTCTATGTTTTAATAATGCATATTAAGCAGGGGTGTAGGAACTGGGAGGATAAATCCCCCCCCCCCCCCCCACCAGAAGCTATGAACAGGGGACACACAAAATAGCAACATTTTAGCATGCAGTATTTGCCACTAGAGGGCACAGTAGATCTCTCACAGGAAAATGTTTTACCCCCCTTTTTAATTGCAAGCCTGGAGGATGCAACGGACAGCCAAGAAGCAGCAGAAACAGCATTTCCACAAAGGTACACACAACATTGTAATTAAAAATGGCTAGTTTACTTTTCCAGGAATGTATTTTGCATCACACCTGACTTTTGCATTTTGCATGTATTTTTTACTGTTGCGATAGATACAGTTGATTCATATCTTCCCAAATCACTTCTACTCGTATTTTATTCTGTTTTTTTGCATTGATAACTTTTCCCATCTCACTTTCTATCTCCACCTTGAAGCATCTGCTTCTTCCTCTTCACAAATTCCTCTAACCTTCCCCTTATTTTCTCTCATTACCCATACCCCACCTACCCTCAAACTATTTTCCTCTGATAAAGTTTCATGTAGCGATTTATTTGGAGGGAAGTGAGGAGGGGGAAGCCTGTGTTATGCAGTGATATGATAGTGAGGAAGGAGGAGCCTGTGTTATGCAGTGCTATGATAGTTGTACTATACATTAGCAATATATGAAAGGTGGATTTCAAGCCATGCATGACTAAAGCACAAATTCAGTTCTGCATTTTCCTCTCCATTCTCTCTCTCTCTCTCTCTCTCTCTCTCTCTCCCTCCCTTTCTCTCTCTACCTAGCTATGTTAATCCCCCATCACTAAAATATGGCGAGAAAACTGCTACGGGTGAACTTCATGACAAAACTGAAAAGCAAGGCAAAAACCTCCATTAATTTTTGCACTGACAATAAATTACAAGTTACTCCTTTATACTTTGACACCTAAACCCTATGCTAAAAAGATTGTATGGATCACTTGCAAATAAAGGCACTGGCGTAATTGCAAAGAACAGAAGAAAGATTTACGAGTACCAAAGATCACTTGCAAGTGTTTTTTAACCTTTGCTGAGACCCTCAGAAGTATTTAAAGTGACACTATAGCACACAAAATGACATGTTAACATTATTGGACACTTAATAATCCAATATCAACATATGTGTAATTAAAAAATATGATACTTTAGTATTAAGCCAGTTTTACCATACAAAATTCAGGGTAACATACAACCCAGTGCTCAAAGGGTTAATACACGTCCCAACACCACATCATCTAAGAACAAATGCTCTGATACATTGTCTATAAATATATCATATATTTTTATTTCAAATGTTTTTATAATTTTTTTACAAAAAATATAACAATTCAAACATACATTGCATTTCCATACGTAATAAAATGTGTTGTACGTACAAATCTAATATCCAACAAATATTTATCACATAATAGAATATCCATAAAATGTAAACAGTTTTTCCTTTCCCTTTTTCCTTTCCTTCTCTTTCCCCTTCTTTTATTCCTTTATCTACAATTTCTTGATTAGTTGGTCTTATCACTAAAGTTTAATACCATTGTTATTTTAATAAACCAACATCGAAATTTGCATAACATATAAAAGCCTATCAAACGGTCTGTATTGCGATAAATAGTAATTTTGCTGATAGTGGTTCTATTACGTTCATTTACATAGAATTGAATGAAAACGAAACGAAACGAAAAACGAAAAAAAAACAAAAGAAACAACAAAAATAAATAGTTTGGCAAACTGAATTACTTGTACTAAGAAATAACGTACAAAGAAAACAGAACAAAACAAAACAAAAGAACCAAAAGGGAGAGAATAAGAGAAAGAAAAATTGTGTGTGTGGGGGCGGGATAACCTGCTTCCTACATCCAACAATCGCTCCTCGTCCCTCTCACATCCCAGACCCTGATGTGCTCCAACCATATTGTGTTATATTGGTAGCACATACAATATATATTTACTATGGATCTAGTTTTCTTTGATCCTATCCCATAGTGACCAATAATCAGTATTACTCCCACTGACAGATGAATTCAAAAGGTCCAAAGTATCTATTTGTAAGAGCCTATTCCGGTCCACAACTATTTCTAATGATGACCATGAGGGGATGTTAGGACTTTTCCAGTTTTTTACAAGTAGCCACTTGGCTACCATAAGAAAATTATTTATAATTTTAGTTTCGAACTTAGATTGTTCAAGCAATCACATTCCAAATTGTGTTAAATAGGAGTCAGCATACACCTTCAATAATTTAAAGTGCCTCTGATTAACCCCAAATAAAATTCAGCTGCTCTAGTTGGTCTTTCCTGAAATTTTCTTAGTCGCATCCCACAGCAAAAGCCATGGTCCACAGAGAGCTTCCAAAGCATCAGAGGGATCTCATTGTTAAAAGGTATCAGTCAAGATAAGGGTACAAAAGATTTTCCAAGGCATTAGATATACCATGGAACACAATGAAGACAGTCATCATCAAGTGGAGAAAATATGGCACAACAGTGACATTACCAAGAACTGGAGCTCCCTCCAAAATTGATGAAAAGACAAGAAGAAAACTGGTCTGGGAGACTACCAAGAGGCCTACAGCAACATTAAAGGAGCTGCAGGAATATCTGGCAATTACTGGCTGTTTGGTACATGTGACAACAATCTCCTGTATTCTTCATATGTCTGGGCTATGGGGTAAAGTGGCAAGATGAAAGCCTTTTCTTACAAAAAAAAACATCCAAGCCAGGCTACATTTTGTAAAAACACATCTGAAGTCTCCCAAAAGCATGTGGGAAAAGGTGTTATGGTCTGATGAAACCAAGGTTGAACTTTTTGGCCATAATTCCAAAAGATATGTTTGGCGCAAAAACAACACTGCACATCACCAAAAGAACACCATACCTACAGTGAAGCATGGTGGTGGCAGCATCATGCTTTGGGGCTGTTTTTCTTCAGCTGGAACTGGGGCCTTAGTTAAGATAGAGGGAATTATGAACAGTTCCAAATACCAGTCAATATTGGCACAAAACCTTCAGGCTTCATCTTTCAGCATGACAACGACCCAAAGCATACATCCAAATCAACAAAGGAATGGCTTCACCAGAAGAAGATTAAAGTTTTGGAATGGCCCAGCCAGAGCCCAGACCTGAATCCAATTGAATATCTGTGGGGTGATCTGAAGAGGGCTGTGCACAGGAGATACCCTTGCAATCTGACAGATTTGGAGTGTTTTTGCAAAGAAGAGTGGGCAAATCTTGCCAAGTCAAACTGTGCCATGCTGATAGACTCATACCCAAAAAGACTGAGTGCTGTAATAAAATCAAAAGGTGCTTCAACAAAGTATTAGTTTGAGGGTGTGCATACTTCTGCAACCATATTATTTTATTTTTATATTTTTCTTCCCTCTACCTAAAAGATTTCATTTTTTTTTCAATTTAATTGTACAGTTTATAGGTCACATTAAAGGTGGAAACAGTTCTGAAATGATTTATCTCATTTTTTTACAGCACAGAAACCTGACATTTTAACAGGGGTGTGTCAACTTTTTATATCCACTGTATATTTTAACACACCATAAACACATTTTTACTGATTGAAGCTGTAAATACAGTTGTCACATATTTTTAATATCAACATTTATTTTTAATTAAAAAACAATTACTTGCAATATATCAATAGTGTTTCCTTGGAGCTGCAGTTATTGCAGTTGCTATTGCACTTCACACTCATTATAAGATTTATGATGTTTGCATTTCTTATTGGCTCCTAGGGCCCTGTCTCATCTGTAAAGTTTGTTTTGGCTGCTCCCTATACGGAAATCTGTTATGTCTAAGGCAGGATTTATGGCTGTACACTGAGTGTTCTAATCTGGGGGAGTGAAAGATTTACATTAGTTAAGAATTTAGGGAAAAAAAGCTCCCACAGCCAATTTACAGAAGTGTCCTAGCTTAGAGCACCTGGATTCCATTTTGTTATGTGAGAATTAATCTGTTTCAGTCTTTTTAGGAAATGGTTAAATAAAAATATACACAATGAACAGACAAAAAAAAAAAATAATGTTCGTAAGAATTTTTTTATTTTCTTCTTTTCTTTTCATATATAATTTCTTGTTGTTGGCAACCCTCCCTTATTTAGTCACATGGTCTATTTCATCCAATGGTAATATAAATATCTCATACCTATACTCATGCATTATGGGAAAAATATATCAACAGTAAAACGGTATATATCACATATAACCTTTAGAGCACAAACTTACTCCATGGTTCAACTGTAAACAAGAGTAAAATAATGTGTCAATAATCACACGACCCCTAAACATATAAATCTAGGCCAATTATGTCAGTACCAGTCCCTTATTTTATAATGTATCTTTAACAGCTGCTTATTAATACATCACTTGAAAAATAAAATATGAATGGGTGGTGGAAGACTCCAGGTACATATATTATCTCCTGAACCCGCTTGTGTTTCATGTTCAAGGGGGACAGCTGTTTAAAGATAAGCCATGAGAACATTAGAAATGTTACATACTAATAATTATCTCCTTGTACTTGCAAATAATGTGTAGTAAACCAAAAAAGATGTGTAAAAATGGCATGAATATATATATATATATATATATATATATATATATATATATATATATATATATATAACAAATAACAATAAGGTATAGGATGTTTACAGTTTATGTGTCTACAAATGTCATCTCTTTCAGTAAAACTGTTATCCCGGTTGTTAGAGGGAACAGCTCTTTCTGGCATTGCCTTTCCTGAATGGACATCCCCAACTGTTTCACTCAATCTGGCAAACCTGTTGGTGCTTGCCAACTCAGAACTGGCCTACCTCCTCCTCCTGTCCCCCTGCTTCCCATTGTAACTGTAATCTCACTACCTCCCTGGATATCCTCACTAGCCCCAACTCTACCCTCACCATGCTAGGTCCAGCTAAACTTTGCTCAATGTGCATCAACTCAATTTCCAGTGGAGCAATATCACTAAGTGCTGCAAATCTCCTCTCCAGTTCTCCAGTTTTAGCTTCAATAGAGTCAACATGCTCACACCTGCCACAGAGGTATGGACTCCTGGCTCAACTGCATACATGTGTGAGGATGTACACTGAGTGAGGTTGCCACTGGACTGACTCATGATTACTAATTACAAAACTACAGTTAGAAAGCAAATCAATATATTTTTATAAAGCTTGTTTTTATGTACCTTTCTGTACCCCTTTTCTTTGAACTCTTTCCTTTTATTTAAACTATCATACTATAACTGCACTTGAACTAGAACTATTTGCAAGCTCACAAGTTCGCTCCTTCCCCTGTTTATATAAGATTCTGACTACTCACCTGTACAAAAATCAGTGCACACAGCAAAGAAACACTGTTTACTTTTCAGAAGTAAATCACAGTTGCAAACAGACCCACACCGGTCACACTATTATATGTAAGTTAACAGAAGCAAAACTACTCCCCTCTCACCTGTACAGTAATTAGTGCGCACAGCAAAGAAACACCCTTTACTTGTCAGAAGAAAATCACTGTAAGTAATTATTTTAAAGGGACACTAATGCAGACACATTGTGATATTTAAAGCATTATGTTAATACAAGTCTTTGAATATAATTCAGTAAACTGTCAATATAATTATGTATATTTTTTAAATAATTTCTCTGGGATATTGAAGACATCAATATTGTCCTACTTGGCCTACTCTTGCATCATCCTCAGGGCAGGGTCAATTACTGCTTGAATTGCAGGATACAAAGCTCATACACAGAGACAACTTTTTACTTATTCAATATTTACTTTAGGATAGGGATATTTCAAGGACCCTGTCCTGAGGGAGGGAAAGAAAAAATTACTAGCATCAAACATAAATAAAATACAAAATGCTATTTAACCCAATGATATTCAGAGGCTTTTATTGAAGGACACTGAAATTATTAAACGGACACTGAAAGCATTGTTTTCCTTGTTGCATCTGAGGGAAAGTATGTGATATTGTACTATTTATTTTATAAAAAATAAAATATTTAACTGATCAGGGGGCTTGCCACTGTCAGCCAGTGAGCAGTAACATAGCATTATTAGTCACGCTTGTATACCAATAGCATCTACAAATGTGTGTATACTGTGTGCATGTTCAATGAATTTTAAATAGGTTTTACTTAATATATTTCACATAAAGCATAGCTTTGGTAATGTTTAAAGCAGACTCTTTTAAATGCATGAAAAAAAAGGTATTGAGTTCCATGGTTATCATAGTACTTTACAAAGTGTGCCTGCTTTACTCTGTCCCTTTAAGCTCTGAGTTTGTTTTAGGTATTTTTATTCCTTTTATTATTATTATTATTATTATTATTATTATTATTATTATTATTGCTGTTTTTAGAAATAGTAGTAGTAATATTAGTACTATGATTAAAATTCAGCGATAATGGAAATGTGTTAAAAATGATATGATATTAGTGGTTTTATAGTATTTTCAAAGGTGCAACAAAATCATTTATTTGTAATATTACATTATCTGTGAATTTTCATGTAGGAATGTTAATATCTGATATCACAAGACATTTTGAATACATTTTCTATCTTTTCTTTGTTTTACTGATACATTTTGACAAGTAATATGTTTTATTTCATTGCTATTCCCAAACGGTGGTCAGTCTGTTCATCCACATAATGCAAAAAACATATATTCTCACAATTTGCTTTAGTTCTCAAATGTGTTATATGCTCTTCACACTGATTTTCTAGAGGGTAATGTAAGGTAGCTAGATTTTCCCTGTGATTTGTACTTTACATAAGAGTTCTTGACTGTTCCAAAAATAACTTCAGAATTCATGAATATTTTATGCTGGGAGATAAAGAAAGCCCCAGAACAAACTACTTTATATTTAACTTTAATTTCTACAGATGAGTCAAAGCCCTTTCTATCCTGAAAAGTCTATCCACCTCACCCTTTACATTTGCAGAGGAGTTTCTAGTTGGCAGCTTGGGATAACTTCACTTCTGAGGCCACAGACTATTAAAATATGAAGAATACAGCATTATATTTTAGTTTTTTTTTTTTACCTTACAATAAATTTAACCTAAAAAAAATGCATAATGGCAAAAAACATATATAATTAGAAAATAGCAAAACTAAAAGTTAAAACAAACCATCATATTAAAATGTTTTTTATGTTTTAATTGGACTTAAACATGTTCTAAACTTACGGTAATTGTAATATTTACAACATGTATTTATTATAAACCCTTTCCATGAGCTATTTACTTAAAACTGTATTGCTTTAATAAAAGCACATATAAGATCAAGTCAATCATTTGAAAATTAAACAGTCAATATGGGCCCTCCATTTTATTCTCCTGCATAACCTCCCACCTCGATGTGTGTGCGGATCAGAGAGGATGTAGTAGGTAGCAAGATGTGCTGCTTGTGGTTGCACCCACATATACAATTATGTTAATCATTGTTGTAGCCACTTGGGCTCCTGTGTATATTTTGCTACTGGTTACAACAATGTTTAATATACTTGGGGCCTCATTCTATTATCGCCCGTAAATCGTCCGCAAAGCTGCGATTCCTTGCGGGGCTCCCGTTACCTTGCAATTCAAATAGACGGCGCCACAAGGATATCCCCTTACGGCCGACCGCATATCTTGCAACCGGCCGTAAGCTCAGAAATCTTTAAAAGCAAATATAAATTCAAGACGGCACTGTAAAGCCCTGTAAATGCTAGGGATCATAATGGGGGACATGAGGATTAATAGCAACCCCCTCTCAAGCTTGCACATCAGCCCAAATCCGAGATTTCATTAACTGTTTATTTTCCGGCCGCAGCGTGGGCGGCTCTGAGGTGCTCCAAGCCCTCTGGACTTTTTCCACAAATATTTGACATAAATTAAAATAAAAATTATTTACGGATTTGAGTGTAGGGGAATGTTGTGCTATGAATGCTAGCACCCCCAATCACTTTATCGTTTCATCAGAGTGCAGGATGGCTTTATTATGGCTTTATTATGTGCTTAATTGTGTGCCTGCGGGACCTTTTTGCTGCAAGTAAGCTGCGGCTCGGTTTTAGCCTTGCAGAGAGGGTTCCCGGAGCAATTGAATAGCAAGCCTGTCGGAGTCCCCGGCCGGAAGGGAATAGAATAGGCAAATAGCTTGCGGCCGGTCCTTGCGGCCCCGCATCCTCTACTGCCGATAATAGAATGAGGGCCTTGGACTTTAGATGCATTGTATATAAAAACGCAATCAAAAGGAGAGTTACTCTCTGTCTGTCCTCTTTATGCTGAGCCAGGTACATACAGAGGTGGGAGGAGCGCAGGTGGAAAACTTGGAGAACACAATAAGACAAGAAGTGAAAAATGTAAAAAGGGAGCACACACAATTGTTATGTTATTATTACCATGACATGGTTTTAGAACTAGGGTACTAAAGAAAATGTATAATTGTCAAGGATACCCCCAGAGATGCCCTTCCTAGCCAAATACTACCCAGTAAACAATGCTTATCGCCCAGTGTGTTCCGGCTTCTAGGTGCTACTGTGTGCTTGTTCCTAGTAATTCATTTTCAGAATCAGTGCTCATTTTGTCTGTCTGCTTTTCCTGAGTCTCCCAGCTTGTTGTTAGCATAAGCAGGTGACCCTTGTGTTCCTGATGTATTCTCTATTATATGGCCATGTTCTTATCTGGTTCTATGTAAGCAGTTTCTTTTTTTGCTTTAGTGCCCCAATTCCAGTTGAACTCCTACACTGCATCTTGATGTTGTCTACCTGTCTGTCACCTGTCCTGAGGCCCAGCTATTTTGTAATTATCATGCTGTCTGCTGGTGACACGTATTCATTGTGTGGCTTGACTGTTTCTGCCACCTTTTACTCTCTCGGTACACCAGTCTTGCGTTGACTGGATTTCAATAGATTGTGTAATATGAACTATGAAGATGTCCCCATAAGAGAGGTGAGGAAGGGTACAGCAGTAGCCATTAGGAAAATTGTGTATTTTTAAGTTATATTTTCTGGCTAAAGTTTTGATTTGCTGCTGTTTGCACTTTTATTTTTAATGTTAATTAAAGGTGAACTACAAAATAGATTTAAAATGAAAAGTGCTTAGACTGAACCATTAACAGTAGTATCCCCAATCCATGAGTAGTATATTAGTTTAACTCCTTCATTACTGTAGTGCCCGCAGTCCATTACTACTGAAAGGACTTAACTGTAGTATTGTGCAGTCTAATTCTTATCTGAACCCTGCTACCTGAACAGTGATGTACTGTACCATTTTGTTGATTCAATAAAGTGATCCTTAAATGAAATCTGCTGCTTGTTGGGAATTTGGCCTCAAGGCATCCTTATACTTATTAAAGGTGCAGGTCCCTAATCAAAACTTACAATAATAAGATATTTAAAGGGATATTGTAGGCATGGGCATGGAGCACCAAAAAATCTGAGGATTGTGTGATGTCTTATTAACAGTAGCCCCTCCTACTGCTAGTGTCTTCAAGCTCTTTGAGGAAGAGCACTACGTAATATGTTGGCGCGTTAGAAGTAAAGGAAGTAATAATAATAAAGAGACAGAGATGGAGTTGAACTCTGTTCTGCCTCCTTGTTTTATTTATTGTATTTATCTATTCCTCTGTCACAATGGATTTGTAAACACAACAAAAGCTTGTTAAATGGAAAAATAATCCAAATTAAAATAGTAAATATCTCATAGGCAGTCACATTAAAGCACCACTGTGATACCATTTTTTTCTATAGTTTTTTTAATAAGATGTTTTATAATGGACAAAAGGTTGTTTTTTTTTTTAAACAATAAAGATATAAACACAAACTTTACATTTTTAATTTTAAATGTAATTTCCTTTTACCACTGGTTTACATTCACTTTACTGAGTTTTTTTTAATCTGCTTCTGCCCTTGTAAACTAATTTCCTTTTGACCTTATTAAAGTAAATATACACATGTTATGCATGAAAAGTCTTGTTCCATATGAGGAAGTAGATTGTTATAATCCAAAATGGTAGGTACCACTGCAATAAAATTCCATGTATAAGGTATTAAATTAAAACAAAACAAAAAAAAAAGTGTTACATTTATTATGTGCAGTTCTTCAGCGGAATATATTATATATTTTAAATATAAGACTTCAGTTGCCCTTTAAATAATATATACCAATTTTATGTTATGCATTGTTGTCAATGTAATGTTATACAGAATATGTTGGCACTTTGGAAGCAAATAATAACAAGAATAAAGATTTAGGTCTTTGTAAAACATGTTCTGCTTCACAAAACCCACAATTTATTATATTAGCATATGACATTTTCTACATTTGCTTCATCATCACCATGTGAAAAGCTGTAGGTACCCTTAGTAAGTGCAGTATAATTACTTGAATTTCCTTTCACCAAATCCTAATATTTCTTTAGAATTATAGTTTTTTTCTGTCTTTTCGGCTGCCTTAGCAAAAAGCATTTTCTATTGCAACAACTAATAGCAAAACCTACTGTACTTTACCGCAACAAAATGCTTCGGAAATTATAATATCAAAGCTATTTAGTACACAGGCAGAACACAGACTAAAATGGCAAGCTTTGTAATGCTGAAATCCAGTTTTAAGCTCATAAATAGTGGGCACAGGCATGTATTCACATGCAGAGCTTTTTGAAATACTGTTTAAATGTACTTGATACATGCATAGATGCTGCATTATAAGCACTTTAACCTGAATATGGATTGAGTACTGATTTAGAATTTAGCAATATGTACTGAAAAGAAAGGCTTTGATATATGCAAAAGGATTGGACGTGTCTGCACCCACCCTTCAATGGTTCATATGACTGGACAACAATTTAACAATTCTGAAAAGTGTCCTTTTCTCTCTTGTTTCAGGCTGTTTGAAATGTCACAGTCTGTCATGATTCTGACACTGATAGAAATATTTATTTTCCATTTCAAATTCAATGCTATGCTTCAGCTACAAGCTCTGTTTTACTTAAAGAACTACTATGCTCATGTATTTAAGACTTACATTTTAAACTATGTGCAAAGCTTTTTTTAAATGGAAAATAAAATAAAGCTTTTCATTTATAATCTTTTATATGCATTTATGCCCATGTGGGACCTAACATTTTGGTTTTTGTTGAACTCAACTTAAAGGACCATTGCAATTCAATACAAAAAAACACCTGTTTGTCAAGTATATACTAAATTAACAATATGAGCAGATGTGTACACCATGGACATAAAGCATTTTGGGGGAAATTCTGAATTGTATATAAATACAGGAATCAATTTTGTATTTGTTACATCAGAACCTGAGAGCTGGATGACAGGGGCATGTATATGTATATATCAGTGGAGGGAGGGGTGGAGAAGGAGGAAACAGGTAGAAATTGTCTATTGACACCATGCCTCTTCCATTCACTGGCTCACATTTAAACACCTTGCATCATTCAATATAACCATATCTCTCTAGAAATGTAAACAGCCCTTTAACCAAAGGTAAACTCTAGAAATGTAAAGAACTTTCGCCAATGTATCCTGGAACCCTCCTCTACTCTTAGCCAGACTGAAAGTTTTCAAACATATTTTTTATTTGATTGTTCAATAGTCCTTAAAGTTCTAGAGGTGGGGAAAATTTGAATGTAGAGGAAGATTTAAAAAAACAAATGGGAATCTCATTAAAATACAAGAACGTGCCCACCTGAGAAAGTTAAGATTAAATTATCTGCGAAAGGAAAATGGCACCCTGCAGTAAAGTATAACTTGGCATGAAAGATAAAAGTTTAAAGGCTTTTTTTTTTACTGTCTAAAAACATTATGCACATATCAAGTTTAGTTCCCTGTTTTTAAAAAGGTTTCTCAGCATTAGAATCAGTTAGTAGTGATTGTGCTCTAAATAATCTAAATACTTTGTAAGTTAGTGTGTTATAAAGGTAATTTATCACCTAGATTTATTTTACTTACATCCAGTTACATTGACATAAAACATGAAGCACATAAAAGGTTATTTCCATTTCATTAATGACTTTGTAACAGTGATAAACAATTGAGCACATTTACCTGTCCTAGATGTTTTTGCTCTCATATAAATATTCAACATACAATGCTTTCACTGCAGCTAAGGATTCTGGATACGGACATGCTAATGAGACTTATAATGTATCACCTCTAGTTTTAATTTTTAGAAATTGAAAGGATATGTGGAAATATATTTTCCAACTGCCTCTCTAGCATATCCTACTGGTTGTCCATGAGGTTATCAAACACTGAGCTACCTATCTTCACACCCTCTTCCACTCCTCACATATCTCTCACTGTTGACAATGCTATCATCACTTCAATCTCCCAGGCCTATTGGATCCTGCCCTCTCTGTCATTCCTCACGTTCATTCAATCATAAAATCTTGTCATTTTCATCTTAAAAAAACATCTCCAAAATTTGCCACTACCTTACACAAGACACAACAAAAATTCTACTTCATCATATCTCGCCTACTGCATACTGCAACTCCTACTGCAACTCTCTCCTTGTTGGCCTCACCCATCTATCTCCACTCCAATCCATATTGAACGTTTCCACTAGACTCATATAACATGCTCAATGCTCAGTGTCTGCATCACCTCTCTGTCAGTCCCTTTACTGGCTTCCCATAGCCTGCAGAATAAAATTTAAAATCATGACATATCATAAAGCCTTCAATGATAATGCACCCTCTTATACTCTCCCACCTGCCCTCTTTGCTCTGCTAATAACCTTCTTCTTTTCTCCTCTATTATCACCTCCTCTCACTCCAGGACTTTTCTTGTGCTGCCCTTATTCTTTGGAACTCCTTGTCTTGCTCCAATTACTATTTTTCCACCTCAAAATCTTAAAAAACAATTTTGTTTTTAACTTGTAAAGTGCTACAGAATATGTTGCCTCGTTACAAATAAACAATAATAATAATAGCAAACTAACAACATTAGCAGCTGTATGCGCCAGCAACATAAAAAAAATATTTTTAGAAACAAATCTTGAAAACTCTGTGTATAGAATGTTCCCCAATGTGTGGAGCTTGAGGGGTTGTGATAGGCGTATATATCACTGGAAGGTGAGGTTGGGGAGGAAGGATGAGGGCGCAGGAAAATTTACAGTTTACTACCACTTTCCTCTGCAAATGCTCAGAAACATGTAGCTTGCAAGAATAACCCATTGCTCCTGAAGAAGTTTAAATGTCTCTTTCATGAACACAACCTTTATCAAAGTATAAGGGATGCCTCCATGCAGAGATTTAGCAAATCACATGTAGATATGAGTCTCTATAATGCACAATGTACAGTGGCAGATTAACGCAAGTCCTCTTGGTAAATTTCCCTGCTTGTTTTTCTTATTTCTCCAGACAACCGCTAGTGATGGAATCTTCACAAGATGAGTGAGCTTGTGTAAGTAAGGGTTGTATGGAGATACCATATTTGATTATCAAGCATCTCCCTCTGGGTGGGGGGTGGAATTTCAACACTTTCTTGCCAGAACAATTAGGGGTGAGAATGAAAGGTCATGCCACTAAGAGACATATTTATAACAGTGCTTACTTACAGATTGTCAGCAGCTTTTCAAAAAAGTAAGTTGAGAAACTGTCTGTAAGTGGCTAGTATATCTTATAAACCAATAGAAACATTGAATGTATGAGATGTGGGTCAGACCTTTTATGCAACTGTTTAGAAGGTTTGAGTAAGTGAAAGCAGAGCTTTAAAACACTTGTTAATAAAATGATGTTTAGATATGCAAACACTTAGGTAGTTTATTTTAATATTAAACACAGGGAAACTTACATACACCTTTAGCATATTTCGTATGCATTATCTTTGTATATTGCACTAATTCAACTTCTTCAAGCTTTACTACAAATCATTTTTCACATAAGGTTAATATATGCAAATACCCATGTCTGTTTCCCATTTTAACATATATTTTTGTTCTTTCTTCTTGCAAAGTTAAATGTCGATCTTTCACTTTAAACATCTCTACAGCCTTATTAAATTGTGATTCAGTAAATTTAAAAGGGCTCTATATAAGCACACAGCATATTTTTTTTACAGAAGTTTTTAGTTAGTGAACTTCTATCCAAAAGCAAGGTCTTAACTAACTAAAAACTTCTGTAAATAAAATATGTTGTGTGCTTAATTAGAGCCCTTTTAAATTTACTGTATCACAATTTAATAAGGTTGTAGGGCTAGTAACTTTTCTCTGTGAAATCCCATAGCAGTTTTTCTATGTATTAGAGGGTTGTTGTTAACTCTATATATTGCCACTAAACCTAATTTTTCGTTCTCCATATAGCATTGTATCTTTTGCAGTTGATCCATATTCATTTTTGGAAACATTAAGCAATTTGAAACAATTGAAGTCTTTTAACAAGTTAAATAAGATGTAAGTACCTTAAATTTAAAAGTAAAATTAGAAGACAATGCCGTCAAAGTGGTAGATCATGGGACATATTTTAATAGTTTTGGCATGAGTTTCTATAAAGGCTTTTAACATAACTGTACAATATTACATCAGAGATCTAGTACAGAAAACTTAATCTAATGTCGCTACAGGAAAGGATATGGAAATGGATGCCCTTTGCATCATTTATGTCTCTCTGCATACCAAACAAGAGCAAATATTTTCAAATGATATTGAGAGACTATATTTAAATATATTATATTATGTTTAAATTAACATTTGTGTGTCTGGAATCACCCTATTAATTTGTTTATTAATAATGAACACTATTTGAGACACAAACATTTATTTTAGATTTGAAACAAATACATTATTTCAACTGGATGTCACCATTTTTCACAAGTATGTTTAGACTAGCGACTTGCCCGTCAAAAATGACTGGGTAATAAAATTGTAAGGCAGGTAATGCTGCCACAGACATACATTTTTTTGGTGGTCTGAGATTCTTCGGCGCTCATTGCGAGGCTGTTGGTTGTTGTATTTTTTTCTGATAGGCGCTTTTGCCTTTATTGTTTGGTCAGTGCTGATCTTTTTGCGCTTATTGCAAGGCTTTGTGTGCTATGAACAGCGTTGGCGCTCGTTGTGAGACGCGCAGTGAATGGCTTTTGTGTTTATTGCGAGTGTTTGTTTTGTTTTTTGTGTACATGTATGTTTGTATGCTAATTAAATAATTAATAAATTAATAAATGAATATACTTTATCTATTTGGAAGTAATATATGCAGGAAGCATTGTGCTGAAGAGCTGACAGTCTGTTTTGATGTCCGTGCAGCATACAATGTCGGTTTGCACTGTTGTGGAGCTGTAAGTGTCAGCAATGTGTGCAGTGTGTAGTGTAAATAGGCAGTGTGCGCGAGGGAAAGGCGTTAGTGTAGCTGTGTACTTCCGCATTGTGTAAGTTAGTGTTGTAAAATGGCGGCTAATGTGTATGTGGTACGCGGCTGTGGATAATTTAGCGACGTTGCTAAAAGTGTATCTTGTACCTCGTACGGCTTTTTTGAAAAGCCGTATGTGCTTGGTGATGTTTTGGGTCTTTAGGGTCCTGTAGCCTCATTTTTGTTTTTTTCGGCTGACATTTTTTCTCTCGCTTAGGGGATTTTCGTGTGTCTAAACTCGGGAATTTGGAGTTAAATTGAGGTGTAAATTCACTTTCAGAGGTCCTGGGTTCCCCCCACCTTGCTGTGGGTAAGCTTTTTATGTCTTTTCTGTGTGTATTGTGTTTTTAATGCTTTCAGGTGCGCGCGGTTTGGCCGTTAGGCCGTATTTTTGCGAGGATGTAATGTTTTTTTTTTCTAAGTCCCACGGTTTGTATTTTTGTGTGTAAGTCCTTATTTAGTGATTGCGTGTTAGATCTATTTTGTTAAAGTGCTGCTTGTGTGGGTGTTTGTAACCGCGTGTGAGGCGCCGTAGAGCCTCCACCTCCGCAATTACGGCCCCTCCCTTTGCGAGGGTCCACATTTGCAGCGTGCAATCAGCCATCGGCTCATTGCAGCCGACGTGGGAGCCTCAACCTCCGCAAATGCGCCCCCTTGCTTTGCGAGGGTCGGCATTTGCGGCCTGTAATGAGCCTTTGGCTCATTGCAGCCGACATTAGAAGCTGATGACGATTCGTAGTTTGACAACTATTATATGTGATATTTACATACCCCTAATATTGTAATATACATAGATGTTTATTATTAACACTGTACCACATATTCATTTTTGATTTGTGTAAAATGAATGTCCATACAAAATGTGAGTCCCATTCAATTCCTTATTTCATAAAGTTACACCACTAAAAAGTGGTAAGTAACTTTCCTTATCAATTCTTTTTACCCTTATCAACATGGATACACGCAATGTCTGAGATTAACTCCACTCACAATATTACACCGTGCTTACCCATTGATTTTCACACATCAGTAATTTTACAAGTAGCTTTTGCTCAGAAAAGCTATTCTAAATGACTTAAAATTACTTGCAACTCATAATATTACTGATTTTGGCAGAAAATATTACAAGTTCTATAGAGCACCTGCAAAGACATAAAAATGTCACATCATTACTGATGGTGGTGGCAAGTGATCTCATATACAGCATGGATTGCACTGCTAGAGTCTTCTCCTTTTCTTCCTTAGGTTATTACCATATTTTTATGTATTTTTGATTTTCTGATCACACTGTATGTGTGAAATTGAATTGAATAACATAATCCAGGAGTTAATGCATCTGCGTAATGGAGTAGAAGAAAACATGATGTCAGTGCTATGCACATTACTGGTTACTTCTATTATATGGAGTGTTGAGTGATGATATTTTTATTCATCTGGCTATGGTTACTGTTGTGTAATGACCACATGTGACTATGCATCATTATTATACAGTATTACCTTATCCCTTTAGGTTTTTCTCATTTTGCCAATCCGCCTCCTGTCCTCTCTGTATCTGTGCACACCACACCCATAATAATAATGCACAGTTGAATTTGTTTGTGCTCTGTGTATATAATAAGCTATTGTATTGTTATACTGTATTCACTGTGTCTGTCTGTTTCTAATGGTTGCTGATTTGGGATATCAACATGCATAACATTTACATAAGGATAATACAACCATTACAAAGACACACATGTTCTTTAAGAGTGGGCATATGTCTTGATATGTCCAAGTATCTCTCCCCTCCTTGCTCCTCCCACCATGATTAATCCAAAAAATGAAAATAAGGATATTTAAAAGAAAGTGTATATGTATAAAAATATATATAGGGAAAAATAAATATGCATGTTTGATGTGTTTTTTTTAAATATGTAAGGATATAGGGTGGGGATGAGGGTATATGGGTGGTGTGGCCTACCTCTATGTGTGTCTATCTGTAGTATTAATCTATATGTGTAGAAATTAGTAATTTTGTGTCTTGTAAAATTAAGAGTAAAGTAATAATTCTGTAAAGAAAATAAGTAAAATAAGTAGAAATCTTATCTGCAAACACTGACATGTCTTGCTCTTGCTTTCCAATACCCTCCAGATCCAAGACCTGCAAGCTCATTTGAAAATCTATAACACAGTCAATGTTGGGACGTGAGACCTGCAAATCTATTATCTCTCCCTGTCAATTAGTACTTTGCTGTTTGCCATTCTCTATTGGCTCCTCTGGCTGAGTTGCAGCCAGAAATTCAGTCAAATTGCAATAATCGGTGTAAGTTTGCAAGCGTCACATTATCCGGCCTACTCAACTTCACTGACAAGACTTGGGTTTACAAGTGGCAGCTGACATATGTAACTTTGCGAGTAAATAGCAATGGGTGCATGTGTAACTTTAATGAAAATAGCTACCGCAGTTGAAAAAAATTAACTTAACGAGTTACGAGTCTCGAATTGGATGAGGCCCTAAGTATCTAAAGTGGCTGAAATGAGGAAGAAGGACTGTTTTTTACCCATAATAAATGGCATAGCGAATACAGGAATGAATGTCTCAGTCAAGTGAGATGCTTAGTAAGCCCCCTTCCCCAATGATCAATACATGTAAAATCATTTTTCCTATTAAGGCAATACCCACAAGCTTAGAGAATACCAAAAACTGCTTTTTGAAATGAACAAATGATCAGTGTCATTAAACATCCAAATAGTGTTTTAGCCATTATCCTCAAATCATCTCAGATAAAATGATTAGTGATGGCACCAAACTGTTTTCCAATATTTTTTTATTGAAGACAATTTGGTAACATTATTACAGTGGTTTGTATCACATACTAAGCCATACATTACATATATTTGACACCATTTGCATTAATTTATCTGATTGTTTAAGGAAAGAGAATATATAGAGATATTAAATATATCAGGAACAAAATGTTTGTTTTCTTTTTTTTTTATGCTATTCATGTTTGAATTTACAAAGAATTATCAACTTGATTAACTTATTAACATTCTTACTTTAATGTCCCCACCCTCAGTTAAATTCTTAAGTCATACAGGTTGCCTATACCAAATTTGCCTGGTATAAGCAAGGTTAGATCAAATTAGAGATGGTATGTTTTTATCTAATTGATTAATTTAGTCAGGCCTAGGCTACCCTTTATATTTATACATGGGTGGGGGGGATATCACTGAGTAATTTCACAGTGTGAATTCAACTAGTAAATAATAAAGGGAAATATTAATAGAAAAAGGAGAAAACGAAAAGGGAAAGGAATAAGGTGGCAAAGAAGCGTCCTCCTTACAAGATGAAAAGACAGGGATCATTTTGAAGGGTCAGTTAGAATTGTTTGGTTTACCTTAATGTCCATCTCCTGATTCAGCACTGAGGTCCAGGCTCTCCCAGATAGCACCAAACTGAATAGCAAATAATAAATGTTAATTGGTATCTTCATCAATAGTATATAAAAATACAGTAGACTCTCAGTTAACCAGAACTCAAGTAACCAGAACTCTCAAGCAACCATTATTGGACACTTAACAACCCAATATCAACATATGTGTAATTAAAACCTATGATAGGTTAGTATTAAGCCCGTTTTATAATACAAAATCCAGGGTAATACATAATCCAGTACTCACTGGATTAATACCCATGGCAAACCCACATTGCCTAGGAACAAATACTCTAATGCATTGTCTATAAATATATCATAATCTAAACACAAAATAAAACCATTTTTATTTATTGGAGCTATAAATACAACTGTCACATCTTTTTAATATCAAAATATATTAGCAAATAAAAAAACTATTTATATATATATATATATATATATATATATATATATATATATATATATATAGTAACAGGGCGCCCCCTTCTGGCGGGGTTTGCGTCCTGTTTTCTTTCACGTTTATTCAGGGAGGAAGACACAGCAGGCTTGTCAGGGGTTGAGTTTTACTGCTATTTATTTGTTAGCACAAACAGAACAAAAACAGTGCTTGTCTTCAGCAATAAAATAAATCCTACATAAACGTGCTTGCTATGACCTGGAACGCCCTAACTATATCCGGTCAGCTTCTCTGCTCCGGAGAGTGCCACCTTGTGGCCAGGAACCAAACAGTCTCTTATTTTTGTTATATCGCCACCATGTGGCCAGGAACCAAACAGTCTATTATTTTTGTTATATCGCCACCTTGTGACCAGGAAACAAACAGTCTCTTGATGCCTTTTCCTCTACAGCTTCTGTCAATCGTGGGTGAAGCATATGGCCCTTGTCACCCTCTTGTAATGAGGGACTCTTACTCTCACTCTCAATGCACTCTTCTTCTCCCTGGGGCCTTTGTAATCCTTCTCTGGATACAATGAGAATAACATGCATTGGTCACCAACCTTTATCCCTTATTGCATCTGGCTTCTTAGGGATGGGGTCTTCAGATAATCCTGTCTCGGTGGAATATCTCCAATACCACAGAAGTCTTCTCTGTGAGCAAACTCTGGAATACAGCAGTCTTCCTGACTGTCTCGCGCCAGCACAAATCCCAGCTTTCAGGATCCCAACAGCAGCTGAGCTGTCCAGGGCTTTCTCCTGCAAAACACACAGCTCACAGCTCTTAGGCCCAAGTCTAAGTGAGAGAGACTCCACCCATCTCTCTGCTGCTTTTAAAGGCAGTTCACAGCTGGGCTTCCATTTAGCCTCTGATAACTGCCTGGAGTTAACTATTTTCATTCTCAGGGGAGAAGTCTTACAGAGCTCTCTTGTGACCACTAATGGCACTCCATCACAATATATATATATATATATATATATATATATATATATATATATATATATAATGTTTCCTTGCCTCAACCTAGTTACTGCACTTGTTACAACACATTCCTATTTTTTATTGGCTCCTAGGGCCCTGTCTACTCCGTAAAGCTTGATTTGGCTGCTCCGTGCACATATATCTGTTATGGATAAGGCAGGATTTATGGCTGTGGGCTGAGTACCCTAACCTGGGGAAGCAAAAGATTTACATCAGTGTAGAAGTTAGGAAAAAAAGCTCCTGCAGCTAATTTACAGCAGTGCCCTGAGATAGAGCACTTGATTTACATGGAGGCCTGTGGTAATGCCTGTATTTTCCTTCAAACACACTTCTCAATATATGAAGTATATATAAAATACAGGAGCATAAGAAAAATAATGATGAGTCAGTTCTTTCTACAATCTATTAATTATTCGTATAAGGTTTTTAATATTTATGTTGAATCTTCATGTATATATCTTGAAGTTTAGTAGCTTCTGAAAAGGTAAACTGCATAACATCAGAATTTCAGTTCTAAAATGAATTGTAAGAGCAACACTTTACAAGCACTTAGTCATTTGTTGAGTGCATAATTAATAGATTTGTCAAAAAACTACTTGTATTGTATACAGGGCAAGAGCACTAGACCTCTTTGCAGATGGATTAAGATGAATTGCTTTCCTTGCAGACTATGAAACCTCATTGCTCAGTGGCTAGAGATTTGCAGTATCTCAATTTATTTCAGTCTTTTCTATTTTGCTTAGTTCCTGCTCTTTGAGGTTTGGAGAAGAGAAAACAAATGAACAAAATGCTTCCACTTCTAATATTGTCCTTTACCTAAAAGGCATTCAAGCAGAGAAAAGTATTAGTGACTCAACAATAAAACTTTTCAGAGAACAAAAAACACAAAGATTATATATTTCCAGCCAGTAAAATGTGTTAAAACCAAAAGGGGTTAACATTACACGTCTAGAGTAAATATTGCAATCGCTGGGGCTCTGAGTAAATTTGTAAAAAGTGGTCCCTGAAAATATCACACATGTTCTCAGTCAAGTGGAATATGTAGTGAAATTAAAGCCACAAGCTGTATTCACGTTAACAAGGTCGGTTTTCCATCTAAAGTGTGCACAATTTTCTAATCTGTTCCTTGTTGATACGCCCCTACTACCACATACAGTATTGATCTCAAAACATTTATGAACTAACTATAGTTCTTAGAAACAAAAAAATAATATTGCATTTTTAGCATCAATCTATATATGTATATCTCATATGTATACAGGGAGTGCAGAATTATTAGGCAAGTTGTATTTTTGAGGATTGATTTTATTATTGAACAACAACCATGTTCTCAATGAACCCAAAAAACTAATTAATATCAAAGCTGAATATTTTTGGAAGTAGTTTTTAGTTTGTTTTTAGTTTTAGCTATTTTAGGGGGATATCTGTGTGTGCAGGTGACTATTACTGTGCATAATTATTAGGCAACTTAACAAAAAACAAATATATACCCATTTCAATTATTTATTTTTTCCAGTGAAACCAATATAACATCTCAACATTCACAAATATACATTTCTGACATTCAAAAACAAAACAAAAACAAATCAGTGACCAATATAGCCACCTTTCTTTGCATGGACACTCAAAAGCCTGCCATCCATGGATTCTGTCAGTGTTTTGAACTGTTCACCATCAACATTGCGTGCAGCAGCAACCACAGCCTCCCAGACACTGTTCAGAGAGGTGTACTGTTTTCCCTCCTTGTAAATCTCACATTTGATGATGGACCACAGGTTCTCATTGGGGTTCAGATCAGGTGAACAAGGAGGCCATGTCATTAGATTTTCTTCTTTTATACCCTTTCTTACCAGCCACGCTGTGGAGTACTTGGACGCGTGTGATGGAGCATTGTCCTGCATGAAAATCATGTTTTTCTTGAAGGATGCAGACTTCTTCCTGTACCACTGCTTGAAGAAGGTGTCTTCCAGGAACTGGCAGTAGGACTGGGAGTTGAGCTTGACTCCATCCTCAACCCGAAAAGGCCCCACAAGCTCATCTTTGATGATACCAGCCCAAACCAGTACTCCACCTCCACCTTGCTGGCGTCTGAGTCGGACTGTAGCTCTCTGCCCTTTACCAATCCAGCCGCGGGCCCATCCATCTGGCCCATCAAGACTCACTCTCATTTCATCAGTCCATAAAACCTTAGAAAAATCAGTCTTGAGATATTTCTTGGCCCAGTCTTGACGTTTCAGCTTGTGTGTCTTGTTCAGTGGTGGTCGTCTTTCAGCCTTTCTTACCTTGGCCATGTCTCTGAGTATTGCACACCTTGTGCTTTTGGGCACTCCAGTGATGTTGCAGCTCTGAAATATGGCCAAACTGGTGGCAAGTGGCATCGTGGCAGCTGCACGCTTGACTTTTCTCAGTTCATGGGCAGTTATTTTGCGCCTTGGTTTTCCACACGCTTCTTGCGACCCTGTTGACTATTTTGAATGAAACACTTGATTGTTCGATGATCACGCTTCAGAAGCTTTGCAATTTTAAGAGTGCTGCATCCCTCTGCAAGATATCTCACTATTTTTGACTTTTCTGAGCCTGTCAGTCCTTCTTTTGACCCATTTTGCCAAAGGAAAGGAAGTTGCCTAATAATTATGCACACCTGATATAGGGTGTTGATGTCATTAGACCACACCCCTTCTCATTACAGAGATGCACATCACCTAATATGCTTAATTGGTAGTAGGCTTTCGAGCCTATACAGCTTGGAGTAAGACAACATGCATAAAGGGGATGATGTGGTCAAAATACTCATTTGCCTAATAATTCTGCACTCCCTGTAATGCCTTACATTTTATTTTACAGCATTGGTTTAAATGTTTAAGCTAGAGAGATGGATATTTTGCTTGTCATAAAAGCTTCAGTCTTCATACTTACTAAAACAAATTATTTAAAATTGTCCATTCACACTATTGAGATTATTACTCAGTACCAACATTATGTTTTTTTTCTTTCTTTATAACAGTCCTAACTGTATACAGTGCCTTGCAAACTTATTCACCCCACTTGACTTTTTACCTATTTTGTTACATTACAGCCTTACGTTCAATGTTTTGTTAATCTAAATTTTATGTGATGGATCAGAACACAATAGTCTAAGTTGGTGAAGTAAAATGAGAAAAATATATACATAAAACTATATTTTAGAAATAGAAAACAGAAAATTGGCATGTGCGTATTGTGAGAATGTAAGGAGCCGGGGACAGATTATTGAGGGCCGTTATGTAAGCCATAGGCTGTACTGCTCCTTGTATCCAGCTCTCATGGAGTTAAAACACTTAAATTCACCTGGTCCAGTGCTTCACTATAAAAACCCCAGGAAGCCCCAGTGAAGGGAAGGGGTGTGCTGCTGATTAGGCTCTGGCCTAAGTAGTTTGGAAGCTGAAGCCAGAAGCTGAGGACTTGCCTAGGAGACAAGCTGGAAGGAGCCTGTAAAGTACAGCGAGTTGAGAGGACTGACAGCTGCTTCAATTGCTGCGGGGATGACCAAGGTGAACTGTTTGGAGAAGCCAAGTGGTGAGTGAGATCCTGCGGTTTCTTGGAGCAGAAAGGTACAAGTCCAGCTGTATACCTGAGCCTTAGAGAGTGACTGAAAACAATACCTGTGGGATATCATGGACTGTTGTGACCTGCACTATTTTTACTATTTGGAGAAGCGGTGTGCTGAGCGTGGAGCTGACAGAGGCCCTGTTTGAAGGTACCAGACTGATTATGCCCCAGGGAAGTTGCTGAGTGTTTGACCGGTAGATATGCTATAATTTAATACTGCTGAATCAAAGGGTCCCTAGGGTTAAGCATACGGGAGAGACGGGTGGGCCCTATGCTTCATCCGTGGCTACTGATGTGGAAAAGACTACCGATATACAAGAGACTGTTTGTATCCTGGCCACAACGTGGCAATATAACAATAGCCGGAGACTATTTTTCTCCTGGCCACAAGGTGGCAATCTTTCAATAACTAGAGACTATTCGTAACCTGGCCACAAGGTGGCAAATTATAATTATTAAAAGACTGTCTTTGTCCTTGCCACTAGGTGGCGCTATTCCTACAGTATTACTCCTTCCTGAAGTCACCGGGGTGTAGTCTTTTTGTCCCTGTTGCAGGTAAGCTGCACAGGTATAGTCAGGGCGTTCCTGTGTCACAGTCAGTCCGTATATGTACATGTTTATTTTCGTTATTTAAGCAGAGTTACTGCTCCTGTTTGTTTTTTATTTCATAATAAACCTGTTTGCTGCCTCACCAGAAGGTATCCATTTCTAACTCAGGAAAGCACGGCTCTACACGGCCATCCTGGTCACAGTATGTATTCACCCCCTTTATTATGAAGCCCATAAAAAAGCTCTGGTGCAACCAATTACCTTCAGAAGTCACATAATTAGTGAAATGATGTCCACCTGTGTGCAATCTAAGTGTCACATTATAAGTCATTACATACACACGCCTTTTTTGAAAGGTCCCAGAGGCTGCAACCCCTAAGCAAGAGGCACCACTAACCAAATACTGCCATGCAGACCAAGGAACTCTCCAAACAAGTAAGGGACAATGTTGTTGAGAAGTACAAGTCATGGTTGGGTTACAAAAAAATATCCAAATCTTTGATGATCCCCAGGAGCACTATCAAATCTGTCATAACCAAATGGAAAGAACATGGCACAACAGCAAATCTGCCAAGAGATGGCCACCCACCAAAACTCACTGACCGGGCAAAAAGGGTATTAATCAGAGAGGCAGCACAGAGACCTAAAGTAAACCTGGAGCTGCAGAGTTCCACAGCAGAGACTGGAGTATCTGTACATAGGACGACAATAAGCCGTACGCTCCATAGAGTTGGGATTTATGGCAGAGTGGCCAGAAGAAAGCCATTACTTTCAGCAAAAAACAAAATGGCACATTTTGAGTTTGTGAAAAGGCATGTGAGAGACTCCCAAAATGTATGGAGGAAGGTGCTCTGGTCTGATGAGACTAAAATTTTACTTTTCAGCCATCAAAGAAAACCCTGTCTGGCGCAAACCCAACACATCACATCACCCAAAGAACATCATCCCCACAGTGAAACATGGTGGTGGCAGCATAATGCTGTGGGGATGTTTTTCAGCAACCGGGACTGGGAAACTGGTAAGAGTTGAGGGAAAGATGGATGGTGCTAAATACAGGGATATTCTTGAGCAAAACCTGTACCACTCTGTGCGTGATTTGAGGCTAGGATGGAGGTTCACCTTCCAGCAGGACAATGACCCCAAACACACTGCTAAAGCAACACTTGAGTGGTTTAAGGGGAAACATGTAAATGTGTTGGAATGGCCTAGTCAAAGCCCAGTCCTCAATCCAATAGAATATCTGTGGTCAGACTTAAAGATTGCTGCTCACAAGCGCAAACCATCCAACTTGAAGGAGCTGGAGCAGTTTTGCAAGTAAGGAATGGGTAAAAATCCCAGGGGTAAGATGTGGCAAGCTCATAGAGACTTATCAAAAGCGACTTGGAGCTGTGATTGCCACAAAAGGTAACTCTACAAAGTATTGACTTTAGGGGGGTGAATAGTTATGCACATTGACTTTTTCTGCCATTGTGTCCTATTTGTTGTTTGCTTCCCAATAAAAAAACATCTTCAAAGGCATGTTTTGTAAATTAAATGATGTAAATCCTCAAACAATCCATGTTAATTCCAGGTTGTGAGGCAACAAAACACGAAAAATGCAAGGGGGTGAATACTTTTGCAAGGTACTGTAACTGTCAATCAGATTGCAGCCAATCAGAAGTCGTAGATTCTTGGAGCCAATCACAATGGCATACACCCCGTGGGCTGCAAGGGTTAATGTGGGGACACTGCGGGAGTCCCGATGGGGACCACCAGCATTGGGCGCTTATTTTAGGTGCCGCAGAGGTACTTACAGTACCCCCATGGCTGGGATTGCACAATAGTGTGCCATGGGCCCATCAGGACCCCAACATTAGAGGGGCTTACTTTTAGGTGGGGGCAACTTGAAGTACCCCCCGCGGCAGCGCTTCAGTTTTTAACTGCAAGGAACTGTAAAGGTGTATAATATAGTAACATTATAAGCAACTACTTAAAATTCAGACTTACAAATAAAGAAATTCAGAGTGCATCAACATTTGTTGCAGAGGAAACCTCATTAGCTTATCCACAATGTTGATATTAAAATGGTAAAAGGATAAAAGGACTACATTAGTGGTCTCTAAAGAATAAATTGGTTTGATAAGAAAAAATATATAAACTGTTTTTAAACGTTTACAGCGCATTTAAACAATGACTTACTATATTTCAATGATTCCCCAGTATGTTTAAGATCTGGATATCTCTACTCCATGAATGAACTATTGTGGCTGGAGTGCATCCACCCTGGGTGAAGTTACACATTAAGACATTCTGTGAAACACATATTAGTAGTAGTGTATCCTGAACTTTTAGCCACTATTCTTTAGAGAGTGCTTTATAAGACCTCTAAAGTGGCTTTGAAACCTTGACCTTTAACATTTTAAACTTGTTCTTATTGGAAATGTTTGTGTTCTCTCTATAAACATAGAAATGTCTTCTATACAAAGATAAATATGCCTTAAAAATTGGCTTGCCTAGCTTCTACGTTTATTATGTAACACTTCCACTGACGTATTTACCAATAACCAATTGCAATTATATCTATTCATATTTGTATTTTTAATTTCTGGAAGAACTAGGACCTTTGCAGTGTTCCTTTAAAAACATCAAGACATATATTATGTAAAATATGTTTTTATTTTGCTATTCAGAAGGAATGTGTTTTATATAAAATATTGGATGTGTCTTCTGCAATTAAAAGTCATTAAAAGTTTAGACAGTCTTTTTTTGAAAACTTGTTAAAGTCTTTCTAATATGTATTATAAATGTATTGAAATCAGATAATTCATCAAAATAACAAACAAAAGTAAACATTATATGTGGAAAAGTGTATAGGTCTCAGTAAGCTAATTAAACTGATTGAAGGCAGATAAACAAAGTGGCCGTGCATACTTTTCATACCTGTCTAACACATTTTCCTCTGTGCTCCAACACTTCCTCAGAGACATCTGAACAGCTGTGCATATTATCATGATTATTTTTATTTATACATTTACAGCAACATTTTCTGCAGCACTATATTACAAAGGTGCAGAAAAACATGACATTTGTGACAATGCAAATTTAAATATATTGATACAATAGGATATAATGTCCCTGAAGTGTTAACTTTTTAGGGAAGTGACTTGGATTGCGAGACAAAACAATTATATTATTGCATGCTTCAGCTCACAGACTAGGTCCACTGAACAATTAGATTTTGTGTCCTGACTGACAAATCATACAGTCGCTCTGTGTAGAGTATATGAATTGTCGATATTAAAGGATCATGGAAAGTTTATTTTTCTACTATATACTAAATAATTATAGACTTCAGGTTAAGGTGTGCATGTTTAAGCATTTTGCACTTTATATATATTTTTTTGGGGGCTTTGCATTCAATAGATGTGTACCAGGGTAAATGGTGTACTTATTTCTTTTTAAGATTTGTATAGTTGGCAAAGTACAGTATGACAAGATTATTACTCTTCCTTTAGTACTCTACACTTGCATTGATGGAACTATTTACTTCAGTGTTACTTTAATAATATAAAGTGGCAGAAGGATCTAGTCCAGTGGTGGGCAATAAGGGGTTCAATGACTGCATACAGCCAACTGATGATTGTCATACTGCTCCAGTACAGCTGACTGTCATTAACAGCCCACAATGTATTTTCACCCCCCACCGCTAACATTTCACTCTGTGTTATCCCACAAAGTTCTTCTACCCACTGTCTTTCAACCCCTTCATTGTGCTTCCATTCACCTATTTCTCGCTTACACTTATCTTACCATTTTTCTATACATACAACCAAAGGTTTAAAGCTACTTTTCAGGATTCCTTGGGCCACATAGGTTGGCCATCGCTGACAATGACATACTTCTCTAATCATCTTTTTATGTATTGATAAAATAGATAGAGACTTAGTGGGAGAGTGTGGGGGTTACTAAGCATCTCAAGTGTCTGCATTCCTTGATTTATTATGCACTATTTCATATTGGCAAAACCTGAGATCACACCTTCTAATATCATTTTAGCCACTTGAGATGCTTCGTTCACGCCAGTGTGTCCAACAAATTTGAAAACTTTCATCTCAGGATGCTGCTTTTGGTTTTGAATTGCCTCTACACACCATACTGCTAGGTCAGGAGTTAGCAACCTAGGGCACTAGTGCTGTATGTGGCACCTGAACAGATTTTGATTTATGCTAAAGTGAGATAAGTATAGGGTATTTGGGTTGATTCAACATCATAAGTTTGTAACATTGGTTGTTTGATGAAATAGGATATGATGTAAGTAGTCTGATGAAATGACAATGCATGTAGAAATGTTAAGTGCTAAGCAACAGAGGAATTTATGTGAAGTTAGTAATGAAGGGTAATGCATTTTAGAGATTAAGTTCTTCCTGTATAAATGAGTACATTTAGTTAGTTCAAATATTTTGTATAATAGTTATAGCAGTAGTTTTTATTGTTCTGCCTTTTAGAGGCAAACTTTGATGTAAACTGGCAAAATATATATAAACGATAACTGCCACAGTTTGGAATTGCAACTACAATTTGTCTTGTTTTTTTGAGCCAATTAGATTACACAGCACAACATTCTATTTGTCATAAATATGGAATATAATATTGTTTTTAATAGAATTTCTCAAACATGGAGTAGTAACTGGTAAACCACAAAAGTTTTCCTACTTTTACATGTATATCTACACTTCTCTAGCCGTGCTTTTTTGTATAATAAAAATGTATACATCTATTGTAGTTTGCAAAAGACTTCAAATGAAAGGTTTTATTCAAGTGGTTGTAATATGCATTCTGTATTTACTCTGCGTTTTCTATGGGGAAAATTTGGCATCAGAGCTCTTCTCACCTTGTCTCAGATGCTTGAGATGCTTCATTAATTCCCCCAACATTAGCAGCGATTCAAGATACGAACATATATCAATTTAGAGAAACTATTATATTTAGCTGACTCTGCTTCTTCCATGGGGGATTCCGTCTTGGACAATTACTCTGACTGTAGCATGAGGGGCAATTTAGAGTGGCATTTGAATCTGCAGCTCCTGTCAGATTTCTGTTCAGTGCTACTCAGATCTACATGTGATTTACTAAAACTCAAATATAATAAGTAGGTGCACAATGAAGTGTGTATTTTTGTTCAGTGTATGTATTACCCCCCTATCCACCTCTTTCACCCACTGCGAAGAGAGTAGCGCATCTGTGTTATACGGCTTTCCATCAGCACAGGCAGCATGTTAAAAATTCAATGTTAAATTTAGATTCTGCACATGCTCCATCAAAGCAACAATAGTGTTGGCAGGGATGCAATGGTTGGCATGACATTGTTATTGAGATATAATAACAACAAACCCAGCACCGCATATAAATTACTTTTGTTTATAATGTCAGCCTGTAAACCATATAATGAAATTATAAAAAATAAAATTAATAACAATTATATTTACATAGTCTATGTGACATAATATTGATAAATATAAATAAATATTTAAATATATAATATATGTATTTTAAAACTATATCAATATATATTGTATTAATATATAATATTTCCATAAACTAGGACTATCAGTTCTGTTGATGTTATTTTCTTGTTATATTTAGCCACTTATGTTATATGTCAATGACTGAATATTGGTAATAAATTTTTTTGGAAATGTAAAATATACTCATGGGATTGAAATATCAGCATATCTGGTAGTTAAAAGCAACCTTTGTGAACTTGAAGAACTTGGTGAATTTGGAGAACTTTTATTTTAACCTCATATAACATGTCCATGGCACTCCTTAACATGCCTATTAAACACCCTGTTGAGAGAACTTTAGCATTTAGAGAACTGTAGCATTTAAAACAGACATGTTTATTATTAAAATAATAATAATAATAATTATTATTATTATTATTATCCTTTATTTATAAAGCACCAACAGCTAAGTCATCTCAAGCGATAGAATAAATTACCAGATAATCAGAATCAAGTATTGTATTGGAGGCAAGACGTGCAAGGTCAAGACAGATTGCATACAGGAGAGGTCAATAATGATCCATTCGGTAAATGGATTAGACAAAATGAATTCCAGGAACAATATAACAGAAACCACAAGGGGAAAATAATCTGTAAATAAAATATTTTGATCTTGAAAGACTAGGAACATTTCACAAGTTTGTGTAACTTACTAGATAGTTTATAAATCAACATTTAAACTGACTGGATACGTTTCTTTATTTGTCTCTAAATGAATTCTAATACCAAATACCACAGACTGATATATTACTTTAGATCATAGATTATTTTTATTGTTACCTGTAAAAAATAGACCCATATTTTAAAATACACAAGTAAAATACATTTGACAAAATAAGAAAACTTGCTTCAGAAATTCAGAATTTTTACATCATATTAACCTATTTAACTCAACACTGTTTAACTCTGATAGATATATACAGAATCTAAATAAATTATATTATTTTGAAATTAATTTTCATTAAATGACATACATTCAATTTACACACCAGGAACATCTGTCAGGCAAGGCCCCTCTGAGCTCCCTCAAGCTCATGTTCATTGCTTCAATTAACTCCTCTATACATTTCTGCCATGCCCTTCTTTGTGTGTCTTCAATCTTTCCTAGCATCAGAATATTTTCTCGAAAATCCTGTTTTCTACTAATTTGACAATGCTACCTTTCACTTTCCTTCTTTCCTTGTCTATTTTCAAATCGTCATCAGATAGCCAGTTTATCTTTTTAGTTTTCTTTACTTTAGGGATATTCTTTGTTGTCGTTTTCTGGACAATGTCACAAACTTCTGTCCAAAGTTCTTCAGGCATTCTATCTACCATGTCTAGTCCTTTAAATGTATTATGTACCTCGATTGCATATTCACAGGATATATTATTTATTTTTTATCTGCTTGGTCTGATGATTTCCCCACCTTTCGTCAGTTTAAATGTGAACTTTGCAATAAGAAGCTCATCATCTGAATTCTAGGTCTTGTTGTTGCTAAATGTAAAGAGCTTCTCCATGTTTGGGTATAAAGTATTTAGACTGTTTGATTTCTATGTTGTCCTGGTTTAAAGTCTTCTCTAAGGCTGTTGGAAGAGGGTGTTTATTACGACCAGAAAAATATATTTTATTGGTGTTACTTTCCTTTGCCCATCAGCAGCTGGGCTTCTTCTTGACTGTGGCGCAACAAATTTATTAGATTTGGTGCGACTCATACTCACCATCTGCTCTTTCCCAGTATCGTGCTAGACACCTTCTGTTCTGAGGGTCTCATCTTCACCACAAAGAGGTAGTGAATCAGAATTATATGATTGCAATTAGTTATATTTAAAGTTTGACAAAAAGCTTGTCCTCATTTTATTACAGTCTTACAAATGCAAACTTGGTAACACTACATTGCTTCTGATGTCTTTAAAAATGTCCAACTTATAGTGAGGTAGGGTAATTTTTTTTATTAAAGAGGAGTTACGATAACACATACTGTATCTTTCCCTGGATTCAATGTAAGTAATTATTCACTGGGTCTTTACCTTGGCTCATGCTCCTGAGAAAAGATTATTGCAATTTGGATGGCTATTCCTATAGATCAGTGCTATAGGGTCTACAAATCCTTGTGTCATTACACTTGTGTTGCATACATTATGTCCATTTAATGTGCTGTATTTTCAGTTATACTACTAAAAAAAATACAGTTTTTATATACGTTTTTGACACAAGGAAGGCAACATCATGTTATCTGACAAAAATACTTATTAAGTTGCCTGGTCGGCATATTAAGTATACTTTGGAATGCCCTTTCTTCTATCTCCAGGTAGCAAAACCACCAAGTTTTACACACTAATGATAACGTTTTTTCAGCAAATCACTCATATTAGACTGTTACTCTCAGTTTGATGATAGGTAAAAAAAAAAATCTCCAGTGTTTAAAGTGATGGTTTATTGATGATTAAACTCAGGTAATTTTAGAAATGCAGCTGGAATGATCTAATTGACTGGCAAGCCATTGGTTTCAAGCTGCATCTACTAACTTCTAGCCAATCAGTTCCTGTTACATCTGTGACTAGGTAAACCTCCACTGTCCCAAGGCTTCAAAGAACCCAAAACGATAGGTCTAGAGGTGAATGCCAAGAGCTTATGAGTCTGCCATCTTCTGTTTGCTAATTAGGATTCTAAAGAATTCCATTCTTTAAAGTTAAATGATATAGAACAATTTGTTAATTTGCTTATAAAATAAATCCCAAACATTTGCTTTGATACAACACGATTTACAGAACACAGATCCTGAAAAAACACTAATGAAAACACTTTTACCTGTGAACAAATATATTTTTTTTAATTAAAGGGCCACTTAATACAGCCCAGTTTGGACCATATCACAGTAAATATCCACTAAAAGCATGTTGAAATACTTTTTGACATAGGTGCATTTTTTCATTGGGAATCAAATCAAATAAAATCTGTGTTTATGTGTATGCAAGTCCACCCACATGCTGTGGCATTAACACATCCAACCAGCTTTCAGGGGTGTGTGTCACATTTGAGTCAATGGTAAGACTGCTTACATTTCCAGTTTTAAGGAAACAGAACAGTAAATTCTGCCAGAGAATCTCTCTTGCCTGTCTGGAATTTGAACAATGCAGAGCATGATCTGTAGGCTGCTGTTCTGGTGCTATCCGCTGTCCATGTAGAGATGAAAAAAAAACCTTAAGAAATCTATCTATTCAGGTATGCAGGCATGGATTCCTGGACGCACATAAACAGATACATAGGTCAGCTATGGGTTAACTGGTCAGTGCAATGTACATTGATTCCAGAGAAATGCTGCTATCAGTCACTGGTTTCCCCACAACACACACGGGACTCGACTACTCACGGACAGCTGCTTCGAGATTACTGCCTCTCATAAGCATGGGGCCAGTTACTAGCGTTTGTAGTAGTTTTTGTGGGAAAGTAGTTTCCCTGGCTTGTGCATAATCCATCCAGGCCTTTGCTTAAAGCTGTGTAATACAGCAGGCCTATTCTTAAAAGGAGTCATGTTTTAAATGGCATTGGGTCAAAGAGCGAAGCCTTTGTGGGCACATTTGCATGTCACTGTCTGGGTTCCCAGAATACTGTGCAATAACTGTATTTCTTGGAATTCTGAGCAGGAAATAACTATTTGTACTTATTTTCGATGTTCAAATGTGAGCACACATGTACTATTTATTTACTGTACTCTTGTACAGTGGAGGGCTTCTATCACTCTTTTGCCCACCATAAATTAAATAATTGCTGTGGTAAACTACCCCCAAACCCCCCACAAAATCGACTACATAAGCTAGGAACAGCTCTCTGTGGGTAGGTTTCCTGGCTTGTGTATACTTCATTTTCGGCTTTGCTTAAAGTTGTGTAATCACAGGTATATTTTTAAAAGGAACCAGGTTTGAAATGGTATTGGATTAAAGAGCGAAGCCTTTGTGGGCACATTTGCATGTCCCTGCCCAGGTTCCCAGTATGCAGTGCAATAACTGTATTTCTTGGAAATTCTGAGCAGGAAATATGTTTTTTTAACTTATTTTAGATGTTCAAATGTGAACACAAATGTACTTTATATTTACTAAAAATACATTTTCCCCTAGTGCTGCAGATAATAACCCTTAGCATGCTACAAAAATATTCTGTATTTGTAGTAATAATTATGTTCCTGGACTTTTGCAGCTCTGTTATAATAAAGGCATGTGGTAACCTTAACAACTGTGTTGTCTATACATTATACTAGCCATGTTTCTCTACACTGAATCATTATTGAGATATAACACTTGAGTAGGTTATTGCTTGTTTGTTTATTTGCAAAAACAGCATGTCATTATCTAGCACTTAGACAGCTAAGTAGTATTTGAAATTTTGGGGAACTGAATAATATTTCAGGAAAGAGAAGGAAAAAAGTCATACAGCTAGTATCACATATATAGTTGCGAGCGGGCCGCGGGCGAGGGCCTCAGTTGCTGGCATGGAGCGCCGAGGCTCTCCATGCCAGCAACTACGACCCTCGCAAACTTTACCTTGCAACGCAAAAAACATACACGACTCGTTACCACACATTACGACCTCGCAAAAATCAGACTCAACTCGCGAACATGACAAATTCAAAACACAAAAAATACACACAGCACATACATAAAAAGCTTACCTACAGCAAGAGGAAGCATCCAGGACCTCAAAAAAAACAACTTACACCTTCATTTAACTAAAAATAATAGAGTTTAGACACTAAAAAATTTGCTTAGCATGAGAAAAAATGGCCGCCGAACAAAACGAAAACGAGGCTACAGCACTCTAAACACGCAAAACAACACAAGAAACTCGCAAAATACCACAAACGACCTACAGATATTCCGCTAAGATGCATACCACACATTACCCGCCATTTTACGCCAATGCGGAAGTACACAACTACGCTAACGGTTTTGTCTCGCTCACGCACACTATTACACTGCACACATTGATCACGCTTACACAGCAGCTCCACACCACTAATGCTGCAGCAACCTCAAAACACATTGCCAGCTCTTCAACACAATGCTTCAAAATAGGTAAAGTATATTCATTTATTAATTGTATTATATATTTCAGTAGTACACACAAAACACCATTAGCTACTTTACAATTTCATTGCCGTCATTTTTTGACGGGCAATTGGCTAGTTTAAATATAAATAAATACATTTGGATGCCTCTGTAGGGCCCTGGAGGGATCCATGATACATTGGTTGAAGCTGTGTGTGTTCACATCTCCGGAGAGCTATAATTGCATTGAATGATGCAAGTACTCAGCTCCGGGGCCAGCAAGGGAAGGGGTGTGGTGTCAATTTCAGTCTTGCCCAGTCTTAGACAAAATCTCTGGACTTCTGCCTATTCCCTCTTCCCAAAAGCCTGCATCCACTGATAGCTAAAAAAAGAAAATGCACCCATCATCCAGCTCTCAGGATGTAATATAACAAAAGCAAAATGGATTCCTGTACTTATATACACAGTCTTCAAAAATCAATGGTTTACACAGCTGCTAATATTGTTAATTTGGTACACACGTGACAAACAAGTGTATATTTTCTTGAATGCAGTGGTCCTTTAAGAAGAGCATTAACAAAAAAATCTACTTGATTTGGGGCTGACAGAGATTCTTGATCTACAAAATACAGTAATAGTACTTTTTTAATATTTATTCTAAACCTATGCAGCTGATAGAGGCTGTAGAACGATGGGTAATGTTCATTTAGTAAAGTCTTTACAATGCTCTGTGTACTGGGGAAGTTCCTTTTAAAGCATAAATGATCAGAAATATTTCATCTTTTTTATTTCTGCAAACTGAAGTCATGTGACATTTTCCTGAGCAATGTGGCATCTCTTTTTATCTCAGGACTTGCAGAAATGTATTATTAGTTCATCCATAGTGACAAATGTAATACATTTTCATAAGATTTGAAGACCCACAAATAACGGTAGGCTGCGAATAATGTTTATTTAGCAATTTTTTATGGTGACCTACTTTCTCATATATTAATATTTTTTTGTAGTTTTGCGATATGACAAATCCATATTTCAACAGGAAATTTGAGATGATAGCATGCTATTAGCAAGATTACAACTTCTTACAGTTTTCAAATGTTATTGCCAGGCAATGTAAAAAATATACAGATTTGCAATTTTTTATGGAGTGATTCATTTTCAGCATTTTAGTATGGAGATATGATAATACTGAAAACTGAAAACTATTGCTTGCATCAGTACAATATGTTAGAATTTGCAGCGATTCCCATTTTGTAACGAAGTGTATACAATATGAGAAATTAAAAGCTTTTGAAGACCAGGAAGACATAAGTAGAAACACATCTAACAAATCTTTGCAGAAGAAATGTCCTACACAACAGCGACACAGATATGTTCTTAAAGCAAAGGCTACACACTTTGCATATGGTCAGGGGTGTGTTTCTTCCAAGGCTCACTAGGTCCAGGCCTAGGGCAGTACATTTTCAGGTGGTAGCAGTATCCCTTTAGATTCAGTGCAGTACATTGAAATATGTTTGTATATGCACAGAAATGTCTATACATGGTGAAATGTTGTTCTGTAAGTGTACTTGAACTAATATGGAAGGTAAAATAAACTACTTAAGTGTTTTATTGCGTATCTAAATATCATTTTATTAATACTTGCTAAAAAGCTCTTTTTAGCCACTGAAACCTTCCAAATAGCCCCAACAAAAGGTCCGCCCCAGCAGCTCTAGAATACAGTGTTTCTGATGGTACTAGATGTACTAGCCAATTAAAGACTATTTCTCAACAGCATGTTTTGAAATGCTACTGAGAGACAATCTGTGATTGGTTAGTACACTTAGAGACCTTATGTGTATGAGCTGCAGGGAGAAGGCCTTTGTTGGGACTGTTTGGAAGGTTCCAATGGGTAAAACAGAGATTTTAAGCACTTACTAATACAATGATGTTTAGATATGTATACAAACACTGTAATATCAAAAACTAGGAACCTTCCATATCCCTTTGGCACTTTTTGATACACCATATATAAACATAAACACATTAGAGGAGCTGCAAGTCAAGCATGGGGGAGAACATATCTGAATGACTAGGGTAGCATAAACATAAATACGCCAAAACAGATGGTCCAAAACATGGTACTACTGTTCGGTTCTTGTTCATCACTGTTGTACTGTATTTCGTGTATCCATTTCAATGAATAGAAAATATTGAATCTTTAAAAGACCACGGCTGTTCGGAAAAAAATTATACATTTCAGAAGTATTCAACAAACTAACAACATCACCAACTGTACTTCTAAAAGAAAAATCTGCAGTTTCCTGTTGGTCTCTGTTTGCGAGACTATTCAATTGCTCCAGGTCGGGAAGTTGCGATCTTGAAGACAGCTTCGTAAACCATGCACTGGTTCGGAGCAGTTGTGGGTGGGAAGCGTATCAATTCACCAAGCCCATTTCAAATCGGCCAATAGAAAATAAGAATGTCATAATTACAGTAGTAAAACATGGAGGTTACATGTCAATCAATCAGGTTCGGGGGTCGGATATGCGATCAGACTCACAAAACATAGAAAATACAGAATTATAAAAATTATTGCCAATACTGTTCTAGACCATATGGGTGGCCTGATATGTATTAACTCATTGATACCCAAGTTTGTTTTAACCCCGAAATGACACATAAATATGAATTAAATTTCCTGCAGTTAGTAGAGTAGGGGGTTTAATAGGGGTTAGGTAAGTAGTGTTAGGTAGGTAGGGGTTAATAGGTTAGGGTAGAGGGGGGTTAGTTTAGATTTAGTGGTTTATTGGGGGGGAATAGTGTAGTATAGTGTTTGTATTTAGTGTCATGAGGGTTCTGGAGGACCCTTATGGCACTTATGAGGTTAATAATAGGCTTCAAATTGTCCTATGAAGGTCTTCATGGACCCTTATGGGACTGATTGGGTTAACTAGAGGCTTATGGGGGATGGGGTTAGATGGAGGCTTATGGGGGGGTCTGTATAAACCCTCATAAGTGATGGGATTAAATAGGGCTTGATGGGGTTAAATATGCCCAGTTAGGGTTATTAGGTCCAGATAGGTTTAAATAGGCCCAATTAGGGTTAGATTGGCCCAGTAAGGGTTAGAAAGGCCCAGTTAGGTTTAGATAGGGCTTAGTATGGGTTAATTAAGTATAGCGCCCCATGAGTTATAGGTTTAATTAAGGGCTTATTGGGGTCTGTATTGACCTACATGAGTAAAAAGGTTAATTAAGGGCTTATGGGGGTCTGTATTGACTCCCATGAGTGACAGGGTTAATTAAGGGCTTATGGGGGGTCTCTATTTAGAGCCCCATGAGTTATAGGGTTAATTTTTGTTGCCTGGGGGTACTTATAGTAACCCCTGCAGCAGGGGTTAATATTTTTTAGCGCGGGTCCTTTCAGGACCTTTACAGTCCTTTAAGGACCCGCGAGGCGGGAAATTTGAATTTGTAAATGCAGCGGGGTCACGATTGGTGCCATTCGGGGACCCCCCCTACAAGGCCATATGGACCTCTGCAGCAAGAGGTTAATGTGGGGACACTTTGGGGGTCCCAATGGTGACCTCCAGCATAGATGGGGGTTAATTTTAGGTGCTGCGCTTGGGATTGGTTAATAGTGTGTCGCGGTGGGGAATTACATTTTTTTAAATGCAGCGGGGGCCTGTACTATGCAGATCGGAGACCCCTGCTGCAAGGGATTAATGTGGAGAGGCTGCAGGGGTCTCTATAGGGACCCCTAAAGCATGGTGATGTGTTTAGGGAGCAGGGGGGAGCATCAGACGGCTGTGTTGGGCTGCTCCGAGGCAGCATGTATATGGTTTAGGATCCCTTGCAAGTACTTTTTTTGTGCCCGTAGGGATTCTTCCGAGGTGCGAGGTTCACCTCATAGATTTATGTCTGCGTGTTACTACGTAGCTCTCTCAGAGCCTATTCTTGGACGTTTTTCAGTGTTATCTCGCAAAACAGGCTGCGAGGGACATATTGAGGAATCGGTCCTCGCAAACAGCAAAAAACTGTCTTTTGCGAGGACTGAGGGAACTACGAGGGCTAATTTAATGAGCGCCTCTAACTTATTTTATTTTTTTGTCTAATTTAATGATGGCCTAAGTTTTTTGTAATTCTAAAGTCAATATAGAAAATAATTATCAGTGATTCTGTGTAATTTTTAACAGTTTATTGTCATTCGCGTTCAGCATTACATCCTTTTTTGTTAAAAGAGTATTGTATTCTATTTTGAATATAGATGAAAGTAAAAAAATAAGCACAGCCTTTAACTTTCTACATTGTTGAAACACTGTCCTTGATAGGCTAGTACACAACACAAGATGTCCAGTACTACTGGATCTGTATGGACTGCAGATGGCAGACCCACACAGGCACAGTTTGCTTGCTTTTAGGCAGTAAAAACAGATATTCAATTTGCTTCTTAATAAAATAAACTACATAAAAATATATAAATACATATATACAGTGGATATAAAAAGTCTACACACCCCTGTTAAAATGTCAGGTTTCTGTGCTGTAAAAAAATGAGACAAAGATAAATTATTTCAGAACTTTTTCCACCTTTAATGTGACCTATAAACTGTTCAACTCAATTGAAAAACAAACTGAAAATCTTTTAGGTGGAGGGAAGAAAAAAACAAAAGAAAAATAATGTGGTTGCATACTGTAAGTCTGCACACCCTCTTATAACTGGGATGTAGCTGTGTTCAGAATTAAGCAATCACATTCCAAATCCTGTTAAATAGGAGTCAGCATACGCCTGCCATCATTTAAAGTGCCTCTGATTAACCCAAAATAAAGTTCAGCTGCGCTAGTTGGTCTTTCCTGAAATTTTCTTAGTCGCATCCCACAGCAAAAGCCATGGTCCACAGAGAGTTTCCAAAGCATCAGAGGGATCTCATTGTTAAAATGTATTAGTCAGGAGAAGGATACAAAAGAATTTTCAAGGCATTAGATATACCATGGAACACAGTGAAGACCGTCATCATCAAGTGGAGAAAATATGGCACAACAGTGACATTACCAAGAACTGGAGCTCCCTCCAAAATTGATGAAAAGACGAGAGGAAAACTGGTCTGGGAGGCTACCAAGAGGCCTACAGCAACGTTAAAGGAGCTGCATGAATATCTGGCAAGTACTGGCTGTGTGGTACATGTGACAACAATCTCCCGTATTCTTCATATGTCTGGGCTATGGGGTAGTGTGGCAAGACGAAAGCCATTTCTTATGAAGAAAAACATCCAAGCCAGGCTACATTTTGCAAAAACACATCTGAAGTCTCCCAAAAGCATGTTGGAAAAGGTGTTATGGTCTGATGAAACCAAGGTTGAACTTTTTGGCCATAATTCCAAAAGATATGTTTGGCGCAAAAACAACACTGCACATCACCAAAAGAACACCATACCCACAGTGCAGCATGGTGGTGGCAGCATCATGCTTTGGGGCTGTTTTTCTTCAGCTGGAACTGGGGCCTTATTTAAGATAGAGGGAATTATGAACAGCTCCAAATACCAGTCAGAAAGCAGAACATGAAGAGGAACTTCATCTTTCAGCATGACAACGACCCAAAGCATACATCCAAATCAACAAAGGAATGGCTTCACCAGAAGAAGATTAAAGTTTTGGAATGGCCCAGCCAGAGCCCAGACCTGAATCCGATTGAAAATCTGTGGGGTGATCTGAAGAGGGCTGTGCACAGGAGATGCCCTTGCAATCTGACAGATTTGGAAAGTTTTTGCAAAGAAGAGTGGGCAAATCTTGCCAAGTCAAAATGTGCCATGCTGATAGACTCATACCCAAAAAGTGTTGTAATAAAATCAAAAGGTGCTTCAACAAACTATTATTTTTAGGCTGTTCATACTTATGCAACCATATTATTTTATTTTTATATTTTTTCTTACCTCTAACTAAAAGATGTCAGTTTGTTTTTCAATTGAGTTGTACAGTTTATATGGCACAAAAACCGGACATTTTAACAGGGGTGTGTAGACTTTTTATATCCACTGTCTATATATATATATATATATATATATATATATATATATTATGTACCTAATAAAATCCAAAATACCTCCAGAAAGAAGCCCTCTCTTGATTCTTTCGAACTACTGCCCTTTATGTCTACTCCCTTTGCCTACTAACTACTAGAAATATTATTTTGCAAATTTCCTATCTGTCAATTCCATACTAGATCCAATGCAATATGTCTCTACCTGGACAGCTAATCAACATCTAAATTAAAAGTTACTATTCCTTTTTCTGCGTTCTCCTGCACCACTACATGAGATTTATTTTAACGACGCCACACACATGCTGACTTCTCAAGGGCTTTCTTGGTGTCATATTTGACTCTAGCCTCTATTTAATTTTTCACATTCAACATATGTTACAATATGTAGAAAGTTTATTAAAAAAATCTCAAGTATATATACAGTATGGAAAGAAGAAGTAATTCTCAGTAAATCTACATGTCTCAAGTAGGCCAGGAGACCATACTGCTTCTAAGGATTCTGGGTATTGACATGCAAATTAGACTCAAATGCTAACACCTTTGTGACCCTGTTTCACTTAAAATGGGATCAATTTAGGCATGTGTGCATTGCTCTACATTTATGATATAATAATATTAAATATTCACAACACAATAAATCCCTAAATATATATATTTGGAAAATGTTTGATTAATTTGTCATATTTAGGTAGTCAAATTATGTAGCCTGTAAAATAATTACTTTAGCATACTTTTATCCTACAGAACTGATATTTTGGAACTGTCTCTGATATGATTTGAGCTCACAATTTTTCCATACAATCACACATCTTAATTTGTAAATGTCAAAGTATAAATATATTTCAGTACTACCGCATATCAAAGTAAAGATTTAAAACAAGAATAATATATTGATTTCCATTCCATACAAACAGGCAAGTCTGAAAAAAGAACCAGATCAGTTTTCAGCAGGAAACAAAAATAAAACTGAGTTTGTGATTAAATTATTTAGAAGCGATGTTTCAAGACAGTTCATATCAAGATGTACATATAGTGTACACATATATATTTCAATTGTCAATAAAAAAATCCATGCTTGAATTAGCAATTATGAAATGAAGAAAACACTGGTAATAAAAGTATGATATGCTGTTCTTTCTATTCTGTGGATAAAATAGGGAGATTTTAACTGCATATCTAAAATGTAGTCCTGTTATATTTTTTTGGCTAACAAACAGTGCCCTCTGTTGGATAAGTATAAGTTCTAGAATATATTTTCTTAACAATGATGAGAAAATCTTCTATGCAGGTTTCTTAAATAGTGCTTTTGTTTTATTTGTAGAATACAACCAAAGGCACAGTATGTTGTAATCTAGAATATGTCATAGATTTTATTTATTTTTCATTCTGTATAACATTACTGATGATAGCTGTTTTGTTTATTTAATAGTTGTATTTCATGCAGAGAATGGGAATTCAGAGGATTGAAGGATTGAAGCCAGTGGTGGGTAATGTATGGCATAGGGGCTTAATGAGCCCCCTGCACTATATCCATGCAGCCCAGCCTTGGGAGAGAATGCACCTCTGCAGTATTCATTTTTTCCTTTAAACAACTAGAATATCACTTTATCTTGCCAACAAAGCACACACCTATGCTATATATTTCTCTTTTCCTCATTAATTTATTTCTACCTCATACACACTATTTTGCTAAGTGCACAACCAATGATAATAACCTGTGTCGCTCTTTTGAGCCATATATGTTCACACAAATTACCCACATTTATTGCCAGCTATGATCAGCCACTAATAATACACAATCAGCTTGCTCCTTCTCTATAACAAAATCCAACAGGTCAACAATGCTCTCCACAGTTCACTGCTTCATCTTGTAAGGAATATGTCTAGACTTGAATGGATAGTGAATGATTTTTGCTCTAAATAAATTATATAATTATAAACAACAGGAACGAGACGCCAGGTCTATAATGTAACGTAAATACAGGAGCTATAAAAGGCAATGTCAAATACCTAACAAAGGACTGGATTAATTATGATAACATAACCAATGTGAAGCTGCAGATATTTAAAATTACAGCTTTACCTCGTTTAATGCTATAGGTATGTTTGAGGCAATAGGAGTGCTAAAACTGCGCTAAATGGGGTAATTTAACATAGAAAATATAGGGATAAAGAAACTCATGAAAAAAATACACAAAAGCGATTGAAATTTCTACATATTTGGCTTTATATACATTTTTAAGAAACAGCAAACATAAGGACACAAACTTAGCATGTTCTAAATAAAATGTAAAGAAACAGCAAACATTAACTGAACAGTCAACTTTAAATGGCAGATGCTTGGACCATTAAAAGGGTCTAACAAGGAAAACACAGCATTATAGTGGGGTACAGTGTTAAATGGGGACCGGCGGGCAAAAACAGTGCTATATCGAGGTATAGTGCTAAGTGGGGAATTTCAAGAAAAAGAGCTCTATATCTAATCATTGCTGTAAGGGGTAGCATTAAGAAGGGTATACCTATACTAATGTCTGTTTTTTTTTGCTATTCTTGTTTAACTGTGATTTTCTGTATGATAATGTCCATTGGCCTTCAATAATTAATTAACAAACTGGGTACCAATATTTGCCATGTCTATTTTTGACTTAAATATATTACACAGTGAAAGCTGTCGATCTTTTATTCCTGATAAACGTAATGATATGGTGAAACAGTATTTTCTAGCAAATAAATATTCAGTAAATATTAAACACTTGCAAAATAAAACTAGTCGGTCCTATTTGTTTCTATTATAATAGAACGCAAGGGGTATATGGAGAATATCATTTAGGGATATGGATGTTTTCTGGATTTTACTATATATAAATAGTCTACACACCCCTGTTAAAATGTCAGGTTTCTGTGCTGTAAAAAAATGAGACAAAGATAAATCATTTCAGAACTTTTTCCACCTTTAATGTGACTTATATACTGTACAACTCAATTGAAAAACAAACTGAAATATTTTAGGTAGAGGGAAGAAAAAATATAAAAATAAAATAATATGGTTGCATAACTATGCACACCCTTAAACTAATACTTTGTTGAAGCACCTTTTGATTGTATTACTTTTTGGGTATGCGTCTATCAGCATGGCACATTTTGACTTGGCAAGATTTGCCCACTCTTCTTTGCAAAAACACTCCAAATTTGTCAGATTGCGAGGGCATCTCCTGTGCACAGCCCTCTTCAGATCACCCCACAGATTTTCAATCGGATTCAGGTCTGGGCTCTGGCTGGGCCATTCCAAAACTTTAATCTTCTTCTGGTGAAGCCATTCCTTTGTTGATTTGGATGTATGCTTTGGGTCGTTGTCATGCTGAAAGATGAAGTTCCTCTTCATGTTCAGCTTTCTGGCAGAAGCCTGAAGGTTTTGTGCCAATATTGACTGGTATTTGGTATTTTCCCTCTATCTTAACTAAGGCCCCAGTTCCAGCTGAAGAAAAACAGCCCCAAAGCATGATGCTGCCACCACCACACTTCACTGCTCTCTGTGGACCATGGCTTTTGCTGTGGGATGTGACTAAGAAAATTTCAGGAAAGATCAAGTAGAGCAGCTGATCTTTATTTGGGGTTAATCAGAGGCACTTTAAATGATGGCAGGTGTATGCTGACTCCTATTTAACACGATTTGGAATGTGATTGCCTAATTCTGAACACAGCTACATCCCCAGTTATTAGAGGGTGTGCAGACTTATGCAACCACATTATTTTTATTTTTGATTTTCTTCCCTCCAGCTAAAAGATTTCAGTTTGTTTTTCAATTGAGTTGTACAGTTTATAGGTCACATTAATGGTGGAAAAAGTTCTGAAATGATTTATCTTTGTCTCATTTTTTTACAGCACAGAAACCTGACATTTTAACAGGGGTGTGTATACTTTTCATATCCACTGTATATCCACTGTATATATATATATATATATATATATATATATATATATATATATATATATAATATACCTATGTATCTATTTACTTTTACATACTTTTTTTTTTAATCAAAACGTGCTTATAAGCTCAGTTGCTACTGCCTAAAATGAAACATTACCTACTTGGGTCTGCCCTCTGTAGTATTGGACGTGCTGTGTTTCATACTAACAAATCAGTGACCATCTCTCAGCAATGTGGTCCTCAACCCTGATAGGCTTGGATACTACACTACATATCCATCCCTACAGAGTCTGTATCTGCATACGCTATAGTGGGCAGACCCATAGAGGAACTATTTGTTTGATTTTAGGCAGTAAAAACTGAGCTTATGAGCACTTCTTAAGAAAATAAAGTAGATATTAGTTAATAGATACATATGTATATTTTATACAGAAACCTTTCATATCCCTTTAATTAAATAAAAAAATAAAAAAAATTTTTTTTAATAATATGCGGGAAATATGAAGATATACAAAGTCTGTAAAAATACATTTCTTGATCATCGTAAGGGAGAGGTTGTAGAGAAGATTTTCTGTGAATTTACAGGACCAAACAGGTTATGATTAGTGAATCTGGCCCATAGTGCGGATGAAGAAACAAACCTGAGATAGAGATGTTAAGTTGTGCATGAGCCACAGCAGCACAAACCATTTTGAAAAGTTATTGCATTGTCTGTGGTAAACTCTTGATCCATGAAATTAGCCATACAGTTTCAAATCTATTTTATTTTCAGAGGCTCCAGGGTTGAACAAATGTGCAGACCAGTGTATCTGTATTCTACAGACATGTGGTTTCATTTGCATATGTCAGACTAAAAATACAGATAAATTAAACAATTCCAAATGCCAAAAACAGCAAGTTATTATTATCAATATTGCAAAATATAATGGTGTCAGAATATTAGAGCAGATCAAAAAAGAAAATCCTCTACATAAAATGTGTGTTTAAATTAAAACTTGAGTTTCTTTTTTTTCTAACATACCAGATTGGTAATGTTAAAATTAGCTGTTATTGTGGAAAACTATGATGCAAAGTTATATAAAAGACTTAATAAGAAAAGCAGTAGTATAATTATTATTATTGGCCCCCATTCTAATTGAGCGATTTTGGGCCACATTAAATTCCAGCTTTGCAAGTCCCACTTGTAGTACGTAAGGGCTGCGTGCTTCAAATTTGTCAGACTTACATTGCTATTAAATTAGAAGGGTCTGCGAGATATAAGTGAGAGAGGCTATTTCGTAGACCAATTCTCGGCCCTCGGAGTCGCATGCTCGAACGCAAACAATTAAGCAATTATGTAGCAATAGGAAGAGGCTCCCGACGACAGCCCATGCTGCGGTGGTCCCGATAGGGACCTCCGCTGCAGTTAAAAAACGAAGCCCTGCCGCGGGACATACTTCACTTCCCCCCTACCTATAATTAACCCCCCTCAATGTTGGGGGTCCCCATCTAGATCACCCGCAGGCTGCCGACATCAGCCCTTGCCACGGTGGTCCCGATCGGGACCTCCACTGCAGATAAAAAACGAAGCCCTGCTGCAGGGGGTACTTCAAGTTGCCCCCACCTAAAATGTACCCCACCAATGTTAGGGTCCCGATGGGGAATCCCACTGCATTTAAAAATTCAAATTTGCTGCCACAAGTCCTTAAAGGGCCCACGGCACACTATTGTACAATCCCGACCATTGGGGTACTGTAAGTACCCCTGCGGAACCTAAAATAAGTCCCCCAATGCTGGGGGTCCCCATCGGGACAGTGTCCCCACATTAACCCTTGCAGTCCACGTGTATGCCATTGTGATTGCAGCTAATCAGAAGACGCAGATTATTGGAGCCAATCTGATTGACAGTTACAGTGCCTTGCAAAGTATTCACCTCCCTTTTCATTTTTCGTGTTTTGTTGCCTCACAACTTGGAATTAACATGGATTGTTTGACGATTTGCATCATTTAATTTACAGAACATGCCCACAACTTTGAAGATGTTTTTTTTTTTTTTTTATTGTGAAGCAGACAACAAGTAGGACAAAATAACAGAAAAAGTCAATGTGCATAACTATTCACCCCCCTAAAGTCAATACTTTGTAGAGCCACCTTTTGCGGCAATCACAGCTCCAAGTCGCTTTGGATATGTCTCTATGAGCTTGCCACATCTTACCACTGGAATTTTTGCCTATTCCTCCTTGCAAAACTGCTGCAGCTCCTTCAAGTTCTATGGTTTGCGCTAGTGGAGAGAAATCTTTAAGTCTGGCCGCACATGTTCTATTGGATTAAGGTCTGGGCTAGAGATGTCGCGAACATATGCGATGTCGAACTGCGAACATATGCGATGTTCGATCCGCCCCCTATACTTTATCATTGAGCAAACTTTGACCCTGCACCTCAGTCAGCAGACACATTCCAGCCATTCAGTATTATACCCTGCCTTCCAGACCCTTCTACCTCATGGACAGCAGCCATTTTGGAATCATAACTAACTTGCAGTATTACTGAGAGGAGGGAGAGTGTAGGTGATGCTGATTGAATAAGGAAATCAATAGCTAGGCAAGTTTATTCAGTGTCCAGTTCAGTGCTGAAGGACTCATCAGATCTCTGCTGTAAACACAGCACCCCAAAAAGCCCTTTTTAGGGCTATAACATCATTTTTTTTTTTTTTTTTTTTTCTGTCTAATCTAACTTCATTTGCCTGTCTCCCTGCTAGCCCCTGCTAACAAGTGAGTGTGTCAGGCTCACAACTTATACTGTGTGTGCACAGTGCAACCAATACAAGCTTGTTTACTAGTTGTCTACTTTTAAAAAAACAAAACTTTTATTTTGTTAAATCTTAGTTCATTTGCCTGACCGCCAATCTAAGTTCATTTGACTGACCGCTAGCCAGTGTGTGTGTCAGGCTTACAAGTATTGTGCCAAGTTCAACCAATCCAATCTAGTGGTGTACCTGCAGTCTACATTTAAAAAAAACAATAATTTTATTTTCTTAAATCTAAGTTCATTTGCCTGACCGCTAGCCAGTGTGTGTGTCAGGCTTACAACTGACACTGTGCCAAGTGCTCAGAGAGCATGTTGTGTGCATGCTTGAGCTCCAAACAAAAGGCTTTTTAGGGTCTTAGTCCCTCAAATACAAGTTTTATTTTAACACCTTTCTGTTTATAAGCACTTTGTGCACGGTGTTGTTAATTTTTGGGAGTTTTTTGTGGTATTTTTCTTAGTTTAATTTAAGTTTTAGTTTTCTGGGAGTCAGGCTCAAGTCTCTATCCCAGGAGAGTGAGCTGTCTCCTGGATACTTTGCCACACCCCTCCCTTAGCACTACACCTTCACTCCTGGAGCTTTGTTACTTTGACTTTTTTTTCTTTTAAAAAGTTTATTAGGTTTTGTTGAAGTTTTGTTTGTTTGGTGTTGGGTTTTATGTTTTGGGGGAGAGAAGACAAGTAACATCTTTGTAGGCAGTGGGGGGGAAAACAATTTGAAGTTTTGTTTAAAAGGCTTTTTTAACATCTGACACAGAGACACAGAGGGGTTAAAAAGCCACTGTGTTCTCTGTGTTGTTGCATTTAGTAACACCTTGCAACAGGCCATTAACCCTTCCACTGCCAAACATCATCTCTCTCTCTCCCTTAGTTTTTGTCTCCCTTAGTTTTGTCTTTTTGTTTCTTTTTCACACTTTTATATTTAAAAAAAAAAGAAAACAGTAGAAAATCATAAAACAAAAAATAAAAATAAATAAAACAAATAAACTAAAAAAAAAAAAAAGGGTCTAAACATGAGGGATAAGACCATTAAGAAGCCTCAGGGGTCAAAAGGGGGAATAATGGCCCCTGAAAATCCTAGCTGCAGCACTGCACAGCATAGGCCCCAGGCAGATAAGGCAGCCCCAGCTCCTGGTGGTTCTGCCAGCAGACCTACCCCTGTGGCTAATACCTGGTCACAGGTGGTTTCTGCTGGCCCCAGTAATACCATCGCTGGGGCTGAGGGGCAGATCACCAGGAAGCATGGGGTTAAATGTCAGATGTCTGGGGTCTACAGCATTGATATCTATCTGCGTGCTGCAGCTAATGTCATCAGCCCCTCTGTTATAGTAGCAGCCAGCAAAATGTACGGGAAAGCAGTTTTTTTTACCCGTACTCTGGCTGCTGCACACATTCTTATACAGAGAGGCATCACAGTGGGGGGATTATATGTCCCAATAGAACCCCTGGAAGGGTTGGGCACAAAAGTAACACTCTCTAATGTGCCCCCCTTCCTACCAGACTCCCTCCTGCGCCCCCACCTGCTAACCCTAGGGGAAGTAAAAACACCATTTATAAAAATTCCCCTGGGGTGCAGAGAGAGAGCACTTCGTCATGTGCTCTCTTTCAAGAGGCAGGTACAAATGTGCCTGCCTCAGGGTGCAGAAAACATAGGGGTCTTTTGGGGTTCCATTTGAGGGGGTGCTGTACAGGATTTTTTACAGCACTACGGAGGTGCAGTGCTATCATTGCAAAGGGTTGGGGCATACACGTAGGAATTGTCCTAATGTAAAGCATCATGCCCCAGCCCCAGCAAATGGCACCTCCGTCAGTACGGCACCCATCCCCGCTGAGCCCATAACAGCGGGGACCTCAAGGGTCATAGCCCCCCCACAGAGCTCAGGCAAGGAGGCCGTTCCTCAAGCCACCACCACGGCCTCCAAACCCCCTTCTTCCCCTTAAAAGCCATCTGTGTCTGGGGTCTCCAGCAAGACTGCAGACATGGGGAAAAAGGGGAAGAATGTCACCGGTCCTCCCAGTGTCACAGCTGCATCTCCCAAGTCCCAATCTGCCCCCACCATAATTACATCAGTTAGTGTGGGGGCACAGTGTAAGCAGAGGGATAATAAGCCCTCTGCAGGGGAGGCAGCTAGTGGCAGCTCCTCTTCCAGGAGTGACGTCCCCAGGAAGAGGAAGCATAAAACCAACAGGGAGGTTGCTGATAAGTGGGAAGTGCTCTATAGTGGAGCACCTCCCTCTAAAAGCAAGAAGAGGAACAAAACATCTCCTCCTCATCCGGTGACATTGTCTGGCCCAGTTATTAAGCTCAGCCAGCCGGTGCCAGACCACACATCTCTCTCTCCAGACCCTATAGGGGTTAATGTGGAAAAGGGTCTGGAGGAAAAGCAGGGGCAAGAGGGTCTCCCAAGTGAGGCAGGGGTAGACAAGAAAGATCAGGTTCTGCCTCTGGCCTTTGAGGGGGGACCCAACAAAGCCCCTGCTGAATGGGTAGTCAGTGTCCCTGAGGTGCTGAGCTTCAAGGGCACCAGTCAGTCTCCTCCTCCAGTGTCACTCTCTGGTGACGTACCTCGGGCTTTGTTAGAGCCCCAGGCCGAGTCACTACTGGAGGGGGGGAATATAGGCATGACCCCCATTCAGGACCCCATGGATTTGTCTGTCAGGGGGGATGTGGCACAAGGGGAAGTGGAAATGGGGGAGGGTGATAAAACAGGTTTTCCTGTTAACATCATGGGAGAGCCTGTCTACCCTCCTCAGCCGTCCACTGACCCTAACATCGGTGCCATCCAAGCTGAGCAAGCAGCGGTGGAACTGGCAGAGGAGGCATATAAAGCCTCCAAGGCTTCCATTAAGGAAGCCATGCCAGCCACTGCTGTCCAGCCAGCTACCCCTGAATGCACTCCTGAAGCTACAGGGGTGCAGCAGCAATCCAAGGGTCCATTATTTACCTTGAAGGGTGCTAAAGGGACTCCTTCTGTATCATCTAAGAGGGGGTCCCTGAGAATAAAGCTGAGGAAACTGACTCCAGCCGGGGAGGATGGAGTAAAAGCCCTCAGCCAAGAGGAGCCCAGGGGTGACCCACTAGAAGGAACATCAGATTCTGGGTGGGTTATCCCTGTCAAGGAAATAGATCTATTCCTTGAGAGCACCCTTCATGGACAAAAGAAAAGGAAGGTGCGGCTGGCCTTGGAGAGGTGGAAGAATATGTCGTTTATTCTCCACTCTCTCCAGCAATATCTAGTGGTCAGCACTAGGGCCAAGAATTCTGGGACTGCGGAGCATCTCCGCGTCCGGAAATTCTATAAAATGTGCGTGTCCTATCAGCAGTCTCAAGGGTCTGAGGAACGCACAATTCCTGACACGCAGTAATGGCTTTGCACATCAGCACGCTAAATACCAATGGCTGTCAAGACAGTTTCCGCAGGTTCCAGGTACTCTCCTATTTATATCAGGGAGGGTACTCTGTGAGCTTCCTGCAGGAAACTCACACCACTCCAGAGGCTGAGGCCTCGTGGCAACTGGAGTGGAGAGGCAGGGTCTTCTTCAGCCACTTCACATCGGCGTCATGTGGAGTGGTGACCCTGTTCTCAGAGTCTTTTCAGCCAGAGCTGCTGCTTGTGAAAGCTGTTATCCCAGGCCGTCTAATCCACCTCCGGGTCCGAGAGCAGGGTAGCATCATTAACCTAGTTAATATATATGCCCCTGCTGGAGGGCTCGAGAGAGTGAGGTTCCTCGCCAGACTGTCCCAGTTTTTGGAGACGGTTGACGCAGATGAGTGTTTGGTACTCGGGGGTGATTTCAACTGCACCCTCGACGCTCTGGACCGGAATAGTCCAGAGCCGTACCCGCCTTCTGCGTCAGCCCTGCGGGAGATCATCGCCCGCTTCTCCCTGGAGGACATCTGGCGAGAGCAGAACCCAGGGGCATCAGACGGTTTCACCTACGTCAGGGTGAGAGCCGGTCTGGTGTCCCACTCCCGGATCGACAGACTATATATATCTAGTCACTATATGTCACGAGTCGGTTCTTGTGCCATTAGGCTGGCTCCGTTCACAGACCACAACTGTGTGTCTGTGACAGTGGCGCTAACGCCAACAGCGCCACGAGCCGCCTATTGGCACTTCAACAATGCTTTGTTGAAGGACCAGGGGCTCGTGACATTGATCCGGGAGTTTTGGACGGACTGGAGGGGTTGCAATGGGGACTTTGCCACGTTAAAACTGTGGTGGGACGTGGGCAAGGTTCATTTGCGACTTCTGTGTCAGGAATATACCAAGGGTGCGAGTGGGCAGCGCGAAGCTGAGTTGGAGTCACTCCGGGGGGAGGTACTCCATCTGGAGCAGAGGCTGTTCACTTGTAGGGACCAATCCCTGCAGAGCGAGTATGTAGAGAGGAAGGGTGTCCTCTGTGACCTGGAACGACACCAGGCCAAGGGGGCATACGTGCGCAGCCGCTTAGGTTTTCTCAAAGATCTAGACCGCGGCTCGCGCCTCTTCTACTCACTGGAGAAAAAGGGGGGTAACAGTAGGCACATCACCTGTCTTCTAGATGAAGACGGTGCCCCCCTTACAGATCCGGAGAGTATCCGGGATAGAGCCCGGAACTTTTATAAAGATCTTTACTCTCCGGATCCCATTTCTCCAGACGCCAGCAGGGTGCTATGGGAGGGGCTCCCCACAGTCAGTGAGGGTGTAAGAGAGCGGCTTGATATACCACTATCTTTTCAAGAGCTCTCTGAAGCCCTCCGTGCCATGTCCTGTGAAAAGTCTCCAGGACTGGACGGACTGACTGTAGAGTTTTTCCAATTTTTCTGGGAGACTCTGGGACCTGATTTCCATCTGGTCCTTGGGGAAGCCCTGGAGACCGGGGAGATGCCCCTGTCTTGTCGCAGGGCAGTACTTGCCCTGCTGCCCAAAAAGGGGGATCTCCGGCTTATTAAGAACTGGCGACCGGTCTCTCTGCTCAGCACGGACTACAAGATTGTAGCTAAAGCCATCTCGCTTAGACTTGGGTCTGTGCTGGCAGAATTGGTTCACCCTGACCAGTCCTATGCGATCCCGGGCCGGACTATCTTTGATAGTATCTTTCTGGTCCGGGATCTATTGCATTATTCTCGCAGGACTGGTCTGTCACTCGCCTTTCTCTCTTTAGATCAAGAGAAGGCGTTTGACAGGGTGGACCATGGTTACCTCATAGCCACTCTGCAAGCGTACGGCTTTGGCCCACAGTTTGTGGGCTTTATAAGAACGCTGTACGCCTCTGCAGAGTGTTTACTTAAAATCAATTGGTCCCTAACAGCACCTTTGGTATTTGGACGAGGGGTGCGTCAAGGATGTCCCTTGTCTGGACAGTTATATGCACTGGCCATTGAGCCTTTCCTCTGCCTACTGAGGAAAAGGCTCACAGGGCTGGTGCTAAAAGATCCAGACATGCGGATTGTCCTTTCAGCTTATGCTGATGATGTGCTCCTCGTGGCCCAGGATCCAGTTGATCTTGAGCTGGCAAAACAGTGCCAGGAGGTATATTCAGCTGCCTCCTCCGCTCAGATCAACTGGTCCAAATGCACAGGCCTTTTAGAGGGTAATTTACAGGTGGACTCTTTGCCTCCCACGTTTCGTGACATCACGTGGGAGGCAGATGTCATTAAATATCTGGGGGTCTACCTGTCCGCTGCGGACGCTTCCGTCCCAGACAACTGGAGGGAGTTAGAGGGCAGTGTCCTCTCTCGTCTGGGACGATGGAGGGGTCTAGCAAAAATGCTTTCCCTTAGGGGGCGGACTCTAGTGGTGAATCAGCTGGTGGCTTCTCAGATCTGGCACCGGCTGATTTGTCTGAGTCCGACCCCCGAGTTTGTCACCAATATCCAGAGGAATTTGTTAGATTTCCTCTGGATGGGAAGGCATTGGGTCTCTGCAGGGGTGGCAAGTCTGCCTTTGGTGGAGGGTGGACAGGGAGTAGTTTGTGTGTGCTCCCAGTTGTCCACCTTCCGCCTTCAGTACCTGCAGAGATACCTATATGCAGATCCCTCTCCGCAGTGGTGCGCACTGGCATCCAGCTTTTATCGCCAGTTGCGCAACCTGGGGTATGACCGGCAATTATTTCTGATCAGGCCCGAGGGGTTTGGGAGAGACCTCTCTGTGTTGCCGGCATACTACCAGGAAACCCTCAAGGCCTGGAGCATGGTCTCCGTGACCAGGCAGGGCGTGCCTTTGGGGGATGAAATATTCACAGAGCCCCTGCTATTTAATGCAGCAGTGGGGGCTCCAATGTTACAGTCCCCCAGTATCATCCGCCGCCTTAGTCATGCACGGATGACCCGAGTCGGGGATCTCCTGGAATACGGGCGTTCTGATTGGGTGTCACCCCAGGAGCTTGCGCTCCGTTTGGGATATGTGACGCCCAAAGTCTCAGGGCGCTTGCTCCAGGAGATTAGAGATGCCATCTCCCCCGACTCGCGCACCTTCCTTCGCGGGGCTTTGCAGGCCGGAGTGCCACATGCACCTTTCAACACCCCTTCTCCGGCTGTTTGCATTGGACACAAGCCCCGTGTTTCCCCTCAGGCTCCTCCTGTCCCCAACCTCTCGAGGTTGAGGGACATACCCTCGGCATGCTTTCGCGGCATGCCGAGGAAGAGCTTATATTCTCTCGTGCTCCATACAGTGCACTTCCTTGCCCTCGTGACCCGTCCCGATACCATCTGGAGGCGGGTCCTACCAGCTGACGAGGGCAAGAGGCCCCGGTGGAGGGAACTTTATTCTGATTTAGTTCCACGACCCACCGGGGACTTGAGTTGGAGAGTGCTCCATGGTGCACTGAGCACGGGAGAGTACTTAGCTAAATTCACGGACTCTCCCTCCACTTGTCCATTCTGTGGCAAGGGAGAGTCCGTGTATCATGTTTATTTTAGCTGCGCCAGACTGCAGCCCCTCTTGTCACTCTTGAGGGGCCTCCTCCTGCAGTTCTGGCTGCATTTCTCCCCTCACATTTTTATTTTTGGGCGCCCAGTGTCCCGGGGCAATAAGGCCAGGGACCTCCTCGTCAACCTGCTCCTGGCATTAGCCAAGTTGGCTATATATAAGTCCAGGAAGCATTGTTTGATAGGGGGGGTTCCCTTGTCACCTGAGGCCATGTTCCGGGTGCTGGTGCGCTCCCGTATCCGGGCAGAGTACCACCTGGCTTTGTCTACTGGGGGAATGGATGAGTTTGTCTCCCAGTGGGCTGTAGATGGTGTGCTCTGCTCGGTATCCCCCCATCCGGTTTCTTTTTATCTCAACCCCCTAAAATGATTTTTATTTAGTTTACAGAACATGTTTTCTCATCATTTTAAAATACACTGTGCCAAGTTCAACCAATTCAATCTAGTGGTGTACCAGCACTCTAAATTTAAAAAAAAAACACTTTTTTTCTGTGTAATCTAATATTATTTGCCTGCCTGCCAGCGTGTGTGTCTTAGGCTCACATCGTATACTGTGCCCACTTGCCCAGTCAGTGCCATCACTCATATCTGGTGAAACAGTCAGTAGTGCACATTTAAACAAAGAATACAATTTTGACTGTAATACATTGAATAGCAGTTACTTGTCTGCAAGCTTCTGTGTCAGGCCAACAGCATCTACTCTGCCAACTTCTGCAAGTGCACAGTGCCACTCAGATCTGTTGTCACAGTAGCTTGCACGCATAGTACCAATCTGTCAAAACCTGTAATGATGAATTAGGTCTAGAGTAGCCTGGTTCCCTTATCCTCTACAGGTTGAGACCTAAGGTTTGGGTGACTCCAGACCAACACATGAGTACAAGCAGCACACAAACTCAAAGCCGCCATCCTCCTCCTGGTCCAGCATCATCAGCCACATCAACCACTGCTGTCCTCCTTGCCCCCTCTCAACCATCCGCCACTCCGTCTCTCGCCTTGAGCAGTTCCTGCTCATCTGCCCATAGTCAGGTGCCTGTAAAGGACATGTTTGAGCGTAAGAAGCTAATATCACAAAGTGCCCCAAAGTTGAAGTGATACGACCAACCAAGCATCTTTTTCCATCTCCCGGTTCTAAAAATCCAGGCCTTATACACGCCCCCTGATAGGTGACGTAACAAGTATTAAACTGATAAGAGTAGTACTTACAAACACGCCACTCCTATATGGTGGCACCTTTGATTGCACGTGCCGTGCACCAAATTTGAAGTGATACGACCAACCAAGCATCTTTTTCCATCTCCCGGTTCTAAAAATCCAGGCCTTATACACTCCCCTAGAGATGTCGCGAACAGTTTGCCGACGAACTGTTCCCGGTAACATAGCATGTTCGCGTTCACGGCGAACTGCGAACATATGCAATATTCGACCCGCCCCCTATACTTTATCATTGAGCAAACTTTGACCCTGCATGTCAGTCAGCAGACACATTCCAGCCAATCAGCAGCATACACTACCTTCCAGAGCCTTCTACCTCATGGACAGCAGCCATTCTGGAATCATAACTAACTTGCAGTCTTACTGAGAGGAGGCTGAGTGTAGGTGATACTGCATCAATAGGGAAAACCATAGCTAGGCTACTGTACACAGTGTGCAATACAGTCCTGAAGGACTCTTTTGATCTCTGCTGCAATGACACCCCTGTGTCTCTTCCCCCCCTTATAATCATCCTCCCCTCACCTTAGCACCCAACCCTAACACCCCTCACACTTATCCATAACACCCATCAACCTAACACCTAACCCTAACACCCCTCACACTTATCCCTAACACCCCTCACCCTAACCCTAACACCCCTCACACTTATCCCTAACACCCCTCACCCTAACCCTAACACCCCTCACACTTATCCCTAACACCCCTAACCCTAACACCCCTTGCACTTATCCCTAACAACCCTCACCCTAACCCTAACACCCCTCACACTTATCCCTAACACCCCTCACCCTAACACCCCTCACACTTATCCCTAACACCCCTCACCCTAACACCTAACGCTAACACCCCTCATGCTTATCCCTGACACCCCTCATCCTAACCCTAACACCCCTCACACTTATCCCTAACACCTAACCCTAACACCCCTCACACTTATCCCTAACACCCCTAACCCTAACACCCTTCACACTTATCCCTAACACCTAACCCTAACATCCCTCACCCTAACACCCCTTACACTTATCCCTAACACCCCTCACCCTAACACCTAACCCTAACACCCCTCACACTTATGCCTAACACCCCTCACCCTAACCCTAACACCCCTCACACTTATCCCTAACACCCCTCACCCTAATACCTAACCCTAACACCCCTCACATCTATCCCTAACACCCCTCACCCTAACCCTAGCACCCCTCACACTTATCCCTAAAACCCCTCACCCTAACACCTAACCCTAACACCCCTCACATTTATCCCTAACACCCCTTACCCTAACCCTAACACCCCTCACACTTATCCCTAACACCCCTCACCCTAACCCTAACACCCCTCACACTTATCCCTAACACCTAACCCTAACATTTGCCTGTCTCCCTGCTAGCCCCTGCTAACAAGTGAGTGTGTCAGGCTCACAACTTATACTGTGTGTGCACAGTGCAACCAATACAAGCTTGTTTACTAGTTGTCTACTTTTAAAAAAACAAAACTTTTATTTTGTTAAATCTTAGTTCATTTGCCTGACCGCCAATCTAAGTTCATTTGACTGACCGCTAGCCAGTGTGTGTGTCAGGCTTACAAGTATTGTGCCAAGTTCAACCAATCCAATCTAGTGGTGTACCTGCAGTCTACATTTAAAAAAAACAATAATTTTATTTTCTTAAATCTAAGTTCATTTGCCTGACCACCAATCTAAGTTCATTTGCCTGACCGCTAGCCAGTGTGTGTGTCAGGCTTACAACTGACACTGTGCCAAGTGCTCAGAGAGCATGTTGTGTGCATGCTTGAGCTCCAAACAAAAGGCTTTTTAGGGTCTTAGTCCCTCAAATACAAGTTTTATTTTAACACCTTTCTGTTTATAAGCACTTTGTGCACGGTGTTGTTAATTTTTGGGAGTTTTTTGTGGTATTTTTCTTAGTTTAATTTAAGTTTTAGTTTTCTGGGAGTCAGGCTCAAGTCTCTATCCCAGGAGAGTGAGCTGTCTCCTGGATACTTTGCCACACCCCTCCCTTAGCACTACACCTTCACTCCTGGAGCTTTGTTACTTTGACTTTTTTTTCTTTTAAAAAGTTTATTAGGTTTTGTTGAAGTTTTGTTTGTTTGGTGTTGGGTTTTATGTTTTGGGGGAGAGAAGACAAGTAACATCTTTGTAGGCAGTGGGGGGGAAAACAATTTGAAGTTTTGTTTAAAAGGCTTTTTTAACATCTGACACAGAGACACAGAGGGGTTAAAAAGCCACTGTGTTCTCTGTGTTGTTGCATTTAGTAACACCTTGCAACAGGCCATTAACCCTTCCACTGCCAAACATCATCTCTCTCTCTCCCTTAGTTTTTGTCTCCCTTAGTTTTGTCTTTTTGTTTCTTTTTCACACTTTTATATTTAAAAAAAAAAGAAAACAGTAGAAAATCATAAAACAAAAAATAAAAATAAATAAAACAAATAAACTAAAAAAAAAAAAAAGGGTCTAAACATGAGGGATAAGACCATTAAGAAGCCTCAGGGGTCAAAAGGGGGAATAATGGCCCCTGAAAATCCTAGCTGCAGCACTGCACAGCATAGGCCCCAGGCAGATAAGGCAGCCCCAGCTCCTGGTGGTTCTGCCAGCAGACCTACCCCTGTGGCTAATACCTGGTCACAGGTGGTTTCTGCTGGCCCCAGTAATACCATCGCTGGGGCTGAGGGGCAGATCACCAGGAAGCATGGGGTTAAATGTCAGATGTCTGGGGTCTACAGCATTGATATCTATCTGCGTGCTGCAGCTAATGTCATCAGCCCCTCTGTTATAGTAGCAGCCAGCAAAATGTACGGGAAAGCAGTTTTTTTTACCCGTACTCTGGCTGCTGCACACATTCTTATACAGAGAGGCATCACAGTGGGGGGATTATATGTCCCAATAGAACCCCTGGAAGGGTTGGGCACAAAAGTAACACTCTCTAATGTGCCCCCCTTCCTACCAGACTCCCTCCTGCGCCCCCACCTGCTAACCCTAGGGGAAGTAAAAACACCATTTATAAAAATTCCCCTGGGGTGCAGAGAGAGAGCACTTCGTCATGTGCTCTCTTTCAAGAGGCAGGTACAAATGTGCCTGCCTCAGGGTGCAGAAAACATGGGTCTTTTGGGGTTCCATTTGAGGGGGTGCTGTACAGGATTTTTTACAGCACTACGGAGGTGCAGTGCTATCATTGCAAAGGGTTGGGGCATACACGTAGGAATTGTCCTAATGTAAAGCATCATGCCCCAGCCCCAGCAAATGGCACCTCCGTCAGTACGGCACCCATCCCCGCTGAGCCCATAACAGCGGGGACCTCAAGGGTCATAGCCCCCCCACAGAGCTCAGGCAAGGAGGCCGTTCCTCAAGCCACCACCACGGCCTCCAAACCCCCTTCTTCCCCTTAAAAGCCATCTGTGTCTGGGGTCTCCAGCAAGACTGCAGACATGGGGAAAAAGGGGAAGAATGTCACCGGTCCTCCCAGTGTCACAGCTGCATCTCCCAAGTCCCAATCTGCCCCCACCATAATTACATCAGTTAGTGTGGGGGCACAGTGTAAGCAGAGGGATAATAAGCCCTCTGCAGGGGAGGCAGCTAGTGGCAGCTCCTCTTCCAGGAGTGACGTCCCCAGGAAGAGGAAGCATAAAACCAACAGGGAGGTTGCTGATAAGTGGGAAGTGCTCTATAGTGGAGCACCTCCCTCTAAAAGCAAGAAGAGGAACAAAACATCTCCTCCTCATCCGGTGACATTGTCTGGCCCAGTTATTAAGCTCAGCCAGCCGGTGCCAGACCACACATCTCTCTCTCCAGACCCTATAGGGGTTAATGTGGAAAAGGGTCTGGAGGAAAAGCAGGGGCAAGAGGGTCTCCCAAGTGAGGCAGGGGTAGACAAGAAAGATCAGGTTCTGCCTCTGGCCTTTGAGGGGGGACCCAACAAAGCCCCTGCTGAATGGGTAGTCAGTGTCCCTGAGGTGCTGAGCTTCAAGGGCACCAGTCAGTCTCCTCCTCCAGTGTCACTCTCTGGTGACGTACCTCGGGCTTTGTTAGAGCCCCAGGCCGAGTCACTACTGGAGGGGGGGAATATAGGCATGACCCCCATTCAGGACCCCATGGATTTGTCTGTCAGGGGGGATGTGGCACAAGGGGAAGTGGAAATGGGGGAGGGTGATAAAACAGGTTTTCCTGTTAACATCATGGGAGAGCCTGTCTACCCTCCTCAGCCGTCCACTGACCCTAACATCGGTGCCATCCAAGCTGAGCAAGCAGCGGTGGAACTGGCAGAGGAGGCATATAAAGCCTCCAAGGCTTCCATTAAGGAAGCCATGCCAGCCACTGCTGTCCAGCCAGCTACCCCTGAATGCACTCCTGAAGCTACAGGGGTGCAGCAGCAATCCAAGGGTCCATTATTTACCTTGAAGGGTGCTAAAGGGACTCCTTCTGTATCATCTAAGAGGGGGTCCCTGAGAATAAAGCTGAGGAAACTGACTCCAGCCGGGGAGGATGGAGTAAAAGCCCTCAGCCAAGAGGAGCCCAGGGGTGACCCACTAGAAGGAACATCAGATTCTGGGTGGGTTATCCCTGTCAAGGAAATAGATCTATTCCTTGAGAGCACCCTTCATGGACAAAAGAAAAGGAAGGTGCGGCTGGCCTTGGAGAGGTGGAAGAATATGTCGTTTATTCTCCACTCTCTCCAGCAATATCTAGTGGTCAGCACTAGGGCCAAGAATTCTGGGACTGCGGAGCATCTCCGCGTCCGGAAATTCTATAAAATGTGCGTGTCCTATCAGCAGTCTCAAGGGTCTGAGGAACGCACAATTCCTGACACGCAGTAATGGCTTTGCACATCAGCACGCTAAATACCAATGGCTGTCAAGACAGTTTCCGCAGGTTCCAGGTACTCTCCTATTTATATCAGGGAGGGTACTCTGTGAGCTTCCTGCAGGAAACTCACACCACTCCAGAGGCTGAGGCCTCGTGGCAACTGGAGTGGAGAGGCAGGGTCTTCTTCAGCCACTTCACATCGGCGTCATGTGGAGTGGTGACCCTGTTCTCAGAGTCTTTTCAGCCAGAGCTGCTGCTTGTGAAAGCTGTTATCCCAGGCCGTCTAATCCACCTCCGGGTCCGAGAGCAGGGTAGCATCATTAACCTAGTTAATATATATGCCCCTGCTGGAGGGCTCGAGAGAGTGAGGTTCCTCGCCAGACTGTCCCAGTTTTTGGAGACGGTTGACGCAGATGAGTGTTTGGTACTCGGGGGTGATTTCAACTGCACCCTCGACGCTCTGGACCGGAATAGTCCAGAGCCGTACCCGCCTTCTGCGTCAGCCCTGCGGGAGATCATCGCCCGCTTCTCCCTGGAGGACATCTGGCGAGAGCAGAACCCAGGGGCATCAGACGGTTTCACCTACGTCAGGGTGAGAGCCGGTCTGGTGTCCCACTCCCGGATCGACAGACTATATATATCTAGTCACTATATGTCACGAGTCGGTTCTTGTGCCATTAGGCTGGCTCCGTTCACAGACCACAACTGTGTGTCTGTGAAAGTGGCGCTAACGCCAACAGCGCCACGAGCCGCCTATTGGCACTTCAACAATGCTTTGTTGAAGGACCAGGGGCTCGTGACATTGATCCGGGAGTTTTGGACGGACTGGAGGGGTTGCAATGGGGACTTTGCCACGTTAAAACTGTGGTGGGACGTGGGCAAGGTTCATTTGCGACTTCTGTGTCAGGAATATACCAAGGGTGCGAGTGGGCAGCGCGAAGCTGAGTTGGAGTCACTCCGGGGGGAGGTACTCCATCTGGAGCAGAGGCTGTTCACTTGTAGGGACCAATCCCTGCAGAGCGAGTATGTAGAGAGGAAGGGTGTCCTCTGTGACCTGGAACGACACCAGGCCAAGGGGGCATACGTGCGCAGCCGCTTAGGTTTTCTCAAAGATCTAGACCGCGGCTCGCGCCTCTTCTACTCACTGGAGAAAAAGGGGGGTAACAGTAGGCACATCACCTGTCTTCTAGATGAAGACGGTGCCCCCCTTACAGATCCGGAGAGTATCCGGGATAGAGCCCGGAACTTTTATAAAGATCTTTACTCTCCGGATCCCATTTCTCCAGACGCCTGCAGGGTGCTATGGGAGGGGCTCCCCACAGTCAGTGAGGGTGTAAGAGAGCGGCTTGATATACCACTATCTTTTCAAGAGCTCTCTGAAGCCCTCCGTGCCATGTCCTGTGAAAAGTCTCCAGGACTGGACGGACTGACTGTAGAGTTTTTCCAATTTTTCTGGGAGACTCTGGGACCTGATTTCCATCTGGTCCTTGGGGAAGCCCTGGAGACCGGGGAGATGCCCCTGTCTTGTCGCAGGGCAGTACTTGCCCTGCTGCCCAAAAAGGGGGATCTCCGGCTTATTAAGAACTGGCGACCGGTCTCTCTGCTCAGCACGGACTACAAGATTGTAGCTAAAGCCATCTCGCTTAGACTTGGGTCTGTGCTGGCAGAATTGGTTCACCCTGACCAGTCCTATGCGATCCCGGGCCGGACTATCTTTGATAGTATCTTTCTGGTCCGGGATCTATTGCATTATTCTCGCAGGACTGGTCTGTCACTCGCCTTTCTCTCTTTAGATCAAGAGAAGGCGTTTGACAGGGTGGACCATGGTTACCTCATAGCCACTCTGCAAGCGTACGGCTTTGGCCCACAGTTTGTGGGCTTTATAAGAACGCTGTACGCCTCTGCAGAGTGTTTACTTAAAATCAATTGGTCCCTAACAGCACCTTTGGTATTTGGACGAGGGGTGCGTCAAGGATGTCCCTTGTCTGGACAGTTATATGCACTGGCCATTGAGCCTTTCCTCTGCCTACTGAGGAAAAGGCTCACAGGGCTGGTGCTAAAAGATCCAGACATGCGGATTGTCCTTTCAGCTTATGCTGATGATGTGCTCCTCGTGGCCCAGGATCCAGTTGATCTTGAGCTGGCAAAACAGTGCCAGGAGGTATATTCAGCTGCCTCCTCCGCTCAGATCAACTGGTCCAAATGCACAGGCCTTTTAGAGGGTAATTTACAGGTGGACTCTTTGCCTCCCACGTTTCGTGACATCACGTGGGAGGCAGATGTCATTAAATATCTGGGGGTCTACCTGTCCGCTGCGGACGCTTCCGTCCCAGACAACTGGAGGGAGTTAGAGGGCAGTGTCCTCTCTCGTCTGGGACGATGGAGGGGTCTAGCAAAAATGCTTTCCCTTAGGGGGCGGACTCTAGTGGTGAATCAGCTGGTGGCTTCTCAGATCTGGCACCGGCTGATTTGTCTGAGTCCGACCCCCGAGTTTGTCACCAATATCCAGAGGAATTTGTTAGATTTCCTCTGGATGGGAAGGCATTGGGTCTCTGCAGGGGTGGCAAGTCTGCCTTTGGTGGAGGGTGGACAGGGAGTAGTTTGTGTGTGCTCCCAGTTGTCCACCTTCCGCCTTCAGTACCTGCAGAGATACCTATATGCAGATCCCTCTCCGCAGTGGTGCGCACTGGCATCCAGCTTTTATCGCCAGTTGCGCAACCTGGGGTATGACCGGCAATTATTTCTGATCAGGCCCGAGGGGTTTGGGAGAGACCTCTCTGTGTTGCCGGCATACTACCAGGAAACCCTCAAGGCCTGGAGCATGGTCTCCGTGACCAGGCAGGGCGTGCCTTTGGGGGATGAAATATTCACAGAGCCCCTGCTATTTAATGCAGCAGTGGGGGCTCCAATGTTACAGTCCCCCAGTATCATCCGCCGCCTTAGTCATGCACGGATGACCCGAGTCGGGGATCTCCTGGAATACGGGCGTTCTGATTGGGTGTCACCCCAGGAGCTTGCGCTCCGTTTGGGATATGTGACGCCCAAAGTCTCAGGGCGCTTGCTCCAGGAGATTAGAGATGCCATCTCCCCCGACTCGCGCACCTTCCTTCGCGGGGCTTTGCAGGCCGGAGTGCCACATGCACCTTTCAACACCCCTTCTCCGGCTGTTTGCATTGGACACAAGCCCCGTGTTTCCCCTCAGGCTCCTCCTGTCCCCAACCTCTCGAGGTTGAGGGACATACCCTCGGCATGCTTTCGCGGCATGCCGAGGAAGAGCTTATATTCTCTCGTGCTCCATACAGTGCACTTCCTTGCCCTCGTGACCCGTCCCGATACCATCTGGAGGCGGGTCCTACCAGCTGACGAGGGCAAGAGGCCCCGGTGGAGGGAACTTTATTCTGATTTAGTTCCACGACCCACCGGGGACTTGAGTTGGAGAGTGCTCCATGGTGCACTGAGCACGGGAGAGTACTTAGCTAAATTCACGGACTCTCCCTCCACTTGTCCATTCTGTGGCAAGGGAGAGTCCGTGTATCATGTTTATTTTAGTTGCGCCAGACTGCAGCCCCTCTTGTCACTCTTGAGGGGCCTCCTCCTGCAGTTCTGGCTGCATTTCTCCCCTCACATTTTTATTTTTGGGCGCCCAGTGTCCCGGGGCAATAAGGCCAGGGACCTCCTCGTCAACCTGCTCCTGGCATTAGCCAAGTTGGCTATATATAAGTCCAGGAAGCAGTGTTTGATAGGGGGGGTTCCCTTGTCACCTGAGGCCATGTTCCGGGTGCTGGTGCGCTCCCGTATCCGGGCAGAGTACCACCTGGCTTTGTCTACTGGGGGAATGGATGAGTTTGTCTCCCAGTGGGCTGTAGATGGTGTGCTCTGCTCGGTATCCCCCCATCCGGTTTCTTTTTATCTCAACCCCCTAAAATGATTTTTATTTAGTTTACAGAACATGTTTTCTCATCATTTTAAAATACACTGTGCCAAGTTCAACCAATCCAATCTAGTGGTGTACCAGCACTCTAAATTTAAAAAAAAAACACTTTTTTTCTGTGTAATCTAATATTATTTGCCTGCCTGCCAGCGTGTGTGTCTTAGGCTCACATCGTATACTGTGCCCACTTGCCCAGTCAGTGCCATCACTCATATCTGGTGAAACAGTCAGTAGTGCACATTTAAACAAAGAATACAATTTTGACTGTAATACATTGAATAGCAGTTACTTGTCTGCAAGCTTCTGTGTCAGGCCAACAGCATCTACTCTGCCAACTTCTGCAAGTGCACAGTGCCACTCAGATCTGTTGTCACAGTAGCTTGCACGCATAGTACCAATCTGTCAAAACCTGTAATGATGAATGAGGTCTAGAGTAGCCTGGTTCCCTTATCCTCTACAGGTTGAGACCTAAGGTTTGGGTGACTCCAGACCAACACATGAGTACAAGCAGCACACAAACTCAAAGCCGCCATCCTCCTCCTGGTCCAGCATCATCAGCCACATCAACCACTGCTGTCCTCCTTGCCCCCTCTCAACCATCCGCCACTCCGTCTCTCGCCTTGAGCAGTTCCTGCTCATCTGCCCATAGTCAGGTGCCTGTAAAGGACATGTTTGAGCGTAAGAAGCTAATATCACAAAGTGCCCCAAAGTTGAAGTGATACGACCAACCAAGCATCTTTTTCCATCTCCCGGTTCTAAAAATCCAGGCCTTATACACGCCCCCTGATAGGTGACGTAACAAGTATTAAACTGATAAGAGTAGTACTTACAAACACGCCACTCCTATATGGTGGCACCTTTGATTGCACACGCCGTGCCCCAAATTTGAAGTGATACGACCAACCAAGCATCTTTTTCCATCTCCCGGTTCTAAAAATCCAGGCCTTATACACGCCCCCTGATAGGTGACGTAACAAGTATTAAACTGATAAGAGTAGTACTTACAAACACGCCACTCCTATATGGTGGCACCTTTGATTGCACGTGCCGTGCACCAAATTTGAAGTGATACGACCAACCAAGCATCTTTTTCCATCTCCCGGTTCTAAAAATCCAGGCCTTATACACTCCCCTAGAGATGTCGCGAACAGTTTGCCGTCGAACTGTTCCCGGTAACATAGCATGTTCGCGTTCACGGCGAACTGCGAACATATGCAATATTCGACCCGCCCCCTATACTTTATCATTGAGCAAACTTTGACCCTGCATGTCAGTCAGCAGACACATTCCAGCCAATCAGCAGCATACACTACCTTCCAGAGCCTTCTACCTCATGGACAGCAGCCATTCTGGAATCATAACTAACTTGCAGTCTTACTGAGAGGAGGCTGAGTGTAGGTGATACTGCATCAATAGGGAAAACCATAGCTAGGCTACTGTACACAGTGTGCAATACAGTCCTGAAGGACTCTTTTGATCTCTGCTGCAATGACACCCCTGTGTCTCTTCCCCCCCTTATAATCATCCTCCCCTCACCTTAGCACCCAACCCTAACACCCCTCACACTTATCCATAACACCCATCAACCTAACACCTAACCCTAACACCCCTCACACTTATCCCTAACACCCCTCACCCTAACCCTAACACCCCTCACACTTATCCCTAACACCCCTCACCCTAACCCTAACACCCCTCACACTTATCCCTAACACCCCTAACCCTAACACCCCTTGCACTTATCCCTAACAACCCTCACCCTAACCCTAACACCCCTCACACTTATCCCTAACACCCCTCACCCTAACACCCCTCACACTTATCCCTAACACCCCTCACCCTAACACCTAACGCTAACACCCCTCATGCTTATCCCTGACACCCCTCATCCTAACCCTAACACCCCTCACACTTATCCCTAACACCTAACCCTAACACCCCTCACACTTATCCCTAACACCCCTAACCCTAACACCCTTCACACTTATCCCTAACACCTAACCCTAACATCCCTCACCCTAACACCCCTTACACTTATCCCTAACACCCCTCACCCTAACACCTAACCCTAACACCCCTCACACTTATGCCTAACACCCCTCACCCTAACCCTAACACCCCTCACACTTATCCCTAACACCCCTCACCCTAATACCTAACCCTAACACCCCTCACATCTATCCCTAACACCCCTCACCCTAACCCTAGCACCCCTCACACTTATCCCTAAAACCCCTCACCCTAACACCTAACCCTAACACCCCTCACATTTATCCCTAACACCCCTTACCCTATCCCTAACACCCCTCACACTTATCCCTAACACCCCTCACCCTAACCCTAACACCCCTCACACTTATCCCTAACACCTAACCCTAACATCCCTCACCCTAACACCTAACCCTAACACCCCTCACACTTATCCCTGACACCCCTCACCCTAACCCTAACACCACTCACACTTATCCCTAACACCCCTTACCCTAACACCTAGCCCTAACACCCCTCACACTTATCCCTGACACCCCTCACCCTAACCCTAACACCACTCACACTTATCCCTAACACCCCTTACCCTAACCCTAACACCCCTCCCACTTATCCATAACACCCATCAACCTAACACCTAATCCTAACATTCTCACACTTATCCCTAAGACCTAACACCCCTCACACTTATCCCTGACACCCCTCACCCTAACCCTAACACCACTCACACTTATCCCTAACACCCCTTACCCTAACCCTAACACCCCTCACACTTATCCATAACACCCATCAACCTAACACCTAATCCTAACATTCTCACACTTATCCCTAAGACCTAACACCCCACACACTTATTCCTAACATGCCTCACCCTAACAACCCTTACACTTATCCCTAACACCCCTCACCCTAACACCCCTCACACTTAGCCCTAACACCCCTTACCCTAACACCCCTCACACTTATCCCTGTGTCTCTTCCCCCCCTAATCATTAAGAGAGGGGGGAGGATGATGAGGGAGGGGGGAAAGAGACACAGGGGAGGATGATGAGGGAGGGGGGGAAGAGACACAGGGGAAGATCATGAGGGAGGGGGAAAAGAGACACAGGGGAGGATTATGAGTGAGGGGGGAAAGAAACACAGGAGAGGATGATGATGGAGGGGGGAAGAGACACAGGGGAGGATGATGAGGGAGGGGGTAAAGAGATACAGGGGAGGATGATGAGGGAGGTGGGAGGGGGGATGAGACACAGGGGAGGATGTTGAGGAAGGGGGGAAAGAGACACAGGGGAGGATGATGAGGGAGGGGGTAAAGAGATACAGGGGAGGATGATGATGGAGGGGGATGTTAGGTTATTTATGCCCTTAATGGATTAAAACCAGACTCTGCATCGACTATGTAATTTTCCATGGGAGTTTTGACATGGATCCCCCTCCGGCATGCCACAGTCCAGGAGTTAGTCCCCTTAAAACAACTTTTCCATCACTATTGTGGCCAGAAAGAGTCCCTGTGGGTTTTAAAATCCGCCTGCCCATTGAAGTCTATGGCGGTTCGCCGGGTTCGACGGTTTTCGAAAATTTGCGGCGGTTCGCAAACCGAAAATTTTATATTCGCGACATCACTACACGCCCCCTGATAGGTGCTGTAACAGGTATTAAACTGATAAGAGTAATACTTACAAACATGCCACTCCTATATGTTGGCACCTTTGATTGCACGCGCCGTGCCCTAAATTTAAAGTGATATGACCAACCAAATATCTTTTTCCATCTCCCTGTTCCAAAAATCCAGGCCTTATACAAGCCCCTGATAGGTGCTTTAACAGGTATTAAATTGATAAGAGTAGTACTTACAAACACGCCACTCCTATCTGGTGGCACCTTTGATTGCACGTGCTGTGCCCCAAAATTAAAGTGATACGACCAACCAAGCATCTTTTTCCATCTCCCGGTTCCTAAAATCCAGGCCTTATACACGTCCCATGATAGGTGACGTAACAGGTATTAAACTGATAAAAGTAGTACTACTTAACACACCTAATAATAATGCAGAGAGAGGCAACGCAGTGAGAGGAGTCTGAAGAAGAGGAGTCAGAGGAGGAAGGTGGCTTTGAGGAGGTGGAAGACCAAACACAGCAGGCGTCCCAGGGGGCTTGTTGTCACCTTTCTGGGACCCTTGGTGGCTGGGTGGAGGAAGAGACCTTCAATGACATCAGTGAGGACAAGGAACGGGACATGGCTAGCTTGGTATCCAACCTTGTGCAAATGAGGAGTTTGCGGTTGTGCAAATGGACTGTTTGCGGTTGTTTGCGGTGCGTTAAACGGGGAGTTTGGTCTATCAATGTGAAGCGGGCCTAACCCTTACACTACCTGATCGATACAACATCATACCTGATGTTTTAAAGCACGTTATTCCAAACAATTTAGGAATGTTAGGTAATTTATGCCATTTATGGCTTCAAACCATACTCTGCATCAACTATGTAATTTTCCGTGGGAGTTTTGCCATGGATCCCCCTCCGGCATGCCACAGTCCAGGTGTTAGTCCCGTTGAAACAACTTTCCCATCACTATTGTGGCCAGAAAGAGTCCCTGTGGGTTTTAAAATCCGCCTGCCCATTGAAGACTATGGCGGTTCGCCGGTTCGCAAACATTTGCGGCGGTTCGCGTTCGCGGTTCACGAACCGAAAATGTAATGTTCGCGACATCACTAGTCTGGGCTTTGACTAGGCCATTCCAACACATTTACATGTTTCCCCTTAAACCACTCAAGTGTTGCTTTAGCAGTGTGTTTGAGGTCATTGTCCTGCTGGAAGGTGAACCTCTGTCCTAGCCTCAAATCACGCAAAGAGTGGTAGAGGTTTTGCTCAAGAATATCCATGTATTTAGCACCATCCATCTTTCCCTCAACTCTGACCAGTTTCCCAGTCCCGGCTGCTGAAAAACATCTTTGGGTGATGTGATGTTTTGGTTTTGCGCCAGACATAGCGTTTTCTTTGATGGCCGAAAAGTTCAGTTTTTGTCTCGTCAGACCATAGCACATTCCTCCATACATTTTGGGAGTCTCCCCCATGCCTTCTCACAAACTTAAAACGTGGCATTTTGTCTTTTGCTGAAAGTAACGGCTTTCTACTGGCCACTCTGCCATAAAGCCCAACTCTATGGAGCGTACGGCTTATTGTGGTCCTATGTACAGATACTCCAGTCTCTGCTGTGGAATGCTGCAGCTCTGCAGCTCTGCAGGGTTACCTTAGGTCTCTGTGCTGCCCTCCTTGCCCGGTCCGTGAGTTTTGGTGGGTGGCCGTCTCTTGGCAGGTTCGCTGTTGAGCCATGTTCTTTCCATTTGGCTATGATAGATTTGATGGGACTTCTGGGGATCATCAAAGATTTGGATATTATTGTATAACCTAACCCTGACTTGCACTTCTTAACGACATTGTCCATTACATATTTCGAGAGTTCCTTGGTCTTCGTAGCAGTGTATGGTTAGTAGTGCCTCTTGCTTAGGTGTTGAAGCCCGTCGGGGTGTATCCCATTTTGATTGGCTGAAGGCAATAGCGCCTTCTGATTGGATTACAAAACAGATCCATATGTGGTTAGAAGTTTAATTGTATGTAATTAGGGCTTTAATTGTATGTATTTATGGGTATTATTGTATGTAGTTAGGGGTTTAATAATATGTAATTAGGGGTATTATTGTTTGTATTTATGGGGTTTATTGCCTGTAATGTATGTTTTTATTTTATGTAATGGAGGTTTTTTATTTTTATCTAATGTATGTTTTTTTATTTTTGGTAACGTATGTTTTTTTATTTTATGTAACATATTTTTTTTTTTTCATGTAAAAAAGTTTTTTTAATTTTTGGTAACATCGGTTAATTACTTAATTCTTTTTTTTATTTTGTGTAATTCTAGTTTTTTTTTATTTCCTGTAATTCTATTTTTTTTTATTTTATGTAATTATGGGGGTAAGAGGGGATTTATTAGGGTGTTAGATGGGTAGTGTAAGGGTTAAAAGGGTAGAAGGGGTTTAATGGTACAGAGGAGCGGTTAATAGTTTAGGGTAGGAGTTGGGTAGGTCATGTAGGGGTTAATAGGGTAGGGTAGGCGGGGGTTTATGGGATGGGTTTTCCTAGGTACATTTGGAGTTAATAGGCCCAGTTAGGGGAAAATAAGACTAGATTGGGATACATATGACTAGACAGGGTTAAATAGGTCTAGATGGGGTTACATATGAATAGATAGGGTTACATAGGACTAGATAGGATTAAAAAGGTCTAAATGGGGATAAATAGGACTAGATAGAGTTACATAGGACTAGCCAGGGTTAAAAAGGTCTAGATGGGGTTAAGTGGTTAATGATAGCGTTAATTAGGTATGGTGAGGGTTAAATATGGTTAATTATTTAAAAGGCTGTTAATTCGTTAGAGGGCATTAATCAGATAGATTAGCCTATTCTCAGCCGTCCTGTGGGTTGCCACGCAAAGTCAGCTGCAAGCAAACTTAATATGCATTTTAGCATGCAAATCGCATTAAGATGACATTTACGAGCTACGTGTTAATGCATAGCTCCAATTAAATAGGGCTGCTAATTTGTAGTATACCATAAAAATGGCCGTGGGAGCTTTTTTTTCCCCTAATTTAACACACTTATTTTAGTCTTTTCAGTTGCAGTATTTCGACACAGCCCACACCAGTAAATCCTGCCTTGTCCACAAGAGATTTCAGTGTAGGAAGTATGTGTTGACTTGTATATTACACCAAACCAAGCTTTATGTATTGGAAATGGCTCTAGGAACCAACAGAGAATGAGAATGGCTATGTAGAGGAGGAGCAGAAGGAGAGAGGTCCTTATAAGCACAGGCTGCACTTTAGTCCTTATACTCATAGGCTGCACTTTGGTTCTTATAAGCACATGCTACACTTCGGTCCTTATGAGCACAAGCTGCACTTTGGTCCTTAAAAGCACAGGCTACACTTTAGTCCCTATAAGCACAAGCTGCACTTTGGTTCTTATAAGCACAGGCTGCACCTCAGTCTTTTTTAAGCACAGACAGCACTTTGGTTCTTGTAGGCAAAGGCTGCACTTGGGCTCTTGTAGACACAGACTGCTCTTGGGCTCTTGTTAGCACAAGCTACACTACGCCACAGTACTTTATTGAACTTCCTGGAGAGCCAGGATGTGGGGTGGCTCGGGTACAACAAGTACCAAGCAATTGTCAAGTGTGGAGCATTTTTCTCATTCATATGCGTTGAGTACCAAATTTGATGAGTGTTGAGGTAAACAAGTACCAAGAGACCACTGTTTATATGTATATATATATATTATTTTTTATTTATGTTTATTTAAATTAAATACATGACAATTGTATTTATAGATATAATATATATAATTGTGGGTAATTGTGTTTATTTTGTGGGTGTATATATATATGTATATATATATATATATATATATATATATATATATACATATAGTGTGTTTTAAAACCATTTACAAGTGGTCTTTAGCACACATAATATTTTTGATGTTACAGCACTGCCCTGTTTTGTGAATTATCCATAAAGTCTGATTAGAATAATGGTTTGGTGTAAAAGTCTAACAGAGGAACTCTTTTGGCAGTGCACAACTTAATGGAAAAGTTTGATGTAATTTTTGACTCTGGCTTGCAGCAGTCACTCGTAGTAGTTTTTTTGCAGTGTTTCAGGGATGGTCGATTAGCATAGTTACGTACTTTTACTTTGCTCTTTTTTTATGTTTAAATGTATTTATTTTCATTTTTTTATAGATTACAAAACGCATTACATAGCTTACAATATTCATTAATACATACATAAAAACAGTAAAGTACAATTATTCTGCAAAGGGTCTATCTGATCTTTTTTCCCTTTCTAAATAGAATACTCAGAGAAGGTAGAAAACTTAGTATGAGGTATCCATTATAACATGAATAAAATGGTTAGTGGAATTTTGTCTATATCCTATCTAAAAAGACGTTTTTTTATTTGTATAGAGCTGGTTTAAATATAATATCAGCAGTTGTGGGTTACACAGGACCTCTATATCTATACTTTTTGAAATTTGTTTTGCTAATATTTAGGTTTTTCTCCCAAGATAAAATAGCTCTTGATTTTTTAAAGGATCTGTTCTCTGTCATTATCTTATAGCATTTGGAAATGATCAGCCTTATTAAATTGTGATTTGGCCAATTGAAAAGGGATCTATATAAGCACAGAGCATAATTTTTTTACAGAAGTTTTATAGTTAGTGAAGACCTTGCTTTTGGATAGAAGTTCACTAACTAAAAACATCTGTAAAAAATATATAGAGCCCTTTTCAATTGGCCGAATTACAATTTAATTAGGCTGTATATGACATGCATTTTCAAAGGACGTTATTTCTAGCATATTATTTATTGCAAAACCTCTTTCCTTAAGGAATCTCTTTAGAGCTTTAACCATGATATATGCAAATTTCTTGTAACGTCATCAATGATTTCCCTGAATACAGTTTGCCTATATTCTCAGATGTTTATTATTCCATATTTCTATATTTTGATCATATTTACCCATATTAAAAATCTCTATTGGAGATCTCAATGATGGGTAATATGATAGTTTATTTTTTTCTCTATTCTTATACCAAAATTGTATTAATGTCTTCACCCCCCTTGTGAAGTTCTTAAATTTATATGGGTCAAATTTTGGAAGCCATAAAATAAGTTGTATATGATTATCCGTTGCTAGGTCCTCTTCAATAGTTTTCCATATATGTGACTTAAACGGAGAACTCCAACTTATTATATGAGATAATGCTAAATATCTCTTAATGTTGGAGAGGATAGACCTCCATCTGCTATTTTCATTTTGGTAATATTTGTTTTTATCCTAGGTCTTTTATCATTATTAATATACTTGTCAATTATTCTCTGTATGTTATTTAAGATCCCCTTTGGAATGCATCTAAAGAGATATGATATCTTGGGATATATAATCATTTTTATGGCAGCAATTTTTGCTGACCAAGACATGTTTAATTTTCTCCAATAATACAGGGTCAGTACTATTTGTTTAACTAACTCTTCAATTTATTTGTTTTATTCCGTTAGAAATTAAATCATATTCCTAAATGTGTAAGATGTTTGGATTTCCAATTATATGGATAAAGATTTTTTAATTTCAATTTTAGTTCCAAATTACATCCCTTAGAAATAATATCTTTCTTTGAATAATTCACCTTAAAATAGGAAATATTGCCAAATGTTGTTAATATATTATGTAGATGGAATAATGATTTTTCAGGTTCAGTTATAGTTAAAACGATGTCGTCCACAAAGGGGAGAATCTTATAGTTGTTTTTTCCGATCTGTACTCCCTTCGTGTCTTTAGATGTTCTAATAGCTTCTGTTAAAGGTTCTATAAATAGAACTACTTTGCTCTTAAGCATGGTGATATAGGGGATTAGAATGGAGACCAATATTTGTAGTATTTATATACAAGGTAGTATTTATATTTAATGGATACAGAAAAGCACAGTGGATATAGTAAATATCTTAAACAAATAATTATCTCTGAAAATAGAAATGAATCCAGTTTGAGCCAGTTTGTCTCAGTGGATTTTAGCTATAAATTGTTGCAGGTTTCTTTAAAAACAGGTGAGACCGGTATTTCCACATAGTTGGTGCAGAGGGAGAAAACAATTAAAAGGCAAAGGCATATATATAGAAGTATACTCTTGTATTAAGGTCTTTGTATCTTAAGAAATGGATGTTAATGACTCTGGCGGAAGTATTCATGATAGATTAGAGGGGAGATAGTGTTTGGGAAGCAAACAAGAAGCTGGCTACAGCAGTAAAAAATAAAATAAGTTAAGTACTTAAAATATTTTGTCATGTATGTAAAAGTTGTATATTCTGTAGATACTCTTTAGGTTGAAGTGGCCGGAGTCACATATAACTCCAATGTGATTTGTGACATGAAGTAAAAGAGATGGAAGAGGCCTGCTCATAAAATGGTTTATTAAATTGATAAGGGAAGATCTGTAAATGGAGAAAAGGCATTGTCCTAAAAGTACACAAAGAGGAGCTGTAGTGAGTGTTAATGTAAAATGAAGGAGATACTGCTTTTATGAATGCTGTTTTATGAAATGTTGAGGATGGAAACAGACTGCAGAGTGAATAACCACTTAGTGAATTTTGGGGTCAAATGAAGTAGAGAGAGACAGTAGTTTTAGGTGGATATTGTAGCAAGTGAAGTTTTATCATGAGTATAATTAGTACACAATTAAAAGCAAACCTGAAAATAACAAGCAAAAAATAGCATAAGTCTTTAAAGTATAAAAACTATAATCTGGAAAGAAATGACAAACATTATGTTTACAATTATTTCATCATTCTTGTATTTACATGGCAAGGTTAATATTCTGCATTTACAGTCATTCAGCAAGCATATTTCAGCTATATCTCAATTTGGTCTCACCAAAAGATGTTTTCAGATTTGTCCTTGAATTAGTAATTTTAGCTTGAATTTATTTGTAATTTTATTAAGCTTGCAATAAATACCTGGTTTAATCATGAATTGTGGGAATGACTGAAATTCCTGCACACCCCTTATATACTTCCTACCCAAAAACATCTACACGCTGGTGTCATTCTCCCCACCCTCCTCACCCTTCTCCCTAGCCCTCTAATTAGGCTAGGACAACACAGCTAGCTACCATCACAAGAGAGAAATTCCAACCACAACTATGTTTTTGGAAAATCCTTGTAATGCTTTTTTTTTTTTACTTGCTTGAGAGTGCTTATTTTAAGAATTAGATTTACATGAACTTATCATGTTTTCTAATATCAGTACTTTCATGAAGTAAATGTTAGTATTCCTAAATTCATATTGCTATAGACCCAGGAGAACAACAATTTGGACATTTACATTTTTAGATATGTAATTTGTAAGTGGATATGTAATTTGCTCTTTGAACTATCTGTCTGATCTATGTTTCATAACAAGCAGCTACAGGCTAAAGTTGCTTTTAAAAATCAAGCTTTTAGATCAATATATACAAATTAGATTGCACAAAAAATTAGATGTCATGTAGCTTAACTGATGATTTTTGTAATTAAAAAAAAATCTATGAAAATCAAGCCCTTAGATGTGAAAATGATAAAAATTGATATGGAATGTTCTCTGTTTTTAATATTAATAGAAGCTACTTAAGTGTTTGTTTGCATATCCTTTCTTCACTTTATTAACCAGTGCTTAAAAGTTCTGTTTGTACTCACTTAATCCTTCCAAATAGTCCCAAACAACAGGTCTGCTCCCTGTATCTCATGCACACAATGTCTCTGTAGTACTAGATGTACCAGTAAATTACAGGCTATCTCTCTGCATTCTGTGATTGACTTGTACATCTAGTACCAAAAGAAACACTGTGTGCATGAGCTGCTAGGGGCAGCCCTCTTCATGGACTATTGCTAAAGTTATAAATGTGATATATATATATATATATACGTATATGTATACAGTTGTGCTCAAAAGTTTGCATACCCTAGGTGAATTGGTAATATATGTACCATTTTTAAAGAAAACATGAGTGAGCATTCAACACATTTGTTTTATTTCTTATGTGATTCATATTCAACTGTAGGTTATAACAGAATGGCACAATCATAAAACAAAACATGGCAGCAAAGAAACAAATGAAATGACCCTGTTCTAAAGTTTGTATTGTGGCCCATAGCATCAATGTTCAGTCATTTGTTATAGTTGTCTATGAGGCCCCTAATTCTTGCAGATAGTATAACTGCCCATTCGAATCCAGGTCATGCAAAGTCTTTGGTCGTCTTGCATGAACCGCACATTTGAGATCTCCCCAGAGTGGCTCGATGATATTAAGCCCAGCAGACTGTGATGATCACTTCACAACCTTCACCTTTTTATGCTGTAACCACTGGAGGGACAACTTGGCCTTGTGCTTAGGGTCATTGTAATGCTGGAAAGTCCAAGAGCATCCCATGTGCAGCATTTGTGCAGAAGAATGCAAATTGTCCGCCATTATTTTCTGATAACATGCTGCATTCATCTTGCCATCGATTTTCACAAGATTCCCCATGCCTTTAGAGCTCATACACACCCAAAACATCAGTAAACTACCTCCATGTTTCACAGTGGGGATGGTATTCTTTTCACTAGAGGCCTTGTGGACCCCTCTCCAAACATAGCGCTTATGGTTGTGACGATAAAGCTCTATTTTGGTCTTGTCACTCCAAATTACAGTGTGCCAGAAGCTGTGAGGTGTGTCAAGGTGTTGTTGGGCATATTGTAACCGGTTTTCTTTTGTGGCAATGGTGCAGTAAAGGTATCTTACTGGAAACTCGACCATGTAGCCCATTTTTGTCTAAGTATCGCCGTATTGTACTCCTTGGAACAATCACACTGTCTTTTTCCAAAGCAGCCTGTATTTCTCCTGAGGTTCCCTGTGGGTTTTTCTTTGATTTCCAAACTATTCTTCTGGCAGTTGTGGCTGAAATCTTTCTTGGTCTACCTGACCTTGGCTTGGTATCAAGAGATCCCTGAATTTTTCACTTCTTAATAAGTGATGGAACAGTACTGACTGGCATTTTCAAGGCTTTGGATATTTTTTTATATCCTTGTCAATCTTTATGAAGTTAAATTACCTTGTTACTCAACTCTTTTGACAGTTATTTTCTGCTCCCCATGGCCCAGTATCTAGCCTGCTCAGTGCATCCATGTGAGAGCTAACAAAAACTCATTAACTATTTATACACAGACACTAATTGCAATTTAAAAAGCCACAGGTGTGGGAAATTAACCTTTAATTGTCATTTTGACATTTTGACCTGTGTGTGTTACATAGTTACATAATAATTAAGGTTGAAAAAAGACTTTCAGTCCATCAAGTTCAACCTTTTAAGATCTCCTCTGATCTGCAATATGCGGATTAGTTATTAATTAATTAGTTGTTAATTAATTATTAATCAATTATTTACTTATTTATTTTAAATTTTATTTTTATTATTAATTAATCCAGAGGAAGGCAAACAGAAAAAAAACCCAAGTGACAAAAGAAATTAATTCCTTCCTGACCCCAGATACTGGCTATCAAATTTCTCCCTGGATCAATACTCTCTCTCTAATTATCCTGGATAACCCTGAATTCCATTTTTAATTAGAAATAGATCCAGTCCTTTTTTAAAGTTATCTATCGAATCTGCTGTCACCACCTCCTCTGTGAAGAACACTTTTTTTCTTTTACTTCTAACCTCAAGGGATGTCCTCTTGTCAGTTGAAAACCTCTTGGCACAAAAAGCTCCCTTCACAAATATTTATACTGACACTATATTGTACTCCATATTTCAAATGAGGGCATACTAGGGATTCATATGGTGGCAGAATTATATTTGCTTCCCTTGCTTCTATACTCTTCTTAATGCATGCTAATATTTTATTTGCCTCTGCAGCTGCATTTGGAGGGAAAGCACATCATTATCTGATTTAATTATCTTGCACAACTTCGTGTCATCAGCGAAAATGGAGACAATTCTTTCCAGTCACACCTCTAAGTCATTAATAAATATGTTAAAAAGGAGAGGACCTATTACTGAACCCTGGGGAACCCCACTTACCACATTAGTCCAATCGGAGTATGTTCCATTTACAACAACCCTTTGCTTCCTGTACTTTAGCCAGCCCTCAATCCATGTGCAGATATTTACTGCAATTGCTTTATCTCTTCGTTTGCACAATAGTCCCCCATGTGGCACTGTATCAAAAGCCTTTGCAAAATCCAAAAAGACTACATCCACTGAGTTGCCTTGATCCAGGTTCCTACTAACCTCCTTATATAAACTAATTAGATTTGTTTGACATGACCTATCCCTCATAAATCCAGGTTGACTCCTACTTATAATCCTGTTCAAATAGTCGTATTCTTGTATATTATCCCTTATTTGCTCTTGCTCCCTTTTTAAATATAGGTATCACATCTGCTTTTCTCAGTCATCTGGTAGAGACCCTGTGTTGAGTGAATCTTGAAAAATTAAATATAATGGTTTGGCTATTACATAACCCAGTTCACTCAGTACCCTTGGATGTATTCAATTAGGACCCAGGGCTTTATTAACATTTAGTTTTCCCAAACCTCTTTTGGATTACTTCCTGCGTTAACCAATTATTTGGCAAAGGTAGTGTAGCCCCATTATGTTGCAGTGTCCCAACCACTGGTACCTCCCTTGTGTATACAGAAGTAAATAACCTATTTAGCTCATCTGCCTTTTCCTGGTCACTCATTTTCAGATGGCCTGTATCACATTGTAAAAAATATTTTAAGGTTAGTCTTACTCTCTTTTGCAATTAATTTTTTATTTTATATTTTAGCCAGTCTAATAGCCCTTTTGCAAGCCTTGTTGATTTCCTTGTACTCCCTTAAACCAGTCTCTGTCCCCTCTTGTTTGTATAATTTAAATGCCTGTATTTTACTCCATATCTTGATCTTTAAATCATTGTTAAGCCACATTGGATGGGATTTACTTCTTTTACTTTTATTCCCACTTGGTATATGGTGATAAGTATGTATATTTAGTAAGGATTTAAATGTTATGTTTATGTTCAGTGTTTGTACCTATCAGTTCTATTTCCCAGTCTATACTTTCTTTTGCTGCCCTTAGTCCGTTAAAATCTGCCCTTTTAAAATTAAGAGTTTTTGTTGGCCCCTTCAAATTTTTGTTTTTTTAATTCAATCTAAAATGAGACTGTGTTGTGATCACTGTTTCCCAAAGGTTGCCCTATTCCAACATTTGATACTATATCAATATTATTTGTGATGACTAAATCCAAGATGGCTTCATTTCTAGTAGGCTCTTGTATAAACTGGGCCAGATAATGATCCCTGAGTGTACCCAAGAACCTGCTCCCCTTAGCTGAACTGCTGGTCTCATTTGCCCTGTTTATTTCATGGTAATTAAAATCTCCCATTATTAGAACTTGCCCATGCTTAGCTGCATTTCCAATCTCTGACAATAATTGCATTTCCTCACTTTCAGCAATATTTGGGGGTTTATAGCATACTCCTACTAATATTCTTTTGGAATTTTCTGCACCGCTACTTAACTCTACCCACAAACATTCAACTTTATCATTAGTTCAGCCATATATATCGTCTCTGACTATTGGCTTTAATTCAGGCTTAACATACATACAAATCCCTCCTCTTTTACCATTGCCAGTATCTTTCCTAAATAGGTTATAACCATCCAGATTAACAGTCTGACATGATTGACATTCATCCCACCCAGTTTCGGTAACGCCTATTAAATCCCTTGTGTGTCTGTAACAAGGCTAAACATTCAAGAGTATGTAAATTTTTGTATTGCTTTATATTCATATATGACTTGTAATACAATGGTACATTAGTTTAATTATCTAATTTGAGAACTGTGTATCTGAGAAAATGAAGGGAAAAGTTAATTTTCCCAAACTATTGGTAAACAATTTTGGCATACATTTAATTGACCTAACTACATATTTTTCATAGGCTACAGTAAATTTTAACATACCACCTAGAGAAAGCGCATCTTTGTACCAAACAGAAATATTTTGAAAAAGAAAGCAAATCACCAAAAATGCTGGCAAGAGACAAACAATGAACAATGGATAAAGTGAGTCAATTATAGACTCCAAACAAATTATAGAGTTGTACCAATAACACTGTGAGAAACTGTAAAAGGTTACAACATGTAATTTAATTGATCCATCTTTTTTACTAAAGGCAACTTTTACTAGTTTTTCATCGAGTGAAGAACCAAAACTATATATTGAAATCACCACATAGAAAATGACAACTGCAAGTTACCCAATTCTTATCACAGAAAAGCTATGGCACAATGAATATGCCACAGTCTACCAATAATATACCAAATGCTAGAGGTGTGTACACACATAATAAAGTCTAGCTATTGAACAATATTAATATTTAAAATAATGTGAAGGAAAATTGCAAACTGGTTAAACTTATGCATATACTATAAAAATGTAATCCAGGTTTGATGCTACTGTATAAATAAAATAAAAAAAATGCAAATAATCACAAATGTAATGCATTAAACGTTGACAGTGTGCATTGTGTAAAAACATGTTTTTTTATTTAATGCAAAAACCCTTATGGGTTAACGGGTGGTCCAGACTAGGATCCTTTGCTCAGTATTTTTAGTGAGTTCACCAGTGACTCGATAAATGGTGGATATATAAGCCTACATCACACTTTACAGCATGCCATCATGAATAATGTATGATGTTCCAACGTAGATCCAGGGTTAGCATGTGTCCTCTTAGTACCATTTAGGTTTTATGATTGTCCTGTTCAGATGAGACTTAATTGATGCAGCTTGACTGATATGCTACAAGGAATTGAAAACATTGGGACACAAAAGACACCTTATTTTCAACACTCCTCTTAGAGATATAAATTAGAAACAGAAATGAAAATTGCTAAATTTTATTAAGGCATTTAAAAAAATAAATTAAAATATGTTGATTAAAAACATAAAAACATCATCGTCCACCTCTTATTTTGTATCCTCTATTATAATTTTACACATTTGATTTGTGCACATCCAATTATTAACATAGAATATAGAATGCATTTAAAGATTCTTTACAAATGCACAATATTTGATCATATTAATATGTAATAGTTTATTGTTCCTGGATAGATTGGAAAACACTATTAATTACCATATAGATTATACATGTATAGTTCTGTATGGATTATCTACAAAAATGCAATGTTCATACTTGTAATATATTGCACATGGAAATACCTGAGTTTACATAACAATACTGAATAGTGCAATATATAATTACCTAAAACATAATTAAATCCTATAAACAATATACATATGGATATTAGTGATGCTCTAAGTTACAAAGACTTCTGATTGAAACGTTAATATAATATAAATACATAGAGTGATCTGTTGTGCATTGTAAAAAGTGCTGTAAGATATTAAAGTGCAAAGTGCAAAAAGTGTCTGTATGAATAAATTAATATATTACTAGTGTGTAATCTACAGGGTCAGTCCCTGAACTGTCGGGCTTGCACACCTATGTATACATCCACAAATATGTTTTTTTTCACATTTCTAAAATATTTTGCACTTACATTTATATGTAAGCATGAAAGTGAGATAAAGTATTGGGACAAAGTTAAGCAAGGAGTGTATGTGACAGTGTTGTAGGAGCCAGAATAAGTCTGGGGGGGATACAGCTCATTGTATACACAGGCCATAAAATAGATTATATATACATACATACAAAAATCAGGGGGGGGGTAGGTCCCCCCAGTTCATACACCCATGTATGTGAGTGTGAGGAATTGACTCTGGGTTTTGAACCCTGGTCCCCAGGCTGCTATACCTCTTCCCTACCACTGCGCCAGACTGGGTTTTGAACCCTGGTCCCCAGGCTGCTATACCTCTTCCCTACCACTGCGCCAGCCTGCCTTTTGTGAATTCCATTGAGACCTTATAAGCTTGACTCTGCTAGCAATTTTATCAGTACCTAAGTCTATTCAGCTGTGTCTGGTCAGGTGTCTGGTCCTTGGCCTATATAAGGCACTTCCTGTCAAATGTACCTTGCCAGATTATTGTTGGTTCCTGATCCCTTCAATAAAAGCTTGTTCCTGTTTAACCTACAAGTTGCTAAACCAGATTATTGCTGACCTTGTCTACTGGTCTCCACAACTTTGTGATTCCTATATCATTACAGAATAATCTGGCACTTTCATGGAGACCGCCGGGACAGATTCTGCATTGGCCCAGCAGGTTGCTTTTACTGCAAGAACTGTGCAGACCCAGGCACAGACCATCCAAGTGCTGCAGGACCAGGTAGCTGAACTGCAAAATAAATTTCAGTCAATGCACAGTGAGTATACCAGCTACAGGACACGTGATGTTTCAGCTGCTACTGTTACACCTGCACAAGATGCCCGCTTGCCCCTGCCAGAAAAGTTTGGAGGAGATCACAAAAAATTTAGGGGTTTCCTAAATCAATGCCGTTTGCACTTCATGATGTTACCTCAACGATTTCCATCTGAAAGAGAGAAGGTGGGATTTATTTTTTCACTATTCAAAGATGAAGACCTGGCTTGGGGCTCCCCTCTTCTGGAACAGGACAGTCCAGTCTTGGGTAATCTAAATGACTTTCTTGAGGCCATGTGCCTAGTTTTTGATGACCCCAATCGATGTGCTACAGCAGAAGCCACTCTACTTCATTTGCATCAAGGGAGGCGCTCCGTGGCTGAATATGCTGCTGAATTCAGACAGTGGGTTGCTGATACTACCTGCAACCAATCAGCTCAGAGGTTCCACTTCAGAAAAGGTCTCTCAGAAGCTATAAAAGATGAGCTAGCTCATGTTGATCTTCCTGCTGGCTTTGATGCATTTGGCTATCCGTATCGATCGGAGACTTTCTGAAAGAAGACTGGAAAGACAGGGCTCTTTTAGACCAAGTACTACTCCTATTTCCTATTCAAGAATTTCTACTCCAACCCCACAAACACCTTCAGACTCTGAGCCTGAGGCTATGCAGGTAAATCTAATAAGAGGGCCATTATCCAATGAAGAAAAACAGTGGCGACGCCACCACAATTTATGCCTGTATTGTGGTAGTGCAGGGCACTATGCCATCAATTGCCCTAGCAAATCCAAAAGAACAATAGCTATGGCTGCTGAGGGCGCACAGGTTCGACACCAATCCCAGATTTCAGATCAACTGGATTCTGTCACACAACCCTTGTTTTCTCTGGCTCATGGTGAAGAGGGTATGTTGACTCAACATCCTCATTTTGTGGTGCCTATCACGTTGCAATGTGGTGATCATAAAATTTCAACTACAGCTATGATAGATTCTGGAGCAGGCGGAAACTTTATGGACATTAAATTTGCAGCAGGAAATGGAATTCAGTCTATCCCTTCTTCACCTGTGTTAATGGAGACAGTGGATGGTTCTCCACTTACGTCGGGCCCAGTTACACATGAGACTGTGCCCTTAAAGTTGACTGTGGAAGTGAATCACCATGAGACTATATCTTTCCACCTAATTTGCTCAACACAGTTTCCAGTGATTTTGGGGGTACCTTGGCTTGCTCTGCATAACCCACAGAATGATTGGAAGATCAGAACTTTGTCCTTTCCTTCAGAACACTGCTTAATGAATTGTCAACCCACTAAGGTAACACCTGTTGCCACAACAATTAATGAAATGGTTGCTACAAACTTGACTAAGCTTCCTCTACAATATCGGGATTTTGCAGATGTCTGTGATAAGAAGAATGCTGATCAGCTTCCACCCCACAGGCCTTATGATTGCCCAATAGAGCTGTTGCCTGGGGCTGCTATCCCATTTGGCCGTATATATTCCCTTTCTGAGCCTGAATTGAAAGCTCTTCGTGAATACATACAAGAAAATCTTGCCAAAGGCTTTATTCGACCATTTACTTCTCCAGCAGGAGCTCCAATCTTCTTTGTAGAAAAGAAAGATGGCAGCCTACGGCCATGCGTTGATTACAGAGACATTAATAACATCACTGTTAAAAACCGCTACCCCTTGCCTCTCATTCCTGAACTTTTGGAGAGACTTCGCTCAGCTAAAATATTTACAAAGCTTGATCTTCGGGGGGCATATAATCTGGTTCGCATAAGACCAAATGATGAATGGAAAACAGCTTTCAGAACCAGGTACGGGCATTACGAATATCTAGTAATGCCATTTGGGCTTTGTAATGCCCCTGCAACTTTCCAGCATCTTATCAATGATGTACTACGAGATCTCCTGGATCAGTTTGTTGTGACATATTTGGATGATATCCTAATATTCTCTGATAGTCTTGAAAACCACAGAAAACAGGTCCGTATAGTTCTGGAGTGCCTTCATACCCACCACCTGTACATTAAACTAGAAAAATGTGAGTTTGAACAAACAGTAATTCAATTCCTGGGGTATGTCATAACTCCTAAAGGTTTAACTATGGACGCAAGTAAAATTAAAGCTGTGCTGGACTGGCCCATCCCCAAGAATTTTTACAGGCGTTTCATTAAGAATTTCTCTGCCGTTATTACACCGATCACTGAACTCACACGTAAGTTGACTCCTTTTCAGTGGTCCGATAAGGCTGATACCGCATTTTCCCGATTAAAGACTCTGTTTACATCTGCCCCCGTCCTGGTACATCCTCAGCCAGAATTACCATTTATTGTGGAAGTTGATGCTTCTGATTCAGCTGTTGGTGCTATACTGTCTCAAAGGACTGGACCTAAGATGCTGTTACATCCGTGTGCCTTCTATTCCCGCCAGATGGTGCCAGCAGAAAGAAATTATGACATAGGGAATAAAGAACTATTGGCTATAAAAGCTGCCTTCACCGAATGGAGACATCTCTTGGAGGGAGCTACCCATCCAATTACTGTCCTCACAGATCACAAAAATCTGGAATGTATTCGATCAGCTAAGAGACTGTCAGCCAGACAAGCACGCTGGTCCCTATTCTTCTCAAGGTTTAATTTTTTGGTTACATACCGTCCTGGCTCCAAGAATGGTAAGGCGGATGCCTTGTCTAGAATAGCTGACCCCCTCCATGCTACCGTAACCAAGACCACCGTCTTGCTGGAGGATATATTTATATGAGTTGCTTTTCCTTCTGATCTGATGTCTCGCATTAAAAAGGGCTACGCTGAAGTCCCAGTTCTTCGTGATCCTCCTCGTGATCTCCATATGACGATGCTTAATGGGTTTTGGATTTTTCAACGACGTCTGTTTGCTCCGGAGTCAGTGCGACTGGACCTTTTACAACTCTACCATGACTCAAAACCAGCAGGTCATCCAGGAATCCGAAAGACGCAAGACATACTTGCCCGATCCTTTTGGTGGCCGAAGTATCATGAGGATGTTAAGAAGTATGTGTCCTCTTGTGATGTGTGTGCCAGACATAAGACTCCTCGCTCATCCCCTGTTGGCTTGCTTCAGCCTCTTCCGATTCCTCATCGTCCCTGGGGATCTATATCCATGGACTTTATTGTGGAACTACCTCCCTCTAAGGAACACACTACCATTCTTGTTGTTGTGGACAGGTTAACTAAGATGGGTCATTTCATACCAGCTCGTGGTCTCACTTCAGCTAAACAGACGGCTGACCTGGTTATTCGGGAAATTTTTCGCTTGCATGGAGTGCCTGATGAAGTAGTTTCTGACAGGAGAGTGCAGTTTACGTCTCGTTTTTGGAAACATTTTTGTTCTAATCTAGGTATTAATGTAAATCTGTCATCAGCTTTTCATCCGCAAAGTAATGGACAGACTGAGCGAACCAACCAGACTTTGGAGGAATATTTGTGGTGCTATATTAGTTACCTGCAGGATGACTGGCTGGATTTTCTACCCACGGCGGAGTTTGCCTATAACAATGCCCAACACTGCTCCACTTCTTTGAGCCCATTTTTTGCCAACTATGGTTACCATCCGACCTTTCTAGTCAGTCTCCCAATTACTACTTCCATTCCTGCTGTCACTGACCGGCTAACCGCCTTACGTTATTCCCAAGCACTGTTGAAAGAGACTCTTTTGGAGGCTCAGGAATTTTACAAAAGAGCTGCTGATAGGCATAGAAAGGAGGCCCCAGTCTATCGCGTTGGTGACAAGGTGTGGCTGTCAACAAAGAATCTTAAGCTTCGGATTTCTTCTCATAAATTGGGTCAAAGGTTCATGGGACCTTTTGAGATCATTGCTCAAATCAATGCTGTCATCTTCAGTTTGCAACTCCTGAATTTCATGAAAATACATCCAGTGTTTCACGTTGCACTGCTTAAACCTGTTCATGAAAATACTTTCCCTGGCCGAGCCCTGCCTGCCCCACCTCCAGTCCTCGTGGATGGTGAGGATGCATATGAAGTGGACAAAATTCTTGACTCCCGGATCTTCCGTAACAAACTTCAGTATCTGGTTCGCTGGAAAGGCTATGGTGAGGAGGAGAGTTCGTGGGAACCAGTGGACAATATTCACGCTCCTGATCTACTTCGGTCTTTTCATGTGCAGTACCCTGCTAAACCAGGTAATAGGGCATCCAGAGGCTGCACCTATAGAGGCGGGGGTAATGTGAGGAATTGACTCTGCTGGGTTTTGAACCCTGGTCCCCAGGCTGCTATACCTCTTCCCTGCCACTGCGCCAGCCTGCCTTTTGTGAATTCCATTGAGACCTTATAAGCTTGACTCTGCTAGCAATTTTATCAGTACCTAAGTCTCTTCAGCTGTGTCTGGTCAGGTGTCTGGTCCTTGGCCTATATAAGGCACTTCCTGTCAAATGTACCTTGCCAGATTATTGTTGGTTCCTGATCCCTTCAATAAAAGCTTGTTCCTGTTTAACCTACAAGTTGCTAAACCAGATTATTGCTGACCTTGTATACTGGTCTCCACAACTTTGTGATTCCTATATCATTACAGTGAGCCTGAGACTGAGATGTGCTGTACATCCAGCTTAGAGCAGAATATTTTATATTGCCAAAGTAAGCTATTTTCTTTGTTTTTTTGGACCATTAATTTAAAAAAAAACTAAAGTATACTTGGACTCTCTGCTGTCTCTATCTATATCAGCTTTAAAAACTGGTCACCAAAGGCCTCACTGCCAAAGTTTCTTGCAGCTTTTGCAATCTGTTAAAAAAAGGATGCATCAGATAGTTAAACAGATAGTGTCAGTCTATAAATATCATTAATTTGTATGCACATGTAACCTAACATGTTATGCTATGTTCACATATTCAGATTAGTTAAACATGCTTGCAATAAATAAGGAGTGCTCAGAGCATAATAAAATGAAAATCCTTATCCATCAAATTAATCCTCCTAACTGGAAGGCTCTCACCTAGTGTAAGCCCCAAAGCCTACTAAAAATCTTTATATTAAGTAAAGTGATAGTGAAAAAAGGAAAAAATAATATAACTACAAGGTGAAAGTGTATACACGTATAAAAAGATAAGTAGTATGAAAATGTGCATAGCTATTAGCTATAAATGCACACAGGGAAGCTCTCTGAAGCGACTGCCTAGTTTGCCTAATGGGTAATCCGGCCATGATAATATGTTTTATTTGGCCACAAGAGGCAATCCATATTTTTTTATTTTTGTGGCATTGAATAACTTATTAAAATATTGTTAAACAAAATCAGTTGTTATTTTTGCTTAGGGATTTGAGTGTAAAGCCCTTCTATTTTCTGTTTGTACAGTTTTTTGATCAAACAATTATATTTCATAATGGGTTGCAAATAATTGCTAATTGTGGGGGCTTGGCATCTATTGTTTTCAATGTAAAGCTATGTGCAAAGGAAAGGAGAGAGAATGTTTAGACTCCAGGCAGTATTTAACATAATCAAACTAGTTACTTCCTGGTTGCTCAGTCTTTTTCTTTGCATGAGACTACAAAACAAAATATTTAGTATTCCAGTAGTAATAAGCAATTATTCTAAATTATCTCCCATCACCAAGAGATATCACTCTTTTCTTGGGGGTGGGAGATCAGAAGGCATGATTGACAGCTAAAAAATAATATTACCTATAGTTTTAAATGTTTCTGTTTAGTCTAGTAAACACCTCTTCTATGCACCATTTTTCTGTTTGGAATATTTAGATATGTAAACTCATATTATGTAATATTAAAAAAAATATGTTGAAGAATAAAATATTATACTTGTAAAATTGAATTATTATCATTTAAATGCTATAACTGAATTATACCAGCTGTTTGCCAATAGACAGAAGTTTGTATGTGCATTCTTACCTGGTTGATGATCAGGATTATTATAAAGCAAATATATATTTATTGTAAAGGTGATAGAGGCTATTACAAGTGACATTTCTCTACTTCCCATATTTACAATACATATTTTGATTAATGATTTTTAATATATTGTTTTAAGATTTTGAAGCAAAATAACTGATTTTCAATTTATGGTGCTGCTGAGGAATTATCCAATGTAATTCACAATGGGTAATGATTTACAGCCTTATTAAATTGCGATTCAGTAAATTTAAAAGGGCTCTAATTTAAAAACTTCTGGAAATAAAATATGCTGTGTGTTTGTTAGTGAAGACCTTGCTTTTGGATAGAAGTTCACTAACAAAAAAAATCTGTAAAAAAATATGCTGTTTGCTTAATTAGAGCCCTTTTAAATTTACTGAATCGCAATTTAATAAGGCTGTTAGTGAATGAATTATAGGTAGTGAAATAAATTGGACCATTTGATATTTTCGTTCTAGGAAGAATCATTATACGTCTTCATACGTTGTCCCATTTCTATTGCAAGTACATTTTAAACATTTATTTCAGTATTTGTGATATCGGATTTAGATTAATACATTGTGCATAACATTATGCAAATGATCTTTGTGAAGGCAAATAACCATACCTAAACAATAAGAAAATATACTTGCTTTTTATAGCATATAATAATAGAGCAATCTATGTGATCTTAAGATACTTTATGGTCTAATGAAGACTCTTCTGTCTCATGAAAAAGGTCTGGTGTGGGCTTGCAGCATTGTTTTCCGTAAAACACAACTATTTACACTGAATGAGAATTAAGCATATTTTTTTTTTTAAATAAATGGGCCATTGACCTCACTATAAGTGTTCTTCATGGTGTTAAAGAGCACAAGATTCTATGTTTAAATGTGTTTATTGTTTTTTTTTCTAATTACACTAATAACACCTAAAAAACTATGGTCTTAGGTCTGTTTACAAACATACTCCTGACTGTTCCATGATTAACAACATCTGCGCCCCCATGCCATGGAAGCCCCGTGTAAAGACAAAGATTTATAGTTTTTTGCTGATGGACAAGTTAACCCCTAACTGTAATTTTTATTAGATTCCAGCAGTCATTTACCTGCACAGATGAATTTGTGAATGGTTAACACTCTGTCTGCTTGTGCTCACGGCAAGGAGCAGTTGCTGTGAGTGTGTCTGGGGAAATGTCAGAGTCTCCATGTAAACAGAGATTTCATTTAAAAATTTATCTGTGACAAAAGAAAATATATATATATAAAAAAAAAAAGTATTTCAACATGTTCTTAAGAGATCTTTTCTTTGGTGTGGTCCAAACTGTGCTGAACTACGTGGCATTTTAAACATTCTTATTTAAAAAAAAAAAATGTTTATTTCAATTAACTCAATTCACAGCTCTGATCAAGCAGTACATATTCTACTTTGCTGCTGAGTTACAATATATAAATTTTAGTGACTGTGCACAAAGCTGCTTCTGGACTCACTCACAGAGCATGCAGAGCATCCCGATAAATTACATAGAAGCTCAGTGCTCAATTCTGATTCTTTGGCATGCTTTATACAGTATGCCTTAATAAAGCTTTCATACAATGGTCCTTTCATCACGTTATTGTGAATGTTGGAACCAGGTTCTGTAGGCTTCCATGGATCTACAAACTCCATGTTTTGGAGGCAGCTCTAATACCTAGAGTGAATGCTGCTATAAATATATTCTCATCAATTGTGCAATAAGAAAGAAAAGTTCCAAAAACGTTATTGATCGATTGATTGATATGACCCATAATCGTAACATCAAACTTGCACTCTTAATCCTGAGAGATTAAAAATATAAGACTCCACTCCAGCTGGCCATGGTGGTCACCTGTCCCCTTCGTGCTTAGCTTAACCATGGAAATTGTTAAATGATCACAGAAAAGTTACAATGTATTGAAGAAATGAAAAGCACCCATGTGAAAACTTAACTGCAATTAGTTGTAATTTAACATTTATATATTTTATGTATAAATGAACTTAAAGTTAATGACATTATCAACAGCAATTAAAATTAAAATGATCAGTGGTATTGATAATGAAGGAGAGCTTGCCTAGTTAAAAATGGTAAAAGTCACAGAAATATGTAATCATTATGAGCTTCATTCAAATGAGCCGTTCGGGAGTGGTCGCAAGTTATTTTGCTATTCAATTGGCTTCCGTTTGCGGGCTCTGATTGAGTTCCGTGCTCCAAGCTGTGGTTCATTGCGATCCATTGCGATTTGTAAAGTAGTAAGTTAATGTCCTCCAAGCAGCATTCTCCAATACTTTATTTCATGTTAAATTTTCATGTTATATCGATTATGGCAATCAATGTGATGTCCTACGGGCTTCAACCTCCAAACCCGTAGGAATTTGAAATCCAACCTCCATTTTTCAAAGTCCTACACACTTGGAGGTTGAAGCCTGTAGGATTTCAAAGTCCTACGGCCTTCACTTCCGAGTTACGGGCTTGGAGGTTGGTCATTATGACGATCTCTGTTTCCATTGACTGTTTCTGCCTTGGGAGTTACAGGCTTGCTCCCATAACATGTTCAACCCTGCAAATGCTACATCCTATGGCAATGGTTTGCGCTATCGGCCCCTAACTTGCAGCATCACAAAAGCATCACAAAAGTAGAGCAATGGGAGCCGGCAACTCAATTGCAGGCATTTGGCTGTCTGTGATAGAGTTGTGAGCCCCGAATTGAATGAGGCTCTATGTCTACATCATTATACATTTTTATATGCCCACTCACAAACACATTACAAATCCTAATCAGTTGCTGTTGACAAGGCTGTTACCTCAGAGGTAATCTATTCATAAGCAAACTTCCATATTTTCAGTTTTTTTGTTACTTTAAAGAATACATCATGTTTGAATAATTTAAAGGTAATTACAGCACATTTGTATTTGAATTAATTAGACCGAATTCAGGACATATAAAGTTGAAGTGGCCATAAAACAAAATCCATTTGGATTTTCAATGCAATATTTTACTTTATTATTATCTTTTGTGCTATAATATTTTGCATTAGTCTTTTTTTGTTTTGCTGATCCTTTCATTTGTACAGTATGGTATATATTTCTGGTGAGACCATGTGTTTTTAGTCCTTTTGCTCTTTCACTGACTTTATTCATGGTGAAGTTCTTTGTTTAATCCTATCTCTAAAATCTGCTAAGGTTTTTGCTTCCCTTTTGTTTCCCTTTAAAGCTGAAGTGGCTTCATTTCTCAAAAGTAATTGCCTTGACATTTCTCGTCCGCACTCTGTGACTTTCACAATGTTTGATTGTTCAGCTTTTTCTTTCATATAGCAATATAAAGAAACATTCAAGTTACAATTAACTATTATCTGAGCAACTGTCCTCATATTTTTAATGCAGCTAGGCTTATTTAAAGTTATCCAGATAGAGGCAAAATGCTAAACAGATTGGGTCAGAAAGTAAGCCATTAGTTGCCATTATCCTGCATAAATTACAACAATCAATATTAGAGTGCGTACCATCGTTTTATATACTTGTTTTTGATTCGATTGTATGAAAGCAAACAAGTCATTGCATTGTATCATGCTTCTTGTAATCAAACCTCCGTTTTTTTTTTTTATAGTAGGCTCTTCTGACTTGGCTTGATGATGTGTAAAATATTTTTACATTTTTTTAATAGAATACAGAAAATAACAAAACATTTATTTACAAGACAGCGACAAATTCAAATATTAAAATCAATCTAAAAACAACAAAAGACTGTAATTCACTTATAGGTTTTATCTTCCATGGAAAGTATATATTTTAATATTTGGCCCCTGATGGTTTCCTCTTGACAAGTTTGACTTAACCATATATATTATATCATAGGTCAGATCAATTTTGTGCTTGAAAAAGCTCTTTTCAGTGTCACAAATACATTATGAGCTCACAGTGCTCAATATGCTGGATAGAACCGTATTCAAATAGAACTAGGTTCACTAAGCCAGTTATTATAAGTAATTGAACTTTAGCATGCAGCTAAGGATTAGAATCTTGCTACATATATAGTTCTTTTAAAACATACTAAACTTTATGTTAGTTTGTTTTTTATCTTGCTTAACTAATATTGACCACCAAGAAAATACTGAGGATTTGAATAAAAAGATTTTGGATGTTATCCTTATTTTGACATCTACCAAAAATATTTTGATTAAAGGCTTGTTATATGACCTTTACCTATTCCAGTCCGTTTACCATATTTATGTTGTGTGTGTGCACCACTGTCTGCTATGCTACTGACACTGCCCCAATGTCCTGATGACAACTGCTTTACACACACTCCACAAACAATTTTAAACAACTACATCATTTGCTACTTTTGCAGCATTTTTTGAAAGTTAGTGATATATAAAACAATTTGAGTGGCTGACTTTGTATTTCAATGGCCAGATAGCACCCTTCCCAAGTTATTTCACCACCATCACCCTAGCTGCATTCTCTTTATAATTCTACCACTCAACATAAGGAAATATTTGTTTATGATTATTACCACTGCAATGCACAAAGGTTGCTACTACTCTGTAAAAACATAAATATGGTTCTGCAATTTATATGTATATTTAATTTTCTTTTACTTATTTTCATATACATAGACAGTGCTCTGCATCTACAGTATATTGATCTTGCTATGTATAGCATACACACATATTTAATAGTCACAGGTAGTGATGTCGCAACATCAAATTTTCGGTTCGCGAACCGCGGATGCGAACTTCATCAAAATGTTCGCGAACGGGCGAACCGCCATAGACCTCAATGGGCATGCTAATTTTAAAACCCACAGGGACTCTTTCTGGCCACAATAGTGATGGGAAAGTTGTTTCAAGGGGACTAACCCCTGGACTGTGGCATGCCGGAGGGGGATCCATGGCAAAACGAAAATTACATAGTTGATGCAGAGTCTGGTTTTAAGCCATAAAGGGCATACATCACCTAACATTCCTAAATTGTTTGGAATAACATGCTTTAAAACATCAGGTATGATGTTGTATCGATCAGGTAGTGTAAGGGTTACACCCGCTTCACAGTAACAGACCAATCTCCCCATTTAATGCACCGCAAACAGTCCCTTTGCACAACCGCATACTCCCCATTTGCACAAGGTTGGATACCAAGCTAGCCATGTCCCATTCCTTGTCCTCACTGATGTCATTGAAGGTCTCTTCCTCCACCCAGCCACCAAGGGTCCCCGAAAGGTGAAAACAAGCCCCCTGAGACGCCTGCTGTGTTTGGTCTTCCACCTCCTCAAAGCCACCTTCCTCCTCTGACTCCTCTTCTTCAGACTCCTCTCTCTGCGTTGCCTCTGTCTGTGTTATTATAAGGTGTGTACTGTTAAGTAGTACTATTCCTATCGGTTTAATCCCTGTTACGTCCACTATTAGGGAACGTGTATATGGCATTGATTTTTGGAACAGGGAGATGGAAAAAGATGCTTGGTCGGACCTCCTACTTCAAATGTGGGCACTGTGCGTGCAATCTAAGGAGCCACCAGATAGGAGTGGTTTGTTCAGTTGTACTATTTATTCCTATCGGTTTAATACCTGTTACGTCACCTATCAGGGGACGTGTATATGGCATGAATTTTTGGAACAGGGAGATGGAGAAAGATGCTTGGTCGGTCCTCCCACTTCAAATTTGGGGCACCGCGCGTGCAATCTAAGGTGCCACCAGATAGGAGTGGTGTGTACAGTTGTACTATTTATTACTATCGGATTCAATCAAGCCAATAAACCTGGCCTGTTACTAGCCAGGAAACTACAAACCAAAATAACACAAAATAGGATACTTCAAATTAAGACCTCGAAGGGAGAAAAAACAACGAACCCAAATAAGATCCAGAAGATTTTTACAAAATTTTACAATACCCATTTAATGAGGGGATTTCTTAATTCCTGTGATCTCCCCTTAATAGAAGAAAATGACTTAGAGACTTTAAATGCCAAAGTGACCCTAGAGGAAGTGAGAAAAGCAGTCCAGAACATCAAACCTGGTAAGTCACCAGGCCCAGACGGGTACACCAATTTATATTATAAAAAATGTATAGACATACTAGGCCCTCACTTGGTCACTCTAACAGAGTTCTAGAATTCAAGCAAACACCAGCAGAGCTGAACAGGGCAGATATCGCTCTATTCCCTAAGGAGGGTCGAGATGCCCTAGAACCAAAAATTTAAAGGCCAATATCATTACTAAACTGTAATACAAAGATCCTGTCAAAAATAATAGCGGATAGAATGTCATCCTTCTTGCCTAAGTTAATACATAATGACCAAGTAGGCTTTGTCTCCCACAGGCAAGCGGGAGACAACATTAGAAAAGTCATGAATCTACTGTACCACACCAAAGCCTCTAAAATTCAAGCCTGTCTTATGGCCTTTGACATTGAAAAGGCGTTTGATTCCCTGGAGTGGACTTACCTATACGCCACGCTTGAAAAATTTGGTATTAAAGGCCATTTCATAAATCTCATACACTCATTATACAAATCATCCAGGGCAAGGTTACAGATTCCAGGAGATGAGAGATCCTTAATTAAAATAGAAAGACGAACAAGGCAGGGGTGCCCCCTTTCTCCCCTTCTATTCGCAATAGAAATAGAACCCCTGTCTCAGACAATTAGGGCCAACGCTGGGATCACAGGCATAAAAATAGGCCATCACCATTTCAAAACTTGTCTATTTGCAGACAACCTGCTGTGTATGCTCTCAAACCCTACCCAATCGGTGCCAGAGTTGATTCAAACTATGGAGGAGTTTGGTCAGTTTTCTGGCCTTAAACTGAACATAGAGAAGACAGAAGCACTAGCGATTGACTTAACAGCAGTAGAGAAACAGGGTCTCCAAGTGAAGTTTAATATTAAGTGGGATAAGAACCACATAAACTGCCTGGGAATCCGACTAACACTTAAGCTAGAGGACTTGTACAAAGCCAACCACTCCAAACTTTATAAAACAATAATTAATGACCTGAGTAAATGGACAAAGTATAGGTTATCATGGCTAGGGAGAATAAATACAATAAAAATGAATGTCCTTCCTAGGTTGCTCTACATATTTCGATCACTCCCGAACCCGATTAAATAAAAAGAATTAGAAAATATTTAAAGGAAAATATTTGTTTATCTGGAACCACTCTCCCTCACGCATCACACAGAAAATTATTTACCTTCATAAGTCAGAGGGGAGACTATCGTGTCCAAACTTAAAATATTACCACAAGGCAGATCAGTTATCTTTTCTCCCAATAGCACATTCTTTAGGGCATCAACCTGCCTGGGTGTATTTAGAGAACCACTCTTTAAGGCCCTTAACCTGGGACAAGGTGGCTTGGCTATCAGAATTGCCTCAGAGCCTTAAAAACTCACCAAACCCCCTAATCAGACACTCACTATCATACTGGAAATGGGCCAAGAAACACACAGGTTTGTTCCCTGGATCCACCCAAATGACCACAATTCTTGACCACAATCAGGGAGGACCGGAGTGGGGGAGCCCTGGAGACCCTTCAGAAGCAACCGGTGGCAAAATCATCCCAGGAAAGGAGAGGTCGCTTACTGAAGCCTGCCCTAGGGTAACCCAAGGGTGATTGCCCAGGTTAGATATTGTAAATAATAATCTAATACTGCTGGAGGGATGATAGCTAATAGGACTTTGTTGTTTCCTGCAGATATACTCTTTACTATTGTCTGTTTTACCATGTTTTAGGTATCTCTTAAATTGCAATCACAGTAAAAAATAAGAAAAATTATTAACCTAAAAAGTAAAAATAAGAAGGAATAGCCAGCTAACTTTCACAAAATGTCTTTATTGTAAATATGTATTTTTGCACAACTGTTATGCAAGACTGCTCATAAATGCTTTATTTTTCATTACATGCTGTATGCCTTCTGACAATAAAATAATTTAAATGCAAAAATTAGGTATTGTTGCAGCGATGTTAGTTTGCCAGGCAGAAAGTGCACTAAAACATTGCGTCTTGAACCCTAGTTTTTGGCGGATAAGTCACGCAAGTCATCCTGCATTCAGGGATAAAATACAGGAGCGTGTGAACCATTATTAGCTCAAGGCAGCTCATCTATCAGGCCATTTTTAATCGAATGTATCGCCCACTGTCAGTCACTTCGAGATCCATCCCTTATTCATCTTAATAAAGGTGAGGTAATCTAGACTTTTTTGACCTAGGCGACTTCTCTTATCAGTGACAAAACCTCCTGCTGCACTGAAGGTCCTTTCTGACAGGACACTTGAAGCGGGGCAGGACAGAAGTTCTATGGCAAATTGGGATAGCTCAGGCCACAGGGCAAGCGTGCACACCCAGTAGTCAAGGGGTTCTTCGCTCCTCATAGTGTCAATATCTGCAGTTAAGGCGAGGTAGTCTGTTACCTGACGGTCGAGTCGTTCTCTGAGGGTGGACCCCGAAGGGCTGTGGTGATGCATAGGACTTAAAAAGCTCTGCATGTCCTCCATCAACAACACATCTGTAAAGCGTCCTCTCCTTGCCGGCGTGGTCGTGGGAGGAGGAGGATTATGTTCACCTCTTCCGCTGTTAGATTGCCGTTGTGCTGTGACATCACCCTTAAAAGCTGTGTAAAGCATACTTTTTAATTTATTTTGGAAGTGCTGCATCCTTTCCGACTTGTGGTAATTCGGTAACATTTCAGGCACTTTCTGCTTATACCGGGGGTCTAGTAGCGTGGACACCCAGTACAAGTCGTTCTCCTTCATTCTTTTTATACGAGGGTCCCTCAACAGGCAAGAAAGCATTAAAGACCCCAATTGCACAAGGTTGGATGCCGAGCTAGTCATGTCCCGTTCCTCGTCCTCAGTGATCTCACTGAAGGTATGTTCTTCCCCCCAGCCACGTCCAACACCACGGGTACCAGATAGGTGACAACGAGCACCCTGGGATGCCTGTTGTGATTGGTCTACCTCCTCCCCCTCAAAGCCACATTCCTCCTCTGAATCCTCTTCCTCACAATCCTCTTCCAGCGTTGCCGCAGGTAAAGCAAGCGATGCTGATGAGGCTGTTTCTGGTGGTGATGGTGACCACAACTCTTCCTCTTCCTCGTCTCGCTCATCTACGGCCTGATCCAGCACTCTTCGCAGTGCATGCTCCAGGAAGAAAACAAATGGTATGATGTCGCTGATGGTGCCCTCGGTGCGACTGACCAGGTTTGTCACCTCCTCAAAAGGACGCATAAGCCTACAGGCATTGCGCATGAGCGTCCAGTAACGTGGCAAAAAAAAAATCTCCAGCTCCGCAAAGGCTGTCCTAGCACCCCGGTCATACAAATACTCGCTAACAGCCTTTTCTTGTTGGAGCAGGCGGTCGAAATTTAGGAGTGTTGAATTCCAACGTGTCGGGGTGTCTAAAATCAAGCGCCTCGCTTGCATGTTGTTTCGCCGATGAATATCTATAAAGTGCGCCATGGCCGTGTAGGAACTCCTGAAATGGCCACACACCTTCCTGGCCTGCTTCAGGACGTCCTGTAAGCCTGGGTGCTTATGCACAAAGTGTTGTACAATCAGATTACACACATGTGCCATGCACTGCACATGCGTCAACTTGCCCAAATTCAATGCCGCCAACAAATTTCTTCCGTTGTCACAAACCACTTTGCCGATCTCCAGTTGGTGCGGAGTCAGCCACTGATCCACCTGTGAGTTCAGGGCGGACAGGAGTGCTAGTCCGGTGTGACTCTCTGCATTTTTAGGGAAGTCAACCCCAAGATGGCGTGACACTGCCGTATCCGGGATGTGGAATAGTACCTGTGGAGCTGGGGGGTGGGGGGGGTGCCGTTGATGTGGAGCAAGACATAGCAGCAGCAGAAGAGGATTTAGCCGAGGTTATGGAAGAGGATGGAGTATGAGGAGTAGAGGAGGTGGCAGCAGGCCTGCCTGCAAGTCGTGGCGGTGTCACCAACTCCTCGGCAGAGCCCCGTATTCCATACTTGGCAGCCTTCAACAGGTTTACCCAATGCTCAGTGTAGGTGATATACCTGTCCTGACCATGCTTTGCAGACCAGGTATCAGTGGTCAGATGGACCCTTGCCCCAACACTGTGTGCCAGAGATGCCATTACTTCCTTTTGCACAATCGAGTACAGGTTGGGGATTGCCTTTTGTGCAAAGAAATTTTGGTCGGGTACCTTCCACTGCGGTGTCCCAATAGCTACAATTTTGTATGGTAAAAGCTGGCGGGCTAAGAGTTCAGACAAGCCAGCTGTCAGTTGCCGGGCAAGGGGGTGAGTTTGTGACATTGGCTTCTTACGCTCAAACATGTCCTTGACAGACACCTGACTGTGGGCAGATAAGCAGGGACTGCTCAGGGCGAGACATGGAGTGGCCGATGGTTGAGAGGGGGCAAGCAGGGCAGCAGTGGTTGACGTGGCTGAAGATGCTGGACCAGGAGGAGGATGGCGGCTTTGACTTTGTGTGCTGCTTGTACTCATGTGTTGATCCCATAGGCATTTGTGATGTGACATCATGTGCCTTCGCAAAGAAGTTGTACCTAGGTGGGTGTTGGACTTCCCACGACTCAGTTTCTTTTCGCACAGGTTGCAAATGGCATCACTGTTGTCACAGGCAGACACACAAAAAAATTGCCACACTGCTGAGCTCTGCAATGACGGCATTCTGGTGGTGGCAACAGCATGCGTTGACTGGCGTGCTGTTTGGCTGACCCCGGGTGCCGATGCATGCTGTCTGACTGTGCCACTAGCTATTTTCGACGACCTCCCCCTGCTTCCAACTCGTCTCCTCCTCTCTGTCTCCCCATCTGAACTTTCCTCCTGTTCTTCTTCTCTTATAGCGGGCACCCACGTGACATCCACGGACGCATCGTCATCATCAACCGCTTCACTTGTATCTGACAACTCAACAAAGGAAGCAGCAACGGGTACAACATCATCATCATCATCATCAGACTGTACGTCCATATGTGTAATGCTGCCTGACTGGGACATATCCCTGTTATCCACATCCTCTGGCACTAATGTTTGGTCATCACTAATTTCTTCCAACGGATGTGTAAATAACTCTGCTGATTGATCAAGTGAAGCGGCTGTGGTGCTAGTGTTGGTGGTGGCAGCAGGCGGGCGAGTGGTAACTGGAGAGGTGCCCGAAGCTAAGCTAGAGGAGGATGGTGCGTCTAGGTTCCGAGCGGAAGCTGTAGAAGATTGGGTGTCCTGTGTTAGCCAGTCAACCATGTCCTCGAAAATGTTCAAGTTCAGGGTACGTTGCATCTGAAAACTGAGCATTATTCTAGGGTCAAAGGGAATCACAGCACCACGACCACGACGGCCCCTGCGGGGTGGCCTGCCTCTGCCTGTCATTTTTTTTTCGATTAGTGGTACTATGCGTGCAAGCTACTGTGACACCAGATAGAGTGTCACTATGCACTGGCAAAAGTTGGCAGAGTAGACTCTGTAGGCCTCACACACCCGCCTGTAGGCAGGCAACTTATATCCAATCGATTACAGTCAAAAAAGGGTTCTTTTATGTCACTGTACACTAGGTTGCACCAGATATGAGTGTCACTGTGCACTGGCAAAAGTTGACAGAGTAGATGCAATAGGCTTCACACACACGCCTGTAGGCAGGCAACTGATATTCAATTGATTTCAGCCAAAAAAGTGTTGTTTTATCTCACTGTACATTACGGTTGCACCAGATATGACATATCACTGTGCACTGGCAAAAGTTGGCAGAGTAGATGCAATAGGCTTCACACACACGCCTGTAGGCAGGCAACTGATATTCAATCGATTACAGTCAAAAAAGGGTTCTTTTATCTCACTGTACACTACAGTTGCACCAGATATGACGTCTCACTGTGCACTGGCAAAAGTTGGCAGAGTAGATGCAATGGGCTTCACACACACACCTGTAGGCAGGCAACTGATATTCAATCGATTACAGTCAAAAAAGGGTTCTTTTATGTCACTGTACACTAGGATGCATCAGATATGAGTGTCACTGTGCACTGGCAAAAGTTGGCAGATTAGGCGCTGTAGGCCTCACACACACGCCTGTAGCCAGGCAACTGATATTCAATCGATTACAGTCAAAAAAGGGTTCTTTTATGTCACTGTCCTCTAGGTTGCATAAGATATATGTGTCACTGTGCACTGGCAAAAGTTGGCAGATTAGGCACTGTAGGCCTCAAACTCACGCCTGTAGGCAGGCGACTGATATTCAATCCATTACAGTTAAAAAAAGGGTTATTTTATGTCACTGTACACTAGGATGCACCAGATATGAGTTTCACTGTGCACTGGCAAAAGTTGGCAGAGTAGGCGCTGTAGGCCTCACACACACGCCTGTAGGCAGGCAACTGATATTCAATCGATTACAGTCAAAACAGGGTTCTTTTATGTCACTGTACACTAGGTTGCACCAGATGTTAGTGTCACTGTGCATTGGCAAACGTTGGCAGAGTAGGAGCTGTAGGCCTCACACACATGCCTGTAGGCAGGCAACTGATATTCAATCGATTACTGTCAAAAAAAGGGTTATTTTATGTCACTTTACACTAGATTGCACCAGAAATGCGTGTCACTGTGCACTGGCAAAAGTTTCAGAGTAGGCGCTGTAGGCCTCACACACACGCCTGTAGGCAGGCAACTGATATTCAATCGATTACAGTCAAAAAAGGGTTCTTTTATGTCACTGTACACTACAGTTGCACCAGATATGACGTATCACTGTGCACTGGCAAAAGCTGGCAGAGTAGATGCAATAGGCTTCACACACATGCCTGTATGCAGGCAATTGCTATTCAATCTATTACAGTAAAAAAGTGTTGTTTTATTTCACTGAGCACAAAATAAGCTGTTAGGTGTTAGCCTGTCACACACACACGCTGGTAGGCAGGCATATGCAATTAGATTACACAGAAAAAAATAATAAAATAAAATAAATGATGTTCTAGCCCTAAAAAGGGCTTTTTGGGTTGCTGTGCTTGCAGCAGATATCAGATGAGTTCTTAAGGTCTTTAGTGGAAGCTAAATACACAGCCTGGCTTTCTATTTCCCTATTAAAACAGCAGCAGCTACAATATCTGTCCTCTCTCAACGAATGTAGCTTCAGAATGATTCTAAAATGGATGCTGTCCTTCAGATGTAATGCTCTGGAAGGGAGTGTATGCTGCTGACTGTGAGGTGCAGGGTCAAAGTTTCCTCAATGATATAGAATAGGGGGCGGACCGAAAAGCGCATGTGTTCGCCGTCCGCTGCGAGCGCGAACATGCCAAAATAGCCGCGAATAGTCTGCGGGCGAACTGTTCGGGACATCACTAACAAGGTCTGATCATGAGGCTTAAGCTCAAATATTTTGGTCATATCATGAGAAGACAGGATTCCTTAGAGAAGACTCTGATGCTGGGAAAGACTGAAAGCACACGAAGAAGGGGAAAACAGAGGCAGAGATGGGGGTCATTGAAGCAATTAACATGAACTTGATGAAGCTCGGAGGGGCAGTGGCTGACAGATATGCCTGGCGTGCTGCTGTCAATAGGGTCTTGGATACTAAAAGAACACAACTAAAAGACTAAACAACAAGTACAATGATTAGGCTGGTGCATTACTCTCAGCTACAAGCACTCTCAGTAAGTTTTTGGAGGACTGGAAACAAAGCTAGTATGAAGCTTAATGAAGCTAGAGAAAAGACACCTCTGCTCTACAGTGCTACCAACTTTAGCAGCCAAAGTATTTTTTAACTACAATATAAAGAAGGTGCCTCGCATTTTAAATTTCATGTACTTATAATAGGCCTATTTATACAAATAATTTATCGAGACTATATACAGAATTTTAGCAGTTGTAGCAATAATAGGTCCTGATGGAATACATCCAAGGATACTGAGGGAACTGGTTTCTGTAATAGCCAAGCCATTCTATAAAAAAATTTAAGATTTGCTCACCATAGGATCGCTACCAGATGACTTGAGAAAAGCAGATGTGCAAGGGAGCAAGAGCAAATCTGGGAATGTTAGACCAGTGAGCCTCACTTCTGTTGTGGGAAAGCTTTTAGAAGGGTTACTAAGGTATAATATACAATAATATGTCCATTTGAACAGGATTATAAGTAGGGGGCAACATGGATTTATGAAGTATAGGTCATGTCAAACAAATCTAATTAGTTTCTATGAGGAGTTTAGTAGGAACTTTGATCAAGGTAATTCAGTTCATGTAGTCTTTTTGGATTTTGCAAAGGCTTTTGATACATTGCCACATGGAAGACTATTGTGTAAACTAAGGGAGACAGGAATTGCAGTAAGTATAAACTCATAGATTGAGAGATGGCTAAAAGACAGGAAGCAGAAGTTTATGGTAAATGGAACATACTCAGATTGGACTAATGTGGTAAGTGGGGTTCCTCTGGCTTCAGTATTAGGTCTTCTCCTTTTTTTTCTCTTTCCCTCAAAAGGGATTTGTATAAATTAAAGAAATGCTTACCTAAATGGCAGATGAGATTTAATATGAATAAATGTATATATTTAGGAAGTAAACATAGCCATTTAATTTATAATCTAGGGGTATCAGATATTAAAAGGGATTTGGGATTACTTGTGGAAAAGCACCTAGGTAACAGTGCTCAATGCCAAGTAGCATCTGCAAAGGCAAGTAAAATATTAGCATGTATTAAGAAGGGTATAGAAGCAAGGGAAGCAAATATAATTCTGCCACAATACAAATCCCTAGTACGCCCTAATTTGGAATATGGAGTACAATTTTGGGCACCTCTGCATAAATAGGACATTTAAGAGCCGAATAAGTACAGGGAAGGGCAGCAAAGCTAATTCAGTAAGAGGAATGGATGGGGCTAAGTTATGAAGAAAGACTAATCAAATTAAACTTATTTTCTCTAGAAAAAATGCATCTAAGGAATATGATTTCTTATATGAATACATCCAGGGTCAATACAATGCTTTGCCAAGTGAAGTTTTTGTGCCAAGAGGTTTTCAACTGACAAGAGGAGATCTCTTGAAGTTGAAAGTAAAACAATTCCACTTTAAAGAAAGAAAAGGGTTATTCACAGTAAGGGTGGTTAATCTGTGGAATTCTCTACCAAAGGAGGTGATGACATCGTATTCGATAGATAACTTTAAAAAAGGATTAGATATATTTTTAAATAAAAAAGGCATACATGGTTATCCTGGTTAATTAAAGAGTGAGTATTGATCCAGGAAGAAATCTGATTGCCAGTATCTGGGCTCAGAAAGGAATTATTTGTTTTCCCTTTTGAGACAATTGGCAAATTTTCCCTTGTTTTTTTGTTTTTTTTGTTTGCCTTGCTCTGGATCAATTAACAATTAATCAATTGATCAGAGGAGATCTTAATAGGTTGACCTTGAATGGATTAAAAGTCTTATATCAACCTCAATTACTATGTAGCTATGTAACTATGCACAGCTTAACCAGATGCTAGGGCAAGTTGCCAATTTTCCAGAATAATTTGTGGAACCAGGCCAAGTTGAAGATTCTCAGTTGAAGAAATTAATTTCTGATAAAAAAAAAAATAATAAACACCTTCCCTCTAAATTAAACACACCATGCATAAGTGTCCCAACCATAGCATGAGCTTTATTTTATAGTACACATTTTTAAGTTTTTGCACCAATCACCAATGGAGCGCTTTTCTTGGTAAACACAAGTTTGACACTTGTTTCCCCCTTTCAACTACCCCATGTGGGCCTGGACTGTCTCCAAGGATCTGGTGCCAGCTTGTCTTCTTCACCACCTAGGTGCCGAGTGGTCTATGTCGCCCAGATATCAGCTAACTTCAGCCTGGATCTGGGCACAGCAAGGGTTGATTAGGTATTATGATTGGTCCTCAATCTATCATCGCATATTGGCCGAGCAAAGTACAACTGCTTCAGCAGCCCATAAGGGTCCCCTGAGAATCCTCAGTTGCGGGGTGAGAGGAAATAGTAGCAGATAACCTCATTTGCTGTGGACATCCTGGCTGATCTGCTCCCGGATGGCTATTACCTGAACAGCAGACAGATCCCTGGGTATCTTTGCTCTCCATACCATTATCTCCTCATTTCCTCATCTTCCCAACCAGCTGAACTTTGGGTGCATCATCCGTTGAGGTGGTACCTCCAGAGGAAAGGTCTACTTCGTCCGAACCTTCTCCCTGTTGATCAGAGCTCTTTCATCATTACTTAATGGGTCTTGTGTTGTATAAAAAAATAAAAAAACACCTTCCTTCCAAATAAAACACACCATGTATATGTGTCCCAAACAGAGCAGGCATTTTATTTTGCAGTGCACATTTTTATAAAGTTTTTGCACCACTCACCAGTGTGCTACTTTACTTGGTAAACACTGTTTCTCCCCTTTAAACTACCCCAAGTTGGCCAGGTCTGTCTTACACGACCTGGTGCCAGTCAGTCTCATTCCCCATCTAAGTGGCGATGGGTCTATGGCCCCCAGCTACCAGCTACCTCTGGGCAGAATCTGGGCAGAGCAGGGGTTGATTAGGTAATGTGATTGCTGGAGACAGAGTATCTGAGTGATTGGTCTGGTCTAACCCACGTGGACAACAATAGACCTGGGGTGTGCAAGTTGTAGATTCTCAGGGACTAGCACTTCACTATTCGGGAAACCCAGTGGAGGGTAGTAGGGCTGAGTAGCTCCTGTGCTGCAAGAACATAGTTTTAAGGTCCAGTGACAGCCCCTCGGACAGTAATACCTTTATTGAGTCAGAGGGGAGTCTGCTATGGGTCATTGGAGAAGCCCTGTGGTGTAAAGGGACCGACTTTGGCTTTCATAACAGTATTAGCAATTTGGGTTCCCTATTAAATTAAATGTGGGGATCACGAGCAATGAATAAGATACATCCCAATTTTATGGTTAACCACAAGAGAAAGGGGTATCTCTTGCAAAGCACTTGACATCACTTGAGACTAAGTCTCAATTTCTACTCCTTAATGTGATATCTAAAACCATGCAACCCATTGATACCTAAACTAATCTTCTGACTATGATTTTGAGAGATTTAAACAAAATCATGATTCCCCTATATGCCTGAGCTGCATGAGATCATAAAGTGTTTTAATTGCTGTTTTGACAGCCTTGTTAAGAATACATAATTCATTAATTATCCCTGTGGATATCCCATTGATGTCTTTGGAGTCTAATCTACTGCTTACTGCACGTTTGAACCCAACTGGTGTTCTAGCCCAGCCCTATTATTATTATTATCGTTTATTTGGGGAGGATAGTCTGGTGAAGCGATGCAAGTAGTTCCAGAGAATAAGGTCAGCGTGAGAAAAGTCCTGGAGGTGGAAGTGAGAGGAGGTGACAAGAGTGGTATAAAGAAGAAGGTCGTTAGCAGAACGAAGAGGGCATGTGGGGGAGTATTTGGAGATAAGAGCAGAGATGTATGGGGGTGCGCTGTTGTTGAGGGCTTTGTAAGTTAGGGTCAAGATTTTAAACTTTATTCTGGAGGCTAAGGGAAGCCAGTGAAGTGATTGACAAAGAGGAGCTGCCGACACTGAACGATGTGTACTGAAGATGAGTCTGGTGGAGGCATTTATTATGGATTGAAATGGGGAGAGGCGAGTGATGGGCAGTAGTGATGTCCCGAACAGTTCGCCGGAGAACTATTCGTGGCGATTTTCACATGTTCGCGTTGGCAACGGACGGCGAACACATGCACTTTTCGGTTCCCCCCCCTATTCTTTATCATTGAGGAAACTTTGACCCTGCACCTTACAGTCAGCAGACACATTCCAGCCAATAAGCAGCATACACTCCCTTCCAGAGCCTTCCATCTGAATGACAGCCTCCATTTTAGAATCATTGTGAAGCTACATTCGTTGAGAGAGGACATATATTCTACCTGCTGTTGATTTAATAGGGAAATAGATAGCCAGGCTGTGTATTTAGCTTTCACTACACACCTGAAGGACTCATTTGATATCTGCTGCAAGGACAGCAACCCAAAAAGCCCTTTTTAGGGCTAGAATATCATTTATTTTATTTTATTATTTTTTTCTGCTGATTTAATAGGGAAATAGATAGCCAGGTTGTGTATTTAGCTTTCACTACACACCTGAAGGACTCATTTGATATCTGCTACAAGGACAGCAACCCAAAAAGCCCTGTTTAGGGCTAGAACATCATTTATTTTATTATTTTTTTCGGTGTAATCTAATTGCATATGCCTGCCTGCTAGCGTGTGTGTAAGGCCTATTGCATCTACTCTGCCAACTTTTGCCAGTGCAAAGTGACACTCATATCTAGTGCAAACGTAGTGTACAGTGACATAAAACAACCCTTTTTTGACTGTAATCGATTGAATATCAGTTTCCTGCCTACAGGCGTGTGTGTGAGGCCTATTGCATCTACTCTGCCAACTTTTGCCAGTGCACAGTGACAGTCATATCTAGTGCAACCGTAGTGTACAGTGAAATAAAAGAACCCTTTTTTGACTGTAATCTATTGAATATCAGTTGCCTGCCTACAGGCGTGTGTGTGAGGCCTATTGCATCTACTCTGCCAACTTTTGCCAGTGCATAGTGAAACTCATATCTAGTGCAACCGTAGTGTACAGTGAAATTAAAAGAACCCTTTTTTGACTGTAATCGAATGAATATCAGTTGCCTGCCTACAGGCGTGTGTGTGAAGCCTATTGCATCTACTCTGCCAACTTTTGCCAGTGCACAGTGACACACATATCTGGTGCAACTGTACTGTACAGTGAAATTAAAAGAACCCTTTTTTGACTGTAATCGATTGAATATCAGTTGCCTGCCTACAGGCGTTTGTGTGAGGCCTATTGCATCTACTCTGCCAACTTTTGCAGTGCACAGTGACACTTATATCTAGTGCAACGGTAGTGTGCAGTGACATAAAACAACCATTTTTTGACTGTAATCGATTGAATATCAGTTGCCTGCCTACAGGCGTGTGTGTGAGGCCTATTGCATCTACTCTGCCAACTTTTGCCAGTGCACAGTGACACTCATATCTGGTACAACCGTAGTGTACAGTGAAATAAAAGAACCCTTTTTTGACTGTAATCGAATGAATATCAGTTGCCCGCCTACAGGCGTGTGTGTGAGGCCTATTGCATCTACTCTGCCAACTTTTGCCAGTGCACAGTGACACTCATATCTAGTGCAACTGTAGTGTACAGTGAAATAAAAGAACCCTTTTTTGACTGTAATCGATTGAATATCAGTTGCCTGCCTACAGGCGTGTGTGTGAGGCCTATTGCATCTACTCTGCCAACTTTTGCCAGTGCACAGTGACACTCATATCTGGTGCAACCATAGTGTACAGTGAAATAAAAGAACCCTTTTTTGACTGTAATCGATTGAATATCAGTTGCCTGCCTACAGGCGTGTGTGTGAGGCCTATTGCATCTACTCTGCCAACTTTTGCCAGTGCACAGTGACACTCATATCTGGTACAACCGTAGTGTACAGTGAAATAAAAGAACCCTTTTTTGACTGTAATCACATAAATATCAGTTGCCCGCCTACAGGCGTGTGTGTGAGGCCTATTGCATCTACTCTGCCAACTTTTGCCAGTGCACAGTGACACTCATATCTAGTGCAACTGTAGTGTACAGTGAAATAAAAGAACCCTTTTTTGACTGTAATCGATTGAATATCAGTTGCCTGCCTACAGGCGTGTGTGTGAGGCCTATTGCATCTACTCTGCCAACTTTTGCCAGTGCACAGTGACACTCATATCTGGTGCAACCATAGTGTACAGTGAAATAAAAGAAACCTTTTTTGACTGTAATCGATTGAATATCAGTTGCCTTCCTACAGGCGTGTGTGAGGCCTATTGCATCTACTCTGCCAACTTTTGCCAGTGTACAGTGACACTCGTATCTGGTGTCACAGTAGCTTGCACGCATAGTACCACTAATCGTAAAAAAAAATGACAGGCCGAGGCAGGCCACCCCGCAGGGGCCGTCGTGGTCGTGGTGCTGTGATTCCCTTTGGCCCTAGAATAATGCCCAGTTTTCAGAGGCAACGTACACTGAACTTGAACAGGTCTGAGGACATGGTTGACTGGCTAGCACAGGACACCCAATCTTCTACAGCTTCTGCTCGGAACCTAGATGCACCTAGATCCTCCTCCAGCTTAGCTTCGGGCACCTCTCCAGTTACCACTCGCCCGCCTGCCGCCACCACCAACACTAGCACCACAGCCGCTTCACTTGATCCGTCAGCAGAGTTATTTACACATCCGTTGGAAGAAATGAGTGATGCACAAACATTTGTGCCAGAGGATGTAGATAACAGGGATATGTCCCAGTCAGGCAGCATTACACACATGGACGTACGGTCTGATGATGATGATGATGTTGTACCCGGTGTTGAGTTGTCAGATACAAGTGAAGCCATTGATGATGACAATGCAACCGTGGATGTCACGTGGGTGCCCTCTATAAGAGAAGAAGAACAGGAGGAAAGTTCAGATGGGGAGACAGAGAGGAGGAAGAGACGAGTTGGAAGCAGCGGGAGGTCGTCGAAAGTAGCTAGTGGCACAGTCAGACAGCATGCATTTGCATCCGGGGTCAGCCAGACAGCACGCCAGTCAAAGCATGCTGTTGCCACTACCAGAATGCCGTCATTGCAAAGCTCAGCAGTGTGGCAATTTTTTTGTGTGTCTGCCTGTGACAACAGTGATGCCACTTGCAACCTGTGCGAAAAGAAACTGAGTCACGGGAAGTCCAACACCCAACTAGGTACAACTTCTTTGCGAAGGCACATGATGTCACATCACAAACGCCTATGGGATCAATACATGAGTACAAGCAGCACACAAACTCAAAGCCGCCATCCTCCTCCTGGTCCAGCATCTTCAGCCATGTCAACCACTGCTGCCCTGCTTGCCCCCTCTCAACCATCCGCCACTCCGTGTCTCGCCCTGAGCAGTCCCTGCTCATCTGCCCACAGTCAGGTGTCTGTCAAGGACATGTTTGAGCGTAAGAAGCCAATGTCACAAAGTCACCCCCTTGCCCGGCAACTGACAGCTGGCTTGTCTGAACTCTTAGCCCGACAGCTTTTACCATACATGCTGGTGGAGTCTGAGTCGTTCAAAAAATTTGTAGCTATTGGAACACCGCAGTGGAAGGTACCCGGCCGAAATTTCTTTGCACAAAAGGCAATCCCCAACCTGTACTCGATTGTGCAAAAGGAAGTAATGGCATCTCTGGCACACAGTGTTGGGGCAAGGGTCCATCTGACCACTGATACCTGGTCTGCAAAGCATGGTCACGGCAGGTATATCACCTACACTGCGCATTGGGTAAACCTGGTGACGGCTGCCAAGCATGGAATACGTGGCTCTGCAGAGGAGTTGGTGACACCGCCACGATTTGCAGGCAGGCCTGCTGCCACCTCCTTTACTCCTCCTACTCCATCCTCTTCCATAACCTCCAAGGCTAAGTCCTCTTCTGCTCCTGCTATGTCTTGCTCCAAATCAACGCCCCCCCCCCCCCCCCCAGCTCCACAGGTACTATTCCACATCCCGGATACGGCAGTGTCACGCCGTCTTGGGGTTGACTTCCCTGAAAGCAGAGAGTCACACCGGACCAGCACTCCTGTCCGCCCTGAACGCACAGGTGGATCAGTGGCTGACTCCGCACCAACTGGAGATTGGCAAAGTGGTTTTTGACAACAGAAGAAATTTGTTGGCGGCATTGAATTTGGGCAAGTTGACACATGTGCCGTGCATGGCACATGTGTGTAATCTGATTGTACAACGCTTTGTGCATAAGCACCCAGGCTTACAGGACATCCTGAAGTGGGCCAGGAAGGTGTGTGCCCATTTCAGGCGTTCCTACGCGGCCATGGCGAACTTTACAGATATCCAGTGGCGAAACAACATGCCAGCGATGCGCTTTATTTTAGACAGCCCGACACGTTGGAATTCAACACTCCTAATGTTCGACCGCCTGCTCCAACAAGAAAAGGCTGTTAACGAGTATTTGTATGACCGGGGTGCTAGGACAGCCTCTGCGGAGCTGGGGATTTTATTGCCACGTTACTGGACGCTCATGCGCAATGCCTGTAGGCTTATGCGTCCTTTTGAGGAGGTGACAAACCTGGTCAGTCGCACTCAGGGCACCATCAGTGACATCATACCATTTGTTTTCTTCCTGGAGCGTGCCCTGCGAAGAGTGCTGGATCAGACCGTAGATGAGCGTGAAGAGGAAGAGGTGTGGTCACCATCACCGCCAAAAACAGTCTTATCAGTATCGCTTGCTGGACCTGCGTCAACGCTGGAAGAGGATTGTAAGGAAGAGGAATCCGGAGAGGAATGTGGCTTTGAGGAGGAGGAGGAAGACCAACCACAACAGGCATCCCAGGGTGCTCGTTGTCACCTATCTGGTACCAGTGGTGTTGTACGTGGCTAGGGGGAAGAACATACCTTCAGTGAGATCACTGAGGACGAGGAACGGGACATGACTAGCTCGGCATCCAACCTTGTGCAATTGGGGTCTTTCATGCTGTCGTGCCTGTTGAGGGACCCTCGTATAGAAAGAATAAAGGAGAACGACCTGTACTGGGTGTCCACGCTACTAGACCCCAGGTATAAGCAGAGAGTGCCTGAAATGTTACCGAATTACCACAAGTCGGAAAGTATGCAGCACTACCAAAATAAATTAAAAAGTATGCTTTACACAGCGTTTAAGGGTGATGTCACAGCACAACGGCAATCTAACAGCGGAAGAGGTGAACATAATCCTCCCCACGACCACGCCGACAAGGAGAGGACGCTTTACAGACGTGTTGTTAATGGAGGACATGCAGAGCTTTTCAAGTCCTATGCATCGCCACAGCCCTTCGGGGTCCACCCTCAGAGAACGACTCGACCGTCAGGTAACAGACTACCTCACCATAACTACAGATATCGACACTATGAGGAGCGATGAACCCCTTGACTACTGGGTGTGCACGCTTGCCCTGTGGCCTGAGCTATCCCAATTTTCCACAGAACTTCTGTCCTGCCCCGCTTCAAGTGTCCTGTCAGAAAGGACCTTCAGTGCAGCAGGAGGTTTTGTCACTGATAAGAGAAGTCGCCTAGGTCAAAAAAGCTAGATTACCTCACCTTTATAAAGATGAATGAGGGATGGATCCCGAAGGGACTGACAGTGGGCGATACATTCGATTAAAAAAGGCCTGGTCGCTGCAACAATACCTAATTTTTGCATTTAAATTATTTTATTGTCAGAAGTCGTACAGCATGTAATGAAAAATAAAGCATTTTTGAACAGTCTTGCATAACAGTTGTGCAAAAATACATATTTACAATAAAGTCATTTTGTGACAGTTAGCTGGTTATTCCTTCTTATTTTTACTTTTTAGTTTAATAATTTTTCTTATTTTTTACTGTGATTGCAATTTAAGAGATACCTAAAACATGGTAAAACAGACAATAGTAAAGAGTATATCTGCAGGGAACACCAAAGTCCTATTAGCTGTCATCCCTCCAGCAGTATTTTCTTATTGTTTACAATATCTAACCTGGGCAATCACCCTTGGGTTACCCTAGGGCAGGCTTCAGTAAGCGACCTCTCCTTTCCTGGGATGATTTTGCCGCCGGTTGCTTCTGAAGGGTCTCCAGGGCTCCCCCACTCCGGTCCTTTCCCCAGTGTCGCTACAACCAGTAACAAATGTTTTATATTTGTAAAGCGACCCAATGATCCCCCTTGATAGAGGTTTATCTTTACAAATTTTGGAGAACCAATTTAAGACCGGTGTCTCCTGTTTCTGGGTCAGGGAGTGTGTGAAATGCCTCAGCAATTGTAATGTTCTGACAGCGGTAGCTCATGCTTGCCTCTAACATCTCTCTTGGGATTCTACCCTCTCCTTTAATCTCATTGAAGGCTGCCAGCAATAGTTTGAAAAAATATAGATTTTTATATTTTGTAGTATTGATTTATCATCCCATCTGCACCTGGTGATTTTTTAATTTTTAAATCTGTTATTGCTAAATCCAGCTCCTCCTCTACAATCTCTGCATTAAGCAATATCAAATCTTGATCAGTAATTTTAGGTAAGTGTATCCCTTATAGGAAACTGCAAATCTCTTGTTGGTTTTAAGTAATCTCTCTCTTTACTCAGATTATAAATGCCCTTATAATAGTGCTATTTCTTGTGGTTTCATAAAAGAGCCATTTTTTACATGTAATTAACTCTATTCTTTTATTTGCTATTCTTTGTTTCATCTTGTGAGCCAATAATCTCCCTGCTTTGTTTCCACAGTGATAGTATCTCTGTTGGTATGCCCAACATGCTTTGTCCGTTATTAACTGAACAATAAATTTAATTTGAGCTTGTAGACTCCTAATTTTTTGACTAAGTTCCTCACTAGGATTAATCTTGTTTTGCCTTTGATTAATTTCCTTTTCAATGTATAGATTTCTCAAAGGTAATCCTCTAATTTTTCTTCTTCTTGATTTCATTTCAATAACAATCCCTCTCATAACTACTTTATGGGCATTCCATGTAGTAATTTTAGAAGTTTAGGAGTTATTATTAATTTTTTTTTAAAGGTTGCATCTTCTAACAATGAATTGTCTAATTTCCATCTTGATCTGGTATAATCCACTGATTTCTCTTTTATTATCATTTTAACAGTCGCATGGTCCGACAAAACATTTTTTTAGTCTTTTAAAAAGACTATTTAAGAACCGGACCTGCCTGACATTTGGAGCATATATGTTAAGAATTGTAAATGCCTTGTTGTCAATTTTCCTTACCCATAATGCACTACTTGATGAAGTATTGCTTACACTGAATGAACCAATACATTGTTAAATATGGCCACATTAACATATCAATCATAACGTCTACATTGTTCAAACTAACAACATTCACAATATTTTGTATATATTTTAATGATTGTTGCTTGTCAATTATTATAGTGGTAAACCTATTAATGTTGTCAACTTTACAGTATATGTTTTTTTCTCAAACAAAACAGCAGCTGCAGACAAAACTGAGCACTGCATATCTCTTCAACATATATGTCCTACATATTTGTTAAATAATATGAAAATATATGCATATGCCATTCAAAATGTCGCTTACCTTGTCATATTGAGTGTGTAATATCATCCATGAATGTTCATATATTCTATATCTGCTTGCTACAACTCCTGATGTTTGAAGTCACTTTCTAAATCTATTATCTCTGGAGATCACCTACAAACTATTGCAGACCCATGCAGCCTTATTAAATTGCGATTCGGCAAATTTGAAAGGGCTCTATTTAAGCACGTAGCATATTTTTTTTACAGAAGTTTTTAGTTAGTGAAGACCTTGCTTTTGGATAGAAGATCACTACTTCTGTAAAAAAATATGATGTGTGCTTATATAAAGCCCTTTTAAATTTGCAGAATAGCAATTTAATAAGGCTGATGGTGTTGAAATATTGTGTCCTTAGATTGCACATCCTTTAATATTTGTAATTTTATATTGTCTATTGTGATATTTGGTTGTCAGTTTGTGAATCTGGAGAATTTCTTCTATGCCTGTCAATTTGTAATCAACTGATATGTACAATATCACTCCTACTCCTCCTCGCATAATGTCAACACATGTGTGGACTCATATAATCTGCATAGACTTGATATGTGCATACTGAACAGTACCTTTTCTCCTCTACTTGGGCTATCAAGAAACCTATATCATACTCACTACCGTATTTCATTTTTAGTGATAATGTGACTTTCCACATGCATTTGAAGAACAGTTAATGTAGCTTCAAGGGTTCACTTCATGCAAACATGGCTTCCCATGCAGCATCCACCACCTCTCTGGCTAGGAGATCCAATTGGAAAACTGTGTAGCCATGTTCCAGCAGATCTGTAATTTCTTATGTATTTTGAGCTTCCATGACATTCACAGTTCAGGCAGACACAAATCTGAGCATGCTCAGTTATTGGTACTAAATCTAATGTCGATGTGTACCTTATGAAAGTATTTTTTTAGTTAACACATCTGTAATAATAACTGAGCCATGACATAATTTCACATCATATAAAAGCCACATGAACAATGCTTTATGTGAATGACATGACCAGTAATGACGATATGCATGTTCACCTCCATTTCTATGTTTGTTCCAGCTATATTAAGATGTTGTTTTTTTTTAAATGACGTTTTATATTTTCTTGTTAATGATCTAACCAATGTATCTGATGTATTTTGTATAGTGTCTAATGTACACACATACTTTAGCACTTTACTGTGTTCTGTTCAATTAGGATAAGATGCAGTGGCTGAGCTATAGAATGGAGAGTCCTGGTGAAAAAAAAATGTATGCATGTAAAAACTTTTTTTGTGCATGGCCCTCTCGGTAGCATCTCACTCAGTGCCCCTACCCAAGACCCTTTCCCATAACAGCACCCCTCCTCAAGACCCTTTCCCATAGCTGCTCCTCCCCAAGACTCTTTTCCATAAATGCTCCCCTTCTCTTACCTCCTGCCTGCGCAAAGCTCTCCCGCCTCCAGCACAGCTCTACTATGAGCCTGCTTCACTTTCCGGTATCATCTCTATGGAGTTGTGGGAGCTTTTGTAGCCAAAGGGGTCTTTGAGAGACTACCGACACACAGACACATATGTTTATATGTATATATTGATGTATATGTGTATATAGTATGTGTATATATGTTTAATTTACTATGTTGTGTTTATTCCCCATATATGATGATGTCAGATGCTGTTTCCACTCTCTCTGCATCTGCTGTTTTTATTCAAACTTAGGGTTCCATCTCATGTCAGTATTGCTTTAGACTTGATAAAGAGAGGTTGAGCCTCTCTAAAGCTTGTCATTATAAATAAGACGTTTGTCCAATATGCAATGCACCCATCCCTATCTCCCCGCAAAGAACCCACCTGCCCTGCTGTCACTTTGTAGCTCTTGCTCTCTCACCTCTTCCATTATAAACATCCCCATCATGCTACACTGATCCACTGTTTCCACCTCTTCTTTAAACCGGCATGGACTAATTTGTGGCCAGTGGTGTGTGGTGCCCTGGAGGTCTAGGGGTGGAAAAGGCAGGCCCTGGTGGGCAGGTCTAGGGGCCCCTACACTTGAGAGAAAACAATGGAAAAAAAATATGCATTTCACTACCTGCACCACTGGTAGCTGGATAAGATGGCATGTAATCATGTCTAATACATTGTAAATCATCCTCAAACCTACATCTATCTCAATGTGTTCCTCATTGCCAGCATCCTTTAGCCTTTTCTCCAAGTTCTGCCATCACCCTTTCCTACATCTCCAATAATCACTGTTGTCCATGTATATATGTATAGTAAATCATGTATAATCAGTTTGGTGTCCTTCTATGTCTTAATTACATCACTTAATATATGAAGTGTTATTAACTTCTAAAGACTAATATTTGGACATGATATTTGTTATAATGTCAGTTCTTTATATTTTGGTGTCCCACATTAATCACTATCTATACTGGAACTTGTGCAGATATGTTTTCCCTTAACTGATATACTTTCAGGTTTTAAAAACCATTGTCTAAAATAAGCTAGCTTCCTTCATATAGACAGCTGATTCACTTTAGAAATAACAAGTAGTTGCATTTATTTGCCACAAGATGGCACTGCAGGATGTTTGTGGTAGGTATATGCACTATTTCTTTGTTAATTTTCCCACCAAAATGTCCTGGATGTAGCCTCCCATTGATCCACCGCCAAGAGGGGCCAGTTAAGCCCACAGTTTTCCCTGCCTCCTGATTGGCTCTTCTTTTTCTGTTATTGGTTAGTTCTTAACAGGGCGGAGAGTTTGCATATGTTCAGCCCACTACAATGTAACTATTTTGTGCTTTAACTGTGTAGATACTGTAACCATAAGTAAACATGCTCTCTTGGGACACATAGACAATTGTGTGTTTCATTTAAAGCGAAGACTACTGAGCTAAAATCACTTTTATGTCCTGAACCTCTACTTCTCTCTTGGGATAAGGGCTTGGACACCGGATTGCAATCTGCTGAGGTAGGATTGGTCTCCTTGGCCCCCTGGAAGAAGAAGATGACACTGGTTAGCTGCTCTATTGTCGCTGAGCTCCTGTGCTGATGCTGTGGATCCTGATATAACCGCAGGGCACAGAGAAGCCCATTCCTTCTAAAGAAGATTGCCAGCTGTAAGAGGGGGATTCCTGTAGCCTAAGGCAGGAACTAAAAGAGCTGAATAGCCCCCCTCCTGGAATCTTTACAGAACTAAAATAGAAATCAGTGCAAACAGAGGACAGTAACCTGCATACATATAATATTTTAAAAATTTGTTCTGCCTAATCTTAACAACAATACTTGTGTCATTGTCATGACTAGTAGTGATTATAATAGCATGGTAGTTAACATCAAAAAAGGAAATCTTAAAGGTAATTTATCGTAAAATAGAATGCATATGTTGTTAGCACCTATATGAGAACGTATTTAAAAAACTGGGGCTGTTGCCATAAAAGTTAACCTGACAAGTGTTAACAAATGGCTATATTAACATAAAGTTAAAACTGAAATAGCATGAATTTAAAGTAATCACATGAATCAAGACATTGAACTGTCAATACATATATATTAGTAAAATGTGTTTACAATATGTAACATGACTCCAATGGAACTCCATTTTATGATGATATTTCCACATCCATTTTGCCTTAACACTTAAAAGATATACAAAGACATGATCATTATACACATATAAGATTATAAAATAAATGTCATGTATGTTTAAGTCCCAAATGAATAACCATGAAAAACAAAGGCACACTCAAATATACACACACAATCACTGCTCACTCACGTGTATAATATAAAAAAAAAAAACATTTTATGTGGATAATGTTTAAATGCAATAAGTCTGTGCTATTTGTATTAATACATGTTATCTAAATGTGTAGGGTATTTGTATGGGTGGTATTTTTGTTGCAATCTTTCAATGAGTGTTGGATGCAATAGGCAGAATGTTGCAAGGTATATGATTTGGGGTATGTGTTAAGGTAAGTAGGTATGGTTTAGGTGAGTCCTAGTGACAATCAGTAATATATAAATTAACTGTGATTATGTGTATATATATTTAAGTGTATAACACTGAGCAGGGGGTTATTTGGATTTTTCAGGAGGACATGGAATTGAGGCCTTAGCTCCTAACTTCTCCCTCAAGTCAAACATTGCCACTTATTGTTTTGTATCTTTCCTCCAATAGCTATGCCTTTTACTTAGATGTAGAAAACAACAACACAGTGCACACACTTTAACCTACCTTTATCTATTTCAGGATTATTCCTCTAAGTCCATCCACGTCCTTGACATTGTATGACAACTCTAAATCCAAGTTCTCTATAGGTTCATTCATGTCATTGGTTCATAACTATGAATGGATGCAGATTTTAAATTCATAGCCTGTGTTTAAAATGTCATTGTCCATTACATTTTGCTCACATTTACATTCTGTCATTCATTGTTGATTTATTTTAGAAATGTGCAGTACCTTGCTCAGACACAAGTTTACAGGTACTCTTCAATGAACAATGCTAGTTTTCCTTCAATAAATGCTAACCTGGGACTGATACCTCTAACATGGTAGCTCTGTTATTTGTATCTCCCATTATATTATGATGTCACTTTTAGCATCATAAAACATAAACCAGCAATGGTAGATTAGCAACAGGTTGCCAAAGTAACAGCAAGCAACAGAGCCATGTGGATATAATTTTGAACGATGTCCACTATATATAATTTGGCAATTCCTGTAATGTGAGACAGAGAGGAAAAAAGGGCATAGAGGGAGATAGCAGACAGAGAATGAGAGAAATGGGTAACTGAGATGAGAATACAGAAACAGAGTATATAATATCACATATATAGTTGTGGTAATTGCGACTTTGTTGGTAATGCTATGTTGAAAGTTACGGGCCTGTGCATGTGCAATGAGTGCTGAAGGCAGGAGCTCATTGTGAGGCCCAAAATGTACAGGTTTGACGAAGGCTGCAATGAGCGCCCTTATCGCAAGGCCTGCAAGACTTGGAAAAATCCTTGCAATGACGGACAAAGGATCTCATCGCGGGTCCCGCAAGAGTTTTAAAAAGGCTCACAATCAGAACTGAAGGCCATAGGCCTTTGGCGCTCATTGTGAGGCCCTCAAGTCTTTGAAAAAGGCTCGCAATGAGCGCAGAAGGCCATAGGCCTTCCACGCTTCATTGCGAGGCCCACAAGGCTTTGAAAAAATTACGGCTTTAATGGACACTATTTTCTTCACGCCCGTGAATCGGAAGCCATTTGGGGGTCGATAAAAGGCACCAACTGATTACCAAATTAAATAACAATCTCACATACCAGAGGGGGAGAGGCAGGGAGCCTGTAAGTGAGGTTGCAAGCTAATTTGCTATTCAATTGGCGTTTGTTTAACAGTCACAAAATGGCTATGCAAGAAAAAAATGACGGCCGTAAAGCCACGATTTTTTTTCAAGCACGTAAATCGGAAGCATATTTCGGCCTTGGGTAGGTTGATTAATTTCCCAAGGCCGCAAATTGTTTCAGACCTGCCGGAGCCGGCGAATTGCTGCTAGAGTGCAAAGTAGAGCATGCTCAGTGCGTTTCCCGCCTAAACCAACGGTTTTGTCTTGCGACTGTGGCTATATATACTGAACAATTTCCAGATATTTCCCACTTTCTCCTCGGGTGATGAACAGTGTGACTGGACATTTATCTGCTGGCGTTATTTCTGAAGAGAGATTGTTAGCTCTTTAAGAGTAGCTAATTACATATAATAGGTAAAGTATAATTAATTATTAATTAATTAAATTATTAATTAAAAAAAACCTGGAAATTAATATAATTGACTTAAAACTCAATTCAATATTTGTGTTAACAAAATTATTCATGTATAGCAATATTTAGAAGACAGAAACATGTGTCTTTAGGGGGAACAAAATTCTATAAATGTGTAACCGAGAGTTAAAGCTAAAAAAAGATTTGTTGAAAAAATAGTATTGTATTAGTCAAAAACATATTAATAAATCTTTTCATTTGATTTTAACATTTGCATCTCTCTGTGACTTTTCACAGACACTTCCTTAAGTCAGTGTCACAGAAATATTTGCAGCAGTGGGCGGTCATGAAGACATACAGTCAGCTCTGCTCGAATTTACAGACAGCAAATTCCATATAATAGGTACAGTAAAATGATTTCTACAAAAAAATATAGAATTTATGTAATCATTTATAATTAAAAATAATTAAATTAATAATAGCAAGTTAATTAACAAACACATAGATTAATTATCTAAATTGCATAAGTTAATGTTGTGGGTTGTGGTTTACTAAAAGTATATTAATAGACAAAAGATTCATTATAGGAAATATGCTGCAGATATTAATAATTTAAGAAGTGAGGATGGGATAAATTAACTATTAATTGAGATAAAGAAATAAATAAATAGAAAAAGTACATTAATGTAGTGTACTGCTGTTTAGACTTAACAAATACAATGAATTAGATTGCAACACAAGTTTCATTTTATCATACTTTACACATTTCTCTAACAGATTGGAAAAAAAAAATGGACACCATCATTCATTGAAAAGAGTGAAGTCTGAAAAAGAAAGGAAGTTTACTGCTTTAATCGAGTACAACTTAAGGTAAGCTACAGAACATCTCCAAATAAAAAAAAAAGGATGAAAGCTTAAAAAATGATTTTTACATTTACAGAATACAATGGTCGATAACAAAGAAAACAACGAGGAACACAAAAGACGTCTAACAAGGGAATGCGTACAAGAACGGGAGAGAATTTCAAAGAAAAGAAAACATTGTTGGGAAAGTTACATTGAAGCGTCAGACAGCTACCAAAAAAAAAAAAAAAAAACAATTATAAAGCATAGCCCAATTTTTTAAATTGTTAACAGTAGAGCCTCACAATTGTATGTTGAATGTTGGTTGTCAGTTTTGTGGGTCTTATAATTTTCAACAGGAAAGACCCAGAGTTCACGAGTTGCTGTCAAAAGGGAAAGGTAAGAGCTCCAGAAAGAGAAGAATTCCCCACATATTTACAAAGTATCATGAGTGACCCTACTTTTCCAAATTACACAAATTTCAAACAAAACATACAATCTTATAATAGTGCCATTTCTTTTGCATCTATGGGTGCAAAATTAGCTGATAATGTTGCAGGACATGGCCCTTACTGCTTTAAAGTCCAAGGACAAATTTACCACTGTACTGCACATTTACATCCAGAAGAAGAAGAGCAAAGAAAATGTGCTCAACTATATGTCCTAGATACAATGGAAGCTGTTGAACAACATATGCAGCTTTGAGAAAATAAAAAATGCTTAGCCACTGTTTTTCTAGAGCTTGATAAAATAATGGCAAAACACCATATACTCAAGCATAGACAAAATTGTCAGAAGTAGAACAAGAACAACTGATTCATGCTGAACAAAATCAGTTGCCAATCCCAAGAGTCAATATGGTTCTTAGAAGGGATCGCCATTGTGATAAACACCATTATAACTTACCCACATGTAATGAGGTTGCAATGGTGTTTCAAAATGACGAGGGGGAACCACCATTTCAGAGTGATATTAGAATATATCCCAGAAATTAAGAGCAACATTGTATTAACATAAATATCTTAAGTACTAATTTGGATCCAATGACATATCCAATTTTTTATCCCAGATGTTTAGCAGGATGGCAACCAAAATTAATACTTGAGAGTTATTCAAATAGTAAAGTACGTGTCAGAAATCATATTTCCGTGCTTGAATTCAAAGTTGCTCAAACTGCAGTTCGCGATGCAGTTAATCCAATTTTATGTGGTGGAAAACTGACACAACAATGGATCATTGATACATATCTGCAGGTAGAAGCAAATAATCTAAATTTCATAAAATATCAACAAAATAAACTACATGTAGAACAGTATTGTGGCCTTATGAATTATGTTGCTGAAGTTGCTACAAACAGAGATCTTCCAGCTGGCCGAGCCATCATTTTGCCATCTTTTTTCTAAGGATCTCCTTGCAATATGCGAGAAAGATACAATGATGGTATGGCTAATATAACTAAATTTGATAAACCAGATGTATTTATTACATTTACATGTAATCCACAATGGCTAGAGATTGTTGATAATTTGAAAACTGGACAAACTGCTTCTGATAGAACAGATTTAGTGTCTTGAGTCTCCAAAATTAAACTATCTGCATTAATACATGACATAACCATGAGTGATTTATTTGGGAATTGTGTGACTTATGTTTATACTATATCATTTAAAAAAGAGGCCTTCCTCATGCACATATTCTTTTAATCCTTCAAGAAAAAGATAAATTGAATACTGCAGATTGAGTGGATTCAGTTATTATTGCTGAACTACCAGATTCACTAAAACATGCAAGACTATATGAAATTGTAACACATTGCATGATTCATGGACCATGTGGAGATATAAATCCACAGTCAGCATGTATGGAAAATAATACATGTATAAAAGATTTCCCAAAATTATTTAGCGTGAAAACATTTGCAAGTTGTGATGGCTATCCGTTGTATCGTAGAAGAGATCAAAATGAAATCATTTGTGGCAAAAATGTAGATAACAGATATGTTGTCCCATATAATCCACATTAACTGATGAAGTACAATGCACACATAAATGTGGAAGCTTGAACTTCTATAAAATCCTTAAAATATGTGTACAAATATATTTACAGTATTGATCCAGGGAGAAATCCGGTCGCCGGTGTCTGGGATCAGGAAGGAATTGATTTTTTTTTTATTTCCTTTGAGATGATTGGCTAAGTCTCGCTTGTTTTTTTTTTCTGTTTGCCTTCCTCTAAATTAATTAATAATTAAAAAAAAATAATATTTTTTTTAATAATTGATTAATAATTAATTAACAACTAATTAATTAATAGTTAACCCGCATATTGCAGATCAGAGGAGATCTTGGACGGTTGAACTTGATGGACTGAAAGTTTTTTTTCAACCTTAAATACTATGTAACTATCTAACTATGTAACTATTTGATGCAGCAATTGTGGTGGTGAAAAGTGCACAAAATGAAGAATACAATGAGATAGTACATGATGAACTTACATGTCATATAGATGCCCGCTATGTAAGTTGGCCAGAAGCAATGTGGCATCTACAGAAATGTGAAATGCATTATCGTTCACGCAGTATATTGATTAGCAGTACATTTGCCACAAAGACACTTAGTTTATTTTAATGCTGGCAATGAAAGAAATGCTCTTGAACAAAATTAACATCGAGAAACCACACTTACTGCTTGGTTTACACTAAATTGTAATGACAGTGAGGCAAGGGAATTCTTTTACACTGAGATTCCATATCACTATGTCTTTTTTAATGGGCTATGGCAAAAACGAAAAAGGAGTGGTAATAAAATTATTCTAAGAATGTATACAGTAAGTCCATGAGACATTGAACGTTTCTGCTTACGTTTACTCCTTTTAAATGTTCCTGGTGCACAAAGTTTTGAACAGTTGAGAACTGTTAATTACATAGTTTATGATACATTTCAATTAGCTGTGCGACATAGAAACTTCCTGGCTGATGATACAGAATTTGAGAGATGTCTAAAAGAAGCAGCACTATGTCAAATGCCACAGTAGATGAGAGAACAATTTGCATTACTTGCATGTTTTGTAATGTACCTATTGCATTAGCTTTGTGGGACACATTTAAATTAAATATGTGTGAAGACTTTTTGAAATGTTACACCGAGTCCATTGCAGAATTAAAGGCATTAATGGAAATTCAAGAAGTATTTATTTGTCATGGATTAAGTTGTGCAACCTTTAATCTGACAGATCCAGGAATTATAGATGAGTATGACGCTGATGTGTCAAAACAAAAAGCTGAAGACACAATAGCCACTTTAAATACATTGCAATTGGAAGCATTTAAAGCCATACAGCAAGCCCTAGATGATGAACTGCTCAAGGAGCTTATTTCTATCTAGATGGACCTGGTGGATAGGGCAAAACTTATCTATATAATTTATTGATGAATTTAATTTGAGGTCAAGGTGAAGTAGTACTTTCCTTTGCAACAACTAGAATGGCTGCACTTTTGTTAGAAGGTGGTATAACCGTACATAATGGATTTAAACTGACAGTTCACATTTTGGAAACATCAGTGTTGGATATTAGAATGACAGCATTACAAGCGAAAAATCTAAAAAATAAATGTAAATTAATTATAATAGATGAGGCAACAATGATGTCATGCCATGCTCTGCAATGTATTGATCATTTGTTGCTTTAAGTCATGGCTAATGATTTGCCTTTTGGAGGAAAGGTGATGTTGTTAGCTGGAGATTTTAGGAAAACATTACCTGTTGTTATCCATGGAAATCGGACTGACATTGTGGAAACATATATAAAGGCAAGTCCACTATGTAAAATATTTACACATCTTAAATTAGAAAAAAAATGGGTGAAGGCAAAACAGAGACAATAAGTAATTTACCCGAGGATACTGTGGGGATTCCAGCTTAAATGATTTGCAAATATTCAAAAATATCAACTATATTACAAAATGGCATAATTAACAATGATCCCTCAGAGCTTGCAAACAAAGTAATATTAACATCGAAAAAAAAGAGACATTGCTTGAAATACTAGAATTAATAGATGGAACAAAAAAAAAATATTACAGTGCTGATTGTGTACTTGCTGATGACAAACAAAGTGAGACAAGATTTGCAACAGAGTGTATAAATTCATTAACACCCTCTGGATTGTCACCATGTAATTTGCAGCTGAAAAAAGGGGCATTTGTCATGTTACTGTGAAATACTGTATGAACCCAAAAAAAATACTTTGTAATAGGACCAGATTAATTGTTTAGGGTTTAAAAGAACATTTCATAAATGCAGAAATTCTGAATGGTACCCATAAAGGTGAACTAGTTTTCATAGCAAGAATAGATTTGACAGTAGCTTGCCTTTTGTACTTCAAAGGAGACAATTTCCACTCATAATGGCATTTGCCATGACCATCAATAAATCACAAGGTCAAACTTTTAAGTCGGTTAGCCAGTGTTTAGAGGAACCAGTATTTACCCATGGACAACACTATGCAGCATTTACAAAATGCAAAAATCCATCAGAAATTAATGTTTTCCTCAAAGTTATTAGATGATGGTGTTTTGGGAGAACAAAATTATTCCTCAGAGATATCTGCCCCTGGCCAAATCACCAATATACATATGGTGTGCACACCTTAGAGAAATAATACACCAACACAGAGTTCTGGTATAAAGCTTTCTCTCGCCTAATTTTATTACGTCAGTCATCATTTATATAGTTTTTAATAATCAGATAAAAGTTGCAACTAAGCAAAACATCAGGTTTAATTAAGCACTTCATTGGTTCTAAGGTGTCCGCTTTTACGGGACCTTGGACATGTATTGGGTCAGGAGTTTAGGGAGTCTTCAGGTCTCATCCCACAAGGGATGAGTCTATCTTCCCATTGGTTCAGAAGTTGAGACAAAGGAAAAATGGCGCTCTCCTTCTAGTGTCCAAGGTGTGGTGGTTGTCGTCATCCTTGCTAGACCGGAAGTAGTTCCGCCGGCATCTTGTCCGCGGAAGTAATGAATCCTCCATCTTAGAGTTCCCAATGATTCAGCATTGTTAATAAAACTTTGGTTATACGATAATACTGCAAAGATAAGATATATAAGTAGGTGCATGAATACAGTTATGCATTTTGTACGGATCCCAGTCCATAACAATGGTAGAGTATTTATTAAAAATATTGTATATTATGAAGTTTTGTAAGTTTAAAAAAAATGATTCAAATGGACTGTATATATAGATACTATGTGAAAATGTATTATTTTAACATGTGTGAGTAATAGATTGATGATTTCAGGACATTCCTAAATGTGTAAATTATATTTTAGTCCTTTAGCATCTAAAACATTTTTTAGTTTTATTGTATAAAAACAAAAAAATGCACATGACATGTAAAAAAATGGTTGTACATTTTTCTGATATTCATGTATAGTAAAAAAAAAATACATGTTGGCAGTTAAATATGAAGATATTGTTCAGGATTTGTTGAGAGATAAAAGTATAGAAATTGGAGGTAATAAAAACAATATATTTTAGAAAAGTTCACTCAATTATTTAAATTGTGGTACATTGTTATGATATTCATGTATATTAAAAAAAATTTAAACTTTCCAGTTTTAAAAGAATATATTGTTCATTATTGGTATAAAGAAAAAAAATATACAAATATCAGGTAATAACAAATATTTTTTTTTATTTGCCAGATAAAAAAATTATAAATTGTATTTAATAAAAAAAAATATTTATTGGTTTCAGCAATTATGCCATATCTGTGAAACAGTCTGAAAACAAAACAAAACAAAAGAGAGATATATATGTTACACATAGAGATAGTACATAAATAGACAGAAAACAAAATGTATAACGCTATATCATGCTGTCATTTTTGAAGGGCAAGTCGCTAGTTTAATATATTAATTGAGGACTTTTTTTTTCAAATGTTGCTTTCAACATTCAACAGCAGTAGAAAATGTATTATTTGTGTGTGCAATGGATCATTTATGTGACTCTGACTGATAATAATTGTGTCTATATTTCTGAATCAAACAAAAATATGAATAGCTTTCTGATGAATATCTTATGTAAGAAGAATATTACATAGCAATATGAGCCCTGGGTAATTTTTTAATTAATTGTTAGTTTTCCCAAACCTTTTTATTTTTCTTATTTTATGTATTGTACCTTCTTTACTTTTATGAGTTATAAATGCTTATAAGAAAAACAAGAAATGTGACCACAGAATGGAATCAACAATATACAGTATCTCACAAAAGTGAGTACATCCCTCACATTTTTGTAAATATATTATTATATCTTTTCATGACAACACTGAAGAAATAACACTCTGCTTCAATGTAAAGTAGTAAGTGTATAGCCTGTGTAACAGTATAAACATTATAACTGTATAAAAGTGTAAATTTGCTGTCCCCTCAAAATAATTCAGCACACAGCCATGTCTAAACCGTTGGGAACAAAAGTGAGTACACCCCTAAGTTTAAAATGTCCAAATTGGGCTAAATTAGCCATTTCCCCTCCCCGATGTCAAGTGACTCATTTGTGTTACAAGGTCTCAGGAGTGAATGGGAACCAGGTGTGTCAAAATTGGTGTTATCGCTCTCACACTCTCTCATACCGGTCACTGGTAGATCAACATGGCACCTCATAGCACAGAACTATCTGAGGATCTGAAAAAAAGAATAGTTGCTCTACATAAAGATGGCCAAGGCTATAAGAAGATTGCCAAGACCCTGAAACTGAGCTACAGCACAACCATACAGAGGTTTCACCGGACAGGTTCCACTCCTATCAGGCCTGGCCATGTTCGACGAAAGAAGTTGAGAGCCGGTGCTCAGCGTCATATCCAGAGGTTGTCTTTGGGAAATAGATATATGAGTGCTGCCAGCATTGCTGCAGAGATTGAGGGGGTGTGGGGTCAGCCTGTCAGCACATACTGCATCAAATTGGTCTGCATGGCTGTTGTCCCAGAAGGAAGCCTTTTCTAAAGATGATTCACAAGAAAGGCCACAAATAGTTTGCTGAAGACAAGAAGATTAAGGACATGGACTACTGGAACCATGTCCTGTGGTCCGATGAGACCAAGATAAACTTGTTTGGTTCAGGTGGTGTCAAGTGTGTGTGGCGGCAACCAGGTGAGAAGTATAAAAACAAGTGTGTCTTGCCTACAGTAAAGCATGATGATGGGAGTGTCGTGGTCTGGGCCTGCCCAAACACACCTCCAAAACGACCACTGCCTTGCTAAAGAACATGAAGGTAAAGTTGATGGACTGGCCAAGCATGTCTCCAGACCTAAACCATATTGAGCATATGTGCGGCATCCTCAAACAGAAGGTGAGCGAGCGCAAGGTCTCTAACATCCATCAGCTTCGTGATGTCATCATGGAGGAATGGAAGAGGACTCCAGTGGCAACCTGCAAAGCTCTGGTGAACTCCATGCCCATGAGGGTTAAGGCAGTGTTGGAAAATAATGGTGGCCACACAAAATATTGACACTTTGGGCCCGATTAGGACATTTCCAATTAGGGGTGTACTCACTTTTGTTGCCAATGGTTTAGACATTAATGGCTGTGTGTTGAGTTATTTTGAGGGGACAGCAAATTTACACTGTTATACATACTGTACAGTTACTACTTTGCATTGTAGCAGAGTGTAATTTCTTTAGTGTTGTCACATGAAAACATATAATAAAATGTTTACAAAAATGTGAGGGGTGTACTCACTTTTGTGAGACACTGTATACGGTTTATATTTGATGGCACCAGATAACTTTTTATTTGTTTTGATATGATATGTTCCTTTATGATAACTTTCTTTTTCAATGAAAAAATATGAAGGAGAGTGATTAGCAAAAGGGCCACCCTCCAACCTTCAGTTTTATTTTGTTAATTTAATTTAATTACATGTACAGATTAGAAAATAAGTATTGTTTTCATTTAAATTAATAATATAATTATTATGTATGTGACTTTACACAAATAAAAATGATATTAAAGGGATACTTAAGGTTTATAGATTTTATGTCTATTGACCTCTAAGTACTTTGTTTTGTTAAGAAGTGCTTATAAATAGTGATGTCCCGAACAGTTCGCCGGAGAACTATTCGCAGCAATTTTCGGTACGCCCCTTATACTTTATAATTGAGGAAACTTTGAACATCATTTATTTTATTTTATAATTTTTTTGTGTAATCTATGCCTGCCTGCCAGCGTGTGTGTGTGACAGGCTAACACCTAACAGCTTATATTGTGCTTATTTTCACTACTCATACCTGGTGGTGTAACATAAATTGAAAACAACCATTTTTTTCCTGTAATCTAATTTCTGTTGCCTGCCTGTGTCAGGCTCACAGCTTTATATTGTGCTCAGTGACATAAAACAACACTTTTTTGACTGTAATAGATTGAATAGCAATTGCCTGCCTACAGGTGTGTGTGTGAAGCCTATTGCATCTACTCTGCCAACTTTTGCCAGTGCACAGTGACACTCATATCTGGTGGCACCTTAGATTGCACGCGCAGTGCCCCAAATTTGAAGTGGGAGGACCAACCAAGCATCTTTTTCCATCTCCCGCTTCCGAAAATCCATGCCATATACACGTCCCCTGATAGTGGACGTAACAGGGATTACACTGATAGGAATAGTACTACTTAACAGTACACACCTTATAATAACGCAGACAGAGGCAACGAGTATAATCTTCCATGCTGTGCAGTGGAAGCCCCCAGACTCTGACCTGTGTATAATCTTCCAAGCTGGGCAGTGGAAGCCCCCAGACTCTGACCTGTGTATAATATTCCATGCTTTGCAGTGGAAGCCCCTAGACTCTGGGAGTCTGAAGAAGAGGAGTCAGAGGAGGAAGGTGGCTTTGAGGAGGTGGAAGACCAAACACAGCAGGCGTCCCAGGGGGCTTGTTGTCACCTTTCGGGGACCCTTGGTGGCTGGGTGCAGGAAGAGACCTTCAATGACATCAGTGAGGACAAGGAACGGGACATGGCTAGCTTGGTATCCAACCTTGTGCAAATGAGGAGTTTGCGGTTGTGCAAAGGGACTGTTTGCGGTTGTTTGCGGTGCATTAAATGGGGAGATTGGTCTGTTACTGTGAAACGGGTGTAACCCTTACACTACCTGATCGATACAACATCATACCTGATGTTTTAAAGCATGTTATTCCAAACAATTTAGGAATGTTAGGTGATTTATGCCCTTTATGGCTTCAAACCAGACTCTGCATCAACTATGTAATTTTCCGTGGGAGTTTTGCCATGGATCCCCCTCCGGCATGCCACAGTCCAGGTGTTAGTCCCCTTGAAACAACTTTCCCATCACTATTGTGGCCAGAAAGAGTTCGCCGGTTTCGCAAACATTTGATGGAATTTCGGGTCCGCTGTTCGCGAACCGAAAATTTGATGTTCGCGACATCACTACTTATAAGATATCTCTTGCATATGTTTTGGCATGTTTATTAGAGGTTATATATTTTAAATAAGCAATCTCAATGTCTATGATGATGTGATCCCATTTTACACTTTATTAAACTGTATTATCACTTTTTAGTGAACAGAATCTGTTTTTTTCCAGCAGTTAAAATTTACATTTTCATATAAAAAGTGATGTTATCATGTAATATTGTCCAGAGCATAAAACAGTGTGGATCCGTTAAGCCTTACATCCAACAAAATTTAGTTGCAGTGTATAGGTCTAAAATATTTATAAGAACTGTAGCTGAAGAGCTTTTATTGTTGCAAAAAAAAAAAGGATAATAGCCAGAAGCAGCCTACTGGCACGTACTGCCTGCTGGTGGATGCTCTATTTGTTCTGTATAACGGTTTTCATTTTACTGTCTGTCACATAGATACTGTCCCTAAAAGTATTTTTTCACATTTCAAGCTGATGTCAAGTGGAACAGCAATTGTTTCAGTTTTGTTACTGGAGGCAGGCATAGTTCTAATGATTGTAAGGCTTTGGATTCATTGTCATGAAAGCTAGATATGTGGGAACACTAAGCCAAAACAATATAGACAAAGAAAATGCTGCTGTGGATGTGTTTTCTGTCTACATTCCCATCACTTGCTGCAGTATCACCTACTTTAGCACAAGCAACTTTTTCAGAGCATTATGCTTGTCGTACACAATTCTTCCCATTTTTTTTTTTTTTTTGCAGTACTCTCGGTTTTGAAACTTTGCTCACAAAACACACACACGTACGTCTAAGATTTACATATTCATTCACAATGTTTTTATGATTTTTGAGTGTCTTCTGTTTTAAATAATATTTCTATTGTATAACTTAAATGTTATATATGATATACCAATGCCACATTATTCAGCATTGTTAGATCTATGTGGCAGGTATTCATGTGATGCATGAGAATTTAAATATACTGTTATTATTACTATTACTCTATATATGTTAAAGTAATGGTGTAAGCTTTAAATAGTGAATTTAAATAGTGAATAGTGAATTATAGACAATTATTGAGGTATAGATCAAAACTTTTAGTATATAAATGATTTAGTAAATAATATTCCTTCCCAAGAATTATAAAGCCAAATCCTTTTAACATCTCAAGCTCACTGAAGCAGAAGCAGAGCCTCAAAGTTTACAGATTTTGGTGATTCTTAGAATTAGTGTTGGTAGAGTTGCAATATAGTTAGAGTTGCATCATAAAGCATTGATGGTTGTGGCTTCTGTTCCTTAACTGTTGTGTTATAAGCATGTGTGGTCATCCCCCCATATTATTTCATTTATTATGTCAGCATTCTCTATTGCATAATTTTTTAAGCATTGCATAATCAAAACACCACCAGACTAAATGAAAACCTATCAAGTCATGCTTACCATTACCTAGCACTTACCCAGACCCTTTAAACATTTGTTGTGCTTTTGTATGTAGTTGATATTATTGTTAACAAAACAACGCAACAACTCACATCATGCTATGTAGAGGACGTTTGTTTGAGCAGCACAGTGCTGACAATCAGAGAAGACTCCCCTCCTCACTGGCACTTAGAATTTCCAGGATGGCTAGTGTGTAAGCAGCAGAATATTCTAGCAGTGTTAAAATACATTTGCAGTGCTTAAAACATATAGCTTCATCCAATTAAGCAATCGTAAGTTACTGTAGCTCGTAATTGAGGCCGTAAGTTAATTTGCTATTCAATTGGCATCTTTTTGCGGGCTCCAAACGGATACGGGTAACTGCCTTGAAAACTTTGCTGTGGTAAACCCAGAACTTACAGACTCCCAAAGTCTTTGATCTTTCACGTCCGCAAGACTTCCGATTGCTAAAATCGCAAATCGCTATTCAATTGCAAAAATCACTCAAGACTGCACCCGCAGTCAAGCCCGCAAATGGCAAATGTCAGCGAAAAGCTTACAGCTTCCAAATATATATAAATAGGAACCGCAAAGGGTTTACAGACTAGTTTGGAAGACTGCAAAACATAATAAACAACAAACCAATACCCTTTAAAATATGGTCAAAGCAATGGAAGGCATTACAATTACATGCACAACAACTCCCAAATATAAAATATTGCAAAAAATAAAATGTTATTTTCCTCATAGGTTGTAATGGTCATGCATATGCCAATATGAAAAATCATGCTGCAACATGCTGAAAGCTATTAAAGACACACTACCTCATTAAATTTCAACACAAATACATGGAGATGGCTGACATATTAACCCTTTCTCACTTACAGAGGCTATAATGTAGACCCTAAAAATACAAAATTCATCTTATATACATCTCACTCATCACATCTACATTGGGGAAACAAATAGTGGACAAATTACACCACCAAGAGGCGTATATCAAGTACGAAGGAAACAAAAAGCAATGTACACCAATACATTAGGGGTTTCAAATATGACTGTCATGCATTTTGTTAGGTAAAAGAAAAAGGATATATCAATCTATTATTTACATTATATGGTTATCCATTGGTCTTCCTATTACCATTGAAAATGGACACAAACACATATAGTGTGCCTTTTTAACATATGAGGGGTAAAATAATTTTTTCTTTTGCACAAAATAAGTTTCACGGTTATAAAATAAACTTCTGAGTCTGATAAGCATGTTCTAGCAAGCGAGACTTGAGCCAATTCAAAAGACATAGTCGAAAGACCAGTAACCAAATAAAAGCTTGCTAATACCTAAATACAAAGGTTCTTTAGCTTGCAATCTCACATACAATATAACCAACTTTGATACATATTGCTTTAATATATATTTCTATACTCTAACTGCCATATAAATTGTTAGACCATATTTAGCTATTTACTGCTTTCATAGAGTAACATGTTATATTGCTAATTGTTAATATCATATACAGCTGCTTGTTTATACACTTTGCATATAATTTCTGTATTGCACTAACCAAATATAGACAGACTGTTAACCTAACTTTATCAGATTATATATACTGTTTATATACTCCTTTATTAAACTAACCGAATATATTAAAATAAATTGTTAATCCACATTGGATAAGTTTGTATGCACTGCTTATTGATCGCTGCATTGACCTAACCAAATATAAAGTGTGTTAAGACTAATTGATATCCAATCATCCAACAGAGATTATAATAGACATCAGGTCGATTGTATATTGTGATCTAACTAAATATCGAAGCTTACAAGGGTAAACACTTATAATTGTTTATCCTTGATGTTTACTGCTACTTCTGCACACAGCGTATACTTGATTAATATGATCCTCAATTAATCTATACACTGTAATATTTTAAGAAACTATATTAATTTATACAGTGTAATATTTATGTCAAATCAATTGCATGACAACTGGCAAAAACAATACAAAAGCGGGGAAGTTCATTAGATAATCATGCTCCAGATACCCCAGAACCTAAATCAGCTGTAATGTCAGATAAATCTCAAGTACACAAGTGAGCTATTCCTAACCTGACATCCACCTGGATATTAACAGGTACTGTAATCAACAAGCTATATAACCCCAGCCCCAACAAGCTATCAGCAAGTCTGACCCATCATGGATTTCCACCATGTGATTCGGCGCCGGGAGAGGTGTGAATATTTGTACCAAATGTAGCGGTGTGGAGTGCGATTGAGGAGTGGCTGAGGAGTGACAGAGAGGCGTGGCTGGGAAGGAATGTGGGTGAGTGTGCTAATGTGATCCATGGTGGTCCAGAATTACCACCGAATATGTCTAGGATCATGGTGTGGGGGGGGGGGGGGGTTGGTAGGGGACAGAGCTCTAGTGGCACAGGGACATGGGGATATAGGGGCACCTGCAGACAGGGAGGATGACCTTGATGGGGATAACAGCTTCAGGGGCGTCCAGAACCACGCAATCAAGCAGATGATGTACTGGGGGAGGCTGATGAACAATCAGGTGACCTGGAAGTGCCACAGGGAGGTGAGCAGGAGGGTCCAGGCACCGAAAGTATACAAAGAGAGAGAGAGTCACATTAGAGGGGTTAACTGATGAAGAAGTGTATGAGCATTTTAGGCTAACCTGTGGCAGTCTTGATGAGCTCTATGTGGTCCTGAGGGAGGACCTTGAGCTTTCCTCACGGAACAATAGAGCCATCCCAGGGATGACACAGATGTTAGCTGCAATACACTTCATTGCATCTGGTAGTTTCCAGAACACTGGTAGTATAGCAGGAGGAATGTCTCAGGCAAGCTTTTCAAGGTGTCTGAGCACATTGCTCTGTGCTATTGTTCTGAAAGCTACCAGATGCATCAGTTTCCCCAACACTGTGGAAGAGACCTTGAAGGTGAAATCTGATTTTCAACGAATAGGAGGTGTCCCAAATGTGCTAGGTGTTATTGATTTCACACATGTAGCATTGATACCTCCTAAAGATAAGGAAGCACTGTTCAGAAATCGCAGACACTATCATTCTATCAATGTACAGGTTGTTTGTGATGCAAACATGCACATACAAATTATTTTTGCCGGCTTCCCTGGAAGTGCTCAGGATGCCCATATCCTGCGTCAATCCTCCTCCTATCACTACTTCCAGTCTGGTCAATGTCCATCTGGGAGTACCCATAAGTAATCACAGCCAAACATATCTTGCCAAGAGAGAATACCCTAACATATAAATCATGTTCCACTGTATTGCTCTGATGTTCACATGTGACTAACGGAATAGCACTGTCTGAGCCATTGCATCATTGCTTGTTGCTGTGCATAACCCTGTGTGATCTGGTTACAGGAGTATCAAATTCACACCCCATATCCATAAACTAACATCACATGAATCATTATGTACTGTAGACTGTATGTTCATACGCTTTAACAAACATCACAACATCACATTAATATCTACATCTCCCATTTTGTTTACTTCAGATGATGCAGGATATTGGTGTTTGCTGTGATTGTTGACCCCTGTGAACAATCCATACCCACAGGCGGAGGAGAGGTACAATGCGGCCCATGCCACATGCCGGAATGCAATAGAGCGCACCTTTGGTGTGCTTAAGATGCACTTCAGATGTTTACATTCCACTAGAGGGACGCTACTGTATACCCACGCTGTTGTTTGCACAATATAGGAGTACAGGCCATCTGTCTGGGGGACATTGATGAGGCTCAGCTCCTTCAGGAGGAAGACCCTCTACCTCTCCCCTGTTGTGGATAATGTTCAGGGGACACAACAACGTGCTTGCATCATTTGTGAGTACTTCACATGTAAGTACAAAACAAATAACAACCAACTTTAATGTACAAAAATGTGCACTACTTAGCATACGTGTGCAAATATCAGAGCTCAGGCACGTAGTGTTAATGGTAAGTGTATATAAAATGTATAAAAAATATATAACACCAGATGATTAAAACAGAAGGTATTAGACAGTCTTGTAATTGTACTGAGTCTCTATAAGAAAATCTCAGGAAGTGATAAAACACAATATTGTGTATATTGTCCGACCTCTGAAGGAATACTGTCTCCTTGACTAAAGAAACGGTAAAAAGGACAAAGTTCCTGGTCTTGATTCCAGAAGTGCTGGGGATCAGAATTATTTATGTGTCACTTCAGGTAGTATAGATTTCCCAGTCAAATGTTGGTGTGCTGCTATTCTGCAGAATACTGTCCACGTAGTATTCCTTGAAGTAAGTAAAAGACAAAAAAGTCTGTAGGGGGAGACAAGCGCACCACCTCCTAGTGCAAATAAATGATGTAACCACATATATAATAAGATACAAAAATCCCAACAAACTCACATTTATCTACATCACATAATGAGGTATATATGGAGCATCGCTGGAAATCCGTATGGCAGGTCCTTGTAGGATGGCTTTGGGGCCTTTCTTTCCAGAAGCGGTTCCCTGAAGCACTCTTCCAGTCCTTTGTATTCAAAATTTAGATATCACCGCCAGCGTGTATAGAAAGACAGGAAGATGGTGGCGGTGGCTCTCCAGTCTTGTGATTCTAAAATAAGGGTTCCTCTATATAATGTGGCTATGCCACTGAATGCCCTGTATATGTGCTTGTACATGGGATACTATAGATAGGCTAGCGTGAAGTGGTATGAATCCTATAGACACAACAAGTACTAAAGTAACAATAAAGGTACTATAGTAACAATACACATGACCATTTATTATAAATATAAACTGACAATTAATGTATGTACAAAATATAAAATAATAGTACTGTGTCAGTACTGATAAATGATCAAGTGACCCATAAAAAATACACACACTTATCCCACCAAATACACATGGCTAAAAACAGTATTACGCGTCTAGTAGTATGTAGTGTATGTTCAGGTATAGAGAATTAAAAAATAAATAAATACAACCTAAAGCAGGAAAGGAGAGAATGAAATAGAACAATAAAAAATATATCCAAATGCTTTTCACCAGGTCCATGGCTTCCTCAGTGGAGCGAAAACTTTAGAATCCAAACAAAATGTCTTATATATGGTGCCCATTGGCATCACTATCATGCTAAAATAGCATTTTAACACCACTTCCAGGTCATGCAATGTTTTCACACCACTTCCGGGTCACGTGACGCCTATTTGGAAGTCCCATGGCTAGAAAATCACGTGACTTCCAGGTCTAAGGTAAAAGATGGCGCTACATGTTGCACAGGCTGAAAACAAGTCTAGACCTGTGCTGTAAAATGGTGTTGCTTCCTGTACAGGCTGAAAGAGAGGCTTGAATGGCACAGGGTAGCTCACAATGGCCTCAACTATAATGTATCTTGATTATGCCTAACTAATACAACTATGTTCTCCTTCCACATTGTCATACAGAATATCAAACAGTCCACAGTAGCGGAGAACTTCCTGGTGTGATGTATGTCTCATGATACATTATTGATTAACACTGGATCAACTACAAGCTGCTATGCTATCCGTTAATGGTAAGTATGCACACATTCCCATGCACATCATATGTACTGATATCTGCAAACCTCCAGAAACTAAGCTAAATGGATGGGATTATATATTCCACAATGTCATTGAATATAGGCCCTGCAATCGTATTAGAAAACATCTTCACAGTACAGAAAAGTAAGCGGGAAATATTAACATACTAGCATATCTGAAATGATAATCAATGTTCAGCATGGGATGAAAAGAAGGAATCTTTCCTATTATGGGACTGTGAATGCAGCCACCAGCAGACACGGTCAGATAACAGGAGAGGTCCCAAATAATAGAGATGCTCATTCAGAGAACACAATTCCCATCAAATTGCCCTTTTTTGTGAGGCAATTTCTCAAGTTACAACAGACGGATATGCTACTGGTCAGGTCCCCTTCTTAGTGTCCAAAGTTATGTATGGAGAGGCTGCTCTCATAGCATTTTATCATTGCCAGAGAACTGACCTATTGGGGTTATAACATTAACTGATTGAACACTTATACTTCTAAAGTTGCATAGGAATGTCTGTTGGACACACAAGCCTACATTTTACTTCTCTCCATAAGTATATGTCCTTATTCTGTATTATTGTTATCTTTGCTTATTGAATGTTACAGATATCTTGATATCTGTAATAATATGATGTAAATGATATTGCCTCATGTTGGATGATACACTGTAAATCCCTCTCCACTGATCATCCATATTGATGTCATTCCCCCTGCCTGCATTCTGTTCCTATATCCCTATTTCCCTGTGTTACTAGAACTCTGTATCCTACCCACCTCCACCATGATACTTTGCACCTGTGATAATTTGTCACTGTGTGGCTTTGCATTTCCCAAACATCAATTAAAGGTCCATGGAAGTCAACATCTGTGCTGTGCACCATCAGTTAGGGGTGTAAATATAATATTCACAATGTGCTTGCATTATTGAATTAAAGAGAGACAGAGAGAAAGAGAGAAGAGAGAGAGAAAACACATCTGCACCTCATTCTACCAAATGCTCTAATGTATAACATGAATACATATCTCCATGTGTTACATACCTGTGGCTTAAATCAAACCCAGGAACATTGCCTTCACCATCATTTGCACTGGTGACACAGCTATGACCTGAACCCTACATTGACACAGGATGTATATATAGAAGGAATATCTATGTACAACATACTAATTGTTTGTTTCGATAATCTGGGGGTTCACAATCATGGTACATTACAAACACACAGTAAAACTGATAACAGAATGAACATATCATAGTTTATTAGATGCACAAAGAACATCTTTATCAGCATTAAACAGCATTAAAATCATGGGTGTGTTGTGGGCGAATCCTGGAAGGGCAAGAGGTTGTGTTTGGGAACAAGGGTTTACCTAAAGGGGGTAATGTCATAATCTATAATAAGCATGATGCCTAGCACCTACCAGGGTCACATGTGGTCACTACACCGCTGCAACCGGAATCTGGTGAAAAAAAGGATCATCAGAAATGACTCCATGTAATTGTAGAAACTAGTCATGTGCATAGCACTTACAACTTGTCTATATCTGCTCAATTAAATAGATGAAGAAAATCATGGATAATGTCATACAAATCTATTCCACACACATTGTGTTGTCAGATATTAAGGAATAATCAGAAATTTATGAACAGAATCTGTGACACAGAAAGAGGAGGTTGCGGAACATGCGTACATGGTCATGAGATTGGGATATTAAGACCTACACAGACCAGAACAAGATATCAATCAGAATACTATTTGGGTTGACTGCAACACATCATCTTAATGGCAATCCACATTGAACATCAATTGCAAAAATATTCAACATAACCTTAAGTGTACACACTCTGTAACCAGCCAATAGTATGTCAACATTAATACAAAATAATATTCATTGTGGAGTGTGGATGAGGAGGACTTAGGGCATTGGTTCTCAATACTCTACTCAGGAGCCATCATGATTTATGTGAAATCAAGAATGAGGCAAATAGTATTCAACAGGTGGTGGAGCCTCAAATTGCTTCACATGTGTATTCACACAGTGTTTCACCTAAATCGTGGTCTGTGGGGTGGGGAGATGTTTGATAACCACTGACCTGGGGACGGTTTTAACCTACTTCCTCTTTCTGAGCACTGGGCCCACACCTTCCGTGCCTGTGAGCTTCCTTCCTCTACCACGACCAGCAGATGTTGGATTGAGGGGTGCATCCAACTGGGGTGGCTGTGTAGCAGCTGGCGTTGGCGGTAAAGGAGGCCGCAGACTCTGGTTTGCAGTGGGGGTGGAGCCTGTGAATCCGAAAACTGTAGAGTATTGATGTAGGCTTCCGCCAACTGCACCAGCCGCGCCAAGGGATGTGTTTGGGCTTGTCTGTCCCTATGAGCCATTTGCTTATACCTCTCCATCCGAATATTATATCTCCTCACCTTACCATTTATTGCTCTGATGCTTTGGAACGCACGGTACCAATATAATTCTGCATTTGAAGCTGAGCTGTTAGCAGTTGCACTGATTGCTTGTAGAGCTCATCAGACATGTGGATGTGTTGAAAGATGTCGTTCAAGGTGCCTTTTGTGGGGCTGTCAGTTCCGTTTTTGGACAAAGTTGGTCTGTGGATATGCTGTGGTGAGGCCAGAGGTGTTGCCAGTTGTGGTGGTGTTCCCTGTAGGGATGCTGTTGCCAATGGAAATGCTGCTGCCCAAAGAGATGGTGTTGGCCTAGTATGCTGGGGCAACAACTGCTAGGTTAATAACGGCTGGCACAACAACTGCTGGGAAAAGAACTGCTGGGACAACCACTACTGGGATAACCACTAATGGGACAACCACTGCTGTGGCATCATCTGTTGGGACAACATCTGTTGTGGCCCAGTCACAAGTGGGAAAGAATTGGGGTATGGCCAACGCATCAATTGCATGTCACCAGGTGGCAGTAGTGGGCCAGTTGAGAGTGCTCCACTGGACCTCGACATCCCTGCAGGTGGGTTGCTGGCTCAATGACATTTCAGTGGTTTGAAAGGGCTGGGAACGTGCGTGTGATGCTTGTGAGGGCCCAGGGGGTGTTACCCACAGTGGTCTTGCTGCTGATGGCCCAGCCTGCTGTGATGGGCCCAGGCCCTCGGCTTCCTCCACCATGACCAGCGTTGGTGATTGTGGTTCCTCCGGTGGAGCCACCGCCTGTGTCTCTGTGGGCGTGGTATGTCTCCTGGGTACTGAAATGAGAGGACAATAGTATTTGAGTATTGATTCTCTAAACAATTGTTTGCTGTGTGTTTCCATATCCCTGACATCATGGTCACTTGTAATTGGCTGTCGTGATTGTTTTATGCAGATAAACATTAAATTGTATCATGATCATTGTCGATCATAGCTTATATCAATATATATATATATATATATATATATATATATATATATATATATAAATATATATATATATATATATATATATATATATAGCAGGTGCGGTGTGCCATCTACAATTCATTAGGAAACATGCTCATCTGAATCTGCTGTGCAGTGTGTGAGACTGACCAATCTGTGATGAATTCGCAGCAATGGGTGTTAACATGCTTCAGAGGCGTGGTCCAGGTTAGGCTAGAGCATGACACACACATGCAGTCCTTCAGAGTCTGTATGCCCATATGCTGAAGTGTGCACACCCATACAGGTACTATATTTTGGATGTAAAATCAATGTTGAAATACAGCTATACCTTGTTTAGCGCTGGGGATCGGTTCCAAACAATAGGAGTGTTAAGCGACACAGCTTTAAATGGTGCAGTGTAACATGGTGAAGATAGGGATAGGGGAACTCATAACAAATACACAATTGCAATTGATATTTAAACTGTTTTGTTTTATATAAACTTTGAACAAACAGCAAACATATGAATAACACAAACTGCATTGACAACTGCTATTGAGAATCCATTTTAACTGCAGGTATTGGACAGACATTTCATTGAAAACAATTATGATACTAATATGATGATAATATAATATATAATAATATTTACATGGTTATTGCTGCCCCATATATCTGTAGCCATAACCAGAGATCTTACAGTACTATTGTATGTCAGTTAACTATGTGTGTGTGGTTTATGTGTGTGCATATGAGGGTGTGATGGTGCATATGATCCTCACATTGCAGGGTTTCCTTAAAGCCAGTGTCCAGCTATCTTGTAAGGCTCACTACTGCTGCTGGCTCCAACAACTCCTTAATAGTACGCTCTCATCCACAGTAGGTGTTGAGTGGTGGGCTACCACCATTTCCACGGGATGCACTGGCCTCTGCTGTCATCTTCTTCTTCACCTTCATCCACCAGTCATCATATCAGTGTTTAACAGACTTGACATCCTGGTTTGCAACCCCTTGTGACACGACAGCTGCAGTAACCTCATTCCAGGCAAGTGTCTTCTCTCCAGGCCTCAAATCCCTCCCACCATGGAGGATGCTATGGCAGGCTTCGACTTCCCTGAGGAGGGTTTCTGTCTCCTCTGGGCTTTAATTGTGGGCCTTCTGCTTTGTCACAACCTCTTGCCATCCCAAGTGTGCCCGGGGTTCCTGTCCTCCCTGTCCTCTCTCTGGCACCTTCCCCTCATCCCCACTACCTCCCACCTCAGAACAGGCCCCTGATCCTCTTCTCCTAACCTTGTGTGCCTACATCTGGGGGCACATCACTCCCCCCTCACCTACACCTGTACCTCCCCTCCCTGACCTGCTTACTCCTCTCCCTCCCTCCATACCTCTATCTCTCCTCCTCCCCTCACTTTCCTACTCATCCAGTGTTTCTCTCTCTAGAACTCTCTATCTCTCTCTCTCACACTCTCTATTTCACTCTCTAGCACTATCTCTCTCTAACACTCTCACTTGCTCTCTAGTACTCTCCATCTCTCTCTCTAACACTCTCTCTCTCTCTCTCTAGCACACTCTATCTCTCTCTAGCTATCTCTATCTCTTTCTCAGTCTATGTATCTCTCTCTCTCCCTCTCTCTCTCACTCTCTCTCTATATATATATATATATAATTATATATATATACAGTATCTCACAAAAGTGAGTACACCCCTCACATTTTTGTAAATATCTTATTATATCTTTTCATGGGACAACACTAAAGAAATGACACTCTGCTACAATGTAAAGTAGTAAGTGTACACCCTGAATAACAGTGTACATTTGCTGTCCCCTCCAAATAACTCTACATACAGCCATTAATGTCTAAGCGATTGGCAACAATGTTTTTCCAGCACTGCCTTTACCCTCATGGGCACGGAGTTCACCAGAGCTTCACAGGTCCTCTTCCACTCCTCCATGATGACATCACAGAGCTGGTGGATGTTAGAGACCTTGCCCTCCCCCATCTTCTGTTTGAGGATGCCCCACAGATGCTCAAGAGGGTTTAGGTCTGGAGACATGCTTGGCCAGTCCATAACCTTTACCTTCAGCTTCTTTAGCAAGGCAGTGGTCGTCTTGGAGGTGTGTTTGGGGTCGTTATCATGTTGGAATATAGGTATAACAAAACACACAGTTCTCTTGTAAATTTCTTCATCAATAGAAAGGGAAGCATTTGGCCCGCCAGTCACTCAGAAATACTCCAACCTCCAGGGATCCTTAAATAGTCTTTTGAGATACTCTGTCCAATTCACAGTTATACTGCTGTCTTCTCCCTGAGGTTACTTAACACAGACTCTTGTAAGGAAAATATAATCCTTCACTCACAGCAACTGGAACACAGCTTCCTCTGCGAGCAATCTCTGGTAAAACAGTCTTCAAACTGCAAATGGCTTTCTCTGCGAGCAATCTCTGGAACACAGCAGTCTTCTGACTGCAGTCTCTGGAACAGTCAGCAAGCTTCTCTCTGTAGCTTGCTCTTTGCTGCTAACAGCAGCTCACCAACAGGAGCAGATTCCACACACTGCTCACACTGCTTATGCCCAAGCCTAAGTGAGAGACTCCACCCATCTCTCTGCTGTTGTCTTAAATGCAATCCACAGCTGGGCTTCAATAAGCCTCTGATCACTGCCCGGAGTTAACTCTTTCTTTCTCCAGAGAAATCTTCCAGCCTCTTTAATTAAACCCACCTCTAGGAGCACTCTTTGCTTCACTCTGTTACAGTGTATATATGTGTTCTATAATATGTTTTGTTGATTCCCCCTCTATGCATTTACCTGATGGTTTCAGAAACTGTCTCCACTCTCTCTGCATCGTTGTTTACGTTCAAATTTAGGGTTTCATCTCATATCAGTGTCTTTGCATTATTTGTGCCTTATCCGTTTATCTGTCATTTTGGGATTATTTCAACTACCTTTCCTCAGTATAAATGTATACTTTTGGTGGTGGGAGTGTCAGGTCTGGGCCTGCACAAGTGCTGCCAGCATTGGGAGCTACAGTTCATTGAGGGAATCATGAATGTATTGTGACATACTAAAGCATAGCACGATCCCCTCCCTTCAGAGACTGGGCCGCAGGGCAGTATTCCAACATGATAACAACTCCAAACACACCTCCAAGAAAACTACTTCCTTGCTAAAGAAGCTGAAGGTAAAGGTGATGGACTGGCCAAGCATGTCTCCGGAACTTACCCCTATTGAGCATGTAGGTATCCTCAAATTGAAGGTGGGGGAGTGAAGGTGGGGGGGTGTCATCATGGGGGAGTGGAAGAGGACTCCAGTGGCAACCTGTGAAGCTCTGGTGAACTCCATGTCCATGAGGGTTAAGGCAGTGTTGAAAAATAATGGTGGCCACACAAAATATTGACACTTTGGGCCCAATTTGGACAGTTCCACTTAGGGGTGTACTCACTTTTGTTGCCAACGGTTTAGACATTAATGGCTGTGTGTTGAGTTATTTTCAGGGGACAGCAAATTTACACTGTTTTACAGGCTGTACACTTCTTACTTTACATTATAGCAGAGTGTCATTTCTCCAGTGTTGTCACATGAAGATATATTAAAATATTTACAAAAAACGTGAGGGGTGTACTCACTTTTGTGACATACTGTCTGTCTGTGTGTATATATATATATATATATATATATATATATATATATATATAATCTCAAAAACCCACCAACACCTAGACCTGTGTGTTGACTTTCTCAGCTATAGCACAGTCAAAGAGTTATGGTTTTCGCAGTCTTGGTTTCTGCTGCGTTGATTGGCGTTCACCGCTTCCTATTGGTTAATTGACCTGTGACGGGATTGCAAATCACGACCTTGCTTGATTTTGGCACGCTTCAACGCATCGGATACTCAGCAGCGTTATGTGTGAAACCAGGCCTTATGGGCTTGAGGCCTCGGCCCATAACTTGAACCCTGGCTCAATTGAATAGCTCCAGAATCGGAGAAGAACGGGAGCCAGCAACACGCCCGCAGACATATGATCAAGATCCCGCAAGATGCGGACTTGGAATTGAATCAGGCTCATACTGAGTATTACAGGCAAGTTCCACTAGGGGGTTGCCTACTCAGCCTAATGTGAAATTCAACCATGATACTGATTAATATAACACCACGCGTTTTTATGTCTACTATACAAAAATCTAATTTCTTGACATGGCTTATTTAGTGCATTAAGTTTAGGTCCTTTTGAATCCTGATAATATTTATTTTCTTTAGCCTATAGGGAGTAAATGTTGAATCATTCAACTGTTTGACCAGAGAACATAGAATAAAGGCATCGCTTCAGAGTTTGCTGTTATGTTAGTGTACTCTAAATAAGAAAGGTCTGTATATAACAGTTATGTTAGACTTTAGGTAACTAATATTTCTATATAAAAAAATTAGACTAAAGGAACTTATGTTACATACATAATGCTACTGCATATTTCATCAGGAAAAAAAAAACATTTAGTTGATTTGGTGGTCACCATAAGATAAATGTATCCATTCCCCCTCAAATTACAATTTGAAAATGTGATAGATTTTCCTCTAAAACTCTATTAATAAGCATCCATATACAATGTTTTTAAATTGAGTAGGAAGATTGATTTGTAATAATTTGCATCACAAGGCAAAAAACTGTGCACTTAGTGTAGCAGATAACTTTCCTTTGCATTTTATATTTATGCTCTTCTGTAATGGAAGCTATGATAACAAGTTATATTTGGTGTTTTGTTTTAGTTTATAAATGTTTTAAAATATTATTCTGAATTGGTAACTGCATAGGATAAATGTAAGCCTTGATCTTGCTTGTATTCATACCTATCATTAGAGATAAATGGAAATTGTTAACTTAACAAGTCAATTTTCTCCTGTTATAATATTCATCCATCCATTTGGAATTCATTAATTATTTAGAAGGCAATTATTTCAATACTTTATTTGATTGAAAGATTTAACTATATCAAGAAGCCAAACTCAATTAACTGAAAACAGAATTATGTAAATATATATATTTTTAAGTTTTATGAACTAACTTTTTGCTTTACAACCGATACACGGATAAAGACACACTTGCCAAGGCCTCTGTATTGTTATGAATATATTTATTATTTGTCACCATATTTTTGTCTGTAAAGAAGAGGAATGTGTAGTTAGAATGTATTAGATTTATGGTCACATCGTGCAGACTAACTGTATGTGGCTAAACCGAAAATAATGTGCTTCAATACAAGGTAAGTTTTGCCAGTCTTGAATTTAATTGTTGCAGAGTATATTAACATTAAAATGCGTTATCTACCATAGATCTGTAATTTTTGCTTTTAACACTCATTTAAAAAAGCAAATACGAAAACAATATATAAATATCCTGTATTCACATAAAATATGCCATTCATTTATGGAGTTATGTATATCTCAGCTTATAAATGGAGGGCCTGATGAAGTGTACACCTAAAACCACATAGTGCAAAAATGGCACCCGTGAGTAAGTAGTTCAGTGCCTCAAGTTCCATGCTTCTATCATCAATTCAATGAAAGGCGTACCTAAAATTGTCAACTTTATTACATTTTTTCATGCCATCTTTAAAATGTGAGTCTACATTATTCTTTCCACATGATGTAAATCGATAAAAAAATATAATAAAAAGGGATAGAGAGGAAAGTTAGGCCAATGTCCTTGGTGGGTCCTTTTTCCTGGAAGGCTCTCTAAGAGATACCAGAAATCTGGCTAAGAGCCCTGCAATAGATAGAAGAAATAGGATAATGCGGAACTTCATCACAATAGCCCAATAATTGTGATAGTGAATGATGAGACTTTATAATAAAACAAAAATCAATCCTATTTTACATTTCCAGCAGATCAACTCATAGGTTGTAAAATATAGAGAAAATTCTCCAATGCCCTACTTGGAGCCTCACAAGTACTCTAGTATGATGTGAAAAAGGGTTCCTAAATGCTATAAATGGGCCAGCTGAATGGACGTTTCGCCAAATATATGGCTTTCATTGAATTCAGAGGATAACAAAATGAATAATTATAGGCTGTATGGAACTGACAATAACAGTTATACCCTGCTACTAACACCTCCAGGATATCACTATATCCCCACATGCAAGTCACATCATTTCTCCCCTTCATTGTTTGCAATTATAAATCATGCAAGTTGATAAAAGATAAAGACAGGGCTCCACCCTGCAACAGTTTTTCTCAGTCAAGCTCCATTCACTCTTTATCTGAGAGGATTTACAAGTAAAAAAATAAACACAGTTCTACGAGAAAAAAACACTATGAATGTTGTTGCAAAGTAGGTGAAACTGACCATTTCAAAATTGTCCAACCTATTCCAATCCAAGATCTGAGTGGTACATGCAAATTAAGTGGTGTGCGTAATCTGTTGTTTATGCTGAAATTGTTCAAAAAGCCTATGTATTGATCAGTCCACCATAAGGGCAGAAAAAAGACCTTGCAAACAACTCGGATTGCCATTTAAAGAAACAGTACTACCACAAATATGCTCTTAAAAAAGGTTTAAGTAAAGTCTAGCTAATATTTTTTACATTCTCAAAAGCACATTTGTTGCTAACCACATAATAGGCTAATAGGATGTGTTAGTCTGCATACATCTGTGAACATCAACTATCATTAATAATTTGAGTCATCTTCACAAATATCAATTATAATGTTAACACCGACTCCAATTCATGAGAGGTTAATATACGTAAATCAGGAAAGCCACATTGACTACAATAGGTGTTTTTATGCAGTGCCTAAAAAAGCCCAACAGTAGTAAATAACAGCATGAATCAAAATCAGATTACTTGTGATTCGGTATGTCAGATTGATTGGAAAATATGTAATATATATAACAATGTTGTATGTTAGACACCAGAGTGTGAGGAGTGTTATAATGGACAGCCTGCATCATGAAAGAGAGGAGAGGGTGGCAGTGAATCAGGGGGAAATAAGTTCTGGGATCCATGCTGGAGGTGAACCTGAACAGCAGAATTACTATAAAGCACAGGCGTTGCACAGGATTATTTTAGTTGAGTAGGTAAAGAATGTTAGTGGGACAGGGATAGGGATAAAGGGGCACATGCTGACAGGGAGGATGGTATTGATGTGGTTGCAGATTATGAAGAGGGACAGTAGCAGCTACAGCAGGGCATGACAAGAACGTTAGCTGCCATACACTTCTTGTGGCTTGGGTAGCTTCCAGAGCACTGAGTGCATTGTGAGGCGAATAGTACAGTCAACCTTTCCAAAGGTGCTTGGCAAATTCCTTTTAGCCATGATGAGGAATGCTACCAGGTATATCAGTTTCCCCACCACTTAGAGAAGAGATCATGAAGGTTAATAGTTATTTCTATCACTTTTCGCAGGATTTAAAATATAAAAAATACCCTAGATAATATTTTCATAGGGATTTTTTGACATCACTTTATAAGACAGATATAAATATTTAACCGTTTTTATACTATTTGCTATTAAGATTTACATTTTCTTGGGGGAATATGGAGGTATTCTCTGAAGATAATGATCTATATATCCAGAAGATAGAATTATGGATATCATTTATAGACAATATACTGGTCATATGGTCTGGTACTGAGGAAGAACTAAAAGAATTTGTTAAAAAGTTAAACATCAATAACCACAATCTGAAATTAACAGTTTATTATAGTAAAGAGAAAGTAACGTTTCTAGATCTTAGTATTGAAGAAAATTTAAAGCAAGAATTAATAACAAAAACATACAGAAAATAAACTGTAACAAATGCTTCATTACATTGGAGTCATCATCCCATATCAACAAAAAAGGCCATACCAATAAGCCAGTATTTACCCCTAAAAATAAATTGCAGTGACATATGAATTCAAGATACAAGCAAAAGAACTGCAACATAGATTTGTACAAAGGATATTCCAAAAAAGTATTGAAAAAGGCCTATCATAGAGCCCTAATTCAAGATAGAAATCAATTTCTAGTGGACAATTTGAAAAAACAAAAACAGCAACCAATACGGTTTATTACAGATTTTTCAAGCCAATCCTGAGTAATTCAAACAATTTTACAAAAACACTGGGATATTTTACAACTGGATAAAGACTTGATAGTCTTAACCCCTGAGGAAAAAATCTAAAATATCTACTGGTTCATAGCTACTATGAGGTTAAGAGGCTCAAAAGCATGTGGGAAATGCAGAGACTATCCCTTTGTGGCTAAAACAAAAAAAAATGAGCATAATATCAACTCTTACTGTTTGAAATTCATTGGTATAGATCATGTACCTATAACAAGTAGAAGGGGAGATTGGGATAAACGTTTAATCTGTCGAGAAGCAAAGTGGATCTTCCAATTAGATACAAAAAGCCCACTATGGTTGATAAAAACCTAACATTATGAAAATCACTGTTGTGGTAACTTAACGAATTATATTCTAATTTATATACAAAAAGATACATTTAGCCATATAATGACATTCTGAATATGAACTACTAGAAAGTATTATTAAAAAAAATGTGAACCAGCAGAAGTTTCTGAACTTTAAATATACAGTATAATCTACACCATAGCAATTATCTTAAATAGAGATAATTAGAGATAGAGATGCTTATCAAATTATCCATTTAATAGCGGACAATCACATATATAGTTCTCAGCAGCGTGACCTTGCCAAAATCCGTTGGTAATGCAACGTTAAAACTGCGGGCTCTCAAAGCCGAAGGCGCTCACTGCGCTGGTAGAGATGAGCGCCATAGGCGCTCATCGCTACAACCCCGTAGGGCATAGGCTGGGAGCGCCGGAGGCGCTGGCTGCGCTGGTAGAGATGAGCGCCATAGGCTTGCACATCATACCTACAACTCGTGGAACTACACATCAAAAGAAAACTCAAGTACACAATTCACAGTGCGAGACCCGTAGTACTTTGAAAAGATTGCCTCAAAAAAATATGAACATAACGCCCGAACCACTCACTTCGAAAAACACAAAAAACACACAAAATACAAAAAAAAAAAAAAAAATCACACACAGCAAGGGGGGACAGCTAGGGAGTTTGGGAGTGAGGTTCCACTCAAATTTGATTCCGAATTTCGAGACTTTTGCCACTGAAAATCCCATAAGCAAGAGAAAAAATGGCCACCGAAAAAACACATCACAGGAGAAGAGCCAGGACGTCTGGGAGTGAGGTGGAACGCAAATGTAAGTAGAAATTAAGCATTTTTGCAGCTTGAAAATCGGCTAAGCAAGAAAAAAAAAGGCGGATGAAAAAACTAAAAACGAGGCTACACGACCCAGAACCGAGCAAAACACAGCCAGCGACGTACGAGGTAGAAAAAATACTAATAGGATGACGCAAAATGCTCGCGAAATGCATAAAACATAGACTACTGCCATTTTACAACACTAACTTACACGTTTTCCCACCAAAAACAACGGTTTTGTCTCGAGCTCGCAGCCTATATATAGGGCACACTTGCCACAGAGCTCACACTTTCTCCTCAGGTGATGACAGTCTGAGTGGATTTTCTGCTGCCGGATAATACAAAGAGATTGTGAGCTCTTCAGGATACTGAATATTAATTACAAATAGGTAAAGTATATTAATTTATATTAATAATCATTAATAAATAATTAGTAAATTAATTATTCTTAAAAAAGTATATATTATTAGTTACAAAAATTGAGCAACAAAATTATAATTTACACTGCCTTTACTTTATGAATACTTTCATGCTTAGTTCTTTGTTATATATTTATTAATTGATTAATTAATTAGTAATGTACATTAATTTATTAATTAGTAATTAGTAATTATTTTAAAAAAATACTAAATTGTAAACTGCCTTTAGTTTATTAATATATTAATGCTTACCTAGTTCTAATATATTTAGACAGTGATTAATTAATTATTAATGAACATTATTGTATTAATTAATTATTAGTAATCATTATGAACAACAAATATTCTATATTTTACAATGCCTTTAGTTTATGAAGAGCTCTTTAGAACACATTGATTAATTGATTCTTACTGTACGTTAATTTAATAATTATTTATTAATAATTATTACAAAAAAAATGTGTGTTTTACAATGCAAAAAAAAATATAGATTGGAAATTGCACTTATATATCTGCATTACTGATCATTAACCTACATTACTTTATAAATTATGAATTAGTAATAAAAGGACCACAAACAATATGTATATTTTAAAATGCACTGACATATTCGTGTTGCTGCTAATTGCCTGATAGTTATGAATCAAAATATTACAAATGCTTTCCATCTTATTTGACAGTTTCATCATCTCTGCAGCTGACTGAACACAGAGAGTGACGTTTGCAGCCTTTAAACAGAATAAAGATCACCTTTACAGGTATATCATTTAATTATGTTCTTATGGAACAAAAAATTATTAAGTCTTTTTATTTTGGATTGATGACAGTTAATGATTAATTAACGTATATTATTATATTAATGAATTAACAATTAGTAATCATTACAAAACAAAGGTTACATTTTATACTGCAATAATATTTTTTTTTAACCTGCACATATATCTGCCTTACTGCTCATTCATGTACATTGCTTTTGGAACTATTAATTCATAATAATTAATAATAATTCGCCCCCAATTTTCTTTTATAATAGATAAAAAATATGTACATGTATATGTAGGCAGGCAACTTATATTCAATCGATTACAGTCAAAAAAGGGTTCTTTTATTTCACTGTACACTACGGTTGCACTAGATATGAGTGTCACTGTGCACTGGCAAAAGTTGGCAGGGTAGATGCAATAGGCTTCACAAACACGCCTGTAGGCAGGCAAATGATATTCAATCGATTACAGTCAAAAAAGGGTTGTTTTATGTCACTGTACACTACGGTTGCACCAGATATGAGTGTCACTGTGCACTGGCAAAAGTTGGCAGAGTAGATGCAATAGGCCTCACACACACGCCTGTAGGCAGGCAACTGATATTCAATCGATTACAGTCAAAAAAGGTTTCTTTTTTTTTTTCACTGTACACTACGGTTGCACCAGATATGAGTGTCACTGTGCACTGGCAAAAGTTGGCAGAGTAGATGCATTAGGCCTCACACACACGCCTGTAGCAGGCAACTGATATTCAATCGATTACAGTAAAAAAAAAGTTATTTTATTTCACTGTACACTATGGTTGCACTAGATATGAGTGTCACTGTGCACTGGCAAAAGTTGGCAGAGTAGATGCAATAGGCCTCACACACACGCTAGCAGGCAGACATATGCAATTAGATTACACAGAAAAAAATAATAAAATAGAATAAATGATGTTCTAGCCCTAAAAAGGGCTTTTTGGGTTGCTGTCCTTGCAGCAGATATCAAATGAGTCATTCAGGTGTGTAGTGAAAGCTAATTACACAGCCTGGCTATCTATTTCCCTATTAAATCAGCAGCAGGTAGAATATATGTCCTCTCTCAACGAATGTAGCTTCAGAATGATTCTAAAATGGAGGCTGTCCTTCAGATGGAAGTCCCTGGAAGGGAGTGTATGCTGCTGATTGGCTGGAATGTGTCTGCTGACTGTAAGGTGCAGGGTCAAAGTTTCTTCAATGATAAAGAATAGGGGGCGGACCAAAAAGCGCATGTGTTCGCCGTTCAATGCGAAAGCGAACATGCGAAAATCGCTGCGAATAGTTCTCCGGCGAACTGTTCGGGACATCACTAGTGATGCATAATAATTTGCCATTTGGTGGAAAGGTGATGTTGTTAGCAGGAGATTTTAGGCAAACATTAGCTGTTGTGCTACATGGAAATAGGACTGACATCATTGAAACATGTATCAAGACAAGTAAACTGTGGAAAATATTTACACACCTGAAATTACAATTATATATGAGATCTGAAAGCCAAAATTAATTCAATGATTGGCTCATTCAGATTGGAGAAGGAAAACATCCACAAATAAATAATTTACTGGATGATACCGTCAAAATTACATCACAAATGGTTTCAAGGAATTACTCATATCGGCAAACTTTCTAAACACTCTCAAAAATGACGATTACTCAGACATTGCAAACAAAGTGATATTAAAAACAAAATATAGATGCCTTGAATCTAAATAACGAAATTTTTAAAATCATCAAGGCACCCCAAAAGAGTTATTACAGTGCACATTCAGTTTTGGCTGACGATAAAGACAGTGAATCTAACTTTAGTATACAATTTATCAATTCTTTAACACCATCTGGAATGCCACCACATGTTTTGCAATTGAAAAAAGGGCAATAGTCATGCTATTGAGAAATATGAATCCCAAAAAAGGACTTTGTAATGGGACCAGATTAATTGTGCACGATTTAAAAGATAATTTCATACATGCAGAAATTATGACTGGTACCCATAAAGGAGAACAATTTTTAAACCAAGAATTGATTTGGCTCCAAGTGAGAGTGGTTTGCTTCTTGTCCTTCAAAGAAGACAATTTCCAGTTATCATGGCCTTTGCCATGACCATAAATAAATCTCAAGGACAAATAGTCTGTGGCTATTTTTTTTACAGGAGCCTGTTTTTGCACATGGACAACTCTATGTTGCTTTTTCAAGGTGCACAACTCCAGATGATATTAAAGTTTCAATTGAAGACAGCCCAAGTCAGGGTAATCTTTTACACGATGGATGCATTTTTACCAAAAACATTGTGTACTATGAGGTTTTGTAAACATAGAGTACAGTAGTTTTATTTCCAGGGCGAAATTTTATGTCACTCGGGCTCTTTTTAGAGGACCACTATTTCACATAGGAAACTCTATGTACAATTTTAAAAACCTACAACAATAACAACAAAAACTGAAGAAAAAAAAAAAACAACAAGAATAAACAGTGGTTATATCCCATAGACAAAATTAAAAGTCTGCTGGGCTCTTTTTAAGGGAACCACTTGGACATGCACAAACAAAAAGTATTGGAAGTGGTCTTTTGCCAGGATTGGACCTACAAAACAGCTACGTTGCATTTTATTATTATTACTGTTTACATTTTAATACATTAACTTCATGTTTGTAATGTTAAAATTATTTTTTCAAAGGTTACAAAAGTTGTTTCATTGTATGTAATTAAGGGTTCATGTTAGTAGGAGGATGATCATTTGTTGTAAAAATTAAATGTAGAATTAAGTATTGATTCAGGGAGTAATCTGATCACCAGTTAATGGGTTCATGAAGTAATTATTTTTTTCCCTTCTTTGATACAATTGGATAAGTTTTAATGGAGTTCTCTTGGAGTTCCGTTGTCTTGGCGTTCTACTGGACCCCGCTCTGTCTTTCATCCCTCACATACATACACTAACTAAATCTTGTCTTCTCCATCTAAAGAACATCTCCAGAATTCGTCACTATCTTACACAAGACGCAACTAAATCCTTATACACTCTCTCATCATCTCTCGACTAGACTACTGCAACTCGCTTCTTGTTGGCCTATCTACCACCCGACTGTCTCCACTTCAATCAATTATGAATGCCTCTGCTAGACTCATCTTCCATACACAACGTTCAGTGTCGGCATCACCTCTCTGTCAATCACTCCACTGGCTTCCCTTAGCCTCAAGAATAAAATGTAAAATCAGGACCCTAACTTACAAAGCCCTCAATAATAATGCTCCCACTTACATCTCTGCTCTCATCTTCAAATACTTCCCCACCCACCCTCTTCGTTCTGCTAATTACCTTCTTCTTTCTACAACTCTTGTCAGCTCCTCTCACTCTTGCCTCCAGGACTTTTCTTGTGCTGCCCCTAGTCTCTGGAACTCCTTGCCTCGCTCCACCAGATTATCCCCTTGCCTCAAATCATTTAAAACCTCACTGAAAACGCATCTCTTTAAAGAAGCGTATCACCTTCCACCCTAACACACTTATCACCTCTCTCTCCCTCTTTTACCACTCCCTATCCCTAAGATTGTAAGTCTGCGAGTTTCTATCCTAAGTACATTGGGAATTCACCATGGACATTGGATTCCTAGCTCAAAGTTAATCTGTATTTATCACTGTCTGAACCTAATTTATGTACAGCGCTAAGGAATATATCGGCGCATTATGAATAAACTATAATAATAATAATAATAATAATAATGTTTTTTTTGACTGTTTGCCTTCCTCTGGGTTCAATACCTATGTGGTTTAACAGTACTTTAAATAAAAGTTGCATGTTACAAACCATTATGTAATGGTTTAATATACTCATTGATATAAAGTTGACCTAATGTTATGTAACTCCTCCATACATCCATACAGATTTAAAATTGTTAGTATTGTTAATAAAAATGGTTCACTAATGTTTCAAAATATAAATTGCATGTTGCAAAGCATATTGTAATTGGTAACTACAATTTATTCATTTGAACTTCATCCATTGTTACATTATTCAAGCATACATGATGATTAAAATGTTTAATATGGTTAAAAAAATTAGTTTACCAGTTTTTGAAATACAAGTTGACTGTTAGTAAAATAAAAAAAGTTATTATAATTGTTGTACTTCTTTCTACATAACAAAAAGTTTAAGTGTGTCCAAGACTCACATTGTGTGGCAAACAGCATTTCCAGCTTTAAAATTTTATTGACTGGCATTTTTGACAGGCAAGTCGCTAATAAACATATAGAATATATTAAAATTCATATGATAAATATTTTAAAAAGCAAGATATCTACAGTGGATATAAAAAGTCTACACACCCCTGTTAAAATGTCAGGTTTGTGTGCTGTAAAAAAATGAGACAAAGATAAATCATTTCAGAACTTTTTCCACCTTTAATGTGACCTATAAACTGTACAACTCAATTGAAAAACAAACTGAAATCTTTTAGGTGGAGGTAAGAAAAAAAAAGAAGAAAAATAATGTGGTTGCATAAGTCTGCACACCCTCTTATAACTGGGGATGTAGCTGTCTTCAGAATTAAGCAATCACATTCCAAAACGTGTTAAATAGGAGTCAGCATAAACCTGCCATCATCTAAAGTGCCTCTGATTAACCCCAAATAATGTTCAGCTACTCTAGTTGGTCTTTCCTGAAATTTTCTTAGTCGCATCCCACAGCAAAAGCCATGGTCCACAGAGAGCTTCCAAAGCATCAGAGGGATCTCATTGTTAAAAGGTATCAGTCAGGAGAAGGGTACAAAAGAATTTCCAAGGCATTCGCTATACCATGGAACAAAGTGAAGACAGCCATCATCAAGTGGAGAAAATATGGCACAACAGTGACATTACCAAGAACTGGAGCTCCCTCCAAAATTGATGAAAAGACAAGAAGAAAACTGGTCTGGTAGGCTACCAAGAGGCCTACAGAAACATTAAAGGAGCTGCAGGAATATCTGGCAAGTACTGGCTGTGTGATATATGTGACAACAATCTTCATATGTCTGGGCTATGGGGTCGAGTGGCAAGACAAAAGCCTTTTCTTACGAAGAAAAACATCCAAGCCAGGCTACATTTTGCAAAAACACACCTGAAGTCTCCCAAAAGCATGTGGGAAAAGGTGTTATGGTCTGAGGAAACCAAGGTTTAACTTTTTGGCCATAATTCCAAAAGATATGTTTGGCGCAAAAACAACACTGCACATCACCAAAAGAACACCATACCCACAGTGAAGCATGGTGGTCGCAGCATCATGCTTTGGGTCTGTTTTTCTTCAGCTGGAACTGGGGCCTTAGTTAAGATAGAGGGAATTAGGAACTTCATCTTTCAGCATGACAACAACCCAAAGCATACATTCAAATCAACAAAGGAATGGCTTCACCAGAAGAAGATCTGAAGAGGGCTGTGCACAGGAGATGCCCTCGCAATCTTACAGATTTTGGAGTGTTTTTGCAAAGAAGAGTGGGCAAATTCTGCCAAGTCAAAATGTGCCATGCTGATAGACTCATACCCAAAAAGACTGAGTGCTGTAATAAAATCAAAAGGTGCTTCAACAAAGTATTAGTTTAAGGGTGTGCATACTTATGCAACCATATTATTTTATTTTTATATTTTTTCTTCCCAATACCTAAAAATTTCAGTTTATAGGTCACATTAAAGGTGGAAAAAGTTCTGAAATTATATATCTTTGTCTCATTTTTTTATAGCACAGAAACCTGACATTTTAGCAGGGATGTGTAGACTTTTTATATCCACTGTATATCTGCTTTATCTTCTCAACCTCTGGAGGGTAGCAAACATAATATTAAGAGTTTTCTGAATAGAGCAATTAATAATTTAAAGTTGTATATAGGAAATTACAATGAAATAAAATAAAGAGTAGTCATTTCTGGCTCATTGAAAATTATGTGGCAGAATGGAACCATATTAAAAAATAAAAAATAAGACAATATAATAAATAATATAAATTGAACAATATTAACAATGCTATACATATTCAATACTTGACTAAAACAGGAGAGTATTTGATTGTATCAATTATATATTGACATAATATTGTTAAAAATACAGAATAGATATTTTAATATAAAATTATAATATGTGACAAGAAATCCAAAATGTATAGAAATTAGAGAAGAACTGCTCAATATTGGATTATTATGATATCCTATATTATTGTAAACACAGAGCATTATAAATATATATTAGAAAAGTGTGGATGAAATATATTATATACGACAAAGAGTTAATTAAATAACAGAGTCACATTATATATACATAGTATTCCATTATTGTATAGTATAAATCAATTCACAAATAATATAAATAATCATCGCATAGTAATTGCAATAATAGATATTTACCCTTAGAAGATATACAGTTCAAAACTACAAATAGTTACACAGAATAGTAAGAGTTAATACAATTGCCACAGTCTATAAAGATGCCAGTTGCAGGACTGATCAGAGCCCCTAATGAGTGGAGATGTACGCATCTCACGAAACGCGCATCAGGCGTTTGTTACGTCATCTCTGAGCGCTCAATAGCCAGAATACAGCTACACGGCGGGAGATGCCGAGAATCTCCTCTCCCCATTGTATAGCACCATAACAAATCCAGAGCAGAAGCAATTTAGCAGCAAGTCCTTGCCTAATACCCAATACAGGAGTATCCGTAGTAACCATGAATAGCGTGGTTATGAGGTAATTTTCTTAGTGTGGTATAGGAGGGTAATGGTAGTGGTCATAAAAGAAATGGTCATGAGGTAAAAATTGACCCAATCCCCATATAACGAGCAGGGTAAATACCAGTACAATATAGAGCCTTAGGTTCATCATTGTGGCTAGAAGCATTAAAGAAGTTGGGGAGAAAATAATCTTCATAACGGAATATATTATATCATACTACACTAAGGTATCCAGTAGTGGATCTTCATTCATGAGGTAACAATTGACAATTGTCAATTTATGATATTTATATGGATATAAGTACTTAAGCACTAAAGGTTATTGTTTCACATTTTTTTGATATATTTTTTATAATTTTTTCAGTTTATCACAGAATCACAGCACAGCTATATATAATATGGTTAGCTACAAATGTAGCAACCATTAATAAATAATTAAGTAAAGAGAAGCACTCACTCACATAAACTGTTACAATCATATTCTACTAAAGTGGTATTAAACGTATAACTTCAATGAGAAACAAGAAACATCTTCTAACCAAGATAAAATTCAGAGGGATAATTTTACAAGTGAAAAAAGATAATATTATCAAAAAAAGTAAAGTCTTATTAGCAAAAACATTATTAACTAAACTAAGAACTCAGAATATATAAATTATAAGATATTAATTTAACAATAATGCCTCACTATTCAACTATATATACTGTATAGTACTTTATAGTTACAAGACTTAAGACAATCAATATATTAAGGAGAGTGAGAATATCAAGAAGAATACTTACAAGAAGATTAAGGTGCAAGAACATTTTAATCTTAATATCAAGTAGCATAAAAACAGTTAAATATGTATATCTGTCTTATAAAATGACATCAAAAAATCCCTATGAAAATATTATCTAGGGTATTTTTTATATTTTAAATTGTTTGAATTTTAAATATTATTTAATTTAAAATTGGAATTTTATCACTATTAGTATGTGGCAATTAGTTACATTATAAAAGCCATATAATAGGTGTTCTAGTCCACTAGTGACTTTATTTTGTTCACTTAGGTCCAATTCTAGGATCAGTTGAACAAATATGTTGTACTGTGACATGAACAGCAAAGAAACTAACCAATAGTATTTAATAATAACAAAACATATCTGCAGCTTTCTATACCTGATGAATACTAAAACTCTTTTTTTTTTTAACCACACAAATAAGTAATTTACAATATATATATATATAGATCCTACCCCAAAATTTTCTACTTTTTTTTATTTTATTGGTACAAATATAATCACACTCAAAAAACTTTAATAGGCACTTAACAGGGTATTCACTTAAGTTACATAAACCCACCAATATGACTCAACTTGAAATGTAAAATAGCTCCATCTCCAAGGTTTACCAAGTCTGGGTTACAAGGGCGAAATAAATGTGGTCAAGGCCCCCAGAAGGAACAGAAGGAACAGAAGGAACCATATGATCTCAGTGGATACCTCCTACCTCAGTGCTTCTACCTAGTGTAGGAAGACCCTTAAACTTACTGGAGCCCTTCAACTCACAGGATAAAAGAGTTTTGTGCCACTTGTACCCCTATTGTAACATAATACCTGAGATAGGATTTTTTCAACTCAAGGCAATCCAGCTTGTCATCTACTGGTGGGACTAGACAAATTAAAATAGGAAAAGAATCAAGTGACTAGTATATAAGCATTAATTCACAATATTGAAACAATATATATTGTACGTGTGCTATATACTTAGACCAAATAGGACCACAGTAGTGTTTTGTATAGGGGAAAACAAGAGGAAAACTCCTATTCCAAATAACCAGTATATTAACTGCATAATGGTTAATACATACATACTTGATAATACTAAACAAGAATAAACAATTGATACCCAGAAACAACCTGGTTAAGTTTATAATAGTTGTACATAGTCTTCAAGTTGTAATATAGGATTACCCCCAATTACTTATCTGTAGATCCATACAGGCAGTGGATAGATTGATGTCAAATGATTGAATAGTACTATTCAATCATTTGACATCAATCTATCCACTAAGGAAGCCGTTTATAAAGAAATACGGAGAAACGATTGGCTATTGACCTTATGGCTGCATGGATCTACAGATAAGTGATTGGGGGGTATCTTATATTACAACTTGAAGACTATGTACAACTATTATAAACTTAACCAGGTTGTTTCTTGGTATTGACAAGCTTCTGTTCTTACCTAGGTGGGGGGCCTTGACCACATTTCTTTCGCCCTTGTTACCCCGATTTGGTAAACCCCAGAGATGGAGTTATTTTACATTTCAAGTTGAGTCATACTGGTGGGTTTATGTAACTTAAGTGAATCCCTCTTTATTGCGTCGTTGTTAAGTGCCTATTAAAGTTTTTTTTAGTGTGATTATATTTGTACCTAAGTAATTCAGTGTTAAGCACTACAGAACTTTTTAAAGTAGATTTTGTATCTTATTTTTTTTTATATATACGGTATAATAAAACCATTGTAAAATGGATAATGCTGTTAGTAAAATCTTTATATCACAATCCAATGGGTTTTATTTTAAATACATTTAAATAGTAATCCACACTTTTTTTTCCCAAAACATTAACCTTAACTTACAGGGAAGGGAGGGTGGGTACCTCTCTGCTCTTCAGCCACAGAGTGAGTAAAATGGAGCCCAAGCCACTAGAAAGTGGAGCAAGCCACTCCCCCACGTCAGGGTCACCTCAGGGGTCCTCCCTAATTGCTACTGGCATGTCTTTGAACGGTTCAGATTTTTAAGATATGTAAGTGGTGCTACACATTGAAATGCATCACATGTAGATTACTAATATATATCATGTGATCCATGACTGTGAAGTGAAATAAACAGTACAATAGCTCATTAATATAGCTATATCTCATTTGTTAAATGGCAAGTGATGTAGGATATAGGTGTCTTCCCTGGTTGATGACCCTGTCAACAACCCATGCACAGAGGCAGAGGAAAGGTATAATGATGTACACAAAGCAAGCTGGATCAAAATAGAGTGCACCTTTGCAGCCAGCTGTTTATGTCTGTGTATGTACGTATCCCTGCTGCAGTAAATGTAAGTAGAAACATATAATCACCTTACTATCTCAATGATGTGCGCTAATGCATGACTGATAACAATTTAATGATAGGCCAGAGTAAAGGAGACATTCTTCTCATGAACTATGGCTCTTCATGAATTATTGGCTTACTTTGGATAAATACAATATGTTGTGCAGTCAGACAATGATAAATGCAGCCACTTCACATACACTGACCTATCATATATTCTGATAAATTCCAACACAATTAAATATGTGTATATATTGTTATATACCAATCATTATAATCTGTTAATATGTACTGACCCAAAGCTTATATTTGAAGTCATTGGGCTAATCTAAATATATTTAATTTCCCATTTATAAATTCATCATCTGTACGTCCTATATAGCCCTATGAAATATGTAGCAATAGGTCAAAAAATAAAACACGACAATCACTACACACTGAGGTAGCTCAACAAGGGTAACAATGATGTAATCACAATATTGATGATTTGATACAACATTGATAAGGGTAAATGCACATGATTATAATGGATGATGTGTGGCCTAAACTATCTGTTCATATTATAGATATTAAATGTATGGTATGTGTTAACTCACTGATTTGGTACACAGCTACCCAAACAACATTCATATATTTGTACACATTAAGAGCGACATTAACTTGGATTCATTTTAAGTATGATAATTATTACTTACTCATGTATAATGATTAACATTACATATCAGCACAATTAATAAAGGTCTACCTTTCATGTTTCATAAAAAAACATATTTATTGATGAATCGGTCCATTGTCAAAAGCAGCAGATTCAGCCTTGTCTTGTGCAACCATTGTTTCAGACTGATGTCTTCATGATCACATCAAAAGTAAAGTAGCACAAGTTGATCCTCAAATATGGATATGTGTTAAACTGTTAAGGTTGTGAACTCTACAGCATCTGTCTGTTTTTTACATCATCACCTGCTATATCAATAGCATTTTTTATTTCTCATAAACATACATGGAAAGAAAATATGCAAAGATACACATGTGATGCTAACAGTTGAATGAGCTTGTGAGACATAATGTGTTCTGTTCCTCTTCATTTATTTGTTATATATTTTCTGACAGATCTTCAAGATTTGTCATTTTGATTACTATATGATTCATATATAAAGTTCATCTACAAGCTAATCCAGAGCTATGCTGTTGTAACACCGCATCAAGCCTCTTTTATTGTTCATTCCATATGTATATTGTTGTTGGTGCCTATTGTTGTGCACTGACCTGCCTGCTAATGTTGTATTGCTATCATTAAACATGCTATCATTGCACATTACAGTTAGCAAATTCTACTTTCCTGCCATTATGCATGTTCACCTCCAGGTTATAATATGATATACATGACATTTCATCATATTGATAATACATTGCCAATCCCACTCACATTTACATCCATCTCAATTTCATCCTGCCAGCAATGTGTTCCTATTTAACTTTCTCTCTGTTCTACCAACACTATTTTCCTTTCATCCATCTACAATAATCCTGTGTGCATCTGTCCTGTTAAGTCCCTGCCATTACTGTTGTGAATGGGATAATATGTACATCCATAATAAATATGCAGCATTAAATTCAGTGTTTGCATATTATTATCTTAGTAAACCTAACATCTGATTTGTTAAAACCTTTGCAGCAGAATAGTGCTACAGGACATTGTTATAATGTAATGATTTAGTAGTATTACCTCAAAAATAGCTATTACTGTAGATAATCCATAATGTAAAAATCTGTGCTAAGATTTAAAATAATGAATGAACACTGGTGACACTAACAACAACTCCTGTGTCATTGTTATAGTCTTAACTGATCATATGAACATGTTTTTGAATGAAAATAATGATAAATATGTTTAATTAAGTTACTATTAATGGAGATATGAGATGTTGTTTGCACCAAGTTAATGTTATAATTAAAAAGTTAATTAAAAGTTTAATCATTTAGCCATAACAACAATAATGTCTAATTACCATAAAATTATTGACTTGGAAACATAAAATTACAGTAATCAAATGCATGATAACATAGAGATGTCCATACATATTTTAATATTTGCTATATTTTACACATCCAATATACCATAACACATAATGAGTATGATCTGTATCAACATGTTAGATTATTAATTAAGTGAAATGTATGTAAATGTCCCAAATCAGTAACCATTGCGAACACACAGACAAAAGGTAATATAATAATACAATTTTCTTCTGCAGAGCACAAACATGAAATATTGCAGACCATGCATTAATATCATTGGTGTGGTATACATATATCCCAAAAGGATAGAAGGCTGGATACAAATGTAAGCAGATTTTGCTGAAAGCCAACACTGTATAATAATGTGTAGCATTTACTTGACTCAGATGTGGTCATTTCACCACAATAACGATTATTTGATAACTTTTATAACTTTGTATAATAAAAGTAAACATTATTGTTATTATACAATTACATCATATCTTCATCTTCTCAAATAGTTGCAATTACCACTGGAGTTTGTAATCCAAATCAATTACACACATATAGTGGGATTAAGAACTAGCGAAAGGAGCTATTGTAGTAGAAAAAACTCTGGAAGTTCTGGGTAAAACTAAATAAGAAACTGGAAATAGCTAAATATCCTAGTCCTCTAATACCTGTGATGATATTAGCTAAGTTGAAACAATGGTCTAGATGGGACATTTAATATTTGTCCAATTTATATATAGAGAACTCACTGAAACCTTTTAAGGTTTTACAAGAAGAATTCGGTACACCATCTTATTATTGGCTAGATTACCATAACCTACTCTCTAAATTTTCTAAACGTAATTATAATTTTGACAGAGAGAAATTACTCCATTTGAAAAATGATGCCTGTTAAAAAAAGAAGGTTCTTAATTTCTAATTGTTATTGTATTTTGAAGGACAAGAACGAAAAAACAAGCAATATGGATACTTGGGAAAAAGATATAGGAAAGACCTGGACAAATAAAAAATGGTTTAAAGCTTTAGAATTTACCGAAAATTTTATAAAACATTCTCCCACGAGGGAGGTATGCTGTAAGGTCCTAAATAGATGCCACTTATCGCTGGCTAAAAGTTTTCAGCCCCAACAAGTAATGATGAATGTTGGACGAAGTGCGGGTTAAGAGGAACATTCTATCACATGTGGTGGGAATGCTCACAAATATAAATCTTGTGGAAACTCTGTTTTGAAGAGATTTCCAAAATAATTAAAATCTACATTGCTCCATCCCCGGAGATTGTGTTACTTCATATTATACTAAATACAATATCAATGGAAAAGAAAACATGTATTTTGCATATAATGTCAATGGTAAACAACAATATCAACAAGTACCTACCTGGAATGAGATTAAACTGGCTATAAAAAAAAAATATCAGTTAGAAACAGAAGCAATCGCATTAGGTTTACCTAAGAAGCTATTAATAAAATTGAAAATATGGGAAAAGTGCACTGAGAAAGATATAAAATCGAAATATAAAAAAAGATAATAACTGAGGAGGGAAGCTGAAGAGTTGGAGCATAGAGAGGGTAGATTATACATTTGGACTCTCTTGGAAGCCTCGCTCTGTGTCCACAGGTTGTATGTTTGTCCTTTCCTTGTGTTCTTATCAAATTTTATTACATCAATGTACAATTATATAATTTGAATTATAGCTGTTATATAATTAATATGGATGAACATTGTAGTACTAATTTGCTATACTGACAATGTGTATTGCCTCCAAGGAAGTAACTGGTTGGATGATACGTACAATTTTCGGTATTATTGACTATTTATATTGACAAAATGTATTTATAAAACAAGCAATGTTTGTGGTATTTTAAAAATGTCTGTAATTAAAAACTACAATAAAAAAAAATAATCATTTGTAATAGTATGACACAGTTTTGAAATGATCTGTGTATGGTCATAGTAGAAAAATCTGTAGCAAAATTGTAGCAATATCTCTGTGTACAGTACAGTTGGCATGACCAAATGCATATATTTAGCAATTATGTGGTATCAGGAATGCATAGCTGTGGCCATAATCGGAGGGACAAAAGTTCTATTGCTCTCTCTATCACTAGATGATATTATTTAGCCACAAGGCATCATTTCTCCTCTCCTCCTACCCTCCTCCCCCCTCCTCTCCCCTGCTCACTCCTCCCTCCCTCCCTCCTCCTTAACAAAAAAATGTGATGAAATAAAAAATAAAATGTTTTTGATTCATTTTGTTAAAATAAAAATGTGCTGTATGGTGTAAGATTGAGGGTATAGGGTGGGAGTTATAGGGTGGGGTATAGGGTTAGTATAGTGTTGAAAATATATATATGCTATGTGTAATATGTTACTATGTTACCATGTACATTCATTTATGCATTAGTAATTTACGTGTATACAAATGAGTTAAATCAATCCAAACTAGACTAACAACTCCATCTCCTCTTGCCTACATAAAAAAATGGATCCACCACATTTAGACCTATTTGTTAACGTGGATAAGTATGAGCATTTGGAAGAGAAAAAGGGTCTTTTATAGACTATAAATGTCAGTTAACATGATGTTTTGTATATAATTGGTGCTTAGGTCTTATGGGCATCGCCAAAGAACAAAACATGAGTTTGCGCGAATCATATGTACTCACCACACAACTGCGATTGGAATGACTATTCCACAGTTACAGGGAAGCCATTTCTTAAAATTATATGTTTGGTTAGAATGGGACCTTGAGTCTTCACCCTGATAATCTATGCAGTTTCTTGTGTGAGGGCTTAAAGGTCTAAACTGTCAATAGCTACAATGGCTACAGCAAGTTCTACAAATGTAAACAGCTTTCCCACATGAATTTCAAGCCTGATGGTCTACCACAGTTTTGGTAAGTTCCATGGTGCCTTTCTACTTGAAATGAGAACTCTGGTTAAATGTTTTGTATTGTTTAAATTTTTTAGAACATAACCGTTTTTTTCTCATTATGTCCTGTTTATTAACAGGTAATTTTGAATTTGAAGTACAAAGATCATGTAATATACCTTGTGCTGGATCTACCTTTTTGGAGCCCCTGGGCAGTAATGTGGAGGAGCCCCTGCGAGTTCGCGCGCAAGGTATGCACGTACCTTTTTTGCCTTTTTTGTGCGTGTATCTCTCTCTTTTTTCACTGACTTTAATTGCTATGTGAGTAAATCACAAATATTTCTGTATAGCAGCCATTTTAACCAGCCACACAACTATTCATACACACACAGGGCAATTACTTGCAATTATGCATACATATATTTATCTATCACACCCACATGCATCCATATATATATTAAAGTAACGCCAGATACTTAATTAAATGTAATTTAAATTACCACTTAAAGATATGTGCATATTATTTTACATCAGCAAATGTTATACTGATAGAGCTAGTGTTATAGACCATGCTGATGCAGTGGAAGGATCCAGAGATGCACGAGAGGAGATACTTAACACCACTGAACATCACTGATACTGGCGATTGAGGAATGATTGAGACTATACAGTATATACCTCATGCTTTGAGGTTATAACATGTGAATGTACTTTTATTTATGCTTCTTTTTTACTAAATCGTACAGCATTACACTATTGGGCGGTTTTGCACTTCTCAACCCCCCCCCCCCCTTTTTTTTTTTTTGCATATTATTCATGCTGGTAGCCACAGTAATTAATTTATTACAAGTGCACTTGTACCTGCACTTCACTTATACACTAGCTACATTTTTTTTTTTTATTGAGTTTTAAAACATACAAAACTTACATAATACAATAAATACATTAATATATGAATTAGTACATAAAATACAAACACACCTAAACCCTCATTAGTGTGGGAGCAAATATTGATACATTCCATAACCAAACGGGAGGTACTTATTTACCACATCATAAATAGGATTAAAAAGAGAGGAAAAAAGGAGAGAAAAAAAAGAAAAAAAAAAAGACTCTACCGACTCTTAGATCCAAAAGAACCATTAATAGATAGGAGGAGCAAAGCTCACTAACATAAACTCCCTGGCCAAACCCTTTTTACTAGTATTGAACTATACACAGTGATAATAAGATATAAAAATAAGGTCGCCTTACAATAATAGGAATACGTTTTGCAATAGTTATAGAGATTCCATGTAGTTGTCCCATTTCAGCCAGCTAAAATGGCATACATTACGCTCCGATGAAATGGAGTTCCTATTATTCCTTAACTCTCTATTTATGGAAATAAGGTTACACAATTCACTAAATGCTGGGATCGTAGATTGCATCCAATATTTTACAATAAGATATTTAGCCACTAATAAGATGTGGCAAATCAGATATCTCTCTATGGGAGGTAATCTTTCTAGATTCATAAGGAGGATGGCTACTTGAGGAAACCATATAATTTGTTTGTCAAGCAACTTGGAAATTAATTGGGAGATGTCTAGCCACCACTTCTGCATTTTATTACATTCCCGCCAGATATGGTAATCTGTCCCTCGTGAGCCACATAATTTCCAACAGCGATCTGGCTCCTCTGAGTTGATTTTCCTAATTTTAACTGGTGTTAAATGCCATCTATAAATGATTTTAAAATATAACTCTGTATATATTATGTTAACAGAGGATTTTTTTAACTAAATTTGATGTCTTAAAATATAAATTAAACAGACATGCACATTAAGAGATAGAGAGACAGACATACAGACAGAGAGATAGACAGAGAGAGAGAAAGATAGACAGAGAGACAGACCGGACAGAGAGGGAGAGAGAGAGAGAGAGACAGACAGAGAGAGAAAGAGAGACATTTAGACAGAGAGAGAAACAGACAGGCAGAGAGACAGACAGAACGACAGACAGAGAGAGAGAGACAGAGAAACAGAGAGAGAGAGAGGGAAACAGAGAGAGACAGAGAGAGAGAGACAGATGGACAGAGAGGGAGAGACAGAGAGACAGACAGAGAGAAAGATAGAGAGACAGACAAAGAGACAGACAGACAGAGAGACAGAGAAACATAGAGAGACACAGAGAGAGACACAGAGAGAGAGACAGAGAGAGACAGACAGATGGACAGAGAGACGGACAGAGAAAAAGAGAGAGGGGCAGAGAGTTAGACAGACAGATGGACTGAGAGACGGACAGAGAGATGGACAATGAGACAGAGAGAGAGACAGAGAGGTAGACAGAGAAAAACAGACAGAGGACAGATAGATGGACAGATAGATAGACAGAGAGACATACAGAGAGATAGACAGAGAGATAGACAGAGAGACAGACAGAGAGACAGACGGAAGGAGAGACAGGCAGACATATAGACAGAGAGAGATACAGACAGGCAGAGAGACAGACAGGCAGAGACAGGCAAGCAGATGGACAGAGAGATGGACAGAGAGACGGAATGAGAGATAGATAAATAGGCAGATAGATAGATAGATAGATAGATAGATAGATAGATAGATAGATAGATAGACATTAGCGACTTGCCCTTCAAAAAATGACGGCAATAAAATTGTAAGGTGGAGACATTAATTTTGTTGGTGGTCTGAGATCCTTCATCGCTCATTGCGAGGCTGTTGTATTTTATTTTTTTTGATAGGCGCTTTTGCTGTTATTGTTTTGTCGACGTTGATCTGCTTTTTGCGCTTATTGCAAGGCTTTGTGTGCTATGAGCAGTGTTGACACTCGTTGTGAGTCGCGCAGTGAATGGGTCTTGTGTTTATTGTGAGAGTTTTTTTTTTGTTTTTGTGTATATTTGTTTTTGTGTGCTAATGAAATAATTAATACATTAATAAATGAATATACTTTACCTATTTGGAAGTAATATATGCAGGAAGCATTGTGCTGAAGAGCTGACAATCTGTTTTGATGTTGCTGCAGCATATAATGTAGGTTTGCACTGTTGTGGAGCTGAGGTGTAAGTATCAGCAATGTGTGCAGTGTGTAGTGTAAATAGGTTGCGTGAGCGAGGGGAAGCCGTTAAGGTAGCTGTGTACTTCAGCATTGTATAAGTTAGTGTTGTAAAATGGCGGCGAATATGTATGTGGTAAGCAGCTGTGTATGATGTAGCGTCCTTGTTAATAGTGTATCTTGTAGCTCGTACTGCTTTTTGGAAAATCCGTATGTGCTTGGTGGTGTTTTGCGTGTTTAGGGACCTGTAGCCTCGTTTTCGTTTTTTTCGGCAGCCATTTTTTTTCTCTTGCTTAGGGGATTTTCGCTTGTCTAAACCTGGAATTTGGACTTAAATTAAGGTGTAACTTCACTTGCAGAGGTCCTGGGTGCCCCCCCTTGCTGTGGGTAAGCTTTTTATGTATTTGTTGTGTGTATTTATTGTGTTTTTAATATTTGCATGTGCGCGCGGTTTGGGCATTAAGGTCGTATTTTTGCGAGTTCATAGTGTTTTTTTTTCTAAGTCCTGCTGCTCGTATTTTTTGATGCTAAGTCCATAAATTTTCCGTTGTAAGTCACGCCTGCGGCTCATTTCAGCCGACGTGGGACCACTTTGTTATTGTATATTTATACATACAATTATGCACTGACCCAGAATACTGACTAAAAGTATTTATAAAATAATCTAGACACAATAGACGATGCTAAGTGTGCTTACAATACATGACCTCTTTTCTGGGCTCCTGGGTGACACAGCTCTGTCAGGAGTCCCCAGTTCGTTATCAGGCAGGACAGGAAGTGAGATCGGAGCAGTAGCATGTAAGTGTGCACCCAGCATGCTGAGAAGCATGGAGCTGCTGCAGGGTGTCAGTGCATGAGCAGAAATCACTATGTTACATAGTTACATAGTTACATAGTATTTAAGGTTGAAAAAAGACTTTCAGTCCATCAAGTTCAACCTTTTAAGATCTCCTTTGATCTGCAATATGCGGATTAACTATTGATTCATTAGTTGTTAATTAATTATTAATTAATTATTTAATGTTTTTTTTTTTTTTATTTGTTTTTTTTTATTATTATTAATTAGTCCAGAGAAAGGTAAATAGAAAGAAAAAAAAAAACGAGATTTAGCCAATTGTCTAAAGGGGAAATGTTAAATTTGGATCATTACTGTCTCTCTAATTATCCATGATAACCCTGAATACCCTTTTTAATTAGAAGTAAATCTAGTCCCCTTTTAAAGTTATCTATCGAATCCGCTGTCACCACCTCCTCTGGTAGAGAATTCCACAGATTAACCACCCTTACTGTGAAGAACCCTTTTCTTTCTTTGAGGTGGAATCTTTTTACTTCTAACCTCAAGGGATGTCCTCTTGTCAGTTGAAAACCTCTTGGCACAAAAAGCTCCCCCGACAAATCTTTATACTGACCCTGGATGTATTTATATAAGGTAATCATATCTCCTCTTAGACGCCTTTTTTCTAGAGAAAATAAGTTTAATTTGGTTAGTCTTTCTTCATAACTTAGCCCCTCCATTCCCCTTATTAGTTTGGTTGCCCTTCTCTGTACCTTTTCCAGCTCTAAAATGTCCTTTTTATGAAGTGGTGCCCAAAATTGTACTCCATATTCCAAATGAGGGCATACTAGAGATTTGTATAGTGGCAGAATTATATTTGCTTCCCTTTCTTAGTACATGCTAATATTGTATTTGCCTTTGCAGCTGCTGCTTGGCTTTGAGCACTGTTACCTAGGTGGTTGTCCACAAGCACTCCCAAATCCCTTTCAATATCTGATACACCTAGATTTGCTCCATTAAGATTATAAATTGCATGGCTATTTTTCCTTCCCAGATGCATAACCTTACATTTATACGTATTAAATCTCATCTGCCATTTAGATGCCCATTCCTCAATTTTATGTAAATCCCCTTGGAGGGAAAGCACATCATTTTCTGATTTAATTACCTTGCACAACTTTGTGTCATCAGCGAAAATGGAGACACCACACTCCAATCCTACCTCTAAGTCATTAATAAATATGTTAAAAAGGAGAGGACCTAATACCGAACCCTGAGGAACCCCACTTACCACATTAGTCCAATCGGAGTATGTTCCATTTACAACAACCCTTTGCTTCCTGTCTTTTAGCCAGCTCTCAATCCATGAGCAGATATTTACTGCAATTCCGGTATCCCTTAGTTTGCCCAATAGTCTCCCATGTGGCACTGTATCAAAAGCCTTTGCAAAATCCAAAAAGACTACATCCACTGAGTTGCCTTGATCCAGGTCCCTACTAACCTCCTCATAGAAACTAATTAGATTTGTTTGACATGACCTATCCCTCATAAACCCATGTTGACTCCTACTTATAATCCTGTTCAAATATACATATTCTTGTATATTATCCCTTATTAACCCTTCTAAAAGCTTCCCCACTACAGAAGTGAGGCTCACTGGTCTATAATTCCCCGGATTTGCTCTTGCTCCCTTTTTAAATATAGGTATCACATCAGCTTTTCTCCAGTCATCTGGTAGAGACCCTGTGTTGAGTGAATCTTGAAAAATTAAATATAATGGTTTGGCTATTATAGAACCCAGTTCCCTTAGTACCCTTGGATGTATTCCATCAGGACCCGGGGCTTTATTAACATTTATTTTTTCCAACCTCTTTTGGATTACTTCCTGTGTTAACCAATTATTTGGCAAAGGTAGTGTAGCCCCATTATGTCGCAGTGTCCCAACCACTGGTACCTCCCTTGTGTATACCGAGGAAAAGAACCTATTTAGCTCATCTGCCTTTTCCTGGTCACTAATTTTCAGACAGCCTGTTTCACATTGTAATGTTCCTATAGCTTCCTTCCTCGCCTTCTTCCCATTAATATACTTAAAAAATATTTTAGGGTTAGTCTTACTCTCTTTTGCAATTAATTTTTCATTTTCTATTTTAGCCAGTCTAATTGCGCTTTTGCAAGCCTTGTTGATTTCCTTGTATTCCCGTAAAGCAGTCTCTGTCCCCTCTTGTTTGTATAATTTAAATGCCTGTTTTTTACTCCGTATCTTGATCTTTAAATCATTGTTAAGCCACATGGGTTGTGATTTACTCCTTTTACTTTTATTCCCACACGGTATATGCCGATGTGTATGTATATTTAGTAAGGATTTAAATGTTGTCCATTTATGTTCAGTGTTTTTACCTATCAGTTCTTTGTCCCAGTCTATACTTTGTATTGCTGCCCTTAGACCGTTAAAATCTGCCCTTTTAAAATTAAGAGTTTTTGTTGGCCCCTTAAAATGTTGTTTTTTTAATTCAATCTCAAATGAGACTGTGTTGTGATCACTGTTTCCCAAAGGTTGCCCTATTTCAACATTTGATACAATATCAATATTATTTGTAATGAGACTGTAAATCTAAGATAGCTTCATTTCTAGTAGGCTCCTGTATAACCTGGGCCAGATAATGATCCCTGAGTGTACTCAAGAACCTGCTCCCCTTAGCTGAACTGCTGGTCTCATTTATCCAGTTTATTTCAGGGTAATTAAAATCTCCCATTATTAGAGTTTGCCCGTGCTTAGCTGCATTTCCAATCTGTAACAATAATTATATTTCCTCACTTTCAGCTATATTTGGGGGTTCATAGCATACTCCTACTAATATTCTTTTGGAATTTGCTGCTCTGCTATTTAACTCTACCCACAAACATTCAACTTTATCACTAGGTCCACCATAAATATCTTCTCTGACTATAGCCTTAAATTCAGGCTTAACATACAGACAAATCCCTCCTCCTCGTTTACCATTGCCTCTATCTTTCCTAAATAGGTTATAACCATCCAGATTAACAGTCCAGTCATGAGATTCATCCCACCACGTTTCGGTAATGCCTATTAAATCCCATTTTTCATTAATTTCTAATAATTCTAACTCTCCCATTTTTCCTGGCAAGCTTCTGGCATTAGCAAGCATACACCTTATGTTATGAGTCTGTAGTTCTGAAGTGCCTGCCACTGAACTTAAATTACTTAGTACTACCTCCATATTGACTATACTACCCCTCCCCCCATCTCCTCCCCTATGAGTTGTTAATTCATCCCTTATACCCTCTACACTTTCTACCCCATTACTTATATCTAGTCCCTCCCCCCCACCTACTAGTTTAAAAACTCCTCCAGCCTTTCTACCATCCTATCCCCTAGTACAAAAGCTCCCTCATCATTAAGGTGCAATCCATCCCTACTGTAGAGATTGTACCGAAGTGAGAAGTCAGCCCAGTGCTCTAAAAAGCCAAACCCCTCCTTAGTGCACCACATCTTTAGCCACGCATTAACCTCCCTAATCTCCTTCTGCCTCCCTGGGCTAGCAACTGGCACTGGTAGTATCTCAGAAAATACTACCTTGGAGGTCCTTGCCTTCAGCTTATTACCTAGTTCTCTAAAATCATTCTTTAGGACACTCCATCTTCCACTAACTTTGTCATTGGTACCAATATGTACCAAGACCGCTGGTTCATTTTCAGCCCCTCCCAATAATTTGTCTACCCGATCCACAACATGACGAACCCGAGCACCCGGGAGACAGCAAACTGTTCGATTGCTGGGATCTGGGTGACAAATCACCCTGTCTACCTTCCTAATAATAGAGTCCCCTACAACCAAAACCTGTCTGTTCTGCCTATTCTGCCCTCCTCTGGCATTGCCATTCCTGAATGGACATCGCCAACAGTTTCACTCAATCTGGCAAATCTGTTGTTGTTTGCCAACTCAGAACTGGCCTGCCTCCTCCTGTTCCCCCTGCTTCCCCTTGTAACTGTAACCCAGCTGCCTCCCTGGACATCCTCACTAGCCCCAGCTCCACCCTCCATGCTAGGCCCAGCTAAACTGTGCTCAGTGAGCACCAACCCCCTTTCCAGTGGAGCAAAATCACTAAGTGCTGCAATACTCCTCTCCAGATCTCCAATTTGAGCTTCCAGAGAGGCAACATGCTCACACCTCTCACAGAGGTATGGACCCTGGATCATCTGTTCCAGTATTGCATACATATGACAGGATGTACACTGAATAAGGTTGCCACTGGACTGACTCATAATTATTATTATTGTCTACGAAATTTCAGTGGGAAAAATAAAGAATATAATATAATATATTTATATAAAGTTTTCCTCCTTTGCACTATAAATCTGCCCTCCCTTTTCTTTGAAGGCCCTCCTTTTATTTAAACTCCTAGGCTTTTACTAGAATTGCACTTGATACTGAAAATGTTTGCAAGCTCACAAGTTCCCCTTCTCCGGTTTCTATTAATTTCTGCCTTCTCGCCTGGGCACATTTAGTGCACTCTGCAATTTATCAGCCTTTACTTGTAAGGTAAATCCACTTGTAAACAGGCCCCAAACCAGCTCACAAATCCTTTATCCTAGTTTAACAGTCAAGCCACACCCCTCTCACCTGGGCACACTTAGTGCACTCTGCAGTTTATCAGCCTTTACTTTTTAAGGTAAATCCACTTGTAAACAGTGCATCATTCTTGATGTGTATCCACCTCCAATTGGTGGAAGCGCATGGTCCTGTCCCGCCCTTCTTTTTAAAGAAGCAGTAGCAATAATATAAATATCTTTATTTTTTTGTAATACTGAGGCACCCCTCTCAAGCTGTCTATCCTGCCTAATGGAAGATCTGGCCATGCATATACCTAATAAAGAAAAAGGGACATTGAAAGAGTGAAATAAGGTATTGGATAATGTACCACTGTATGTATGTTTTTTTTTTTTTTTTTTAAATGATGCACACAAAAAAAATTCAAATGTGTATCTGATATGGGACTTTACCCTTACCAGGCAGTGAGCAGTAATATAGAGTTATAATTGGCTGCCAATGAAATCTACAGACGTATGTATGATGCTCTGTGCACTTACTGTTGCTTTCAATGCAGGTTTCACTTAATATTTCTTACTTTGGTTATGTTTAAAGCATGCTCTTTTAATACGTGGAAAATGAATTGTGTTCCATGTTCATTTAATTGGTATTTTAATGAATGTAATGGGATTAACCTCTATGTGACAGCTAAGTAATTCAACCATCTCCAGCTCTAAGCAAAACCCACAATCTAAGGGCAAAATGAAACTGGGCTGTGTATGTTTATCATCAGATTTACCTTTTGGGAGAAAGGTGCTATATAAATGTCTTATTATTATGACAATCACATATTATAATTGTCCAACTACGATTTGTCGTCACGCTGTGTTGCGTAGTGCGTACGACTTAGCGCCCGGCGAGCCTCGTGCAGCGAGGTGAGCCGTTAAACCGTACCACTTTGCAGATCGTACGACTTTGCGATGAGCGCCGTACGTGCTCATCACCCGGCGAGCCTCGCGCAGCTAGGTGAGCCATTAAATTGTAGCACTTTGGCAATGGGCGCCGCAGGCGCTCATTGCAGGCGAGCGTAGCGGGGCGAGCCGTTACGATAAACCGTAGCACTTTGGCAATGAGCGCCACAGGCGCTCATTGCAGGCAAGCCTCGCGTAGCGCGGCGAGCCGTTAAACCGTAGCACTTAGAAAAAAAATACCAGATGAAAAAAATTATGAGATAAGCGGCGGAACCAAAACAATTAAAAAAACACTAAATACACACACAAAAAAAAAAAAAGGTCACTTACAGCATGGGGAACCAGGCAGGACGTCTGGGAGTGAGTTGGAACTCCAATTTACATTGATTTAGACGAGTTACAAAGATCGAAAATCGGCTAAGCAAGAAAAAAATGGCCGCCGAAAAAAATTAAAACGAGGCTATACTACTACGAACTGCGTAAAACACAGCCACAGACGTATGTGCTCGAAAAAAAACTATACAAAGGATGCGGATTAACCACGCAATGAGTAAAAAGACAGTAGCGAGTACATTTTACGAAACGCAATTACAGATTTACGCATTAACACAGATTTAACGCCTTTGTCCCGCGCAACATCGGATTTCACACCTAAAACAACGCATTTGATGAAATATAAGTTGAAAGTTAAAAAAAAGAATAATTAAAAATAAAAAAGGTGTATTTATTTTAAGAAAAAAAAAAAGGGACAAATGTAGCTGAGTCATTTTGTGTGGCAAACAAATTTCACAACATTTAATTTTTATTGAGCGTCATTTTACCGTTTTAACATATTTACTGTTAAACCGTAGTACTTTAGCGGGCTTAGCGATGAGCGCCGCAGGCGATCATTGCCCGGCGAGCCGTTAAACCGTAGTACTTTGGCAATGAGCGACGCAGAAAAAATGGCGGACGAACAAAACGAAAACGAGGCTACAGCACTATAACCACGGAAAACACGTACCGATAATCCGCTAAGACGCATACCACACATTACCCACCATTAAACGACGGACAGGTCATCCGCTAAGACGCATACCACACATTATCCGCCATTTTAGGATAATGCAGAAGTACACAGCTACGTTAACGGTTTCGGCTCGCGCACTTACACTATTACACTGCACACGTTCATCACGCTTACACAGCACCTCTACACCACTAATGCTGCAGCAACATCAACACAGATTGCCAGCTCTTCAACACAATGCATAAAAATACGTATATTCATTTATTAATTTGAATTTTATATTTCAGTAGTACACACAAAACAACATTAGCTACCTTACAATTCCATATGTATATTAATAACTAAACAACTTTAAAAACATACACATCTCATTGCCGTCATTTTTTGACAGGCAATATGCTAGTGATTGTTATAATAATTAGTACTTAGGGAATGGCCATAAACATTTCCAAATCTGACGTGTCAAACTAAACATTTTAGCAACAAATGACATTTGTAAAACTAAGGCCAATGTTGAATTGAGCAATTGTTTGTTACTGGAGCCTATAATGTAGCCCGTAAATTAATTTGCTATTCAATTGGCGTCCTTTAGCTACCCGCAAAGATTTGCGTGTTACTGGCTGAAAATCCCTGTCAAAATCGTAACTCCAACCCATCTAAGCCTTTGATCTTTCAAGCCTGTAAATGTTACAATTGCAAATCGTTATTCAATTGCTACAATTCCTTCTGCAAATGGCAAATGTAGAAGAAAATCCTACTAGTACCAGATAGGGCTCGCAAGGGGGTTAAACACCTGATTGTAGCACTGTAAATGCAAATTCAAAAAATCAATGCTACACTTTAAAAGATGGGGAAAGCAATGAAAGACATTAAAATTAATTGCACAACAGTCTCAAGCTCGCAAATCGGCGATAACATTTTTTTTTTTACTATTTATTTCTGTGTTATATCAATCTTGGTAATCAAGGTTATTACATATCAAGCCACCCACATTAACTAGAACAGTTTCATTTTTATTATTTGGTACATTGTCGGATTGTGAGTCCGATCGCATATCTGACTTCTAAACACTTAGGCCCTCATTCAACTGTGATTTGGCCAATTGAATTGGGCTCTAAATAAGCACATAACATATTTTTTTTAAATAAGTTTTTAGTTAGTAAAAACCTTGCTTTTGGATAGATGCTTACTAACTAAAAACTTCATTAAAAAAAATATGTTATGTGCTTATTTAGAGCACTATTCAATTGGCAAAATCGCAATTGAATGAGGGCCTAATTTATTAATCCATGTTTTACTGATGTCATGACAACAGTCTCATTTACTGTTTGGCTGTTTCTAAATCGTAAGTTATGGCCTTGCTTAATTTTTCATGATCATGTTCATCTGAAATGCTACTTACGGGTGTATGGTTTACTGTTTAGGCTTTTGGCGAGGTAGCTGTGGGCTTGATCAATTGAATCGCTCTGTAATTGTTGCAAATTGCAATTGAATGGAGGCCATAGTGTTCAAATCTAAGAGCTAAACTTAATTGCAGTAGTACATTAACAAATGTCAAAAACTTTCTCTAACTTTTATTTATTTAGATGAATATTAAATGTTATGAATGTATATGGCAAATTAAAGCATGAATTCTTATTGTTAAAACTTGCAAAAAATAACCTTAGTAAACATATTTATCTTATCTGCAAAAATATATTATACAAGAGCTGACTTGTAGCTTATTACCGAAAGACCCTCACATTTACATACAATAAACCACATTTTTTCAATAATGCTTAGAATATTGTATTCTTCCCATTGCTTTTAGTAATACACTGTTCTCACATTAAGAAAGTATGCATTACGGCATCTCCACCTACCATTCAACCGTATTTTTTTCTATTAATCTTTGTAACAATGGATCTATAATGAATTTTATGTTTTTCAGAATGCACATTTACATATAAAAAGATGTGTTTTGTGTTTTCCTCTTGCAATCCATTTGCAAACAAATAAAACATGATCACATCTGGTTGAGAAAGATCTTTCCTTGACCTGATGAATCCAAATAATTGGAATCTCAAAGGCTAGAACTTCTGTTTTTCCTTTTATACACAAGCTAGGTGCTGAACATTGATTTCAATTTCTCATTAATTACAATTCTTTGAAAAATATCCTCTTCTTAAGCAGTAAGTCTTGAGCACCATTTTTGATTAAATTCTTTGTCTAGCTTCAAAGTCACGTTGCAGTTATATCAGTATATCTTAAAAACAGATGAATTCAATGCCCTGATGTGACTGCCACAGTCTGCGTTGTGTATAAACAACTTGTAAAAAAACATATGTTTTGTGTGTGCCTACGTTAAATATACTATAGTAGGAAAATAAGTTACCAATAGAACACTGAGGTGTTACTCAGTAACTTATATTAATGCAATGAGGATTTTAACTGAAAATAATGCATACAAGAACAATAAACAAAGGAAAAATATAGGTATAATACCTTACATTCGGTGCTCGGCTGTAAAAGCCTCAGGATGTTAATTTAGAAAATGCTGGGAAAAATGTATCAGTTCCCAATTAGAAACCAGTAATTATCCTCAATGCAATCATTGTTTTAAATATAGAGTGGGGCATATCAATACTTTAACAAGACTATTGCATTAAAGTGGTTGATATTTATAGCTGTGCTACTGTTCTATAGGAGATATTATTGATATTACAAAATTAATTTCTGATAGCATACATATATTATGAAATGCACTACAACTTGTAAAGTGGTATTTGCATTGCAACCAGTTAATGATCTACACAACGTTTTGCATATTTATTATTAATTAGCAGTTCCATGGGAATAGACTTTGATAAATAAATATCTGCAAATAATACAGAAAAACAAATGTGTTTAACTGACTTTTAAGTAGTCAGAATTCTTCGCGTTGGAGGGTGATCCCTGTTTGAAATTAAATCTGAGATGAAAGCATTCAAATAAACATTCTTAATACATTTTAATAATGTTGGACAATATTATAAAATTAAACTTTTATAAAAAAACAAAATAAAAAAAGGGGTTTAAAAGTCACTTTTTCTAGTAAACATGTCACAGCCCTCTTTTTGGGGCCAGGGTGAGACTCCCCTGAACCCCACAAGCAAGGGCCCTTAATGGACCAAAATTGTAGTCACAATCCCCTGGACTCATGGACACTGTTTTTTTGGAACCATGGAGGAGCACTAGCCCATGGGATTATAAAACTAAGGGGCTATTACAATGGCCATGAGACTTGCGTTAATGGACTCTGATACTTTGTTTTTCAGTTATGTGGGATTTAATGTTTTGTACACTGGATGTCCAAGAGCCTTTTCTGTGAGTATTTGGACCTACTAGGCTCAGAATTGTTTGTTATCATGTTTAAAGCATTATGCTCTAGGACATTATTATATCAGGTCTCTTCAGGTAGTACCAACCTATCTAGTACAGTGACGTAACACTGCATGTAATTGTTATTACATAGAGAAAGCAATTACATTTAAGGACTGGATCTAATAGTGACTTATTTAGCAATGTTATAATATTTATAATAGTGAATTATTTAGTAGTGTTATTTGTATTAGTAGTAGTGATTGTAGTGTTTTATTTCATGAGTTAGTAAGCAACAATAGAAATTACTGAACTGTGTAGCAAGAACACTATTATAATGGTTGCTGATAAGAATACATTGTTGCCCCCCCCCCCCCCCGAGGAAACGGAATCCATTTTCGATCTTTGTATTTGGTAAGCCATGATTGCTACTAAGTTCAATTCTTCAAAGAAGTCTATTGTGCGTATAGGACTACAATGGCTCTTTAGAGATAGACACAAGCAAAAAAAAAAAGCAAAATGAAATATATTTAGAAGTATTAACATCTTTTAAAACTATTGTCATTGCACACAATAACTTGAAAGATTTTCAGTATTATTTCAGTGATTTATGTTTCTTGCTGCGTGAATCCTGTCAAAATGAATCAAAAAGTTATTTTTACACTACTAGTACAAAAAGTGTTGAGGGTCCTGTAGGCCACCATTTGATAATGTGAGCCAGGCTTCAGTGATAGCAAGTAGGGTAAAGGATTTGGATATGAAAAGTTCATGGAAAGAAGTAAGTTTATTACATGTATATAGTGATGTCGCGAACATAAAATTTTCTGTTCGCGAACCGCTAACGCGAACCGCCGCAAATGTTCGCGAACCGGCGAACCGCCATAGACTTCAATGGGCAGGCGGATTTTAAAACCGACAGGGACTCTTTCTGGCCGCAATAGTGATGGAAAAGTTGTTTTAAGGGGACTAACACCTGGACTGTGGCATGCCGGAGGGGGATCCATGTCAAAACTCCCACGGAAAATTACATAGTTGATGCAGAGTCTGGTTTTAATCAATAAAGGGCATAAATAACCTAACATCCCCCTCTATTATCATCCTCCCCTGTATCTCTTTACCCCCTCCCTCATCATCCTCCCCTGTGTCTCTTTCCCCCCTTCCTCATCACCCTCCCCTGTGTCTCATCTCCCCTCCCTCATCATCCTCCCACCTCCCTTATCATCCTCCCCTGTATCTCTTTACCCCCTCCCTCATCATCCTCCCCTGTGTCTCTTCCCCCTCCACCATCATCCTCCCCTGTGTCTCTTTCCCCCCTCCCTCATCATCCTCCCCTGTGTCTCTTTTCCCCCTCCCTCTTCATCTTCCCCTGTGTCTCTTCCCCCCCTCCCTCATCATCCTCCCCTGTATCTCTTTACCCCCTCCCTCATCATCCTCCCTGTGTCTGTTTCCCCCCTCCCTCATCATCCTCCCCTGTGTCTCTTCCCCCCTCCCTCATTATCCTCCCCCCTCCCTTGATGATAAGGGGGAGGAAGAGACACAGGGATAAGTGTGAGGGGTGTTAGGGTTAGGTGTTAGGGTGAGGGGTGTTAGGGATAAGTGTAAGGGGTGTTAGGGTTAGGGTGAGGGGTGTTAGGGATAAGTGTGAGGGGTGTTAGGTTTAGGTGTTAGGGTGAGGCGTGTTAGGGTTAGCTGTTAGGAATAAGTGTGAGGGGTGTTAGGGTTAGGGTAAGGGGTGTTAGGGATAAGTGTAAGGGGGTATTAGGGTTAGGTGTTAGGGTGAGGGGTGTTAGGGATAAGTGTGAGGGGTGTTAGGGTGAGGGGTGTTAGGGATAAGTGTGAGGGGTGTTAGGGTAAGGGATGTTAGGGTTAGGTGTTAGGGTAAGGGCTGTTAGGGATAAGTGTAAGGGGGTATTAGGGTTAGGTGTTAGGGTGAGGGGTGTTAAGGATAAGTGTGAGGGTTGTTAGGGTTAGGGTGAGGGGTGTTAGGGATAAGTGTGAGGGGTGTTAGGGTTAGGTGTTAGGGTTAGGGGTGTTAGGGATAAGTGTGAGGGGTGTTAGGTGTTAGGGTGAGGGGTGTTAGGGATGAGTGTAAGGGGTGTTAGGGCTAGGTGTTAGGGTGAGGGATGTTAGGTTTAGGTGTTAGGGATAAGTATGAAGGGTGTTAGGGTTAGGGTAAGGGGTGTTAGGGATAAGTGTGAGGGGTGTTAGTGTTAGGGTGAGGGGTGTTAGGGATAAGTGTGAGGGGTGCTAGGGTTAGGTTTTAGGGTGAGGGGTGTTAGGGATAAGTGTAAGGGGTGTTAGGGTTAGGTGTTAGGGTGAGGGATGTTAAGGTTAGGTGTTAGGGATAAGTGTGAGGGGTGTTAGGGTTAGGGTAAGGGGTGTTAGGGATAAGTGTGAGGGGTGTTAGGGTTAGGTGTTAGGGTGAGGGGTGTTAAGGATAAGTGTAAGGGGTGTTAGGGTGAGGCATGTTAGGAATAAGTGTGATGGGTGTTAGGTCTTAGGGATAAGTGTGAGGGGTGTTAGGGTTAGGTGTTAGGGTGAGGCGTGTTAGGGTTAGGTGTTAGGAATAAGTGTGAGGGGTGTTAGGGTTAGGGTAAGGGGTGTTAGGGATAAGTGTAAGGGGGTATTAGGGTTAGGTGTTAGGGTGAGGGGTGTTAGGGATAAGTGTAAGGGGTGTTAGGGTTAGGGTGAGGGGTGTTAGGGATAAGTGTGAGGGGTGTTAGGGTTAGGGTGAGGGGTGTTAGGAATAAGTGTGAGGGGTGATAGGGTAGGTGTTAGGGCGAGGGGTGTTAGGGATAAGTGTAAGGGGTGTTAGGGTTAGGTGTTAGGGTGAGGGATGTTAGAGTTAGGTGTTAGGGATAAGTGTGAGGGGTGTTAGGGTTAGGGTAAGGGGTGTTAGGGATAAGTGTGAGGGGTGTTAGGGTTAGGTGTTATGGTGAGGGGTGTCAAGGATAAGTGTAAGGGGTGTTAGGGTGAGGCATGTTAGGAATAAGTGTGAGGGGTGTTAGGTCTTAGGGATAAGTGTGAGGGGTGTTAGGGTTAGGTGTTAGGTTGATGGGTGTTATGGATAAGTGTGAGGGGTGTTAGGGTTGGGTGCTAAGGTGAGGGGAGGATGATGATAAGGGGGGGAAGAGACACAGGGGTGTCCTTGCAGCAGAGATCAAAAGAGTCCTTCAGGACTGTATTGCACACTGTGTACAGTAGCCTAGCTATGGTTTTCCCTATTGATGCAGTATCACCTACACTCAGCCTCCTCTCATTAAGACTGCAAGTTAGTTATGATTCCAAAGTGCCTGCTGTCCATGAGTTAGAAGGGTCTGGAAGGAAGGGTATGATGCTGATTGGCTGGAATGTGTCTGCTGACTGTGAGTTGCAGGGTCAAAGTTTGCTCAATTATAAAGTATAGGGGGCGGGTCGAATATCGCATATGTTCGCAGTTCGCCGCGAACGCGAACATGCTATGTTCGCCGGGAACAGTCCGCCGGCGAACTATTCGCGACATCTCTACATATATACAGTAGTGAGCATACCAAAGGTCACGTGAGAAGGGAATTGTAGGCAATGGAAGGCATATTGTGGAATTCAGGATGCTGACATTCCTGACAATATGTATGAATGGGGAAAGCAAGGAGGAATAGATGACAAGAGATATCGCCTGCAACCAGTAGAAGAATGAGGGACAGAGGGGGGAAGCTGGATTCATAGGAGCACTTCTGCTTTTTTTCATTAGGGTGTGTAGTTTGAGGAATGAATGAAGTTCATGTGAGCAGATATGGAGGAGAGAGTAGATATAGTGATAAAGGAATTCTAGGTGGAGGTGTTGTAGAAAATGGTAGAGGCTGGTGATAAAAAGGTGACAGAGAATATCAGAAATAAACAGGCTGACATTGTGATAGCACAAAGCCAAATTACAGTTAAATGAATGCTTATTTGGACCTCTATTCTGAAAACCCACAAGCAAAAAAAACAAGTGAAGTTCACTTGTTCAACACTATTAAGCTTTTTAATCACACACAGAAATCCAATGCCAATAAATGCTATTTCCTAAATTGATATGGCCTCCTGTAATGATATCCAAGATTTCCAAAATGTACTCACCAGTCTCTTCAAATGGCCACAATTTAAAAAAAGCCTTCAATACCTTCAATCCCCTGTAAAGGCAGAAAAGTGCCTCAGAGAAGCCTGGGTGTTTAAAAGTCAACACTATGAAGGACCTAACATCTTAATTGTGTTGGATCTGAGATTGATTGCTACTACAGAAACCCCTATGACCCTGGATATATCTCAGAATTCCACCAACAAAACCTACTGCCTCCTATGAGCCTGGGTATGGCACAGTATTATTCCTCCCATCAATTTGTGTTGTTGTGTCCATCAACCACACTATGGGTTTTTAAAGGATCTTCATGGTATGAAGAATTAACCTTAACTGCCATGGAGTTCCTTTGTCTATACAAAGGTATTTTTTCATTTTTTATTCTAATAGTCTCAAATTAACACCAGAAGAACATTTTAATTAAATTGCGAAACAGATATAAAAAAAATTCCAGCAACTGAGGGCTGGAAAAACATTTTGTCTATGTCATACAGGTAACAAAAATATTAATTTAAAATAAACTTAATTAAAATACTTATATAGAACCTGGATGGTTCCTTCTAAATTAAACAAAAGGTTTCCATCTGCCTCTAATAAAACTTTTAGAGATTGTGACCAAGAAGATAAAAGTTTTATACTCTTTGGGATTGTCCAAAAGCCTTTCATTTGTGGCGTAAAATTTACAAAATAATATCTGAAATTCTCAATTTTGAAATTAAACCAGACCAAGTCCATTTCCATATAATATCCCTTCTTGTCCTTAAATTTTTTTATTACAATTGAATTTTGCTGCAAAAAGTATTTCTGTTATTTTAACAAGCTCCCAAATTTACATGTTTCTACATTAATCAAAAGAATTAATCACATTTTTCTCATATAAAAATGAAGATAAAATGGAAAAATAATTGGTCCTCATGGTTGAATTTGATTATGCCAATTATTTAATTCCTTCTTTTTTGGAGAATTAGAGGACATTATATGAATTAATAATTAACATTTAATTTTCACAGTTTTTAAATGGAGACAAAATTAAACTATCTTCAATGCATGTTATATGTATGTGTGTATGCATATTTTATTTTTATTGTACCAATGTTACTGTTTTTTTTTTATTCCTATATATATATATATATACTAGCGACTTGCCCGTCAGAAATGATGGGGCAATAAAATTTGAAGCCATGACAATGCTGTTTGCCACACAATGTAAAGCTTTTGCTCCTCTGAGCACCTTGGGCACTCATTGCGAGCCTTTCCACTCGTGTCCTTCAAGTTTTGTGTTTTGCAACGATCATGTTCGGCGCTCATCGCAAAGACAGATATATAAGTACAGTGTTAAATTTACAATTTTTTTAGTGCAGTGTAAATCAGAAAATGTTTTCAGGTCTCAGAGCATAATAAAATGATTTAAATATGTAACTGCTTTGAGAGTGCTATCACTGGCAGCAAATGAGCAGTAATCCATATATATATATAACTGCAGTGTAAAAAGTAAAAAAAAATTAGTGCAAATTAACACTTATTAAATTAATGTACGTAATAATAATTAATTCTGAATGAACAAATGTATTAGGAAGTGCGAAGCATTAATGTATTCATAAAGTAACGGCAGTGTAAAATATGCTATTTAGCGTATTTTTATATATATATATATATATATATATATATATATATATATATATATATATAATTAATGTCTAAATTACTTAATAAATTAATATACTTTACCTATTTCTAATTAATATATCCAACAATCAATAGCCTGAAGAGCTAACAATCTCATGTTATTTTCCTGCAGCATACAATGTACAGTTGGACTGTTGCTGCTCTGATGAGAAAGTGTCAGCAATGTGCCAATTGTGCAGTATAAATAGGCGAGGGCAAAGCGTTGGTTTAGTTGTATAAAGCTCCATTTTAGATTCGTAATGTTATTAGCTGCAAGTTAGTGTTGTAAAATGGCTGCGATTTTCTATGTGTTACGTGGCTCGTGAGCATTTGCCATCCTTTTTTAATAGTGTATTTTGTACCTCGTACATTCCTGGGTAAAAGTGGTACACGTCTGGCTTGCAGCCTAAGGCAATCCGTTTGTTGCCAATAGTTTAGACAATAATGGCTGTGCCTTGAGTTTTTTTAAGGGGACAGTAAATTTACACTGTTATACAGGCTGTACACTTACTACTTTACATTGTAGCAGAGTGTCATTTCTTCAGTGTTGTCACATGAAAAGATATAAGAAAATATTTACAAAAATGTGAGGGGTGTACTCACTTTTGTGAGATACTCTACATACCACTAGCCACTTGACCGTCAAAAATGATTGCATAATATTTGCAAGCCTCTCTGTGCTGTTGTTTGCAGCACACTGCAAGGCTTGCAATGCGCGACAAAGTCTGGCAATGTGAGCCTCACTATGCACGGCTTCTGTCTCTCTCCTTCCCTCCTTCTATGTCCTCTCCCTCCATCTTCTCTCCATCTATCTCATCTCTGCAAGTCTCGCAATGAGTGCCTTCGGCACCAATTGCAGGCCTCGCAATGAGCGCTCTAGGCACCCATTGTAATCCTCCTAATTCTCTCTCCCCTGTATCTTTTCCCCTACTCCCTCCCCTGTGTCTCTTTCCCCCTCCCTTCCCTGTGTCTCTCCCCCTCTCTCTTCTGTGTCTCTCCCCCTCCCTCCTCTGTGTCTCTTTCCCCCTCTCCCCTGTGTCTCTTTGACCCCTCTTCCTCCCCTGTGTCCCTTTGCCCCCCTCTCCTATGTCTTTTTCCACCTCCCACCCCTGTGTCTATTCCCCCCACCCATGTGTCTCTTTTTCACCCACTGCCTCCCCTGTGTCTCTTGCCCCTCTCCCTCCCTTGTTTCTCTTTGCCCCCCTCTCCCTCCCCTGTGTCTTTTCCCACCTCCCTCCCACCCCTGTGTCTATTTCCCCCCTTTCCACCCCTGTGTCTCTTTTCCCCCACTGCCTTCCCTGTGTCTCTTTCCTCCTCTCTCTCCCCTGTGTCTCTTTGGCTCCCTCTCACTCCCCTTTGTCTCTTCCCCCCTCTCTCCCTCCCGGTGTCTCTCCCCTCTCCCCTCTAAATCTCTCCCTCCCATGTGTCTCTTTGCCCCCCTCTCCCTCCCTCCCATGTGTCTCTTAGAATGTAAGTTTGCAAGTTTTCATTCTTGTGTCAGAGCCTTGGAACCAAGCTCTATGTACATTTGATTTTATGCTCAAAAACAGAGCCCTCCATTCTTTACAAGGTGTTAAGTTTGTATTTTGCCATGTATTCAACTTATGTACAGCGTTACGGAATATGTTGGCACGATATAAATAAAGATAATAATAATACATTTGCTGCTCATTGTGCGCCTCAGCATGTGCTATGCGCATGCGTAAACTCGCAGTATGACAACTATATATGTGATACTGCATTAACACTGTGATTGAGTTCTCGGAGCACTTTATAATAGTTCAAATTAAAACAGAATATTGGATATTAATTGGTGTAATAATGAAGTCTGCTTCACTTATGAAAGGAACCTTACCAATTTATGGTTATAAGCAGTTATATCATCCTTTTGATATGTAGAAATCAAATCAATTGATTTACACTTATTAATACATTTGTCAAAGAGAGCATAAATTATAATATAATAAATGAAAAATTAATGTGATTCATTTTAAGAAGTCCATTTATACTTTTATGTCTCAATCTCATACAAAGATCTTTTCAATTGATGAATAACAATGGATTGTGATACTTCATGTCTTAGCTATTATTGCTATCCAGAAACTTCTTATTTCCATATGATAAATGATGAGCTGTTGAAGAATGAATATTGACTTGTTCTGACACATGATGGGTTACATCTTTCAGAAAACTTATCAATGATAACTAGGGGCATCATTCCTCAAACAAAGAACTCATGGAATTCTTAATGTCAAAACCTCAGGATGAATAGCAGCTATTACGCTTAAGATGCCTTTTGTGTTTCATTCTTAAATGGTGTTGTCATGTTTGAGTAATTCCCTTATATAAATTAGGGAAAAAAACATGTACAGAACATTCCTAAAACTATTCTGTGAACTTGTACTTAAAAGGTTTCTTGTTCAAAAGAAAGTTTGTGCCAATAATATAAACTGAATTTGAAATTTAATATGATAATTGAACAGTAATGTACAATGTTGCTCTTTCCAACACAGGATAAAAGCATTTGGAAACATATTGAACAGAAATATAAGACAAAATAGCATTACGTCTTAATTTAAAGCTGTAGGTATTGTGTGCTGTGGTATTCCAACCTGTTAACAAAATATGTTTGTTCAAGTAGATATACACAATACTTTACAATCAGTGGATATTGGGGGACTAAATAGATGTAATGAGGGGGGTTTGGAGGAGTTGAAGGAAGGATTAACTGTTCTTGGTAGAAAAGAAGGGTGGAAGCTAAGTATAGTCAATAGGGAGGTCATGTTGAAGCAGAAGTTTCAACTGACACAAGATACTCTTACATGATAGAGCTCACTTGGAGACATTTTTAAATGTGTGTGAAAGTTCTAGCCCTAGCCTTTTATTACTATATATCCTCTGTATATTATGTCATGTGTGCTGCCGAGAAACACAGAACTGTCGCAGCTTAGCTCATAGCTCAGCTGCAGTTTAATTTACTCTTGAGCTGCTGTTAAACTTTTCACCCAATTGTCTCATTGACAAACACCCAGTGCAAAGGGTGAGGCAAAGCACTGGAAGGTAAAAGTGCATAAAATAAATGTATCGATAAATAACATAACATATCTGTACATACAAAGTGTAAATGAAAATGAAAAAAAGTGACTTAATACGGATTAAAAAAAAAAAAAAGCAGACAGACAAATTATATGAGCATGGAACAGATGCAGTAATATATGTGTACAAGAGTATAACAAGTCTTGCAAAAACAAAATAAATTAGAAAAAAAATGAATAGGTAAAACAGTGTAAAACTTACTCTAAAACGGATTTGAAATATATATATATTGTGACAGATTCACTGTCACTCTCAGGATCCGTGCCTGGTTTTTCAATAAAATGGAGGACGCAGGAGCTCTTTAAATATTTAACCACACTTTACTGGTTGTTTTGACAGCATACAACATAAAACTGAAGGCAGAAAAAAAACTCTAGCTTCTCATTGAAGCCCTGCATAACTACACTGTAGTTCCCTTACTATCTTATATAGAAGTGCAAACATACAGTCCAAACATAGGTTGCAGAGGTGTCTTCCCTCTCACCTCTCTCTCAGGCTCTGTATCTCCGGCCTCTCTTTCCGAAGCAGTCAACACCTTCAGGGACTTTCTGTTCCTCTTATTCGCATGCTTTCTCTTCAAAGCTTTTGGCTTTGGCCCATTAGTTTTCAGTGCGGCCTCTGACTGCTGCCCTGCACACTTCAACACTCCAGCACTGTCAAACAGCTCTCCACCTGGAGACAGCCGTAGCTCTTGATTGCAGCCACAGCCAAGCTTTTTAAGGATCTTCTTAACCATTTCACTCCTGGGGAGAAGTCTTGAAGGGCTCTCTACTGCCCTCTGGTGACACACCATCACATATCCCCCACCCCAGCTCGACACCATGGGGTTGAGAGTCCAACGCCGTGACGCCGTATCTGAGATCCAACACCTCCTCTGTACCATCTGTGTTCTCTCCGCACTCTTCTTGTTACGGCGACACCAGTGAAGCTTTACTTTACTCATCAGAGATACCGCTCTTCCAGCTGCACCATCCGTTGGCGCTCTCTGCTGCGCTCTCAGCCGCAACACCTGCCATCTCAGGCGCGGCTCTTGCCGTCCCACTTGCAGCGGCTCCTGCCGCACCGGTCGCAGCACTGAACTTGGTGGATTTTTCCAATCTCTCTGCCATCCACCAGGCCTCTAACTCCTGATTTCTTTCTTCATCAGGTTTGATTTGCTTTCCCTTAACAGGGAAACTGCTTTTTAAACTTGCGCAGACAAGCATGTCCGTTGGATAGCAATAAGCCGGTCTGTAAAAAAAATCCCAGGAGTGCAATCTCTGTACTAGAGATGTCGCGGACAGTTCGCCTGCGGACAATTCGCTGCGATTTTGGTATGTTCGCGTTCGCAGCGGACGGCGAACACATGCGCTTTTCGTTTCACCCCCTATACTTTATCATTGAGGAAACTTTGACCCTGCCCCTCACAGTCAGCAGACATATTCCAGCCAATCAGCAGCATACACTCCCTTCCAGAGCCTTCCATCTGAAGGACAGCATACATTTTAGAATCATTCTGAAGCTGCATTCATTGTGAGAGGACAGATAGTGTAGCTGCTGGAGATTTAATGGGGAAATAGATAGCCAGGCTGTGTATTTAGCTTCCATTACAGACCTGAAGGACTCATCTGATATCTGCTGCAAGGACAGAAACCCAAAAAGCCATTTTATAGGGCTAGAACATCATCTATTTTATTTTATAATTTTTTTCTGTGTAATCTAATTGCATATGCCTGCCAGCGTGTGTGTGTGACAGGCTAACACCTAACAGCTTATATTGTGCTTATTTTCACTACTCATACCTGGTGGTGTAACATACATTGAAAACAACCATTTTTTTTCTGCAATCTAATTTCAGTTGCCTGCCTGTGTCAGGCTCACAGCTTATATTGTGCTCAGTGAAATAAAACAACACTTTTTTTACTGTAATAGATTGAATAGCTATTGCCTGCCTACAGGCGTGTGTGAAGCCTATTGCATCTACTCTGCCAACTTTTGCCAGTGCACAGTGATACGTCATATCTGGTGCAACCGTAGTGTACAGTGACATAAAACAACACTTTTTTGACTGTAATCGATTGACTATCAGTTGCCTGCCTACAGTCATGTGTGTGAGGCCTACAGCGCCTACTCTGCCATCTTTTGCCAGTGCACAGTGACACTCATATCTGGTGCAACCTAGTGTACAGTGAAATAAAAGAACCCTTTTTTTTCAGTTGCCTGCCTACACGCGTGTGTGCGAGGCCTACAGCGCCCACTCTGCCAACTTTTGCCAGTGCACAGTGACACTCATATCTGGTGGCACCTTAGATTGCACGTGCAGTGCCACAAATTTGAAGTGGGAGGACCGACCAAGCATCTTTTTCCATCTCCCGCTTCTAAAAATCCATGCCATATACACGTCCCATAATAGTGGACGTAACAGGGATTAAACCGATAGGAATAGTACTACTTAACAGTACACACCTTATAATAATGCAGACAGAGGCAATGCAGAGAGAGGAGTCTGAAGAAGAGGAGTCAGAGGAGGAAGGTGGCTTTGAGGAGGTGGAAGACCAAACACAGCAGGCGTCCCAGGGGGCTTGTTGTCACCGTTCGGGGATCCTTGGTGGCTGGGTGGAGGAAGAGACCTTCAATGACATCAGTGAGGACAAGGAATGGGACATGGCTAGCTTGGTATCTACCTTGTGCAAATGGGGAGTTTGCGGTTGTGCAAAGGGACTGTTTGCGGTTGTTTGCGGTGCATTAAACGGGGAGATTGGTCTGTTACTGTGAAGCGGGTGTAACCCTTACACTACCTGATCGATACAACATCATACCTGATGTTTTAAAGCATGTTACTCCAAACAATTTAGGAATGTTAGGTGATTTATGCCCTTTATGGCTTAAAACCAGACTCTGCATCAACTATGTAATTTTCCGTGGGAGTTTTGACATGGATCCCCCTCCGGCATGCCACAGTCCAGGTGTTAGTCCCCTTGAAACAACTTTCCCATCACTATTGTGGCCAGAAAGAGTCCCTGTGGGTTTTGAAACTCACCTGCCCATTGAAGTCTATGGCGGTTCGCCGGGTTCACCTGTTCGCGACATCACGACCCTTTTCTTCAGGCAGATCACAATATGCTCTTTGAGCTTCTCCACACAGATAGGGACCCAGGACTGTGGCCCAGTGCTGTTTAGGCCAACCTTGACTAGTAGTAATCTTCTCAAAGTTCAGGAGATAGGTGTCAACGTCATCCTGAGCTGTCATCCTCTTTAGGAAGCGATTAGGATTCATGCTTCCACTTGCTTCTGTAACCGCAGTATTATTTGCAGACTTCAGTTTCTGCAGCTGCACTTTCTGTGCCTCCCAAAATTCTCTCATTTGGACTCTGTCCTCTTACGCTTGTCTCCGTCTTTTTTCTGTGGCCTCACTCATGCGGATTATATTCTCTTCTACTTGTCTCTGCCATTTCTCTGTGGCCTCTCTCAGACATGCAGCAGCATCTCTTAGTTGAGCATCATTTGCAGCAGGGGCTCTGTCCTCTGCAATTTCTTTAAGCCATTTCTGTTGGTTTCCTTGCTCACAAGCTCCGCCCACTTTCTGGCATGTAGTGGCATCTGCCAGGGCTTTCAATAGTTCCTCCATTATTATACTGTACTGTGGGCTGTCTTCTTAAACACAGACAATTTTCTGTCCCACCACTGCCACCATAAATGTGACAGATTCACCGTCACTCTCAGGATCCGTGCCTGGTTTTTCAATAAAATGGAGGACGCAGGAGCTCTTTAAATATTTAACCACACTTTACTGGTTGTTTTGACAGCATACAACATAAAACTGAAGGCAGAAAAAAAACTCTAGCTTCTCATTGAAGCCCTGCATAACTACACTGTAGTTCCCTTACTATCTTATATAGAAGTGCAAACATACAGTCCAAACATAGGTTGCAGAGGTGTCTTCCCTCTCACCTCTCTCTCAGGCTCTGTATCTCCGGCCTCTCTTTCCGAAGCAGTCAACACCTTCAGGGACTTTCTGTTCCTCTTATTCGCATGCTTTCTCTTCAAAGCTTTTGGCTTTGGCCCATTAGTTTTCAGTGCGGCCTCTGACTGCTGCCCTGCACACTTCAACACTCCAGCACTGTCAAACAGCTCTCCACCTGGAGACAGCCGTAGCTCTTGATTGCAGCCACAGCCAAGCTTTTTAAGGATCTTCTTAACCATTTCACTCCTGGGGAGAAGTCTTGAGGGGCTCTCTACTGCCCTCTGGTGACACACCATCACAATATATATATATATATATATATATATATATATATATATATATATATATATATATATATATATATATATATATATATATATATATATATGAAATACTATAATAATAGAACCTTAAATTGGTAGACAGGCAGATCAATTAAATAAATGATTTTCTTCTTTATACCCAAGCTAGGTACCCATGATAGGTACATTACATCAGGATGGCAATACATTACATTTACTAATCATTGGTTAACTAAGGAAGGAATCTGGAGGCAAATGAGGCCAGTGGTAGGTATACTACATCAAAATGGTAATGCATTACATTTACTAAATCATTTGTTAACTAAGGAAGACATCTTGAGGCAAGTAAGTTCAATAATAATCAGTCCATTATTTGTTATTTTTCAAGACTCAGTCTACCCAGGATCAGTACCAGATGATTGTTGAAAAGCAGGTACCCAGTGCCAGATCTACCTTTTTGGAGCCCCTAGGCAATGAAGTGGAGTTGCTCCAGTGAGTGCATGTGCAAGGTATGTACGCACCTATTTTTGCCTTTTCTGTGTGTATATCACTCTCTTGCTGTGGGAGCAAATCAACATAGCTACTCATAAGCACACCGAGAAATTCAACTCTTCACCCAGGACAGGCAATATCCATGGGAAGAATCTACAGAGAGCAGAGATAACACATGGAAAAGAGAGTTAAATGCAGAGTGGAGACAGAAAGGTAGTAAGTGAAAGAGAAAAGGAAAATAAAGTAGTACTTTATAGAAAGAGTAATAGATAACTGGAAAAGGCGGTACTCAAAAATCAGGATCACGTTTATTCATACAATCTAAACATATTAGAATAGGGCCTCTTAATATTATATCAGCATTCACTAAGGGTCCACTATAATTATAATACAAATATTTACAGCTAGGGTCCCCTACATTGAAATAAGTATACACATATTCAGCCATGGTCCTGTACAATCAAATAAATATGTACATATTTACATATTTAGGTCCTCTCTAATGATATATATGTACACATATTCAGGTAGGGTCTCCTATAATATCATATTAATGTATAAATATTTAGATACAGTTACCTAGAATCATCACAGTACTACAGTATAGAAATATTTAGTCCATGTCTCATACAAACACATATTCAGTCAAGGTCTCCTATAGACAAATATGGGACATAAGCCAGGGACCATCCCATGTAATAGATGTCAAACTGCGAGACGTCGTCACACTTTGCGAGGTGCGTACGACTTAGGCGATGAGCGACACAGTCGCTCATTGTTTGTGAGCCTCGCGAAGCGAGGCGAGCCGTTAACGCATAGGACTTAGCCGATGAGCGCCGAAGGTGAGCTGTTAAACCTTAGCACTTAGCAGATGAGCGCTGAAGGTGCTCATTGCTGTGAGCCTCACAAAGCGAGGTGAGCCATTAAACCGTAGCACTTAGCCCCTGTGAGCCTCCCAAAGCGAGGTGAGCCGTTAAAATACGAGACGCGGGACTTAGTGGAAAAAAATTACGAGACTCAAAAATTTACGAGATTAGCACCCTAACCAAAAAACAAACAAACACACTAAATACACCAAAACAAATTCCACAAACATCACAGACAGCATGGGGCAACAGCCAGGACATCTGTGAGTGAGGTGGAACGTGAATTTCACTCGATTTAGATGATTTTCGCCACACGAAAATTGCCCAAGCAAGGAAAAAAATGTTGTAAAAAAAAATGAAAATGAGGCTACACGACCTCAGAGTTCAGAGATGAGCCACAAAATTAATGAAGGATTATCAAGAGTTTCTAACCAAATAAGACTTAAAAAATACCCATATGGTGACATGATTGTGTTATATGAATACACCCAGGGTCGGTATAAGGCTTTGTCACGTGAACTTTTCTTTGCAAAGCTCATAGAGTTGACCAGTGATTTTGATTTGTGGTTTGTGACCCATGACAATTTAAACTTCCAATTTTGTGACTGCCAGTACTGATTGTTCACTGAGTTAACCAATGATTTTGGCTTGTGACCCATGACACGGTCACAACTCGCAAATCAGAGAAACTCTGGGTGTCGTAAGAGCCGAAAAAATTCTGTGGGTGACAACGTTTTTCAAGTGCCAAAAAACCCATTGCCCTGAGAAGTTTGCAATCAAAAATAAATTACACCAAGTTTACCCTAACCAACCCGGCCTTGTATATCTTATCAGTCTCTCATGATATAAACACACTCAATTCAGCACTGTCTTAGCTCTATAGAAAAAATACTAATTAATGATCACTGTTCATGCAAAAACTGAACATTTGAGAAATGGTGCTTTATATGCAATTTGCAACTTTCTCATAAAATAAAAAGGGGAAGAGAGGCAGAAGGGAAGACAGGAAGGCTTAGGTAAGAACGTGATAGAAGACATGAGAAAAAGGATGAGGAAAGAGAGTGAATGTCTGTAAATTAGAGATAGACAGGCAAGAATAAAATGAGAGGAGTGAGGGAAGAGAGATTGGGAGAGAAAAGAGAGTGAATGAGATAAATAGACAAGAGAGGCAGGAGGTGATGAACAATGTTTGGGGTAGAAGTGGGAAGTAATGGGGGAAAAAAGGGGAATCTGTGATAGAGGGGAAAGAGTGAGAGGGAAGAGGAGAAGGGAAGTGGATGGGAGTGGAGTTGGGGAAGCTAGGGTACAGAGTAGCAATGGACGGGAGAAAAAAGGGTAGATCCGTTGAACATGCACAATTATGTCGTACAACTGAGCATGCAGGAATATTCAGCAACTGGGCATGCACAAATTTCTCAGTCATGCATAGTTGCACAATTTCCCACAATTTAGTGCTAGTAGCTTGTGACTTACGCCTGCTCAGATTGCATCTCGCAGGCGTTACTCACAAGCTGACAACTATATCCACTGATAGTGGATGAAAACTTGTTCAAGATCTCACTAGTTGCTCTTTCTCTCAAATACATTTATTTTATTGATGCATCTGAGCTAAAGCAAAGAGAACCTGAAAACACATCTCACTAGTTGCTCTTTCTCTCAAATACATTTATTTTATTGATGCATCTGAGCTAAAGCAAAGAGAACCTGAAAACACAAGCAGACAGATAGGACTGAGTTGTCTAGCAGTGTCTAATCACCTATTTTCACCTATTTGAAATAAAGACACAGAAAAGGCACAAGAATCAGTTTCAAAGCTGTATTGAAAATATTGGCATATACAATAAGCCTGGGCAACAAAATTATGCACCACATAATTTTGATGTGGTGCAAATTGATCCTGAGAAAGAAAGAAGATCAGAAAGAAAAATACAAAACCTTACTAACCCTCAAAAAATTAGATACATGTATAACACTTACATGGTTTATATCTGATCAGTACACAGGACTCAATATCACACAAGAGAAGGAATTCTCCTACAATGGAATTCCTAAAATGGAACTAATAGACAAAGTACAGAGCACCTACATATGTTTCACATTTGATGGGTACATCAGAATGACAATCACATAGGAGAAGGCAATCCCATTTACCTATATGCAGAAAGGTTCACTGACATCTCAAAAATGTTGTATGACACAACTCTCTATGTTGAAAAAAAATAAAAAATGCATTTTTAAATGCATTCAGATGTAACAATAGAAAGCATATGTAAAATTTCTAGAGGTCATCACTTATCGTTCATTGCTAAAACTGCTGTATTAGCTCACCAACTATAATGTACCTTAATACATTGCATATTGTTTATTATTGATCTGTGATCTCACTTTGGACAACTGGCAATGCTGCATTTGGATAACACCATTAAGAAGAACATGTGAGCTGTAACAACTACCTTAAAGGGAGTTGCTATCTTTTGATTGTATGTACCCTATAACTTGTGGATGCTACTCAGAACACCCACTACCATTATCTATGAAAAGTGATTTATGCTTTTAAATAATACCTTGTGGATACACTGCTACTCAGAACACCCACTACTATACCCTTGGGCCACTCATTTATCTATTTTGGCTAAGTGCTATTTCTGTCTTATTAGCAAGTGATTAGCTATTTCTAATTCTCAGTTACTATGGCCTATATTAACAATCATTCATAACCATGCTGCAGAGCTTTAGCGCTACTAGGACGCTTGTGAGTGACGTCACTAGAACAGGCCCGATGTACGTTTCATGAGACAGTTACGTCTCATTCATCAGGGTGTTTTCAGCATTTACAGACAGTTTGGCCACTGATAAAGATGTCACTTTTACATTTTGTAATAGCAAATATTTGTGTGCTAATTGCAATAATATTTGATTACCATATAGGGTTCACTTCCACTTCCTCCTGTAAGTCTATAAATACATGTAATTTCATTATAATTCAGTCTGATTTTGCTGTTCTCCCATGTGTGTGACACAGAGAGGTGACATCTTGGCTCCAAGCTTGTAAATAAAGAAATAAAGATGTTCTTCTTTGATTGAGTGTTGGTTGTGAACAAGGCAGTGATAAGGAATTTTTTACCACAACAGTTATTAAAGGGATATGGAACGTTTATGAATTTTACTAGGTATTTAATATACCCATATATTTATTTGTTTGTATGTACTTTGTTATAAGCAATTAAAACCTGAATGCACGGTATAGTGTCCTGGCTTATCAAGGACGATATATCAGCCTAAAATAATGCCTAAAATAAAACAAATAATCCTTGTATGGGTCTGCCCACTGGAGAGTATGCGGACACAGTAACTGTAGGGCTGGATGCACAGTATAGTGTACTAGCTTATCAGGGAACACCTTTCAGAAGCATGTTTTCTGAGATATGGCTTGGACACTACACTGCACATCCAACCCTACAGAGTCTTTGTCTGCATACATTTCAGTCAACAGACCCAGGCAGTGTCTATTTGTATGATTTTAATTGTTTCTTAATAAAACAAAGTACATACAAGTAAATAAATGCATAGGTATGTTATATACCTAATAAAAAACAGGAAACCTTCCATATTCCTTTAAAGACATATTTGTTGTCCAGAGTGTTGTCTGAGTTCTATTTTATGACCCATATCGGCCTGCTCCTGATCTTGGACTATTTGGACCTTCAATTACAAAATCTATTGAGCTGTTCCTCAAGTTGTTGGAGTTGCTTCTACAACTGAGCATCCGTAACCCTGCTGACATCTTAGCACATTTTACATTTACAGATTGTATTAGATATAGTACCCAGTTAAACAAAAAAACATGTATGTGATCTAATTGCACATTAACTTTTGGTATTCAGTCTATTGGAACACAGCAATTTCCTCTGGATTTTAGTAATAATTTCAATAATAGTTCAATATCCAGTTTTAAAACGATAGGTCTAAAACTAATCTGTCCATAGAATCCATTATCTAAATGTAAAAGTTTCTGTAAGATTTTCCTCAGCCTCAGACAAAAGATGATATAGTCCTTCACATATTTGAAAGCATCTGTCTCCAGATGTTGCAGGTTGTGGGCAGCCAGAACTCTACGTCTAGGAGATCTGTGCATCAGGAACATTCCATGAGTGGCATTAGCACCTTATTCTCAGCTGGGTAACTGTCCACATGGAGGAACAACTGTATCTGACTCCATCAAAAACCTACCTATAAACAGAAAAAATGTATGTATGGAATTACATTCCTGAACAACTATTTAAAATCAGAGATTACATTGCTTTAATATATGTGGTGGTCATGTCTAATGTGGTGGTCATGTATAATGCAAGCGTTTTGGGACCCAGTATTCAAAATTATTGAGACCATTGGCAAAATTACGTTTCAAAATTATCCATTTTTAGTTCTTTGCAGTTATGCTGAAATGAAATTGACTAGAAAGGAAAATAATTACTAAATCACATTATTGGTGCAACAGGAATATCATTAGCTGCTGTTTGGTGGAAATCTTCAGTTCCACATACGAAAATGTTTACAAATAACATAGTATTTATTCCTGACATGAGACAATTAAGACATAAATTGTACAACTCATTTGACAAATATTTACTTGTTTGGCATTTGTGAATTTTAAATACCACAAAATTAAATATATTTAGTATTAGAATATAGAGGGATATTTTAGTAGGAGGAGGGAAATCACCATACTGTGAATCGTTATGGTAGAAGAGTGGTGGAGGAAGTAAACAAAGTATATTACTGGGATGTTTTTCTTAAAATTTTAATAAAACTTCAAATGTTTACATATTATAAGAAAAGTTAACAGACATTAAATAAGCTTTTTTGTTTTGTTACTATTATTGGAATTCTTTTGTATGTGTATCTTTGTACTATGATAAAAATGTTAAACAATTATTTAAAAAAATAATAACAATTTGAATATTAGGAAATAAGGCAGCATTGTTCCCTTCCCTTCCTTTGGATGTGTTTCATTAGCTATGATTCTCTTCAGCCAATACCCTATTTACTTTTTTATCCAACCTCATGCAATGCTTTTTATGAATTAATTTATTGTATGGAATACTGTCAAATGTTTTTCTAAAATATTTCAGTACAGTTTTACAATCAATTAATGTTCTATTTTAGGTTCGTATCGTTTATTTTTTTTCAAAACATTGTCAAATGCAATGGCTTGTAGTTACCAGAATATGTCCCACTGTTTGTTTTGCAAGAAACCATACAGTTAAATTCCCCATAAAGAACTGCCGACAACAACTGATTAAAGGACTATTTTAGTGATCTTATAAAGGACTCTCTAAAGAATAGTTAGATAGGGCTTGATAAGAGAGCAATTTTTTTTTAACTGTGCATTTAAATAATTACTTTTTGATTATGCCCAAGACTGATCTATCCATCCTCTGAATTATGTAATGTTTCTGAAGTGGAATCCACCCAGGGTGTAATACTAAACTAAAAACTTGTTGAGACAACTCTGTAAAACACAAATTCACCATCAAATAATCTTTTGATCTTAAGATAATATCAAGAATATCTCTTAATATGTTTAGTGAACAGGTTCATTTATATTCTTATTTTCTTTCCTGTTCTTGTGTGAACTTGTAAAAGCAAAAAATTATTGTTCTGCAGAAGGAAATTTTTGTATTTTGAAAATATGATAATAACAAAAGACTAATTAGTGAACTGGTCACATAATATAGTATATTTAAAGGTTCATATTTTTTATAAATGTACTATTTTTACTACCCCTGAAATAGGCATTGTGTTTTTAGAATGTAATAAAATAATACAACCTTTCATTTATTACCTTTTATATTCAATTATGATGCCTCGAAATCTTACATTTTGGTTTCAGCAAATCAACTTCCTGAGGTCGGAGGAGACTCTGAATATACATTTTAGTAAAAAGGAATGAGCTTGAAACTATCCACTTTGCTATAAATCCTCTATAACGTGTTTCCTGTGAAAATATATTTTAAAAAATGTGTATCAGATCAAACATCCAGCTATTCATTTAGGCCTTCATTCAATTGCTATTTTGGCCAATTGAATAGGGCCCTAAATAAGCACATAACATATATTTTTTAAAGAAGTTTTTAGTTAGCAAGCATCTATGCAAAAGAAAGGTTTTCTCTAACTAAGAACTGCTTTCATAAAAATATGCTATGTGCTTCTTTAGGGCCCTATTCAATTGCCCACATCGCAATTGAATGAGGCCCTTATTGTATAGCTGAATGTTTCTTGCTAATATGATTTGATTAATGCTTTGCATACGTCATATTTAATACTCAGTACAACAGATTTATTGATTCTGCTAACAGAGCTTTTGCTTTGAAATGTAATTATATTACATTTGTAGTCAATTTAATTGCACCTGATGTTGTCAACCTGTAGACTAAATCAATCTATGCCCAATCTATGGATATTCATTCAGTATCAACTGGATGCACGCTTCCAATAACATCAACTAAATCTATATGTCATGTAGAGTGAAAATAGAAATATTCTAAATAAAATAAGTGCTTATAGGGAGGAAAGCAGTAGTTTTACACATTATAAAATTCAATGTCAAAATGAAACCATTATATGCAAACAATCTACAAATATTGAACAACTTTTATATTTAATGGCCCATTAAATTCAACCTTTTGAGAACATCTCTTGTGAATTCAACCAGAGCAAGGCAAAAAACATTAAAACTTTGCCAGCTATTTAGTTAGGGGGGAAACTTATTTCTGGTTATTCCATGGATTTTCCTATTCTAGTTACCCAACATATCCTTGTATTACCATTATGTTCAATAATACAGTATATCTAATTGCTTTTTAAAGTAATCCATGGAATAAAGCCCTTTGGTAGCAAATTCCACAATCCGAAATCATTTTGCTTCTGACCTTGAAGGGTCATAAATATTTACCCAAGACTAACTTCATAATGACCCTCAATGTATTTATAAAAGGTAATCATATCACCACTAGGTACATTTTTTTTCTAGAGAAAGTAAATCTTATTTGGTTAGCTTCATTTCAAAACTTAATCCCACCATTAATATATTTCACATGTTTCATTATTATTTTATATCAGATGTTTATTGTTTAAACAAGACGAAAATATTCAAATGTACTCGATACTTGTACCTTAAAAAATATTAACAAATGGGGAACAATATGAAATGGTGAGTATTTATGCTCCCAAGTACAGAGTACATGGCTGCTTAAGCTTTATTTAAAGATATAGATAACAAGTATTTTATCAATAGCCTAATATTAAATAATAATTTTCCTACAGTAAACGTACATTTAAGGGTATAGTTTTACCTGTCAATTAAGTTTTCAGACTAACCTATTAAGCACAGCCTGATATGTATTGCTAGTAGGAGATCTTTAACAAGAATTGTTAATTACCCCTGGGGCTCCCAGAACATTGTCTCCAGTGTAAAGCCATGTGCAAACTACCTGGTCATGCTCAAAATCCAGGGAGCAGATTGACATATTAGGTTACTTATAGTGAACAGCACTAAGTTGTGCTGAAGTAACAGGAACTCAACAAGATGTTATAGTCCTAGTTAATGTGTTGATATATCTATAGGAAACTTAACAGACCTATATGTAAATTAACCCTAAACGAGACTAGTGTATTAAACTTTTAGATTTCAGATTTCAGAAACAGAATTTTAGGTTCCCATTTTAGATGTAGGTAATATGGGAACATGTCACTGAAGTTTTTGTTCACTGGTTTTTGTAAGACTTAACATATCTATAAGGAGTGAAAATGTCTGTACTGCCCATTAATCACAATAAAGTTATCAGCTTGTGACAATGCAAGCACTGAAAAACACACTGCATCCCCTGCCATGCTTAGTGAGTTTACTGGTCCTTTTGAGTAAGGTGGTTATTATTAGGTTTTTCCAGCACTGCGACTAGAGTTTGATTCCAGTCAGGGAACCTAGAGGTCACACCATCCTGATGCCATGCTGGGTTGGGCCTGGTCAGTACTTGGATGGGAGACAACCTAGGAATACCAGGAGTTGTATGCTGTGGCCCACTGGAGAAGGAAATGGCAACCCACACAAGTATATCTGCCATGAATACCAAGTAGATCTGCATGTTGTATTACAGTCCTTGAGTTCACAGAGAGTAAGACATGACTGAACAATGCAAACCCGCACATGCTTCTTAAACCAAAATAAGTGGATAAATGCATGCCAAGAGCCTGTTAGTCAGCTTTGAAGACTGAGTATCAAAAACCTTAAGGCTTTTCATTTAAGTATCTTAGTGATTCTGTCATACTATCACATAATATTCTTATGTTACTATATTAGCAGAAGGATATTTATTTACAGTCTTATTAAATTACAATTCGGCAAATTGAATAGGGCTCTATATAAGCATATTTTTTTACAGAAGTTTTTAGTTAGTGAAGACCTTGCTTTTGGATAGAAGTTCACTAACTAAAAACTTTTGTACAAAAAATCTGCTATGTGCTTAAATAGAGCCATATAAACAGCCTTATTAAATTGCGATTCAGTAAATTTAAAAGGGCTCTAATTAAGCACACAGCATATTTTATTTTCAGAAGTTTTTAGTTAGTGAAGACCTTGCTTTTGGATAGAAGTTCACTAACAAAAAAAATCTGTAAAAAAATATGCTGTGTGCTTAATTAGAGCCCTTTTAAATTTACTGAATCGCAATTTAATAAGGCTGTTAATCGGCCGAATCGTAATTTAATAAGGCTGTTAGTTTGCATCACACTGTGACTTGAATATTATTTGTACTCCAACACTAGTAATGCAGTTACAAAGTGCGTGCTGAAAACTCCAGATGTTACTGCAAAACAAGTACGAGTACATAATATGACTGGATTGTCATATATATGCCATGTGTAAGCAAAACAAATGAGTATTGTGGTGCTTAATTCTTTATCCTTTAATCCTTATAGTAGATTGCTGCATAGGTCTAGCAATATTTTGTAGAGGTGCCCTTTATTTAAGTATCCTATTAAATAGTTTGTAAAAGTACCTTTTATGCAATCTGTTTGTTATTTTTGCTTTATATCCACCTTGGAAAAACCTTTTGAGCAATCATTTCGTTTAATGGTATCACATTTTACCTTAGAAGACAGAAAGCTGATATTGATTCTATCTTTTTACAGTTTATTTAAGAAGGGAATATCAAGGGCGTGATTATAACACTGATAAATAGCCCTGTCATAACCAAAATAAATCTGAGTAAACAACAGAGGGAGATAAACTAAACTAACTGCAAGTACATGTATCTATGTAAAATTTGGCCTAATCGTTTATTGATTGATACAAGGCATTTAAGGCAATTCTAACCAGGAAAGAGCAAGAAAAATGCCAATCTGATGATCCTAATGGTATAGTCATTTGCTGTGATCAAGTTCCATTTATATTGTCTTCATGAGAAATGGCTTATAAACAATGATTTCCCTGGGAAGATTGAGCACTTGCAGTTGTGTTTTGACATACAGGAAAAATTGGAATTCAACCTGCCCTTTGTGGATGGATATGTGAGTCTTTGAAGAGACCAGTCAAGGTCTTAGTGATTTGCCATCTTTTTTCTGAAGATTTTTCTTATTTTCAAGAAAAATGCTTCTCATGTGTTATTTTATACAAAGATTAAATGTGGCCACATTGTTTGATATGTTCTTTGAATAATTTGAGTTCATAATTGGCAAAAAAAATTTAGAAAGAAAAACCAATAAATGCAGACTTTAATTGTTTTACTTTTCTATGCATTTATTCTTTAAGATAGGCTCCCAATCTCTTTACTGCACCGTTTCTTGCAGCTTCTGGTGTATCCTGGAAAACTTTTTTTTTTCCGCTGCCACGTTTTCATTTTCTGGATAGACGCTTCCTGTGCATTTAAAGTCACCTCCCATCTGAGAAAGTATGGGAAACCAAAATGTCTACTTTCACTGCAGTAAAGTTACATATAAAATATACATTTTTTTTAGAGTTTAAAATCATTTTAAAGAGTATTTTTTTAAATATATGTCTATTGTGGTTATTTAACTCCCCAGAGTGCCAGACACCTTAACACATATTTGTGGAGGAAATGGGTAGATGAGAGTTGGCGGGAGGGCAGTGGTGGATGAGAGGAAGCAGCTAGAGAGGACATGGGGCAGTGTGAGTGGGGCTTGGGGATTAGGAAACAGTGAGGCAAATGGTGGTTGAGAAGGGGCAGAGAGAGAGGTTATGGGATGAGTGGGGGTGGGGGAGCTAGAAATGGTTAAAAGGAGACAGAGAAAAGGTGGCATGGGATGAATAGGGCAGGCGGACCAAACGGTGGATGAGATGGGTCAGAAAGATGGAAAATGAGGCAAGGGGTGGATAAGAGAGGACATAGTGGGGACAGAGGATGAAAGGAAGCAGGGGAGAAGGGGTGGATTAGTGGGGGCAGAGAGAGGGGGAATGGGGCGAGGGGCGGATAAGAGTGGATATAGAGAGGGGACAAGATGAAAGGCAGCTGGGGGTTTTGGGGTGGATGAGAGGGTGAGAGAGAGATGAATAGGGTTTAGGGGGATGAGAGGGGGCAACGAGTGGGGATCTGGCAGATGCAAGTTCATTCTTTGCCTTAAACTTAGCTCGGTTACACCTGCATAAAATATTACAGGACCTTTGACACACATAATGAGTTATATCACATTTGATGATCTGTATGTATGTGGTATAGCTCATCACATGTGTCAAATATCCAGGGATATTCTATGTAGGTGAAATAGGACAAACTTTAGACCAACACTTATTTTGCACAGGTATAAGGTAAATAAAAAACGAAACCGAGACACCTTAATATGTGGATTAAATCATGACAAAATGTATATAAAATTACTCCATATTCAGTGAATCCTCTCCTCTGTTAAATTCCTCATCAACATCATTGGAACATTTCCTTCCTACAGCAACATTTACCAAGATTTGCACACCCAGTGGATCAAATACTTCCTTTTTCACTGATGTGATTGTGTGAACCTTATCTAAAATCTGATCAATTTCAGTCTGATCAGCTTGCCTTTATGTAATGGAAGCTTTCGAGATTTAATTTTAAAACTTGCTTTGAGGAAAGGGCAATGACCTTGAAAGCTTGAAATCTAATCTAACATGGTCATTAAAGGGTATTATCTTAGAACAGCTATTGGGGAATGCAGCCCTTGAACATAGAGTTGAAGATAAATCTAAATTACTAAACAGGGCAGAGAAGCCCAAAGAATGGCTATCTCAGTCTCTGATTATTAAATAACTCTATTTAGATATTGTAGCAACAATTTTTAATTTTAATATTTACGAAAAACAAATCCTTTAATAATTACACAAAGGAACAATATATAGTAATGAAAAAATAATAATTGACCAAATGTTATAAGTTAAAATAATTGCTGCAGTAAAATAGAACGGAGCCTACTCCATGTATGTCTCACACTGTTATCTCATATAATGAGACTTAATTATGTCAATAATGGGTTATAAGCATAGTATAGGGAATAAAACCTAGTTGATGGTCTCTAGCCAGTTGAAGAAATACAGACCCAACTCTGTTGCCAAATTTATATTCTTGTACCGTGGATCTAGAATAAAGATCTAAAGTCTAAAGATTACACCCTTCTTTGGGACCTGCTATAATTACATAGATCTCTAAGGGTACTGTTGTAGTATGTGCTGTCACTCCATATTCATATAGTACAGCAACATCTAGGAAAAAAAGGGCTAAGTCACCAAACCGTTTAGTATTAGAATAAGCTGAATGACTACAGTCAAAAGTGGAAGTGAGGAGAGGCTCCCCTAGCAGCCAGGGGAAGTAGGGTAGGGTAGGGTATTATCTTCACTGACATTATTTTCTGTTGTTCTAAGGCTAACACAGTGCTGCTCTTTACCTATATTTTATATACATACACACTTATTGAAAATATTTTTAGCCTATTGAATGCATTTGATAATTCATATTTTAAGAAGCAAATAGGAGAAATGTAGAAATTGTTTTATCACTTGCAAAGCAAAAAATGCACCATTAATAAGTCACAATACTACAACTACTATGAATACTACTAGTACTACTAATAATAATAATAATAACAATAATAATTATAATCTGCTACTCACTACACTATTCTTCTGAATTGACAAATTGTTTTGGTAAAAAGGCTTTTATACCTAAATGAAGCTGTGGGCTATTTAATGTAAGATGGCAGGTTATAGCCAAGAGATCAGACAAATTGGATGCATTGGAGATGGAACTAATAACCCACTACAGTATCATCACAATAAAAGCCTTAAGGAGAAGCACAACCAGATACTTAACAATATGGCACCCAAAGATCAGCTCTTCACATCAGAAGGTGCTTGCCACATTACTGGGGAAGAACAAAAGGTGACTACAAGCGCTACCAGATATAATGAAGTAGCTAGACTGACTATATAATTTTCAGCCAAAGATGGAGGTACTCTATACATCGAGCAAAGTTCAATTAAACTGAGGAAAAAAGGGAAAATCATTAAATTAAAAATATTCAGCTGGTAAATAATGGATTCAAGGGGCTAGATACTGTATGGTGGGCAGAATGCCCGAAGAGCTTTGTACAGAGGTTTGTGACATTGTTCAGAAAACAGCAACAAAGAACATCCCTATATGAATGAAAACTAAGAAGGCAAAATGACTTTCTGATGAGATTTTGAAAGTAGCCTAGGAAAGTGAAAGGTAACGGAGATAGAAAAATAGTTGTCCAGCTCAATGCAGAATTCCAGGAAGAAGAGACAATGTGGCATTCTATAGTAACTGATGTAAAGAAGATAATAGAAAGGGAAATTCAAGAAATTTCTTCAACACAATTTGGGATCTCAAGGGAATTATCTTAACAGCATTAATAACCTCAATAGTTTGTCAAATGAGCCAGATATCTTGGAGTGTGAAGTGAAATGAGATCTAGGAAGCCTTGCTGATCTCCCCCAAAAAAGTAGACCAAAAGTGACAAAGAGTGCTCCAATTATCAAACAATTGCACTAATTTCACATGCCAGTAAGTCAATACTTAAGATCCTGCAAGCTTGGCTCAAACACTGTATAGAGCACAAGAGATCAAATTGCCAATGTTCGCTGGATAATAGAGAAAGCAAGAGAGTTCCAGAAAAAAAACATTTACCTCTGCTTCATAGACTATTGTAAAACCGTTGACTGTGTGGATGACAATAAATGTGGCAAACTCTTAAAGAGATGGAGCTACCAGGCAATATCATCATCCTACTGAGAAATCTGTATGTGGACCAAAAAGCCACAGTTAGAACCAAACCTAGAAAAACAGAATGGGGTTCCAGATCAGGAAAGGAGATCAACAAGGTTGTACATTGTCAACTTATTTATTCAGCTTATACCCAGAATACATCATGGCCAGGCTAGAAAAATCCAAAGTAGTAAAAAAATATTGCTGGGAGAAATATCAACAACCTCACATATGCAGATGATACTACTCTAATAGCTGAAAGTGAGCAGGGCCTATTGATGAGGGTGAAAGAAGAGAGCAACATCAGTTCCTGGTTAATAGGTGGAGAAGAAGTGGAGGCAGTGACACATTTAATTTTCCTGGGCTCCAAAATCTCTTCAGAGGGTGACTGCAGTCATGAAATTAAAAGACATTTGCTTCTGGGGAGAAAAGCTATGGCAAGTTTGAACAAGCTATTAAAAAGTAAAGATATTATACTATCAACAAACGTTTGCATAGATAGCCGAAGGCTCATTGCTGGCCACAAATGCGGACCTCGATAAGTGAGTGTCTGCATTTGCTGAGGTGGAGGCTCTACAGTGCCTCAATCTTGGTAAAAAAACAACCAAGCACCGCAGGACTTAGAAAAAAAAACAACGCAAGATGAGGAGGAAAATATGAACTGTGGAAAAAAATATGAGGTCGCCAAAATACAAAGTACATCGAAAAACTCCAAAACCACAGAAAAATAACAAAATACATTAAAAAAATCACACACAACACTTCTGGGAGTGAGGTTGCACATGAATTTAAGTCGAATTTAAGCAGTTTCGGAACTTGAAAATCAGCTAAGCGAAAAAAAAAATAGCGGACGAAAAAAATGAAAACGAGGCTACACGACCCCGAGGCGCACCAAACACCACCAGGGACGTATGACTTTTACTCAGGCACGTACGAGGTCCAAAATACACTATTAGGAAGGACAGAAAATGCTTGTGAGGTGTGTAAAACATAGAATATCACCGCAATATTACAGCACGTAGGTGGAGGCTCTATGACGCCTCAATCTCGTTAAAAAACTACCGAGAAAAGCGCGACTTAGAAAAAAAAATACAAGTCGTGGGACACTATTAGGAAGGAGAGAAAATGCTCAGCAGGTGCATAAGACGTAGCCTATATATACTACACGCTTGCCAAATTGCTGACACTTTCTCCTCAGGTGATGACTTGACCTTTTCTGCTGCCGGAAAATCCAAAGAGATTGTTAGCTCTTCAGGATATTAATTGCTGGCTATTAATTATAAATAGGTAAAGTATATTAATGTATTTTTAATTAATTATTAATATAAATAAAAAATATATATAAAAAATATTTTCCACTGCTCTAAAAAAATAAGTAAAGTTTACACTGTATTTATATATCTTTAGTATGCTGAGCTCTTTCTAATACATGTATTTATTTATTACGTAATTATTAATGTATATTAATGTACAATAATAGTTAATAATAATACATTAATTAATTTATTTATTAATAATCTCAAATTCATTTATTAATTGCTAATTACAAACAAAACAAAACAAAAAAAAAACATTCCTTCACTCCAATGCTCATTGCATGACAGCAATAGGACCCTGAAATAAAATAAATGGATATTTTACACTGCAGTTACAAATAAGGAAATTTTGTAGTGCACTTACTTCAATCAGTTTATTATGCTCAAAGTTCTTATATTTAGCACTGATTTTACTTAAATTCCTTTATTATGCTCTGAGACCTCGAAAATATATATATTTTACACTGCAGTAAAAAAAAGATACACTTTACAGTGCAATTACTTACATCAGTGTATTATGCTCTGGACCTACAAAAAATTGATATTTTACACTGCACTAAAAAAATTATATATTTTACACTGCACTTATATATTTGTATTAATGCTCATTGCCTGACAGGGAAAGGACCCTCAAAGCATTTACAGATTTAAATCAGTTTATTATGATACATTTCATATTGATGCTTAGGCCTTTACGTTTTGCATGTATGCAAATTAAACATGATACTTTTATTGATTAACGAATTAATTGAATACAAACATTAACAATGCTTTTCATGTCATTTTACAGTTTGCTCATCTCTGTGAACACTGGACCCGAATGAAGACAGACCCTGAGCTCTGCAGAATTTCATCTGTAATTACATCACCATTACAGGTATATGATTTAATGATGCCCTTCTTTATTAAAACATGATTAAGCCTTTTGCTTTTGCATTGATGAAAGTTATTGAATAATTAATTCATGTATGTACAATAAAAATACATTATATATCTTACAGATTTGAAGACAGAAAATAATACAACTTCAACACCATCAGAAAGCAGAAAGGAAGTTAATCCTTTAATACTTCGGGCAACTAAGAAACATTTTTAAGAATGTGCTGATTCATGTTGTTTGCTATACAAGAAAAATGTACAATTGAAACTAAAATACCTGTATTTACAATTCCAGATTAAAATGGCGGACAAAGCAGAAAAAAAGAAAGAACGTAAAAGAAGAGTGGCAAGGGAACGGAAGCAAAGATGGAGAGATGCATAGTTGCCCGAGACTTCCCAAAGACTAAGAGAAGAAAACTGACAGAGACTTGCCAATAAAATAAAAATGAGTGCAAAAGGACAAACTGGGTGTGCTGGACCTTCAAAGAAAATAGAAAGTAAACAAAAGCATGTCTGTGAAACATTGCCTAATGACCCAATATTGCCTCATGACACCAATGTTGATACTTATTACACCAATGTTGATATACACACTAGTACTGATAGCTATGTCCAGGAAGCTCAGGATAGTCCTTTATTTACATCACTAACAGTAGACACTCATTATTGTGTATTAAAATGAATGTGGCTTGTCAGTTTTGTGGGGCCGATTGTTTTCTGAAGGAAATACCAACTGATGGGGAGTTTATTAGTTGCTGTCAGAAAGGAAAGGTAAGACTTCCACAAAGACACACATTTCCTGTAATGAGCGATCCAACATTTCCAAATTATACTAATTTAAAAAAAATTATCGGGTCTTATCACAGTGCAATTTCATTGCCTTCAATTGGTGCTACATTAGCAGAAAATGTCCCAGGACATGGTCCTTACTGTTTTAGAGTTCAAGGACAAATTTACCACTGCCCTTCACATTTACACCCACAAGAAGGAGGGCAAAGGAAATTTGCACAGTTATATGTCCTAGATACAATGGAAGCTGTTGAACCACCGATGACGCTTCCTGAAAATAAACAGTGTTTGAGCATAGTCTTGAACAGCTGGATAAAATTATGGCCAGCACCCCATATAGTCAAGCATACAAAAAAAAGCAGAGGTTAAAAAAGAACAGGAGCATGCTCAAATACATCAATTGCCAATGCCAAGAGTAAATATGGTTTTGAAAAGAGATTGCGATATTGATCAATGATGGTATAATTTACCAACAGTAAATGACGTTGCCATGGTTTTAAAAATGAGGATGGTGAACCCCCTTTTCAGCGGGATATTAAAATATATTCACGCAATGAAGACCAACCTTTTAAAACATTAATATATTAACTTGTAATTTGGATCCAATGACATGTCCAATTTTCTTTCCAAATGGTGTTCCAGGATGGGAACCACAATTATAATTGCAAAGTTATCCCAATACTAAAGTTCGTGTTAGTAACAATATTTCTATGCTGGAATATAAAGTGGAACAAACTGCTATTCGCAATTATTTAAATCCTATTTTATGTGGGGGAATACTCACACAGCATTGGATTATTGATTCATTTCTACAAGTCAAAGCAAATAATCAAAATGTTATCAAATTTCAACAAAACAAGCTTTGCATAGAACAATATTGTGGATTGAAGGATTATGTCGCTAAATTGGCTACCAATAGAGACCTTCCAGCGGGAAGAGCAATCCTTTTGCCATCTACTTTCCAAGCATCAAATCGCAATATGCGAGAAAGATACAATGATACCATGGTTATTGTGACAACATTTGGAAAACCTGATTTATTCATTACATTCACATGTAATCCACAATGGCTAGAGATGAAGGGAAATTTCAAACTTGGCAAAAATACTTCAGACAGACCAGCTTTAGTGGCGAGAGTATTCAAAATAAAACTCAATTCATTAATACATGATATAACTAAAGCTGAGATTTTGGGAAAATGTGAGGCTTTTGTTTATACCATTGGATTTCAAAAAAGAGGCCTGCCACATACTTTTAATCCTGCAAGAAATAGATACATTGAATACTGCAGAGAGAGTGGATTCAGTAATTACTGCTGATCTGCCACATCCAGAAAAACATTAAAAACTTTATGACATTGTAACACACAGAATGATTCATGGTCCATGTGGAGATATCAATCCAAATTCACCATGTATGGAAAATAAAAAATGCACAAAACAATTCCCAAAACAATTTCAAATGCAGAGTTATGGAAACTGTGATGGATACCCTTTATATAAAAGAAGATAAGGCCAAACTGCTATTATTTGTGGCCAGAAGGTCTATAATAGATATGTATTTCCATACAATCCACATTTGCTGATGAAGTACAATGCACATATAAATGTGGAAGCTTGCACTTCTATCAAATCCATACAATATGTGTATAAATTAGTGATGTCCCGAACAGTTCGCCGGAGAACTATTCACGGCGATTTTTGCATGTTCGCGTTCGCCGAGAACGGCAAACACATGCGCTTTTCGGTTCGCCCCCTATACTTTATCATTGAGGAAACTTTGAACATCATTTATTTTATTTTATACTTTTTTTGTGTAATCTATGCCTGCCTGCCAGCGTGTGTGTGTGACAGGCTAACACCTAACTTATATTGTGCTTATTTTCACTACTCATACCTGGTGGTGTAACATACATTGAAAACAACCATTTTTTTCCTGTAATCTAATTTCAGTTGCCTGCCTGTGTCAGGCTCACAGCTTATATTGTGCTCAGTGACATAAAAGAACACTTTTTTGACTGTAATCGATTGAATATCAGTTGCCTGCCTACAGGCGTGTGAGGCCTACAGCGCCTACTCTGCCAACTTTTACCAGTGCACAGTGGGACTCATATCTGGTGGCACCTTAGATTGCACGCTCAGTGCTCCAAATTTGAAGTGGGAGGACCGACCAAGCATCTTTTTCCATCTCCCTGTTCCAAAAATCAATGCCATATACATGTTCCCTAATAGTGGACATAACAGGGATTAAATCGATAGGAATAGTGCTACTTAACAGTACACACCTTATAATAACTCAGACAGAGGCAACGCGTATAATCTTCCATGCTGTGCAGTGGAAGCCCCCAGACTCTGACCTGTGTATAATCTTCCATGCTGGGCAGTGGAAGCCCCCAGACTCTGACCTGTGTATAATCTTCCATGCTGGGCAGTGGAAGCCCCCAGACTCTGGGAGTCTGAAGAAGAGGAGCCGGAGGAGGAAGGTGGCTTTGAGGAGGTGGAAGACCAAACACAGTAGGCGTCCCAGGGGGCTTGTTGTCCCCTTCGAGGAAGAGACCTTCAATGACATCAGTGAGGACAAGGAACGGGACATGGCTAGCTTGGTATCCAACCTTGTGCAAATGGGGAGTTTGCGGTTGTGCAAAGGGACTGTTTGCGGTTGTTTGCGGTGCATTAAACGGGGAGATTGGTCTGTTACTGTGAAGCGGGTGTAACCCTTACACTACCTGATCAATACCTGATGTTTTAAAGCATTTTATTCCAAACAATATAGGAATGTTAGGTGATTTATGCCCTTTATGGCTTAAAACCAGACTCTGCATCAACTATGTAATTTTCCGTGGGAGTTTTGCCATGGATCCCCCTCTGGCATGCCACAGTCCAGGTGTTAGTCCCCTTGAAACAACTTTCCTATCACTATTGTGGCCAGAAAGAGTCCCTGTGGGTTTTGAAATTTGCCTGCCCATTGAAGTCTATGGGGTTCGCCAATGTTCGCCCGTTCGCAAACATTTGCTGGAAGTTCCAAAATTTGATGTTCGCGACATCACTAGTATAATATATATGTTTTAGCTTTGTGGGAAACATTTAAATTAAATATGTGTGAAGACTATTTGAAATGTTACCATGAACCCATTGCACTATTAAGAGTATTAATGGAAATTCAAGAAATTATTTTGACTCATGGATTAAATTGTGCAAGTTTTAATTTGCCTGATACAGGACTTATAGATGAAATTAACTTTGATGACTATGACACTGAGCTTCAACAACAAAAAACACAAGAAAAACTTGCAACTTTAAATACATTACAATTGCAACCATTTAACACCTTCACAAATGCAACAGATGATGAAATGGTCAAAGACCATTATTTCTAACTAGATGATCCTGGTGGATCAAGAAAAACGTATCTGTATGATTGTTTGATGAGTTACATTCAAGCGCAGGGTCAAGTAGCAATGCCATTTGCAACAACTGAAATTGCCACACTGTTGTTAGAAGATGGCAGAAATGTGCATAGTGGATTTAAACTGCCGGGTTCCCATTTTAGAAACATCAGTGTCGGATATGCGAATGAATTCATTACAGGCCAAAAAAAAAATGTGATTATAATAGATGAGGCTACATTGATGTCATGTCATGCCCTGCAATGTATTGATCGATTATTATAAGAAGTTATGGCTAATGCTTTTCCATTTGGTGGAAAGGTCATGTTGTTAGGAGGAGATTTTAGGCAAACATTACCATGTATAAAGAAAAGTAAACTGTGGAAAATATTAACTCAGCTAAAATTAGAATTGGCTAATTCAAACTGGAGAAGGAAAACATCAACAAATATATAATCAGACTGATGACACTGTAGAAATTCTTCCACAAATGAATTGCAAAGAATCACTAATATCTGCAATCTTTTTGAATACAATCAATAATGATGATTACTCAGACATTGCAAACAAAGTGATATTAACATAAAAAAATATAGATGCCTTGAATCTAAATAACCAAATTTTTAAATTCATCAACACACCCAAAAAATTGTACTATAGTGCAGATTTGGTTCTGGATGATGACAGTGAATCCAACTTTTCTATCGAATTTGTCAATTCTTTAACTCCCTCTGGAATGCCACCACATGTTTTGTAACTGAAAAAAGGGCAATTGTCATGCTACTGAAAAATATGAATCCCAGATTAATTGTGCAGGATTTAAAAGATCATTTTATAAATGCAGAAATTATGACTGGTACCCATAAAGGTGAACAAGTTTTTATACCACAAATTGATTAGGCTCCAAGTGAAAGTGGTTTACCTTTGGTCCTTCAAAGGAGACAATTTCCCATTATCATGGCATTTGCCATGACCATTAATAAATCACAAGGCCACATTTTTAAGTCTGTGGGTATTTCTTTACAGGAACCTGTATTTGCCAATGGCCAACTCTATGTTGCTTTTTCCAGATGCAACAATAAAGAGGAAATTAAAGTTCATGTTGAAGAAAACCAAAGTCAGGGTGATTTATTAGAGGGTGGAGGCATTTTTACCAAAAACATTGTGTACTATGATGTTCAGTAAACATAAAGAACAGTGGTATTATTTTGAGGACGAAAGTTGATGTCACTCGGCTTCTTTTTAGAGGACCACTACTTCACTAAGAAACTCTATAAAATGGCAAAATACATAGAGAAGAATGGTTTTACTTCCAGCATGAACTAGAATGTCACTGGGACTCCTTTTAGCGGACCACTATTTCACTTAGGAAACTATCTGCCATTTTCCAGAACTACAAAAATAACAAAAAAAAGTTTAAAAATAAATAAAACAAGAATAAAAAGTGGTTACATCTCATAGACAAACTTACAAGTCTGCTGGGCTCTTTTCAAGGGAACCACTTAGACGTACAAAAAAAAAATGTCTTCGAAGTTGCCTTTTCGCATGATTGGCCCCACAAAACAGTTATGTTGCATTTTTGTAAAAATTCAAGCTTACATGTTACTACATAAAGGTACTGTTTGGAATGTTAAAATTGTATTTTAAAAGGTGGAGAAAGTTGTTTTATTCTATATAATAAAGAGTTCATGTTAGTACAATGATGACCATTTGTTGTTAAATGTACATGTTTAATTACATAGAGAGGGTTGATCCAGGGAGTAATCCAATCACCATTTAATTGGGTCAGGAAGGAATTTTTTTTTTTTATACAATTGGCTAGGTTTCCATGGGGTTTTTACTGTTTGCCTTCCTCTGGATTCAATACTTATGTGCTTCACCAGTAGTTCAACTACAAGTTGCATGCGAAGAAGCATTATTTAATGGTTTAAAATACTCCTTCATACAAACTTGACCATTGTTATGTTACTCATGCATACCACAGAATTAAAAATGTTACTATTGTTAAACATACTTAGTTCACCACTGTTTCAAATATAACTTGTATGTTACAAAGCTTTATGCAATGGTTTGAAATACTTATTCATACAAACTTCATCCATTCTTATATTATTCCTGCATACCTGACAATTAAAAAGGTTTATATTGTTAAAATATATGGTTTCACAGTTCTTCAAATACAAGTTCAATGTTAAAAAAAATTAAACATTTATTACAATTGTTGTACTTCTTTGTAGATAACAAAAAGGTTAAGAGTGTCAGAGACTCACATTGTGTGGCAAAGAGCATTCCCAGCCTTACAATTTTATTGCTGTCAAATTTGATGGGCAAGTCGCTAGTTTGATTATAAGATCCAATCAGGAAATCTAGCCAAACTATTCATTAGCAGGTTTGATCATTAGGTGCTCCCCATGACATTGACTTTTATTTTTTGTGTAATTTTATAATATGTTATTGTTCTTGCTTAACACAGATTTTATGATCTGTAGATTAAATAGCTTGTATACCACTGAAACTGAATGCAGAAAATATTTGCTTGTACTTTTATAGAAAGAATGATGGGAAAAAAATATCAAATTCTTTTATCACTACCCAGTCATTGTCTGTAAAATACTTATTGCTAGCTTCAAATATTACTGAAATGAGTAGTAACATCCTTGTAGCCTTATTAAAGCTGATATTATTAATGAATACATGCGCCATATGGGACTTCAAACAACTGTACAAATTTGAATAGTACAACTAATCTGTCACCTTAAATTAGTTAAAAAAAATCACACAAATTCATTGCATTATTAAACCATCTGTCATTATTTTGTGCTTTCTCTTGTAGTAGCTGCAATCTCACATTACACACAAGTTCCTACTCTCAGTGCCCAAAAGCAACGGATAATTCATAAAATGTGCTGGTGTTGACATAAATTCTTTCTTTACCATCTGCCATGGATGTCACAGTTTAGCCTTGGACATACTGCACTGTAAATCTAAAACCTGTTACATTCCTCTGAGAGCGATTATGTTTCTGTCACAAAAGAAAAAAGGAAACAATAGTTGGATGGAAATGCTTCAGAAGCAGTTTTCCATTTTCAAGAATGGCATTTAAACGCTGCTGAAGCTAAACACCACTTACAGCATCCATCAGATACTGTTTATAGTTAAGGATACAATTATCGTTTTGTATACTAGTAACAAATGATAATCGCTAATTGCAATGTCTATTAAATCTATTTTTTTCAAAGAAATATATATTACCAAAGAGAGAGATACTGTATGTTAGCCAAAAATAGAATAGTAGTTTGGCTAAAATAAGTCCTGTAATATTCCAAACCAAATAAAAATGTATGAAAATATGCATTTTATTTATTAGTGACCATTATTATTTAATCATTACATTACTTATTATATATTGATGTTGCATTTTAATATTTATGATGCTGGATTGCTAAGCATTTTTTGATTGGGAATACAGATGCTGCAATGTGACTCACAGAGAAATACACTTCCTTAACACTCACCCAGAGTATTTAATATAGAATGTTACTTTTTTTTATTTTGTTCACCTTCACTCAGAGCTGCATTAACTCACAACCGCATTTTAATTTTTTATCATAAGTGCCCATTTTGTGGTGCTGCTGCACTTACATAACTTTCTGGTACACTATAAATAAGTTGTCTGCTTCACAAAAATGTTTTGTAATATTTTTGTTCTTCCCACTTAAAGCCATTAAGGCTTTTAGCTAATGGCAGTGTCCATTAATCTCATATATTATTGCTATATTATTCTTTTTTTGCTTTGTTTGACCAGCGTTATACCTATTAAGATTCTGCTGTCACTTTATTGCGGACAGTATATCCTAGTCCAGCTGGAGAGATATGTGCAATATGTTGCTCAAAATTAAATTATTCTGTGGCACTTCCATTATATTATAATAATAGTAATCTGCACTATGGCATTATTTTCATGAAATAATGAAACTGTCAAATTTTTGATTATACCCAGATGATGCACTAACAGTATAATAATATGCTGATAAACCATATTTCCGACTATGATGTAGTGTTTCAAGCCAACTGCCTGGGTGGACATCTTTGCTTTTCATTTCAGACTAAGAGGTGTCAGATACTGTCTATTATTGTACTGAAGGACTCATTTTTATTTATTCATATTATTGTTTTGTTGAATTGAGTAATTGTAAAATCATCAAATTGGATATTTTGCTTCCATTTCAAGTGGGAAAAGGATGCACCTAAACTGCAATGCAGAAACCATAAATAAGTGTGTCAGTCTACTGTATTATATGTCAGACTTAACAGACTTAACATATCAATTTATAATTACATTTTCATTAAATTATTAAATTAAGGTGGATTTACCTGACATTTCCAGAAAATGCCACCCCTGGGATTTTACAAGTGATCTGATATTAAAGAATCTGCATCATGAGTCAGTACTATCCATAATAAAGATTGCATCACAAGTGCCTGTTCTGAGACAATGTGTCTGCCATATACACCACTCTCATGTTAAAATGTCTTCTAAAACAACATACAGGCCTTCTTCACATGCTGCTGCCTGCAAACATACAGTTTTTTGTGAAACAAATTGAACCAAAGCATTTGTCAAATTGTGTGAGCTTTTTGTGCTTAAATAACATACCCTAGAGGAGTAAAAGCATGTCTTCATATGCGCCAAGGATATATATACCACTGGTGCAGGGGCCCTTAACTCCAGGGAACTTTCTGTTGTTCCAGTTTAGATGCCCCCTCTACCCCCCATGACCCCTCTGGACCTCCAACTGATGTTTCCAGACGCACAGCCCTTTCTGGTTCTCCCTCCTTTATCTCCTCTATTGTCTCTCTCCTTCTTCTCCCATCCTCTCTCCCCATCTCTCTCCATACATCCGCTTTCCTGATGTTCTGCTTCTTTCATCCATCCTCTCACTCTCCCCTCTTTTCTCACTATTCCCCCTTCTCTCTATTGCTCTCACTCCATTTTCTCCCACTATCCTTCATTCCCCTTATATCATCCCATTACACATTTCTCTCTATATCTTTATTCTCTTCCTTCCCCCCTTTCTCCCAATTTCTATCTTTCATCTTCTCTTACCTCTCCTTTCCCTCACCCCACTTTTCATTCTCCTCCCCTCTCCTCTGTCCCTCTTATCTCTCATCTCTCTCACCCCTACTCTCTTTTGCTCATGTCTTTCACCATTGTGGAGTGATCGAACCCCCTATCATCCCCCGACCAATGGCTTGTATGATAGATTCAATGGCACCCTGAAGGCTATGATTAGAAATTTTGTGGACCAGGAGAAAGATTAGGGTTGCTTCTCTACCTTATCTTTGCCTACAGAGAGTTCCATTAAGAGTCCACATGGTTTTCCCCATTTGACCTCTTGTTCAGGCAGCAAGCGAGGGGGCCATTGGACCTAATATTGTAGTTCTGGGAAGGGGGACAACAGCGGGAGTAACTCTCCATGTTTTGTGGCTCAGAGAAAGGTTGAATACATTGACTGGGCTAATGAAGGAGCATCTGTTTGAAAGCCAATGTTTCCAGAACAAGCTCTAGGTGATTTGAGACGGTCCCTTCCAAATCATCCAGAAACTATCCACCAGCAGCTAAACAATGGAGATCTGTTGAGACCCCCATGATATAGGGATTTATATTAAGCACCAGGGGGATCCGTACAGATCGCTATGGTTATACATTAGTTGGGGATAAATAAGCTCAGCTCATAGTGGTGGGTGGTATTAAGGGAGAACCCCAGGGGATACCCAGGCTCATAGGGGATAGCAGGTATTGAGTGGGATCCTGGGGATCCCCCTGGCCCATAGGAGGTAGCAGTATTATCCATTAATTGTGTCGGATTTGAGCAATCATAATGTGTTTTTTCAATAAATTGTTGCATGGTTGTTTGTCATTGTGAATGTATGGAGTCTTTGGGAGATATGAAAGGTATTATGTGAATGCTCAGTAACACTGGTTGAAGCCTTATGGCGTTACTGCTCGTATGGGAGTGCCCATATGCTAATTCAACCAACTTGTATGTGAATGGAGAACTGATGTATCTTTTTTCAATTAATTTGTGGTGTGCTTGTTTGTCATTGTGAATTTATGAATCTTTTGAAAATGTATAGAGTCTTTGGGAAATATGAGAGGTGGTATTTGAATGCCCAGTACCAGTGGTTGAAGTCTTGTCATTTCCTTACTAATCATATGGGAGTGCTTCCTTCCACCTATACACAGAAGACCTAAAGAGTGGGATCCATTCATTGGCTGGTTCAAGTGGTACCTCTTTGTGACACCATCTATGACAGTTGTAAAGTTTGTTGCCTCACAATCTTAATGCAAAAGGGGCCATTGGACTCCATCCTCCCTAAATGTTTCTGAATTTATATACAACCTGATTTATTGATTAACAATTTTTTGGCTTACATTTTTCTTATTATTATTATTTTTATTATTATTACTCTTTATTTATAAAATGACAGTATTTTCTAAAGAACGTTTACAAAGTAGAAGAAAGTACTGTGAGTACAATTAGCAAATTATGAAAGAATATACAAATGCTAAGACATGTAGAAATACAAGAAAATATGCAATACCATATACCAGATTTATCGGCGTATAACACGCACTTTTTCTCCCTGAAAATAGGGGGCAAATGATAGGTGCATCCTCAACCCCCCCCTCCTCAACCTAAACCCCTCTCCTCAACCTAAACCCCCCTAAATGCCTCCCCCTCTCCCTTTCCCCTCACTTACCTGCTTCTGCTCCGGCCTCCGCTCCTTCTTGACCCGGCGCACATGTGACGTCACATGCGCGCCACGTCATTAGCATATACCGGGTGCGGCGCATGTGATGTCACGCCATTAGCATATACCGGGTGCCGGCACCCGGTATATGCTAATGACGTGGAGCACATGTGACGTCACATGTGCGCTGGGTGAAGAAGGAGCGGAGGCCGGAGCAGAAGCAGGTAAGTGAGGGGGAAAGGGAGAAGGGGAGGTATTTAGTGGGGTTTAGGTTGAGGAGGGGGGTTTAGGTTGAGGAGGGGTTTGAGGAGGCGGGTTAAGGAGGGAGGTTGTGGAGGGGGGTTGAGGTTGAGGAGGGGGGTTGAGGAGGGGGTTGAGGATGAGGAGGGAGGTTGAGGAGGGGGGTTGAGGAGGGGGTTGAGGATGAGGAGGGGGGTTGAGGATGGGGGGTTGAGGATGGGGGGTTGAGGATGGGGGGTTGAGGATGAGGAGGGAGGTTGAGGATGAGGAGGGAGGTTGAGGATGAGGAGGGGGGTTGAGGTTGAGGAGGGGTTTGAAGAAGGAGGATGAGGATGGGGGGTTGAGGAGGGGGTTTGAGGAGGGGGTTGAGGATGAGGAGGGAGGTTGAGGATGAGGAGGGGGTTGAGGTTGAGGAGGGGGTTGAGGTTGAGGAGGGGGTTGAGAAGGGGGGTTTAGGTTGAGGAGGGGGGTTTAGGTTGAGGAGGGGGGTTTAGGTTGAGGAGGGGGGTTGAAGAGGGGGTTCGAGGAAGGGGGCTGTTGAGGAGGGAGGATGAGGAGGGAGGATGAGGAGGGAGGTTGAGGATGGGGGGGTTAAGGAGGGGGTTGAGGAGGAGCAGCGATTTCTGAGTAAACTTTTGTTAAAACAGTTGCTTTTACTGTCATTTTACGTTATTCATTGTTAATAATATTAATAAAAAAATGTTCTGAGCTACCCTTATTTTGCTTCAAAGTTCTTTATTTGAAATTTAAGTTTTTTTTCCAGAAATCTCCTTCTTAAAATGAGGTGCGTGTTATACGCCGGTGCGTGTTATACACCGATAAATACGGTAAATATGAGATGAATGGATCAGCAGGCAGCTTGGTGCAACAGAGTTAATTTCTCTACTCCGAAGATAATACAAGCTAGAAGATGTTCCAGTCCTGTTTCCTGCAACTGGGGAATCTACATCTCCTGTGGCTAGCAGTATCTATCATTTTGCTTTTTGCTCATTAAGGTTTACAGTTAATTCAGAAGTGGACTCCTTACTCACCAATCCTATGGGAATTTTCAGTACTGCATTGATGTGTTGCTGTTTCTCCCACAGGGATTATGGGGCTGGCCTAACTTTTGGTATAGAACAGTGTGCTATAGCTACAGGAAATGTATTTGTTGTAATGTCATAAATGAGCTGAAACTTAAGACCTCACCATAAACATGTACCATCCCATATGAATCACTCATGAATGGCTGCCATTTTCTAAGAGAATGTACTGTTTTTGCTGAGGATTAAAAATTACCATTAAACTTGAGAAATTTATCCACAATTTTTGTACAAATTCTGTACTGAAAAAGAAAGGGAGACAATATTTTAACCACGCTATAGTTAACATTGTTATTTAGTATGTAGTTCTTCAAGCTCTTTTATGCAAAAAAATAATGTTACTGTTTTGCGTGTGTTGATGCCTATGTACCATTCCTATCTGTGCAGCTGTCTCCTTTATTAGTGTGTAAATTACACCTTGTGAACATATTGACTATTTGCCAGCACTATTTTACGATTGGCTACAAGACATTGCATTCTAAAGTACCTCATCAGTTACTTCATGAAGAGCCAGGTCCAGGGGGCATAGAAACTGGGGAAAGGGGGGGGGGGTATTAAATGGGTAGGCGACACAGCAAATAACAAGATTAAACTTAATCATGCATTACCAGATTTGGCCACTGAAGGGCTAGAGCTATGGAGCAGTATGTCTTTCTCATGAAAGCTTTGATACATCATTTATCTGATTATAAAATTACAGTCAGGTCCATAAATATTGGGACATCGACATAATTCTAATCTTTTTGGCTCTATACACCACCACAATGGATTTTAAATGAAACTAACAAGATGTGCTTTAACTGCAGACTTTCAGCTTTAATTTGAGGGTATTTACATCCAAATCAGGTGAACGGTGTAAGAATTGCAACAGTTTGTATATGTGCCTCTCACTTTTTAAGGGACCAAAAGTAATGGGACAAATTAACAGTCATAAAACAAACTTTCACTTTTTAATAATTGGTTGCAAATCCTTTGCAGTCAATTACAGCCTGAAGTCTGGAACGCATAGACATCACCAGATGCTAGGTTTCATCCCTGGTGATGCTCTGCCAGACCTCTATTGCCACTGTCTTCAGTTCCTGCTTGTTCTTGGGGCATTTTCCCTTCAGTTTTGTCTTCAGCAAGTGAAATGCATGCTCAATCGGATTCAGATCAGGTGATTGACTTGGCCATTGCATAACATTCCACTTCTTTCCCTTAAAAAACTCTTTGGTTGCTTTTGCAGTATGCTTCGGGTCATTGTCCATCTGCACTGTGAAGCGCCGTCCAATGAGTTCTGAAGCATTTGGCTGAATATGAGCAAATAATATTACCCGAAACACTTCAGAATTCATCCTGCTGCTTTTGTCAGCAGTCACATCATCAATAAATACAGGAGAACCAGTTCCATTGGCAGCCATACATGCCCACGCCATGACACTACCACCACCATGCTTCACTGATGAGGTGGTATGCTTTGGATCATGAGCAGTTCCTTTCCGTCTCCATACTCTTCTCTTCCCATCACTCTGGTACAAGTTGATCTTAGTCTCATCTGTCCATAGGATGTTGTTCCAGAACTGTGAAGGCTTTTTTAGGTGTTGTTTGGAAAACTCTAATCTGGCCTTCCTGTTTTTGAGGCTCATCAATGGTTTACATCTTGTGGTGAACCCTCTGTATTTACTCTGGTGAAGTCTTCTCTTGATTGTTGACTTTGACACACATACACCTACCTCCTGGAGAGTGTTCTTGATCTGGCCAACTGTTGTGAAGGGTGTTTTCTACACCAGGGAAATAATTCTTCGGTCATCCACCACAGTTGTTTTCAGTGGTCTTCCGGAGTCTTTTGGTGTTGCTGAGCTCACCGGTGCGTTCTTTCTTTTTAAGTATGTTCCAAACAGTTAATTTGGCCAGACCTAATGTTTTTGCTATCTCTCTGATGGGTTTGTTTTGTTTTTTCAGCCTAATGATGGCTTGCTTCACTGATAGTAACAGCTCTTTGGATCTCATATTGAGAGTTAACAGCAACAAATGCAAATAGCACACTTGAAATGAACACTGGAGCTTGTATCTGCTCTTTGTAAATGGGATAATGAGGGAATAACACACACCTGGCCATGGAACAGCTGAGCAGCCAATTGTCCCATTACTTTTGGTCCCTTAAAAATTGGGAGGCACATATACAAACTGTTGTAATTCCTACACCGTTCACCTGATTTGGATGTAAATACCCTCAAATTAAAGCTGAAAGTTTGCAGTTAAAGAACATCTTGTTAGTTTCATTTCAAATACATTGTGGTGGTGTATAGAGCAAAAAAGTTTAGAATTGTGTCGATGTCCCAATATTTATGGACCTGACTGTATATTTAATTATATTGGGGGTGGCATGGGCAATGAGAATATAAACAAACAAAAACGTTTTTGAGGGGCACTGCACCAGATGCACCGGTTATAGATCTGACCCTGCTTCCTGTCCTTAGAGTAGAATTTAATTATCCCCCCCAGAATTGTTTGGGCTTCTATGCCCATGTCCAGGTCAGTGTATCTGAGTGATATATACTGTAGCTAAAACATGTAAAAGAATTCCTGAAGTGCTGTATGTACATTATTTTTTGTTTCCTCGACACACAGATACTAAATATTTCTAATCTGAGAGAATAGTATTTGGTCAGAGAGATGTCATGATTAGGTTTTAAGGGAGAATTAGACTTGTCAGGGGTATGCATACTTCATTAGCCATTTTGGAAATATTAGTTCCTCTGAGTTCTCTCTTAATATATAATAATGTGTGCTGTTTGGGAAGTTTAGTTTCAGTAAATATCATGCTTAAATCAGATTTAAATCAATATGATTGTTCTGAATTTTCAAGGTTAGGCTTAAGAAAGAGATTTAGGGCCACATTCATTTAGAAGCCCGCAACTTGCTTGCTGACAACTGCATGTCTGCGAGAGAATTGCGGGCTCTCGTTCCCTTACGTTTCCGACGCTATTCATTTCCCAATAGCCGAAACAAGTTCCCCGAGATCCGAAGTCGGAAACCCAGGTTTCAAATGTAAGCAGAGCAGGGATTGTGAATGCAAGCCCGTAGCTACTGCTTACTGTCAGCCAAAAGGAATTGAGACCGTCATCATGACGGAAATTAAACCTGCTGGTGCTCCCGCAGGCTCCTGATATGTAATCCTGTTGCAGGAGTCCTGATCGGGACCCCTGCAGGTTTCCAAGATTAACCCCTGGCAGCGGGGGTCCAGGGCAGGACCCCCGCTGCATTTAAAAACATTAAATTCCCTGCTGCGGGTCCTTAAATAAAATTAACCCTATCCCTTATGTGGCTCTATACAGAGCCCCATGGGCCCCTAATTAACTCCATCACTCATGGGGCTCTATACAGAGCCCCATGACCCCCTAATTAATCCCATAAATCCCATAAGGGTCTATATAGACCCTTATGGAACAATAAATAACCCTCACAATAACACTATAAGTGCAATGAGGATCCTCCAGGACCCTCATGACACTAAGTCTAAGCACTACCCTACACTACACTATTAGCCACCCTAATAAACTAATAAATCTAAAGTAACCCCATCTTAGTAATTAACCCCCTCTACATAATAAACTCCCTTCTAACTAATTAACCCCCCTCTAAGTAATAAACCCCCCTCTAATAACCCCCCCTCTAAGTAATAAATCCCTGTGGGGGTTTATCCCATTCTGATTGGCTGAAGGCACTAGCACCTTCTGATTGGTTTACAAATGACTGACAGGTCCATCAGCCAATCAGAATTGGCTATAGGGGTGTATCCCATTCTGATTGGCTGAAATATGATTGACAGCATTTTCAGCCAATCAGAAGGCGCCATATATACATTTTTACTGTAGCATGCATGAGAACCCTCATTTGCTCCAGGGAGCTCCTCCAAGGAAGAGCCCCGTTAGATTTTTTTATTTTTTTAGCTTGTCACCGAAGACTTCTAGGAGGACGGGGGCATTGATGGATGGGCATTTGGAAAAGGTAAGTTTACTATTTAGAATGTATTGTGTTATATGTTGTGTTTATTTATGTATTAATTGTAATGTTTATTTTTTTGTAGGGGTGCCGGACCTGTGAACATTTTTTAATTGAGCCCTTGCCTAGGGACGAAGCAAAGAAAAACATTATCGCTGGAGGGTCATTTGGGCAAGGTAAGTGGTCTTATTAACCCTATTCTAGGTTTAGTAAGGGGGGTTGTTTTAGGTAAAATAAAGGGTTTTTAATTGTATGTATTTAGGGGTCTTATTGTATATATTTAGGGGTTTTAATTGTATGTATTTAGGGGTCTGATTGTATATATTTTGGGGTTTTAATTGTATGGTATTTATGTTTTGATTTGGTGTAATATAGTGTGTTTTGTTTTCTGTAATTCTAGGGCTTTTAGTTTACTGTAATGTAGGCTTTTAAAAAAATAAATAATTTAGGGATTTTATTTTATTTTATTTAGGTATTTTTTATGTTCAGTAATGTGTTTTTTTTAATTTATGTAGTGTTCTTTTCTTATTTTATGTAGTGTTCTTTTATTTTCTGTAGTGTTCTTTTTTATTTTCTGTAGTGTTCTTTATTATTTTATGCAGAGATCTTTTTTATTTTCAGTAATGTAGTTTTTTTTTGTGTGTAATTAGTGGGGTAATAGGGATTTTATTAGGGTGTTAGGTAGGTAATGTAGGGGTTAACAGAGTAGAATGGGGAGTAATAGAGTAGAGGGGTCTTAATAGGGTAGAGGGGTCTAAATATGGTAGAGGAGGGGTTGGTTAATAGGGTAGAGGGGAAGTTAGTAGTGTAGAGGGGGGTTAATAGGGTAGAGAGGGTTAATAGTATAGAGGGAGGTTCATAGGGTAGAGGGGGGTTAATAGGGTATGGTAGGAGTTAGGTAGGTAGTGTAGAGGTTAATAGGGTAGGAGGAGGTTTATATGATAGGGGTTTACTGGCTACATTTTGGGGTAAATAGGCTCAGCTAGGGTTAAATAGGACCAGTTAGGGGTTAACTAGGTGCAGTTAGGGTTATTGGTTCCAGTTGGGGTAATTGGACTAGATAGGGTTACTGAGTCCAGATACGGGGAAATAAGACTAGATAAGGTTATTGGGTCCAGATAGGGTGAAATAAGACTAGATAGGGTTATTGAGTCCAGATAGGGTTAAATAGGACTAGATAGATTATGTGGTTAGTGATAGGGTTAATTAGGTAATGTGAGGGTTAAATAGGGTTAATTACTTAGATGGGGTTAATTTAGAGGTATTAGTTTTTTGAGGTGGCCAATAGTGTAGTGTATGGTAGTGCTAAGACTGAGTGTCATGAGGGTCCTGGTGGACCCTTATTGTACTTATATTTATATTGTGAGGGTTAATTATTGTCCCATAAGGGTCTATATAGACCCATATGGGACTGATGGGGTTAATTAGGGGCTCGTGGGGCTCTGTATAGAGCCCCATGAGTGATGGGGTTATTTAGGGGCTCATTGAGCTCTGTATAGTGATAGGGTAGTTTTTATTATAGCGCAGGTTCTTTGAGGAACTTTAAGGACCCCTGGCAGGAAATTTGAATTTGAAATGCAGTGGGGGTCCCGATCAGACCACCGCATCATGGGGGTCATGTGGGGACACTGTGGGGATCCCAATGGGGATCCCCAGCATTATGGGGGTTAAAGTTAGGTGCCGCGGGGGTACTTGCGCATAAGTGTGCAGCAGGCCCTTTAAGGACCCTTCACATTTTTTAAAAGCAGTGGGGGTCCCAGCATTGGGTTAATGTGGGGACCCTGTGGGGGTGCCGATCAGGACCCCCGCATCATGAGATTAATGTGGGGATTTCATTTAGGAGTGTGTGGACATTCAGGGGAGCATACGTAAGGGCTTCTAAAGCCGTTGCAGGTCCTCCTTAGCACATGTAGGACTTTATACTTCATTTGCGATTTGCAAGTGTGGATACGTTTGCGAACTTGGTGGAATCGGGCAATTGAATAGAGATTTGCAATTTTAGCGCTGCGGAAGTGACAGATCAAAGGCTTCTGAGTGGTATAGGCTATTAGTTTGCAAGCCGCCATTTTCGCATGGCCATAACTCGTAACCCAATCCGAGCCCGGAAAAAGACGCCAATTGAATAGCAAATTTGACTGCGATCTCCACTTGCGAGCTTGGATCTGAAAATTGTGGCAATTGAATGGGGCTCATATTCTGTTAAGGACAAAAATAACCTTTTATGATTGTAGGACATTTTTTCATTTTTTGCATTATTTGAAATTAACCGCCATGAGTTATAGGGTTAAGTGCTTATGGGGGTCTGTATTGCCCCTCATGAGTGACAGGGTTAATTAAGTGCTTATGGGGGTCTGTATTGACCCCCATGATTGACAGGGTTAATTAACTGCTTATGGGGGTCTGTACTGACCCCCATGAGTTACGGGGTTAAGTGCTTATTGTGGTCTGTATTGACCCCCATGAGCGACAGGGTTAATTAAGTGCTTATGGGGGTCTGTATTGACCCCCATGAGTTATAGTGTTAAGTGCTTATGGGGGTCTGTATTGACCCCCATGAGTGACAGCGTTAATTAGGTGCATATGTGGGTCTGTATTGACACCCATGAGTGACAGGGTTAATTAAGTGCTTATGGGGGTCTGTATTGACCCCCATGAGTTATAGGGTTAAGTGCTTATGGGGGTCTGTATTGACCCCCAAGAGTGAAAGCGTTAATTAGGTGCTTATGGGGGTCTGTATTGACCTCCATAAGTGACAGGGTTAATTAAGTGCTTATGGGGGTCTGTATTGTCCCCCATGAGTTATAGGGTTAAGTGTTTTTTGGGGTCTGTATTGACCCCCATGAGTGACAGCATTAATTAAGTGCTTATTGGGGTCTGTATTGACCCCCATAAGTGACAGGGTTAATTAAGTGCTTATGGGGGTCTGTATTGACCCCCATGAGTTATAGGGTTAAGTGCTTATGGGGGTCTGTATTGACCCTCATGAGCGACAGGGTTAATTAAGGGCTTATGGGGGTCTGTATTGACCCGCATGAGTTATAGGGTTAAGTGCTTATGGGGGTCTGTATTGGCCCTCATGAGCGACAGGGTTAATAAAGTGCTTATGGGGGTCTGTATTGACCCCCATGAGTTATAGGGTTAAGTGCTTATGGGGGTCTGTATTGACCCCCATGAGTGACAGCGTTAATTAGGTGCTTATGGGGGTCTGTATTGACCTCCATAAGTGACAGGGTTAATTAAGTGCTTATGGGGGTCTGTATTGTCCCCCATGAGTTATAGGGTTAAGCGTTTTTTGGGGTCTGTATTGACCCCCATGAGTGACTGGGTTAATTACGTGCTTATGGGGGTCTGTATTGACCCCCATGAGTGACAGCATTAATTAAGTGCTTATTGGGGTCTGTATTGACCCCCATAAGTGACCGGGTTAATTAAGTGCTTATGGGGGTCTGTATTGACCCCCATGAGTTATAGGGTTAAGTGCTTATGGGGGTCTGTATTGACCCTCATGAGCGACAGGGTTAATTAAGGGCTTATGGGGGTCTGTATTGACCCCCATGAGTTATAGGGTTAAGTGCTTATGGGGGTCTGTATTGACCCTCATGAGCGACAGGGTTAATTAAGGGCTTATGGGGGTCTGTATTGACCCCCATGAGTTATGGGGTTAATTTTAGTTGCCTGGGGTCAATATTTTTTAATGCAAGTCCTTTCAGGACCTTTACGGTCCTTTAAGGACCCGCGAGATGGGACATTTTTTACTTTAAATGCAGCAGGGTCACGATAGGTGCCGATCGGGGACCCCTGCTGCAAGGGTTTAATGTGGGGGGGCTGCGGGGATCCCTATGGACCCCTGCAGCAAGGGGCTAATGTGGGGACACTTTGTGGGTCCCGATGGGGACCCCGAGCATAGAGGGGTGTTAATTTTAGGTGCCGAGGCCGGGATTGCCAATAGTGTGCCGCAAGGCCCTTTAAGTAGTCACGGCGGGGAATTTAAAACTTTTAAATGCAGCGGGGGCCTGCAACATGGGGATGTGTATAGGGAGCAGGGGTATTCACCTCATAGAATTAAGGCTGTGTGCGACTCCGTAGCTCTCTCGGAGTATATTCTCGGCCATTTTTCTGAGTCATCTCGCATAGCAGGCTGCGAGGGACTTATTGTGGAATCAGTCCTCGCAAACAGCAAAAAACTGCCTTTTGCAAAGACCGAGGGAACTATGAGGGCTAATTTAATGAGGCTCTTTATGTGTAAAATAAAATGCCTGTTATCTTAATTAATATTATAGGTATGATATTGTAGTTGAAAATCTGGATGCACAGAACAAGTGGGGTGCTGGTAAATGGACTGACTCACAGAATGCAGTATGCTTCAAGTGTCTCATTGTGATCCAAGCCTCTGTTTAACCTCCCTGGCGGTCTGGCCATGTCAGTACCCCAGAGTGTTAAAGCAGTACACTCTGGGATACTGACACAGCTAGACCGCCTTGTTCTGCCCCCCTGCTTCTACATTTAAATATTTTCAGTAGTGTAGTGTCCCCTTCCCCCCTTCCCCTGCAACACATCATTCCCCCCTCTCCTCCACTTACCCTTCACCCTTCTCCTTCCCTTCCCCCTCTCCCTTCTCCTCCCCTTCCCACTCTCCCTTCTCCTCCCCTGACCCCCCCTTACCACTCCTTCTTCCCTCCTTCCCCCATCCTCTTACTGTGTAAGCTGCTCATTCTTCCCCTGCAGTACGTCTTTTGGCTGCGGCCTGGAATCGCTATTGACGTGACGTGCATGTGACGTCACTCAGGACTCTTGGACATTGCCAGAAGACCTGCTGCAGGGGAAGGATGAGCAGCTTACACAGTAAGAGGATGGGGGAAGGAATAGGAAGGAGGAAGTGTGTAATCCCAAGTGTGGCTCTGGGTTGCCGCTTTAGGAACAGTGATTAAAGGACCACAAAAGTTGACATATGTGCTCTGCACAATCAGCTAGAGGGTGAAAAATCATGTGGAAAATGTGTTTATATTTTTAAATTTGATTAAGAATTTACTTAAATATTGTCATTTTAGTGGGTCTGGGGTCTGAAACTGTCATTTATTGAATTATGTATGCACATTATATGGTGGCAAAGTGGTAAGAGTTCTGTATTATTTTATTTTTTCTCTGATAAGTCACAGGTTCAATTCCCCTGCCTTTCACTTTTTTTATAAAAAAATTATTTATTTATTTATATATATATAGCAGTAATACCGTATTTGTGTTAATAAATACATTAGTTAATAAAAAAAAAGTGGAAGGCATTGATTTAGAACCAATGACTTATTAATGAAAACATTTTATGAAATTCACTGCCCACACACCAACACACTCTAACTTTTAAATATAATTTTCAAAGCAAACTAATTTCATTATTTAGACTAGATATATACAGTATATTAAAAAATGATGTGAACAAGATATTTAGTATGGATCTGAAATAATAAGTTATTTTTGTGTCCTAAACCAAGGGATGTAAGAGAGACAGATTAAACATACATCAGCATTGTGTATGATTTAATCTGGAAAGATAACAGAACTATGGCAATGGATCCTATCTGATATTTTGCTCCTACACACTGGGAGAACTCTGCTGATTTGGGGCCTCATTCTATTATCGGCCGTAAATCGGCCGTAAGGCTGCGATTCCTTGCGGGGGTTCAGTTAACTCGCGATTCTATTATACGGCCCCGCAAGGATCTCATCTTACGGCCGGCCGCATATCTTGGAACCGGCCGTAAACTGTGAAATCTAAAAACTCAAAAATAAATTCAAGCCTGCACTGTACAGCTCTGTAAATGCTAGGGATCATATTGGGGGACATGAGGATTAAAAGTAACCCCCTCTCAAGCTTGCACATCTGCCCAAACCCGAGTTCAAATTAACTGTTTATTTGCCGGCTGCGGCGTGGGTGTGTCTGAAGTGCTCCAAGCACTCTGGACTTTTTACATGGATATTTTACGGATATTAAAAATAAAATATTTTACGGATTTGAGTACAGGATAATTATGTGCTATTTTTTCTAACACCTAAAATCCCTTTATAGTCTTCGCAAAGTGCAGGATGGCTTTATTTGGGCTATTTTATGTGCTTAATTGGTGCTAGCGAGACCTTTTTCCTGCAAGTAACTGCGGCTCGCTTTTAGCCTTGCAGAGAGGTTTCCCGGAGCAATTGAATTGCAAATCTCTTGCGGCCGTTTAAGATCAAAGGCTTTCCTCCGGCGCGAGCGGCCGCAAGAGATAGCAAGGCACCGGCCGCAAGCCTGCCGGAATCCCCGGCCGTAAGGGAATAGAATAGCCGAATAGCTTGCGGCCGGTCCTTGCGGCCCCGCAACGGCTGCGGCCGATAATAGAATGAGGGCCTTGGATTCCTGCCAGTCCTGGGTACTGTTATGCTGTGTTGAATTCATTGCTGCTTAAAGGGATTTGCAAAAGAACCCTTGGTCCTAAAGTGGTAGAGTAGGATCATAACAATCATCTACAATGTTATCTTTCCTCTCAACTAACTAAACTTGGGCTCACCAATTCTCTTTCAGTGATAATGAACTCTCCCGATATCTGTAATCTAGATTCACCAGAAACTACAGCAAAGCTTTGACAAAAGTAAAAATACTACTTGAAAAGATGGTTGACTTTGACCACCCTCAACAAAGAAAGCAGAAGATAACAAGGTGATAATTTTTACAAAATCCAAATAATTTACTAATTTCTAAATTGTAAGCACACAGATTTGACTTTAAAGGAATACATGACAGGAAGTTGTGAATATAATGGATAAAATACATAATATCATAAAAAGAAATAGATCTGATTCTCTGAAATACATGCTTGTTATTACTTTAACCCTCCTGGCGGTCTGGCCGTGTCAGTACCCCAGAGTGTTAAATCGGTACACTCGGGGATACTGACATGGCCAGACAACCTTTCTTCGCCCCCCTGCTCCTACACTTAAATTTGTTATGTAGTGTAGTGGCCCCTTCCCCCAGCCCCTGCAGCACACCATTCCCCCTCTCCTCCCCTTACCTCTCACCATTCTCCCTCCTTCTCCCTTCTCCTCCCCTTCCCCCTCTCCCTTCTCCTCCCCTTCCCCCTCTCCCTTCTCCTCCCCTGGCCCCCTCCTTTCTCCCCCTTCCCCCATCCTCTTACTGTGTAAGCTGATCATCCTTCCCCTGCAGCACATATTCTGGCTATGGCTGGGAATCGCTATTGACGTGACGTCCATGTGATGTCACTCTGGACTCCCGGACACTGCCAGAAGACGAGCTGCAGGGGAAGGATGAGCAGCTTACACAGTAAGAGGAATGCGGAGGAAGGAGGAAGTGTGCCCGAGCATGGCTTGGGGTTACCTCTTTAGTGACTGAAAATGAACCCCAGAGCAATGCTCAGGATTACTGCTAAAGTGGTTAAGACTATCTAGATCAGAGGTCTCTTCAAGAAAATGTGGACTCTCAAGGAATCCTATCATGCCAAAGTGGGCATGATAAAAGACAAAAAAGACAGGGACTTCACAGAAGGAGATCAGATAAAGAAGAGGTGGAAGGAGTACACAGAAAACCTGTACAGGAAGCATCTTAACAGTGTTGATAATCTCAGTGGTTTGTCCAATGCGATTGTTAATAACAAGGCTGCAGGAGTTTATGGCATCCCAGCTGGACTATTCAAAATCCCCAAAAATTGGCAAGTTCTTAAAGAGATGGGAGTACAAGACCAGCTCATCCACCTCCTGTGGAATCTGTATGTGAACCAAGAAGCCATGCTCCAAACCAAACATGGAACAACAGAAGGGTTGAAAATCAGGAAAGGAGTGTGACAAGGTTGTATATTGTCGCTTTCTTTATTTAACTTACATGTGGAGTACTTTATGTGTAAGGCCGGGCTGGACGAATCCAAAGCGGGAATCAATATTGCTGGAAAAAATATAAACAACTTCTGATGTGCGGATGATACTACTACTCTGATGCAGGAAAGTGAGGAGGAACTAAAGGGCCTATTGATGAGGGTGAAAGAAGACAGTGAACAATGTTAAAAAGACGAAGATCATGGCAACCTCTAATCTCAGTTACTGACAAATAGATGGGGAAGAAGTAGAGGTAGTCACAAATCTTATTTTCCTGACATCCAAAATTTATTCAAATGGTGAGTGCAGCCCGGAAAACATGTGCTTCTGGGGAGGAAAGCCATGGCAAGCTTGGACAAGCTAGTAAAAAGAAAAGATATTATCAACGAAGCCACACATAGTTAGAACTATGGTATTCCCAGTAGTAACGTACGTATATGAGACCTGAACCATAAAGAAGGCTTAGCGCCATAGAATTGACTCCTTTAAATTGTCATGTTGCTAAAAAATTGTTTAGAGTCCATTGGACTGCAAGGAGATCCAATAAATGAGTGCTTCAGGAAATCAAGACAAACTGTTCACTGAAAGGTATAATCATGAGACTTAGGCTCAAATATTTGTCCATATGATGAGAAGGCAGAATTATCTAGAAACACTCTGATCCAAGAAAGATTAAAGGCACACAAAGAATGGGACAACAGAGGTGGAGATGGATAGATGAGGTGATTGAAGCAATGAACATATGCTTGAGGGAGGTCTGAGTGGCAGTGGATGACTGATGTGCTGTGGACCATCGGGTCACAGAGAGTCAGAACGGTCTGAATGACTGAACAACAACAGCAAGTCTATCTTTACTACCTTCAATATTGTTGAATCTGTACATTGGATTTAACCCAAAATGCCATGTTCTGATGTTTTCATGTTCCCCTGCAATGCTATAATAGTTGCTCTCCACTGCAAATTATTCTTATTTACACTGGTAATAAAGAGATTACTATAACGTTTTCTGTATATATCACAGAAACATAGTAATGTAAAACCTATCTTTTTATCCTTGGAAAGTTCAATCCTAATGATAATGCAAGTCCCTAAAGCTTTGTTTTACTGCTTCAACATACAATTATAATTATTTAATATATTTATACACATTTGTGAAGCAGCACATCTCCAAATTTTAGCTTTCCTTCAAATACTTAAGTTGAAACCAATCAATCAAAACCTCTTTTTCTTGCAGCTCATATTTATATATTTGAACCTAACCAGATCATATTGGAATCAGTGTTGTTTTGGTGGAGAGCAAAGGCCACTTATATCTTGTTATTTTGAAGAATAAAGAATACTTTTAGCATACATAACCTTCCAATAGTTAACATTCCTTGGGATTCTTATGAAATAATAAAATGTATATTTTGTATATTTTATATGCACATTTTACTAAGGGATTTTAAGTTGCCCTTGAAAATAGCTGCTATAAATCTTGAATGAGGTTAAATTAAGCTGGCAATTTCAATCTTTAATTCATTTTTTTCTTTTTCATCCTTCAAACGTTAAATGAACCTCATGAAATTAGAGCTGGGATAAAGGCTTTTGTTAAAAAAAAAAAAAAAGGTCTGAATATATGGAGATGCCTATATTTCATTGTCACACCTGTTTGATAAAGAATACACTGAAGTAATCAGTCGTTCTTCATATCCCTGAATTAATTTCTCTCATATGAAAATTGTTTTTTATGATTTAAAATTAGTAATGCAATTTCAGAAAATATATACTGTTGTATTTTAGAATATATTAAGCTTGTAAGTTAGAAGAATAAAAAAAATTTATATTCACAAAAAAAATATCAAATGGACATCTGATAAGAGAAACAATTCAAGAAGCAAAGCGACCATGAAAAAAAGATCCTGTGTCCTGCACCATTCCTTTAATATAAAAAATTACTCCAAGAAATATTGTCTGTGAAAAAATATTCACCCAACATAATATGATTTCATGCAAATACACCCTAACTTTAAACATCTAGGGCCTCATTCAATTCTCCGGTCGCAACTCGATCAGAGTAGGACGTACGTCTGCAGGCCTGCTGCGAGCCCCAAGCTGCAGCAAGTTCATGTGCTATTCAATTGGCCGGGGCCGCAAGTCCCGGCCCGATATCGCACATCACAAACCATGCTATCGAAAGTATCATTTGCGGGCTTGAGCATGATCGCAGACGCAAGGCTGTAACTCTCGGTTCAAGCTTGTATGACTTTGAAATCCAACCTCCATTTTTCAATGAAGTCCTATGGGCTTGAACTGTGAGTTATGACCTTGCGTCAGCGATCATGTTCGAGCCCGTAGGACTTCAATGAAAAATGGAGGTTGGATTTCAAAGTCATGCTGGCTTGAATTATGAGTTACGATCGGACCCACATTCAAGATATAATGCAATATCAATAAAGCCGTAATTAAGATGTTCTATTATATGCAAGTTCCATTATATGTATTAACACATTGATTGCCAGGATCAATATACCACGATAATTGAACATGAAATAAAGTATTTTGGGGGGGAGACTTGAGAATGGGGTGCTATTAATTTTAAGACCTAGCATCACTTTGACTTTTAATAAAAAGTAGGTTGTTTATATATGCATTTACAGTGCTCTGTACATGTCATTAAGCCCTTTGCGAGACCTCCTTGGTACCAGTAACTTGTCGTTTGATTTTTGCCATTTGTGTAGTGGTTAGTGAGGGGGAATCGGAGCAATTGAATAACGATTTGCGATTTTAGCTTTCGAAATAGTGATGTCGCGAACAGTTCGCCCGCGGACTATTCGCAGCGATTTTGGCATGTTCGCGCTCGCAGCGAACGGCGAACATATGCGCTTTTCGGTTCGGCCCCTATTCTTTATCATTGAGGAGACATTGACCCTGCACCTCACAGTCAGCAGACACATTCCAGCCAATCAGCAGCATACACTCCCTTCCAGAGCCTTCCATCTGAAGGATAGCAACCCAAAAAGCCCTTTTTAGGGCGAGAACATCATTTTTTTTTTTTATAATCTTTTTCTGTGTAATCTAATTGCATATGCCTGCCTGCCAGCGTGTGTGTGTGACAGGCTAACACCTAACAGCTTATATTGTGCTCAGTGAAATAAAACAACACTTTTTTGACTGTAATAGATTGAATATCAGTTGCCTGCCTACAGGCGTGTGTGAGATGCCTATTGCATCTACTCTGCCAACGTTTGCCAGTGCACAGTGATACGTCATATCTGGTGCAACCGTAGTGTACAGTGACATAAAACAACACTTTTTTGACTGTAATAGATTGAACAGCAATTGCCTGCCTACAGGCGTGTGTGTGAAGCCTATTGCATCTACTCTGCCAACTTTTGCCAGTGCACAGTGATACGTCATATCTGGTGCAACCGTAGTGTACAGTGACATAAAACAACACTTTTTTGACTGTAATAGATTGAATAGCAATTGCCTGCCTACAGGCGTGTGTGTGAAGCCTATTGCATCTACTCTGCCAACTTTTGCCAGTGCACAGTGATACGTCATATCTGGTGCAACCGTAGTGTACAGTGACATAAAACAACAAATTTTTGACTGTAATAGATTGAATATCAGTTGCCTGCCTACAGACGTGTGTGTAGCCTATTGCATCTACTCTGCCAACTTTTGCCAGTGCACAGTGACACTCATATCTGGTGGCACCTTAGATTGCATGCGCAGTGCCCCAAATTTGAAGTGGGAGGACCGACCAAGCATCTTTTTCCATCTCCTGCATACACGTCCCCTGATAGTGGACGTAATAGGGATTAAACCGATAGGAATAGTACTACTTAACAGTACACACCTTATAATAACGCAGACAGAGGCAATAATCTTCCATGCTGTGCAGTGGAAAACCACAGACTCTGACCTGTGTATAATATTCCATGCTGGGCAGTGGAAGCAGCCAGACTCTGACCTGTGTATAATCTTCCATGCTGGGCAGTGGAAGCTCCCAGACTCTGACCTGTGTATAATCTTCCATGCTGGGCAGTGGAAGCCCCCAGACTCTGACCTGTGTATAATCTTCCATGCTGGGCAGTGGAAGCCCCCAGACTCTGACCTGTGTATAATATTCCATGCTGGGCAGTGGAAGCCCACAGACTCGGGAGTCTGAAGAAGAGGAGTCAGAGGAGGAAGGTGGCTTTGAGGAGGTGGAAGACCAAACACAGCAGGCGTCCCAGGGGGCTTGTTGTCACCTTTTGGGGACCCTTGGTGGCTGGGTGGAGGAAGAGACCTTCAATGACATCAGTGAGGACAAGGAACGGGACATGGCTAGCTTGGTATCCAACCTTGTGCAAATGGGGAGTTTGCGGTTGTGCAAAGGGACTGTTTGCGGTTGTTTGTGGTGCATTAAATGGGGAGATTGGTCTGTTACTGTGAAGCGGGTGTAACCCTTACACTACCTGATTGATACCTGATGTTTTAAAGCTTTTTATTCCAAACAATTTAGGAATGTTAGGTGATTTATACCCTTTATGGCTTAAAACCAGACTCTGCATCAACTATGTAATTTTCCATGGGAGTTTTGCCATGGATCCACCTCCGGCATGCCACAGTCCAGGTGTTAGTCCCGTTGAAACAACTTTCCCATCACTATTGTGGCCAGAAAGAGTCCCTGTGGGTTTTTAAATTCGCCTGCCCATTGAAGTCTATGGTGGTTCGCCAATGTTCGCCCGCTCGCGAACATTTGATGAAGTTTGCATCCGCTGTTCGCGAACCCAAAATTTGATGTTCGCGACATCACTAGTTCGGAAGTCTTGAAAGATTTTAGCATTCAGAATCCGTGAAAGATAAAAGGCTTGGAGGGCTTAACTTGTGATTTGACAAATCGCAATGGATTGCAATTAATCTCTGATCAGAGCCTGCAAACGGAAGCCAATTGAATAGCAACATAGGTTATGGACTCCATTTGCGAGCCCGGATCTCCCGAAAGCCTCAATTGAATGAGGCCCCTAGTGTTGTTTCTAGGTAGAATAAATAATAAACTTTGAACCTACATTGATAAAAAAACTCCAATGCATAAAATCTGTTACAGCTACCCAATACTAAATAAAAAGAGTCAGAGGCTCTCAAATGAGAACGAATAATACCTAAATAGGTTTGTTGTATAGATGTGGTTACCCACTCAGAAAGCTGCCTCTTTTAAATCACTTGTGCCCTTCGCAGGGAGAAATATTCTGTAATATATTAGTCTGGTCCTGCTCAATAGAGTGATCCAGCCCCAAAGTACCAGGGAATGGTACCTGATCAGGAGAAACAGCTAATACTAACCTAATCATAAAATCAACAATTCATTTTTGTGTACATGGTTTAAAGTGAAATGTTTAATCAAACAAATGTTGTTAAAATCTGTCAAATCACATGTAATTTCCAGAAATGTGAATGCTTTAAGCAATAAGCTTTGATTATCATGTTATTCAAGGTGGTGCTGTCATTCATGGGATCTTTCACTACATTATTATGACATTCTATTTAGCTCCACTATTGCCTTGATCCCATTGCTAACATTTTACATTGGTTAGCTTAACGCAGTTAAGAACACCCCCTTGGTAATGCAAGTAAGCACTAATCAGTGCTTACTATGGTTGCATTTTCTACCAAGGTTATGCTAGTTAGCATAACCATGGTAGAAAATAGGTACTAGGTACAATGTAGGTTGGTACTTGTTACAAGTCTAACTAAACAGTTTGACCACAAGTCAGTTAAAATGTTGATTTAATTAAAACAGTTGGCCAGACAATCATTCTTGGAAGCAAAAATACTGCTTTTGCTTGTCCTCTATGACGATGAGGAAACTTTATAAAACCTAATTACTGTAGGGTATATTTATTTTCCATTTACATTGAATATTTGACATATGACATTATGCATATTATTTGATTATAATTTTATAAATAATAATAAAAGTTAGAAAGCCTAGTTTACCTTTTTTTGGCGTTCCTCAGCTTTGTGCCCCTGAGGTAAGCATATTTCTCCTCTCACCCTTGTTAAATTGCTCAATATGAGAATGTATGTAAATTAAACAAACCACAACTAAATAAATAAAAGTCACAATGTGAGAACAATTATGTCAAAATGCATACAGGTTCAATATTTTGATGGTCACAATACTATGCGGTACAATGATAGAAAGAATTTTATTTTATCACGTCTGAAGAAAATATATGTTGTCTTAAAAGCTTCGACCCTCTCTCTTAGCAGGCAGGGTTTCTATAATACAGAATGTGGTGTGTTGTGGCGTGTCCTAGCCTCTCGGAAACCGCAATGTAGAACATTTATTCAGAAATGTCATAAACCGTTAATTTCTAATCTCATTAGGAGCAAAAGAAAATGGATGCTGCCATTAAAGCAGAAATTAATACAACAGTTTAAAATAGCTGTATTAACTTGCTTATCAATATTAAGCTTTGCAAAAATATTTTTGTGCCTAATAATTCAATAAGACAGTATCTAAAAACTAACAGTAGATGAATAAACATTTATTTCTCTGGTGAAACATATCACTACAAGGAGCAAAATCTATCCAATGCTTCTTTTTCTATGAAGCCTTTTCACTAAAGTGGAGAGATTTTATGAGTAAAACATCTATTATACTTATCACTTGGATAATCACAGCCCATTGACAATTTAATACATAGCAGCGTGCATAAAACTGAAATTAAGCTTTATGCTCTATTTTATTCATCTTTTGTTAACAGCAAGTTCAGCCCTGATTTGTTTTAAATAATATTCTTCAGCTTTGTCATTACTAGTAGATGCTAATGAATAATATGTTATTTGCATTTCATTATAATAAAAGTATGTTACTGTGGCTTGAACACAATGCTTATAATGCACCCTTATTCTAAATGAAAATTATGTTAGCTAGAGCACAGCATTTCCATTAAAAAGTATTTAGTTGAAGATAATTTAATTTTGAATACTGTAAAAAAATGCCCTAGTTTTACAGAAAAAAATAGAATAAAACATATAAATAACCTATAATAAATAATTTATAATAATAGTGTTTTGTTATACACAAATATCCCAGATTAGGGGCTATACAAGCCCAGAGCCACTTGCTATAGACTACAGGTTAACTGTCCACAAGAACCGTTGGGTTCTTTGAAATCTTGAAACCAGCACCCTGATATCTGGCTTCTGTATCAGTCAGAGTCTCTCCATCAGGAATCAGCGATTCCAGGAGTCCCAGTAACCTTCCTGTGGTTGTGATCAGGACAGGTTACTTAGAGGGTGGAGATAGGTTCAGTATTGCAGCCACCAGGAACAAAATAAGAGAACATACCATTTCTATATGCCTCAGAGTGAACTGCTTTATTTTTCAAATGATAGCAATATTTATAGCAGTTAGACACATAGGGGGTGTACACAATGTAACAATGAGAGGGTGTGGCAGACAATCACAAGAGATAAACTCCACATGGGGACCAACAGTAGTTTCCTGAGAGTAACATCCTTCCGTCTCTAGCATATATCAGACGTGATTAACTTTATATGGAAAACAATGGAACAAAGCAGATTTAAAAAGATAATGGAGGTGTTTATGCAGATAATCCATTGCTGGAGCCCAGCAGTCTGTGCTTTTATGGCGGTTTAATGGCCCTACACCCAGGCAGAGAAAAAGGGGTCTGTGACATTACTCCCATTTAGAGATGTCGCAAACAGTTCACCCGTGGACTATTCGCGTCGATTTTGGCTCGTTCGCACTCGCATCGGATTGCGGACACATGCGCTTTTCGGTTCGCCCCCTATTCTTTATCATTGAGGAAACTTTGACCCTGCACCTCACAGTCAGCAGACACATTCCAGCGAATCAGCAGCATACACTCCCTTCCAGGGCCTTCCATCTGAAGGACAGCATACATTTTAGAATCATTCTGAAGCTGCATTCGTTGTGAGAGGACAGATAGTGTAGCTGCTGGAGATTTAATAGGGAAATAGATAGCCAGGCTGTGTAGTTAGCTTACACTACAGATCTGAAGGACTCATCTGATATCTGCTGCAAGGACAGCAACCCAAAAAGCCCTTTTTAGGGCTAGAACATCAGCGTGTGTGTGTGACAGGCTAACACCTAACAGCTTATATTGTGCTTATTTTCACTACTCATACCTGGTGGTGTACCATACATTAAAAACAACCCTTTTTTCCTTTAATCTAATTTCAGTTGCCTGCCTGTGTCAGGCTCACAGCTTATATTGTGCTCAGTGAAATAAAAAAACACTTTTTTGACTGTAATAGATTGAATAGAAATTGCCTGCCTACAGGTGTGTGTTTGAAGCCTATTGCATCTACTCCAGTGCACAGTGACACTCATATCTGGTGGCACCTTAGATTGCACGCGCAGTGCCCCAAATTTGAAGTGGGAGGACCGAACAAGCATTTTTTTCCATCTCCCGCTTCTAAAAATCCATGCCATATACACGTCGCCTGACGTATCAAACTGATAGGAATAAATAGTACAACTTAATACACCACTCCTATCTGGTGGCACATTACTTTGCACGTGCAGTGCCCCAAATTTGAAGTAGGAGGTCCGACCAAGCATCTTTTTCCATCTCCCTGTTCCAAAAATCAATGCCATATACACGTCCCCTAATAGTGGACGTAACATGGATTAAACCGATAGGAATAGTACTACTTAACAGTACACACCTTATAATAACGCAGACAGAGGCAACGCAGAGAGAGGAGTCTGAAGAAGAGGAGTCAGAGGAGGAAGGTGGTTTTGAGGAGGTGGAAGACCAAACACAGCAGGCGTCCCAGGGGGCTGGTTGTCACCTTTCGGGGACCCTTGGTGGCTGGGGGGAGGAAGAGACCTTCAATGACATCAGTGAGGACAAGGAACGGGACATGGCTAGCTTGGTATCCAACCTTGTGCAAATGGGGAGTTTGTGGTTGTGCAAAGGGACTGTTTGCGGTTGTTTGTGGTGCATTAAACGGGGAGATTGGTCTGTTACTGTGAAGCGGGTGTAACCCTTACACTACCTGATTGATACCTGATGTTTTAAAGCTTTTTATTCCAAACAATTTAGGAATATTCGGTGATTTATGCCCTTTATGGCTTAAAACCACCAATCAACTATGTAATTTTCCGTGGGAGTTTTGCCATGGATCCCCCTCTGGCATGCCACAGTCCAGGTGTTAGTCCCCTTGAAACAACTTTCCCATCACTATTGTGGCCAAAAAGAGTCCCTGTGGGTTTTGAAATTCGCCTGCCCATTGAAGTCTATGGCGGCTCGCACGGTTCGCCCGTTCGCGAACATTTGATGAAGTTCTCGTCCGCGGTTCGCTAGTCGAAGTCCCCATCCAAATACTAAAAAAGTTGGCCCAAGTGGCCACTGCATAAGTCCCAGTGCATGACCTCCTCCTATAGGGTCAGTAGGTTGGCCCGGTTCATGGTTGTTACCCTTTCCTGACTGAGGCTCACCTGGGGTAGCTGACTTTGCTGGGTTCGGTAGCTCCTTAGGGTGAATATCCTCCTCTGCCAACTGTTCAGTCTCCAGCTCCTCGTCCTTGTTAAGTAGCTGGAACTTCTCTGTTTGCTGGTCATCTCCCAGTGGCTGGTGCTGCTTAACACTGCTCCCTGACCTTGCATCTACCAGGGTCTGGACTGTTCTCCCGGCCTCCTTATCCTGTTGAGTACCCATCAGTCCCTCTGATCTCCCCTGCTCTCCAGGTACCTTCTGGGTGTCTTCCTCCACCTTATAGGGGTGTAGCCAACAGTCAATTTCTTCTTGCAGTGTATCCTCTGCTAGCTTAGCTGGGGAAGCATGAGGTAACTCCAAGTACTTGAGCCAGGTTACACCTGGGCCCACTTTCTCAAGCAGTTCCTCATACTCTTTTTCCAAATCCATTTATTTTTGGACCAACTGTCTGAGTATCACTTCTTCTTTTGTACCTGGCTCAATTTCCATATCCTTTTGGGGCTTTTCAAATAGGATTTCCCATTTCCTTTTCTTCCTGATCACCTCTGCTCTGCAGGCCTCCATGTGGTCCATGACCCCCTCTATCCAGGGCTGGATGTCTTCGGACTTGGACCTGGATTTGAAGGTTTGGCAAAATCGATGATCGGTTTCTGCATCCCCGACAAGCCGCCTAAAGTACTGGACTTCAAAACTGCATAGAAAACCATATCCCATTCTTGCTGCCAGTTCTTACACCGAGATCCCCACACTGCCGACCAGTTGCCATGATCTGCTACTTCATACGGACTTGGTATGAACCTGGTTCAGAATCGTGCAGTCCTTTTACACCTCTGATAGCAGAAGATGGACCAAACACCAGTACCAAGCCCAGGAGCTTGCTTAAGGATACCAGGAACACCAGGATATTAGGAACACCATATATTCCTTTAGAATTAGGATTAAAGCACATAATGACACTTACACCTTGCTTTATGTAAGTTCCGACACAACTGCCATACCTTTATTATTTGTCACATTTTATAAAATTTTCTGGCACACAGGCTGGCCAAGCACAGTAAGTCCCATAACCAAATAATAGGCTGCCCCCTGCTTACTGGCAAACCCTGTACATTTAATGAGTACAGGACCCCAATCTCATCCTGATGGTTATATTTAGGTGGGTCTGAGTGAGATATCACCAGATAACAACTCTGTAATATAATAGGCTGCCCCTGCTTACTGGGAAACCCTGTACATCCATCTGATGAGCTTAGTCCATTAATCTCATCCTGGTGATTATATTTAGGGGGGGGTGAGTCATCACCATACAACCACACTGTAACACAATTAAAATACATACAATTTATATGTCATTTTAACCATAAGTAATACAAAAATACATAACTTTAACAATTAAACAGGGCAACTCAGTCAGGCCCAGGCCATAGTGTAAAACAGTCCAGTCAGGCTACTTTTAAATATTACCTACAAATATACTACCTATAAATATTTAACCTTAACACATGGGTATTTTTTGCTATGGATTTCAATTTCCTACTTCAAATTTTTTCTTCCATCTGCAGGACTTTTTAGGCAGAGGCCCTTTCCATGGGTTGAAGATGAGGAACCAGGATCTTGAAGCAAGGTCGAAAAGGAACCAATCAGCTATCAAAATGGATGTGCCCATTTAATAATGTCCGAAAATTGAGGAAGAAGGTATCATGGAGGATCGTCAAAGTGTGGGTAAGTAGGATTTCCCACACAAACACACATGCTCAACTTTTTGAATTTGTAGTTGTTATTTTTTATCTTCATATTATTATTTTAATGGTATTTGTTTTATTTTCCTATCTTCCTTTTAAGTCTTTTTTTTTAATGTAATTATTATTTATTTTATTATTTAATGTATTTATTTGAGGGGCTGTTTTAGGGGGTCCATGAAGGTCCATAAGGACCTCTATGTTATTTGTTAGGGTGCTATGAGGGTCTATAGGGATCTCCATGGTAGGGGGTCAGGTTTACGTACCATCAGCCTCATTAAATTAGCCCTCATAGTTCCCTAGGACCTCGCAAAAGACTGTTTATTGCTGTTTGCGAGGACCGATTCCCCAATATGTTCCTCACAGCCTCCTTTGCGAAATGACACCCAAAAACAGCTGAGAATAGGCTCCAGGAAAGCTATGTAGTACCACGCAGCCATAAATCTATGGGGTGAACCTTGCACCTCGGAAGAATCCCTACGGGCACAAAAAAGTGCCCGTAAGGGATCCTAAAGCCTATACGTGCTGCATCGGAGCAGCCCGACACCGCCGTCTGATGCTTCCCCCTGCTCCCTAAAGACATCCCCATGCTGAAGGTGTCCTAATCGTGACCCCTGCAGCCTCCCAACATTAACCCCTTGCAGCGGTGGTCCCGATTGGCATTGATTAGGACCCCGCTGTATTTAAAATGTTCAAATTTCCCGCCTCGGATTATTAAAGGGCTTGTGGCACACCATTAGCGAATGCAGTACCCACGCACACCCCCTCAATGCTGGAGATCCCCATCGGGACCCCGCAGCCCCCACATTAACCCCTTGCTGCAGGGGTCCATAGGGACCAGCCCCCCCCCCACATTAACCCCTTGTAGCGGGGGTCCCCGATCGTCATCGATCAGGCCCCTGCTGCATTAACAAAATAAAATGTCCTGCCTCATGGGTCCTTAAAGGTCCATAAACATCCTGAAAGGACCTGCTCTAAAGAAATATTAACTCCTGCCGCGGGGGGGTACTATAAGTACTCCTCCAGGCACCTAAAATTAACCCCTTTACCCATGGGCTCTAAACAGAGCCCCATGAGCACTTAATTAACCCTATAACTCATGGAGGTCAATACAGACCCCCATAAGCCCTAATTAACCCCGTCACTCATGGGGGTCAATACAGAGCCCCATGAGCACTTAATTAACCCTATAACTCATGGGTCTCTATAAAGAGCCCCATGAGCACTTACTTAACCCTATAACTCATAGCGGTCCATACAGACACCCATAAGCCCTTAATTAACCCTGTCATTCAGTGGGGTCAATACAGAGCTCCATGAGCACTTAATTAACCCTATAACTCAAGGGGCTCTATAACCCTAACTGGGCATTTTTAACCCCACTGCGATGCCAGGCGGGAAATTTGAGTGTTTAAATGCAGTGGGGTCGCTTTTGATGCCGATCGGGGACCCCTGCTGCAAGGGGTTAATGTGGGGACACTTTGGGGGGCCCGATGGGGACCCCAGCATAGAAGGGGGCTAATGTTAGGTGCCGCGGCCGGGTTTGGCTAATGATGTGTCATGCACCCTTTAAGGAGCCGCGGCGGGGAATTTGAAATTTTTAAATGCATCGGGGGCCTAATTAATGCCGATTGAAGCCCCCCTCTGCAATTGGGTTAATTTGGGGAGGCTGCGGGGATCCCTATTGACACCAGCTGCAAGTGGTTAATGTGGGGTCACTTCGGGCACCTAAAATGAACCCCCCTCTATGCTGGAGGTCCCTATCGTCACTTCCGATAGGGACCTCCAGCATAGAGGGGGGTTAATTTTAGGTGCCGGGGGGTTCGTTTGAGTACCCCCACGGCAGAACTGCTGCAGAGGTCCCGTTCAGGAACCCACCGCAAGTGATAAGGTGGGGAAGCCTGCAAGATCATCTCGCAGGCGGTCACTCCTCCTGCACAGTTTCTCTGTGTTTGACACGGATGGCCCTGCTGCGTAGCTCACATGTTGCTCACACTAATTTAATAGCATTGTAACTTTTCTAAATTTGAAGCACGTAGAGCTTAAGTACAAACCTTGTATCTACGAGGCTGAAATTTAATGGGGCTGTATATATATATATACAGTATATATATATATATATATATATATATATATCCACAGATTTTCTATGGGATTAAGATCTGGAGACCACTCCAGGACCTTAATGTGCTTCTTCTTGAGCCACTCCTTTGTTGCCTTGGCTGTGTGTTTTGGGTCATTGTCATGCTGGAATACCCACCCATTTTCAATGCCCTGGCTCACACCCAAGATTAGACGGTATATGGCCCCGTCCATCGTCCCTTAGATCCTGTGCAGACTTCCTGTCACCTTAGCAGAAAAACACCGGAAACAGCATAATGTTTTCACCTTCATGTTTGACGGTGGGGATGGTGTTCTTTGGGTCATAGGCAGCATGAGTTAAGTTGATACCAAGGAGCTCGATTTTGGTCTCATCTGACCACAGTTCTCCTCTGAATCATTTAGATGTTCATTGGCAAGCTTCAGATGTGCCGGTACATGTGCTTTCTTGAGCAGGGGAACCTTGCGGGCTCTGCAGGATTTCAGCCCTTCACGAAGTAGTGTGTTACCAATTGTTTCCTTGGTGACTACAGTCCCAGCTGCCTTGAGATCATTAACAAGATCCACCCATGTAGTTCTGGGCTGATTCCTCACAGTTCTCATGATCATTGAAACTCCACAAGGTGAGATCTTGCATGGAGCACCAGAGCGAGGGAGACTGACAGTTATTTTGTGTTTCTTCCATTTGCGAATAATCGCACCAACTGTGGTCACCTTCTCACCAAGCTGCTTGGAGATGGTCTTGTAGCCCATTCCATGGACAGCTCTTTAGTCTTAGTCATGGTGGAGAGTTTGGAATCTGATTGATTGATTGCACCCTTTAAGAGAGAGTTCCTAATCTCAGCTTGTTACCTATGTAAAAGACACCTGGGAGACAGACATTTTGCTGATGGTAGGGGATCAAATACTTATTTCACTAATTGACCTGCAAATCAATTTATAACTTTTTTCACATGCGCTTTTCTGGATTTTTTTTTTTTGCTATTATGTCTCCTGTTTCCATTTACGGGTGTGAAACCAATTTCAGGCTTGGGAAATTGATAATTTTCCCCAAGCCCAAAATAATTTTCAGATTTATGTGCTTAAAAAAAATGTACAGCTTTACAGCCGCCATTTTTTTTCTTACCTAGCCGTTCTAAGTCCAGCAAAAAACGTCAGTTAAATAACAAATTGGCATGCAACCTCACTTACAGGATGCCTGCCTCTACCCCACGCCATAACATGCACCATCACTACAACTTGCTGTCAGCTGCAATGAGATGCTATGAGCTACGCATAACATTGGAGAAGGAACTTTAATAAATATTGGGCGTGTTAGCACCAGTATCCATTAGTACATTTTCCACCAAGTATAAAAGAAGTGACTAGTGATCTAGCAGAATGTTTAAAAAATGTTTTCATTAGTAAGTCATTGGTCCTAAATCATTATTAAATAATGCATTTATTAACACACACACAAACACAAATATATATATACAAGCGAATTGCCCGTCAAAAAATGATGCTCATAAAGTTGTAAGGCAGGCAATGCTATTTGCCACATAATGTAAGTCTTTTGGTCCTCTGAGTACCTTTCGGTGCTCATTACGAGCCTCGCACTGAGCTCCTTCGGCGCTTATCGCGTGGTTCGCAAGGAGCGCCTTCGCCGCTCATTGTGATCCTCTCCCTTGGTGTATTTTCTTTCGCCTGAGCACATTCGGTGCTCATTGCAAGCAGTATAAATAATCTGCGTGCACAAGGCCAAACCGTTTGTTTAGTTGTGTAAAGCAGCATTTTAGAATTGTAATGTTATTCGTTGCAAATTAGTGTTGTAAAATGGCGGCAATTGTGTATGTGTAACACAGCTCTCAAGCATTTTCCATCCTTCCTAATAGTGTATTTTGTATCTTGTACATTCCTGGGTAAAAATCTTATGTGCCTGACGGTGTTTTGCGTGGTTATGGGTCGCGTAGACTCGGTTTTGTTTTTTTCGGGCCGGGATTTTTTAGGTCGCTTAGGCGATTTTCAAGTGCTGAAACTCAGCAAAATTGGTTTAAATTCCCATGCAACGTCACTCACAGACATCCTGTGTGTGATGTTTTTTTTTTTTTGAGGGTGTTTTTGTATGTGCACGGTTTGGCCGTTAACTTCGTATTTTTTCAATCTAATTTTTTTGGGGTGCGAATCCTGCGGGTCGTATTTTTTTTTTCCTAAGCCCCACTTTCCTTTGCAAAGTGTTACAGGCCATTTCCTTTGCAAAGTGTTATTGGCCGTAATTTTTTAACGCAATTTTTTTCAAAATACTACAGGATTCGCACTGGTTTGGATAACTGAGATTGCTGTTGATCTGTAGGGTAGTAGGCGCTCTTCTCTACTTGCGCAATGACCGTCTTCGGTGCTCACTGCCTAAGTCGTACGGGTTCGTAGGGATGAGCGCCTCTGACGCTCATATCCACCAGCTCAAGTGGAGCCTTTTCCACATGGTTTAATACCCTCTAACTGATGGTGTAGAGCACATATAGGGCCTCATTCTATTAGCGGCCGCAGCCGTTGCGGGGCCGCAAGGACCGGCCGCAAGCTATTCGGCTATTCTATTCCCTTACGGCCGGGGGCTCCGGCAGGCTTGCGGCCGGTGCCTTGCTATCTCTTGCGGCCGAGGAAAGCCTTTGATCTAAAACGGCCGCAAGAGTTTCGGCCGTAAGAAATTCCTATTTGCAATTCAATTGCTCCGGGAAACCTCTCTGCAAGGCTAAAAGCGAGCCGCAGCTTACTTGCAGCAAACAGGTCTCGCTAGCACCAATTAAGCACATAAAATAGCTCAAATAAAGCCATCCTGCACTTTGAGAAGACTATAAAGGGATTTTAGGTGTTAGAAAAAATAGCACATAATTATCCTATACTCAAATCCGTAAAATATTTTATTTTTAATATCCGTAAAATATCCATGTAAAAAGTCCAGAGTGCTTGGAGCACTTCAGACACACCCACGCCGCAGCCGGCAAATAAACAGTTAATTTGAACTCGGGTTTGGGCAGATGTGCAAGCTTGAGAGGGGGTTACTTTTAATCCTCATGTCCCCCAATATGATCCCTAGCATTTACAGAGCTGTACAGTGCAGGCTTGAATTTATTTTTGAGTTTTTAGATTTCACAGCTTACGGCCGGTTTCAAGATATGCGGCCGGCCGTAAGAGGAGATCCTTGCGGGGCCGTATAATAGAATCGCGAGTTAACTGAACCCTCGCAAGGAATCGCAGCCTTACGGCCGATTTACGGCCGCTAATAGAATGAGGCCCATGGTGACTTTTGTGGTCCTTTAAATAGGGATTATTAAAACATTTCTTGATTTATTAGCAATTTTTTTTATTTTAGTTTGCTTATCCCACTTGGAAATATTTGGCTGCTTTACACCAAATGGGCAACAAAATATTTGTATGAAAATCACAATTTTATTCAATAGAAAAGATTAAAGCTCTAATATAGTATGCACCGTGGCTTATTTCTACAGCACAGTTGAAAAATGTTCACTCGTGTTTAGCTGGCTTTTAGTGTAATGATTAATGCTCCTTCAAAAAATGATATATATGTCCATATATTACTGTTTGACTTATTGTGCCTGCATTATGACTTATTGTTTCCTGAGATTTCAAAGCTGTTTTGAAGATCAGTATGGGATTAAAACACTCTTATTTTGTTTTGCTAGAATTAAAACAAAATGTAATCAAAAAGACTGATGTGATAGTGAAATAAAATCCTGGAACAAAATCAATCATTTGTGTGGAAGCTGAAGAAAAAAGTAAATGTATTGTTAATGATAAACTGTCTGAGGACTGGTTGTTGATGATAGATAGGTATGTGGCTGAGCATCAATACAACTGTGCTTATCGTTATACTAGACCATCACAAAATATATTTCAATCTATTCCTGATACAATGGAATATATCAAGTATTGCTCTTAAATTTATATGTAAAAGGTTTAACAAATTTTAAATCTTACATTTTACAAGAGTTTCCTTCATTAAATGTATCATCTCTCCTGCATCTTCTACCTAACTTGCTCTAATTACACCAATCCTTTACTCATACTGTCTTCTCCGTTCAGCTATCACCCTATCTCTACTTCAATTGGCTTCAAAATGACATGAATGGTTTGTCTAAGCTTATCCTCCTGGATACTCTCTGTCAACTCAAACTCAACATCTCAAAAACAGAACTTTTTAATTTGTTATCCTTCTACCTCAGATTAAACTCCTCATCTGTCTTGGAGTTATATTACAATCTTCCCTCTATTTTAACCTCACATACAATAAATGAATGACTTCAACTAAAAAGCATATTCTGAACATGCCACTTTCTCACCAAAGACACAGCAAAAAATCTAATAAACTCATCAAATCTTGTTAGGTCTGCCTGTTAGCCTACACATCACCCATATGTCTCCAGTCCATAATGAATACCTCCACTAGACTCTAGATCTAGCTCATTCAAAACTAATTCCCTGCAACACCTCTCTTATGCTCTGCAAGTGCCTTGCTTCTTTCTTCCCCTTGTTACCTCCTCTCATTCCCATCTGCAGAACCTTTCTCAAGCTGCACTTAACCAGTAAATCTTCTTAACTCACTTTATTTCTTCAGAAGCATCAAGAGCTCACTAAAAACAATGTTTAATTGACAGAAAAGAGGCACTTGTTTCTGAAGTCTAGTGGATTTGTAGGGGAGGAGGGAGCATGGAATAGTCAGAGGGCTTTGTTAAATAACTGTATCGGACTGAAACTTACACCACATTCCTCCTCCTCCAGAAGCAGTAAGTTTGCATTAATAGAATAACTATACAGGAAGGACCCTACTATCACTGCTACTTATTTAGAGTCAAGCATTCTGGAAAACAAAATTAAACAGGCTGGAGTAAGTGATGCTAGCCCAGCAAAATTGTTTAACACCATGCAAGATGATGGTGTCATGGTGCTGCAAGCAATATGCCAGCAAATTTGAAAAGCACAGCAGCCACGATTGAACTTGAAAAGGCAAGTTTGAATTACAGTTCCAAAAAGGGAAATTCTAGAGTGTTCAAATGATCAAACACGTAAACTGATTTTACATGCTAGGAAGGTAATGCTCAAGATCTCGCCAGCTAGGCCTCAGTAATTTATCGAAATAGAAATGCCAGTTGTACAAACAGGACTCAGAAGAGGAACCAGAGATCAAACAGCCAACTACAAATGGATAATGGAAAAGCAAGGGAGTTCCAGAAAAAGAACATATACTTCTACTTCATTGACTACTCTGTGGACTATAACTAACTGTGGCAAGTTCTTAAAGAGATGGAAATGCAGGGTTGCATTATTTGCCTTCTGAAGAATCTGTACAAGGAAGAAGAAGCAGCAGTTATAATCAATTATTCAATTATGGAACAAGTGATTGGTTCAAGATTGGGAAAGGAGTACAGGGCTGTATATTATCTATTTAACTTATAGACTTAATACATTATGCAGGAAGGAATATCAACATCCTTAGACATGTAGATGACACTCCTCTGATGGCTGAAAGTGAAGAGGTGTCTGATGAAGGTGAAAGAAGAAAGCATAAAAACTAACTTGCTGTTTAACATCAAAAGACTAAGATTATGACAACCAGCCCTAATAATCCTTAAAAAATAGATGACAAATTTTATTTTTCTAGGGGGGAAAAAACAGACTGCTAATTGAAAGGTTTGATAATGAAGTTACAATTCAAATACATTAGCCACAAATATACATTATATTTGTTCTTGTGTAATAAATTCAAATCAGAATATCCACCACTGATACAAATCCACAAGATTTCTTCTACCTGCAATACGCATTTGTTAAATTAAGTTTAAAAGGTGGTTACTGTAGTTAGTGCAGTATGTGTGTTTATTTATACTAATATATCTATACATTCACAGGGAATAAATTAAGAAAATGAATGACATAAGCAATGTATATCCTAATATAGATGAATAACAATCTTCCAGAGGAGAGAAGACATTAATAAAAATGTAGTGCATCAGAGAAAATACATGTGCTTGATGTGATAAATCATATGGGACAGATATTATAAATATTATTGTTTGTCATATACAAAATATGTTTGATTCACTACATTTATACTCCATGAGAAGGACTGGGGTGTATGTTTTTGAAGAATCACAGTCTTTGAGTATTCACCAAATGTATTTGTTTTTCTTAAGCCTTCTGTAAGAGATGGAGGTTGTCACAACCCAGGGAGGAGGTCTGCTTAACCCCCCAAAACTCCTGTCTTCAGCTAGAGAAATTCTCCTTTGGGGTTGTGAGGGGGGAGTGCGTTCATATAAAGAGCAGGAGCATGAGGAACAAAGGATTAGCATAACTAGTACAATCTGCACTTCAATGGGTTTGAAAAGGCCAGGGAGACCAATCCTACCCACAGATCCCATTCAGTTCCTCTATCCCCTTCTTCTAGGATAATAGCATCAGTTCAAGATGCAGATACAATCTTGTTCTTCAATCCCTTCATATAGGTTAGCAGAAGAAATTCAGGATACAAAGTGATTATAGCCCAGTAAAAATAATAAAAATCTTCCCTCTAAATGAAACACACAATGTATGTGTGTCCCAAACAACAAACAAACATTATTTTTTCCCATACATTATTTCATATAGGTTTTGCCCCAATCAGCAGCGGCAACTTCCTTAGAAAAACCCAATTGGCAAGCCTTTTTCCCCTCTTAATAGCCTTTATGTGAGCTAGGACTGGCTACAAGGACCCAGCTTCATCTTGTCTATTTCCCAAGCAAGGTGCCGTGGAGTCTACAGCCCCAGCTATCAGCTATCAGTATTGTTTATTTGTGAAGTGCCAACATATTCCCTAGCGCTATACATACGTTGTGATCAAGGCAAAACAATATTAACATATTACAAAAGATGGAGCTTAGAATCCAGTATCCATAGTGCTTTCTGAAGGCAGGAGTGAGAGAAGGTGATAAGAGAGGAGGAAAGAAGAAGGTTATTAGCAGAGTGAAAAGGGCAGATGGGGGAATATTTGAAGATGAGAGCAGAGACATAAGGGGGTGGACTTTTGTTGCAGGCTTTGTAAGTTAGGGTCATGATTTTAAAGTGTATTCTGCAGGCTATGGGAAGTCAGTGGAGTGACTGACAGAGAGGAGCTGCAGACACTGAGTGTTTTGTATGGAAGATGAGTCTAGCAGAGGCATTCATTATGGATTGAAGGGGGGATAGACGGGTGGTGAGTAGGCCAGCCAGAAGTGAGTTGCAGTAGTCAAGACCAGATATGATGATTATTACAATGATGTATTACAATCTTAGTTGTGTCTTGTGTAAGGTAGTGATGTATTATGGAAATGTTTTTAAACTGAAAAGACCAGCTTTTGTTAGTGACTGTATATGAGGGGCTTGGTTGGTGGGAGTGATGATGGCATTGTTGACATTGCGAGAGAAGTGAGGAATGGATGCAGTAGTTGATGGTGGGAAGAATAAGAGTTTGATCTTAGTCATGTTGAGTTTGAGATGGTGGGCGGACATCCAGGAGGATGCCTGCTGAAAAGTCCTCTGATTTCACATACACTTTTGGGGCATGAAGAGACGTTGGTTGTGTTGGGCAAGGGAATCCAACCCTGGTCCAAAAATCATGCTGTGCATGAGGTGTGTTGTATATAGCCTGCCATATTCTTATGCTTATTACATCTTTATTTTGAAAACACTTTGCTTTTCATCTTATATTATAAAACAAATCATTTGGAGCATTAAATTAAGTGAAATACCTACAGTATGTGCATGATTAGTTTTATAATACATGGTTGATAGGTAGGTTCAATGTAATAAATGAAAGTGATGTCAGCTGTGCCTGTACATTTTTAATTGCCCTTCACCTTCACATTTTACTGTAAACTAAGAAAGTGGAAGAATAGTAGACGAAGACTTCATAACCCTCATGATAATAAGGCAATGCAAGTGAATATGATGAAAGTTGTTGAAAGTTGACATTTTTCAAGTTTAGAAAATTGTCCTGTTTCCACCAAAGGTTTGAAGTAATCAAGTGTGTATGGTTCATAAATCTGTATCTATAAAACAACTGTTGATAATGTATTTATCTTTGTTATTCTGTGCTATTTAAATAAATTACCTAAAAGAAATGTATAGTTAAAAAAATGACTTCACAGAGTCAGTTTTGTAGGATTAACATTTTAAAACTCAATTGATACTTGCTGATTCATAATCACATGCAAATTATTTCTAACACTCTTCAAAATGTTAGTTAAAAATAGTGAATCAGCAGTTAGGTAATTCCCTTAATAATTTTGAATGCAGCCAAGTAGAAATTCTTAATGAAATTTCTGTGCTAGTACAAAACTTTAATGAAAAGTTTCTCAGGAAATGATTCCTAGCTATTATAGCCTCATTTTAACTACATAATGTGAGGTTTCAGTACTTTCCATCCTCTGAACATAGCGCAGGTAGACGACTACAGTCTCAGAGGGTAGCTCTTGGTACAACATGCTGTAGTGCTGAACTTAATTTCATCCTCCACTGGCTGAGAGACAATTTGGACAAGCCTGCTGAGAAAGGCAAGCTTGTGTTTATACAAGCCATTTATTTATTTATTTTAGAACCAATGCTTTTTAAATGAAGTATATTAACAGACTTCGAACCAATTCAATGCACAATAGTGTTAAGACAAGTTCATTTGGAGGAATGACTCTCTTTTAACAGAAAATGATTGTAATGAATACTGTCGCATGGACATATATTAGAAAATCAAGTAATCCAAACTTTGTCTCTTAAGCAATACAAATAAACAGACTTCTAGTCCTGCGACCTCTAAAAGAGTAATAAAATGGCTTCATATCTATGTATGGCAACCTCCTAATTAGTACTTACTGCAGTGGGTTGAACTTGGGGAATGGATCAAGTATAAGAAAGGAAAAGAAGGATGCATCATCTTTTAGTATAAATGTTTACCTGTTTATCTCTCTGACTGTAAAATATAAATGTAATAGTCCATTCAGAATTAAAGTGGAGGGATAACTATACTAAAAATAATGCTTTCTGTAGTTATGTATTTACCTCCATCAACTTGCTAGTGTTTTGATGCCTCTATATAAGGTGGCAAACTTTTCTAGCAAAATGTGTGATGCTGGAGCACTGCAGGAAAAGCTCATCTTATAAATCTTACAGGGAAACTAGTAATTAGTATTGTCATTGAAGTTTACTAAGTATATTGAAGACTGTAGTTTCATAAAATAGAATCATATTTAATTTCATTGCTATAATACATAAGTGAAACCTGACAACAGTATGCAAATTACCAGAGAATATTTCTTTCTCTAGATAAATGTAGATTATCAGCATAGACGGGTACTTCACATTAAATAGCCACAAAGAAAAGGGAGGGCAGATTTATAGTGCAAAGGAGGAAAACTTTTTACAAATATATCATTTTATATTCTTTATTTTTCCCACTGAAAATAATAATAATTATGAGGCAGTCCAATAGCAACCTCAGTGTACATACTGTCATATGTATGCAATACTGGAACAGATGATCTAGGGTCCATACCTCTGTAGGAGGTGTGAGCATGTTGCCTCTCTGTAAGCTCAAATTGGAGATCTGGAGAGGAGAATTGCAGCACTTAGTGATATTGCTCCACTGGAAAGGGAGTTGATGCTCACTGAGCACAGTTTAGCTGGGCCTAGCATAGAGAGTGGAGCTTGGGCTAGTGAGGATGTCCAGGGAGGTAGCTGGGTTACCGTTAGATAGGGAATCAGGGGAACAGGAGGGGGCAGGCCAGTTCTGAGTTGGCAAACACCAACGGATTTGCCAGATTGAGTGAAACTGTTGGGGATGTCCATTCAGGAATGGCAATGCCAGACAGAGCTGTTCCTTCTAACAGCCAGGAGAACAGTTCTACTGGAGGAGTGGGAGGGCAGAATTGGCAGAGCAACAGACAGGTTTTGATTGTAGGGGACTCTATTATTAGGAAGGTAGACAGGGTGATTTGTCACCCAGATCCCAGCAATTGAACAGTTTGCTGTCTCCCATAATGTGTATGCTCTCTAATGCCAGAAGCTTGCCAGGAAAATGGGAGAGTTAGAATTATTAGCAATTTATGAAAAATGGGATTTCATAGGCATTACCGAATTGTGGTGGGATGAATCTCATAACTGGACTGTTAATCTGGATGGTTATAACCTATTCAGGAAAGATAGAGGCAATGGTAAAAGAGGAGGAGGGATTTGTCTGTATGTTAAGCCTGAATATAAGCCTATAGTCAGAGAAGATATTTATGGTGGACCTAGTGATAAAGTTGAATGTTTGTGGGTAGAGTTAAATAGCGGAGCAGCAAATTCCCAAAGAATATTAGTAGGTGCATGCTATAAACCCCCAAATATAGCTGAAAGTGATGAAATACAATTATTGTTACAGATTGGAAATGCAGCTAAGCATGGGCAAGTTCTAATAATGGGAGATTTTAAATACCCTGAAATAAACTGGACAAATGAGACCAGCAGTTCAGCTAAGGGGGGCAGGCTCTTGAGTACACTCAGGGATCATTATCTGGCCCAGGTTATACAAGAGCCCACTAGAAATGAAGCTTAGATTTAGTCATCACAAATAATATTCATATAGTATCACATGTTGGAATAGAGCAACCTTTGGGAAACAGTGATCACAACACAGTCTCATTTGAGATTGAATAAAAAAAAACTACATTTTAAGGGGCCAGCAAAAACTCTTAATTTTAAATGGGCAGATTTTAATGGTCTAAGGGCAGCAATACAAAGTATAGACTGGGACAGAGAACTGATAGGTAAAAATACTGAACATAAATGGACAACATTTAAATCCTTACTAAATATACATACACATCGGCATATACCATGTTTGAATAAAAGTAAAATCCCATCCAATGTGGCTTAACAATGATTTAAAGATCAAGATAAGGAGTAAAAAGAAGACATTTAAATTATACAAACAAGAGGGGACAGAGACTGCTTTACAGGAGTACAAGGAAATCAACAAGGCCTATAGGCAAAAGCGCTATTAGACTGGCTAAAATAGAAAATGAAAAATTAATTGCAAAACAGAGTAAGACTAACCTAAAATATTTTTTTAAGTATATTAATGGGAAGAAGGCGAGGAAGGAAGCTATAGGAGCATTGCAATGTGACACAGGCCGTCTGAAAATTTAGTGACCTGGAAAAGGCAGAAGAGCTAAATAGGTTTTTTTCTTCGGTATACAGAAGGGAGGTACCAGTAGTTGGGACACTGCAACATAACAGGGCTACACTACCTTTGCCGAATAATTGGTTAACACAGGAAGTAATCCAAAAGAGGTTGGAAAGAATAAAAGTTAAAAAAGCCCCGGGTCCTGATGGAATACATCCAAGGGTACTGAGGGAACTGGGTTCTGTAATAGCCAAACCATTATATTAAATTTTTCAAGATTCACTCAATACAGGGTCTCTACCAGATGACTAGAGAAAACCAGATGTGATACCTATATTTAAAAAGGGAGCAAGAACAAATCCAGGGAATTATAGACCAGTGAGCCTCAAATCTGGAGTGGGGAAGCTTTTAGAAGGGTTAATAAGGGATAATATACAAGAATATATCTATTTGAACAGGATTATAAGTAGGAGTCAACATGGATTTATGAGGGATAGGTCACGTCAAACAAATCTAATTTGTTTCTATGAAGAGGTTAGTAGGAACCTGGATCAAGGCAACTCAGTGGATGTAGTCTTTTTGGATTTTTTCAAAGGCTTTTGATACAGGATATGGATTGAGAGCTGGCTAAAAGACAGGAAGCAAAGGGTTGTTGTAAATGGAACATACTCCGATTGGACTAATGTGGTAAGTGGAGTTCCTCAGGGTTCAGTATTAGGTCCTCTCCTTTTTAACATATTGATTAATGACTTAGAGGTAGGATTGGAGTGTGGTGTCTCCATTTTCGCTGATGACACGAAGTTGTGCAAGGTAATTAAATCAGATAATGATGTGCTTTCCCTCCAAAGGTATTTACAGAAAATTGAGGAATGGGCATCTAAATGGCAGATGAGATTTATTACGAATAAATGTAACGTTATGCATCTGGGAAGGAAAAATAGCCATGCAATTTATAATCTTAATGGAGCAAATCTAGGTGTATCAGATATTGAAAGGGATTTGGGAGTGCTTGTGGACAACCAGCTAGGTAACAGTGCTCAAAGGCAAATAAAATATTAGCATGTATTAAGAAGGGTATAGAAGCAAGGGAAGCAAATATAATTCTGACACTATACAAAGGCAAAGCGAGGGTCCACAATTGCAAAGGTGGACATAAACTGCAATTAGCCGAAGGGCAAAAAGAGCCACGGAATTTAGAAAAAAAAAATATGAGCCGCATGACTTAGGAAAAATAAATTATTATGAAAATATGAAAATGAGGCTACACGACCCTGAAGCACGAAAAACACCAACAAGGACGTACAACTTTTAAAAACAAGAATAATGACCCCTGGAAAAAAATTAATACAAGGTCGAAAAAATACGAAGTTAACGGCCAAACCGCTCACATCAAAAAACACGAAAAGCACAACAACAAAAAGATACAACATAAAAACACTCACAGCACGGGGGTTCAGCCAGGACGTCTGGGAGGGAGGTTGCATGCCAATTTAAGTCCCATTTAAGACGTTTCAGCACTTGAAAATCGGCTATGCGGCAAACAAATGGCGGATAAATTTTTTTTAAACGAGGTTAAAGAACCCTTTCCCGCAAAAATCATTGCCAGGCACGTACAAGTTACACAGGAATGTAGGAGATAAAAAATATAAACAGACGGAAAATGCTCATGAGACAAGTAACACAAAAACGGCATTTTACAACACTAACTTACAACTAATAACATTAGGATTCTAAAATGCCGCTTTACCTGCCTAAACAAATGATTTGCCCTCGCGCACACATCCTAGTTACACTGCACACTTGCCACATTGCTGACACTTTCTCCTCAGATGATCAAGTCCAACTGTACATTTTCAAATGCAGGAAAATACAAATAGATTGTTAGCGCTTCAGAATATTGATTGCTGCATATTACATATAAATAGGTAAAGTATATTACTTTATTAATTCACTGTAGTCACATTTTTTTTTTTGGCTACACTGTACTATCTGTTTTCGCAATGAGCATCAAAGGTGATCATTGCAAAGCAGGACACAAAGTACACGAGGGGAGAGGTTCACAAAGGCGATCAGCGCGGGGCTCGCAATGAGCACCGAAGGTCCACAGATGAGCAAAAGCCTTACATTGTGTGGTAAACAACATTGCCATGCCTTACAATTTTATTGCCATCATTTTTGATGGGCAAGTCCCTAGTAGTAAATAGTGGGGTAAAAGTAAATAAATGCAACATAAGGGGATTAGCTAAACCCTGTAGTTTGGGAAAAACTTCGGATTTGGGAACTAAGTAAAAGTAACGTTAATGGGTACTATATGTATGCCATAACAATGAAAGCACTTTGGAGACCCTGCTTGGGTCTGTGAATGTCTATTTTTGATAATTATAGACATTTTGTTGACTTGAAGCCTTGGGTAGGTCTATTCTTTTGCATTTGGAAGCCTTTAAACTTAACTTGATCCCTCTCAATTGATTAATAATGTAATGGCTGTCCTTATTATCACATAATTGAATATACTAGCTAAAAAATAAAGACCATATTACATTAAACTTTCTGTAATTTTATTTATCAAATTAAGCATTTCACAAGAGATGATGTATATTATATGTAATAAGGATTTGAAAAAGGGACAAAGCAGAAAATGCAGGTGAACAAAATATTCAAGGAGGAAACTGAATAATCATAATACTTATAAAAGGATGTAACAAGCCGTACAAAAGAAAACGTTATATTGTTTAAAATAAAAAATAAAAAAAAAAAAACACATTCAAAGTTGTTTTAAGGAAATAAGTAGACCAAATAGACTAGAAAATAAAATATTTGAAAATTTGAAAATAACAGTCAGATAGTCATAAGTGACCAAGATAAGTCAAGTGTCTTAAATAAATAATTTTTCTTCCTTATATACAAACGTATATATCAAAAGTAGGCACAATGCAATCAAATTGGAAATGTAGTTTAAGAAAATATATCTAAAATGCTACAGATGGCAAAACAAATCTTCTAACATCAATCTAGACAGACCCCATAATTAGGATGACATTGCAAATGCCTTTTTGTATTGAGAGTTTCTACAAACATAAACTGTTTACTCTATCCATACTGCAGATATATGGCAAAACCAAAACAAATTTTACCATGTAAAGTATTTTTAAAAATGGGGTTTCCCACTTTGCAACAGTGATACATGATAGCAGATAAAAAGTGCAAGTTCCTATTGTAAACCTTCAGGAGCCACTCAAGAGATTGGCTCGGACCCCTCAGATGATTCAGAGGATGAGGGGTGTCCTGCCTCAGCGCACCGCTACATGAATTTATCCAAAAGATCTATGGCACAGATAGAAGGAATGTTCCAGTCCTATATGGCAAAAACAGTAGAGGCTATTGAGAAGGATATTAATGACTTGGGGCAAAGAACTCAAGTGTTAGAGAAAACATCAGATCAAATCATCGAGGCCCAAGAGCAGGACCGAGTGGAGATCAACCAAAACTCCTCTCAAATGATGAGGCTCTCGAGGACAAATATGAGGACCTGAAGAAAAGGTCACAAAGGCACAATCGGAGGATTAGGGGGATAGCGAGATCAGTGAAAAATCTTCAACAGTATATGAAAAAGATGATCTGCAATCTCTTTCCTGAAATGTCCGAGACCACAGGGCACTGTGAGCTAAAAGGAACCCAGAGATACCTAAGGATTTTATTATAAGGTTCCTTCACAAAACAAGCCATGGACTCAGTACTAGCGGCCAACAGGAAATTACAGGACATCAAGGGCCCAGATGACTCACTTCTCCGTATCTTTGCAGATCTCTCCCCCATCACTCTGGCCAGATGTAGAGAAATGATATATTGTGCAGGCGGGGCTTCCCATTTGCTATCATGTTCCAATATGGAAGCAAATCATACTCTGCCCACACATTGGAGCACTGCTGGTCTACACTCAAACAACTTAATTTGATCCCTGATGAAGAGGAGGATAGAACCAAGTAACGAAATGACTTACTCAATCCCACAAAACAATGGACGAAAATGTCTCACAACACCCGAATGAAAAATGTGTCCATTACTAAAGATGGCCATCTATCTTCACCTACACTACAGCCCTCCCATCTACAAAATTTGTAGGCTTAAGCCCAACCATTTGCTATATGAATAGATCCTTGATTGAGTACACTGCTGATTGGAAGCATAATATCGGAGACTTCCGCATTACTTTTTTGGCATGGTCACCGATCAGGCAACCCAGGACAAGAACTTTTATCCCTTTTATATTGAAAAGACTGAAAATATTGGTTAAGTTGTTGTTTTTCATTTCCTATGCTGAATAGTTTATCTTGATAGTTCTAAGGATGTTTACCCTCCCAAGTTGCATAATTTCTCCCAAAAAAATTCTATTAACCCCTCCTAATAGGGTACCTGTGGGTAAATGGCTGGTCCATTCCTCCTTCCCAAAGGTGCCAGGGCAGACGATTGGCGTAGGAGGCTTTGTTTACTAGAAATCGCATGCTTTTTTTAATGTTATAGTTTATTTACTGTATGTTCTTTCTTCCCTTCCCCCTCCTTCTGGCACACTCTAACTCATTCTAGGGTATGGCTCCGGCGCCCCCTCGGCCTCTTAATATCGCCTGACCCCCAAGTTAAGATGGCATGACAATGTAAGTTTAATAAGTAAATTCTAACATGTCTAACACAGAATTAACGTTTATGACACATAATGTTAAGGGCTTTAACTCGATTTAAAAGAAAGAAAGCCTTCCTGTATTATAAACATATTAGGCACTCTATATTATTTTTGCAAGAAACACATTTTTCCCACAATTATATCTCTACGTATTTGTTCAAAGATTATCCTACTTATTATTCTTCCACTCAACATACCAAAAAGGCGGGCACTTCTATCCTTATACTTCGCAACCTCCCGTTCCAACTAGAATCTAAGATCATTGACAAGGAAGGCCATTATGTTATTCTTCATGGCGTGATCGTGGAAACCAAAATTACCCTTGTTGCTATATATGCACCAACCACTTCCCCACACAAAACACTATTAAGAATTTTAAAACTCTAGGAGCTTAGTCCTTTGGTAATAGGAGGGGATTTCAATTTAACATTCAAATCACGTCTAGATCGTTTTAACATCCTAATCACTCACCGCTTTTCAAATAAACTGAGACAAATAAGGAAGGCGCTAAGTAATCTTGGCTTGATTGATGAATGGAGAGGACACTATCCCAACAGAAAAGAGTACACATACTACTCCCATACCCATGGGTCTTACTCACGAATAGATACCATTCTAATCAGCTTAGCCCTTTGATAAATCTAGAAGGGCTGAAATCTATGTTTGCCCATGGTCTGATCATGCGACTGTAAGTGTAGACTTAGATTTAGACTTGAATATGCAACCCTGTGCTTTTAGATCAAATAGAGGAGGACTTGTTCCTATTCCTTGAGATTAATAATTCAAAAAAATTGTGAATTAGCTGAGTATGGGCGGCTCATAAAGCCTTTATCCAGGGCACTTGTATAAAACTGGCTACAGCTTATATGAAACAATGTAAACTTAAAGAATTAGGACTTACTACTAAATTGCAGGAATTACAATGTCAAAATCAACCTCACCCACTCCCAATTAATTGATAAATGCAGGATTGAACTAGACAATATTTTATCTAATAAAACTAAAAAGGCCCAGAGGCGTACGACCCATTTGTTTTACACAAAGGCCCACAAACCCGATTCTTTCTTGGCCAGGAGACTGAACTCTGAGATTTCCCATTCTAGAATTTTGAAGATAAAAATAGCTAAAGGAGAGATTACATGTGAGCCAGAATGAAATCAAATGGGCCTTCGCTGACTTTTACCAGACTATATACTCAACCAAAACCCAACCTAACATAGGGCTTATTCAATCTTATTTAGATGCTTTAGATGCTCCCTTAAATCACTGAACAGAATATGACAACATTAAACTCAAATGTAACAATTGAGGAGATCCACAAGGCCATCAAGAGTCTTAAGCCTAGTAAGGCCCCGGGGCCAGATGGTTTCACCAACTCTTTTTATAAATCTTTTGCAAATGTATTAGTCCCTCAGCAGCCATATTCACCCCCCCTCCCCCAGGGCCCCCTCAGCAGCCATATTCACCCGCAGGACCCACTCAGCTGCACCCCCCAAAATCACCCATGCCTCCCTCAGGAGCATCATTCAACCCCTGAAAACCCAGAGGGACCCCTTGTCACAATATTCACCCCCCTTAAGCCCCCTGCATTTCATTTACCCTTCCTTGTGCCTTGCAGTTCCTGTCCCAGATCCCATTGCTCAGAGGTTGGGTATCCTTCCCCTGTCAGAGCTTCATACTGCAGGGTCACGTGACATCATTAGGAATTCTGATGATGGGTGAATGATGCTGCTGAGGAGCCCCCCGCAGAGCAAGGGCCCTGGTTCAACGCACCGGCTGCACCGGCGGTAGATCCGCCCCTGCGGACAGAATATCTGATTTCCTACCAGATTTATTACATAAGGACCAAATGGGAGATAACATCAGAACGACATTAAATGTCCTACATTTAGCAAATCAAGGCAAGGTCCCTCTATGTGTTCTGGCACTGGATATGGTGAAGGCCTCTGATACTCTCAAGTGGCCTTATCTATATGCAGCGTTGAATACATTTGGTTTTAAGGGGCGGTTCATCAATTTAATCAGATTTATTGCAGGCCAACTTAAAACTTTCTGAGACAAACAATGTTAATATTCGTATACAAAGAGGAACCCGACAGGGATGCCCCTTATCTCCACTGTTATTTGTGCTGGCTATCGAACCTTTAGCCCAGTCTATTAGATGCAAGGCAAATGTTGGGCCTGCACCATCTAAAATGTTAATTTTTTTCAGACAACTTCCTCTGCACATTAACTGACCCCATAACCTCAATATCTGCTTTATTATCATCACTTACAGACACTGGGCTGCTTTGGGCCTACAAAATAATGTGGAAAAAACGGAGGCGCGCAGAGTTGGTAGAACGCAAGCAGATCTGGAGGCTCTAAAAAACACATAGAGATTTCTTTGGCTGAAAAATTCTATCAAACTCTTTGGAGTTAAAATTATGGGGAGGCTGCCTGCCAATTTTCCCCCTCCATTTAAAAAGATTGCTGATGATATGCAAAATTTGTCAAAACTCCACATTTCTTGGAGAGGGCGTATATCAAAGTGAAAATTAATGTTCTGCCAAAAATACTCTATTTGTTCTGAACCCTCCCTATCCTAATCAACAGAAAAGAACTTGATAGGTTACAAAACAAAATATTTAAATCTGGCATGATAGACCTCCTTGGATCGCAAGGTAGATAATGTTTAAGCATAGAATCCTGGGGGGGCTTTCTTGCCCGAATCTTCGGCTATACTTGCGAGCTACTCAGCTGCTAGCATCGATTCCGATTGCCCACTCGAACAAACATCAACCTTTTTGGATTTTTGTGGAAAATTGGAAATTGAATCCACATACCTGGGATACTCTGATCTGGGATCCACACTCTCCATGCATCAGGCAACGCCACTCCAATCCTATGATTAACTCTACTTTGGCTACTTGGGCCTTGGCCAAAACTATTAAACATGTAGCCTCGCCACTCTCACCTTTAACATCCTTAAAATAATTTCCTACTTTTGAGGCCTTCTTTAGCTCTTATTCTAAACAATGATGGCTTTCTAGCTTTCTGGGAAGAGTAGGTACCTGCTTTTCCAATAATAAGTTGATGTCTCACGAGCAACTAATAACCCAATATCACATACCAGATAACGAAATTTGGAATTATAGGAAATTCAAACACTGGCTCCTAACTTTTACCCAGGACACTGGACCGCCAAAGCAAACTTGGTTAGCAACCATATGTAAGAACTTGCCTTCTATGAAAGGTTTACTAGGCTCTTTTACTCCTTTTTAATGATTCACAAGATAGCCAGAAACCAAGCTTTATGTCCAAATGGGAACGGGACATATGTAAAGAGCTAAATACTATGACATGGAAGGAGGTACGCTCTAACCTAACAAGAGGATCCTTTACATAAAGTTTATTGGAAATCTCAGTTAAGGTTCTACACATAACCTACTACACACCATCATTAATGAATACATTTAACCCATGTCTCAGAGAGAACTGCTTTAGAGGATGACAATCTAGGGGGGATTTTCATCATATTTGGTGGACATGCCCTCTGGTGCAAGGTTTATGGGGGTAACTGACTTGATTGTTTTCACAATTAATATTTATTTACTGCTTACAATTGAGATGTGCCTTTTATGCATACAGTTTTTATTCTGTTATTAATTACCTTTTAGATTATCAGGTTGATAATGTAAAAAAAATAAGAGAACATAAGAAATGTTTAATAGGTCACAGACTTTTATTTATGTACAGCTTAGCATTACTTGACAGTTTATTGGTATGCTACTGTATAGTAGTTAGCAATCATTGTTATGGGCCAGGCAATGCTATTACATATTGTATGTGTACTTGATGACCTGCTTTCTCATATTGTATTGCTGAAATTTTGTTTTTAATAAAAATAGATTGAAAAAAAAAGTGCAAGTTCAAAATGTACTCCTGGGAAAGAGGGGCATTCTCTACATTCACAATTTTTTTGTTTTTTACTAATTACATTTGTTATTGATATTTTGATTAAACCAATATTTGGCATTATCCATGTAATTTTTAAACTAATTCAGAAATCATAATATGTTCATATATTTGTATGATTTAGTAGTGATCATCACCGGTCCTGTATTTTGTCTTTCTTAATAACAGAGAAATGTCTTAAGTTCAAATGTAATCCTTAAACAAAACAAGTAATAGCAGAGCCAAGGAACAGATTGAAAAAGGCTCAAAGACAAATGTAATGAAAAAGGGAATTATAGCTTAAATAGTTTACTTTTGAAAGACAAAGTAAGGACAAAATGCAATGTACAAAAGGAGAAAATGAGTTTTCAAAGGATATACATTCTAAAAAGAGCCAAGTCAATTATTAAGAGCGGAGGACCATGAATTCTCACAATTTAGTTGTTCTATTCTGACACTGTTCGGGCCCAGTGAGCTGCTTCTTATCACCAAGACTTTGATAATTGGCAGAGGCATATCAAATAAACTTCCTGGAGAATTCAGTAGTAAGCAGGTATGACATTCTAATAGGGCTTTTATTAGTCATTTCTCAATACAGTAATGCATTAGCCATCATGGTGACATATTCTGCTCTAAGGGGTTTCTGCTTTTAAATTTTTTTATATTCTGGGAAATAAATGTATTCAAAGGAGATTTATAATCCCCTACTCTGCTCTATTTGGACTGCTTCATACATTAGGAGTCTTTTCAGAATTAATGAAAAGTGACACTTACATCATATAGTGAAACATAGTATCTTCTTTACCCTTGTATAGCTAGATAGTTTTCAATCCTTAGAAACACAACATTGGTACGGGTCACTATCTGAGAACACAGAGAAGAGTGTATTTTTATGGACAAATATAAAATAACAGTTTTATATTTAAATCTAGACTGGAACCTTCAATAGCTACTCTTGGTGAAGGTGCACTCAATGTGTTGGGATCAAGCTGAGGAAAACATTTATAAGTACACAGATATTTATTAACAAATTTACATAGCACCAGCAAAAGTTTAAAACCCTGTGATCAAAGACTATTCCATAAAATATATTTGTGTTTGAGATTTTATTTAAAAAAAATTACAGCATTTTTTTACTATAAATTTGTGTTTTTCGTTATCATAGTATATTGAGCATATGATCTGAAACCATATGATGCTATCCACTTAAAGTAAAATATTGATATTTGCAATCCAATCTTCATTTATGCAATTGCTATTTAGTTTTCCCATTGCATTTGGGTATTTTCTTCTCATTACATTGGTAAGGACCAGCTGAAAATTTGGCTGCAGCTTATGTTGGCTGTGTTTGTTGCCCAGTACTCACATAGTTAAAGTTAACTGTAAATATAGTCTCCTGCTCTAAAAACTATTAATATTAACCCTTTTGAGATAATAAATGTTGCTGTACAAATCTCAATATTAGTTAAAAATGCTATTTTCGAGAGTTTTATTGATTTTTTTTTGAACATTTACATCTAATTTATTCCCTTAATTTAATTAATATCCAGTTCTTAGACTAATTCTGAAAAGTATGTCTGCACGAATTAGCATAAGGGAGATATCCATCGTCATGTTTGCCAGATATCTGCATTTATAAAATATATGGCTAACCATGGACAGCATGACAACTAGTTAAAGACAAAAGTGTCACAGACTAAATGTCTGCAAAATTATTCAGCATTGTCAAAACTGTGAACACAAATAAAACCAGTAAAGACTGTCACACATTATTATTATCATCATTACTAGCGACTCAAAAATTGACGGCAATGAGATGTGTATGTTTGTAAAGTTGTTTAGTTATTTGACACTTGTAAGGTTTTAGTTATGGTGAAATAAGTACTATTGTGATATTAAACATGTTTATTTTTATCAAATTTTCTTTTGTTGAACAATAACTGTTAAAGGGTTTTGTAGTAAAAGTATTACCTTTTGAATGTAATAACAGTTGAACTTTCAATTAATCAGTATTGTAAATTTTAGGTAATGTTTTTTTAACATGCAAGTTCTATCTCAAGAATTGTTAACTTAAATATACATTGAATCCAGAGGAAGGCAAACAGTAAAAAACCTCTTTAAAACGTAGCCAATTGTATCAAAGCGGGAAAAAAATTATTCCTTCCTGACCCCATTAACTGGTGATCGGATTACTCCCTGGATTAATGTTTAAAATAAAAGAAAACATTTAGATTGTGCCTGAAAACGTGGTTGTGCTGTTAACATGAACTTTGTAATATGTCTAAGTAAGGAACTTGAAAGTATATTTTTTTAAACTTGAACTTTCTTATCTGTCTAAGTAAGGAACTTGAAAATATTTTGTTCAAACTTGTAACATTAGAAACAGTAAGATAGTTAATTAAGATTTGAACAGAATTTGTCAAAATAATGCAAGGCAAGTGTTTTGTGAGGCTAATCATGCATAAACAGTACTTCCATGAATTATGACTGAATTTTTTATTGATTTGTAGTTTTCAATGGTTGACATTTGTATGTTGGTGTACTAATTGTTTTAAATGGCACATAGAGTTTTGTCTGTGGAAAAGTGGTTCTCTTAAAAAGAGAACGCAAGAATTTAAAGTTTTTCCGCGATGTGTAACCACTGTTCTCTATGTGTTTGACAATTTCATGTAGTTTAATTGGAAAATATTGTTGTTGTAAACTAATTTCTGGGGCGTAATAATGACGTTTTGAAGGAAATGGACAGTCGTGTGTAGTTTTTTTTAAAATTTTGTGGTTATATTGTGGTTTTTTAGGTTTTTGCGTTTGCTTTTAAATTGGTTTTGCATGGCTTTTGTTTGTTTGATGGAAAGTTAGAGTACTTCATAGTAGACAATGTTTTTAGTAAAAATGCGTCCATCTTCTAGTAAATCATTTTTATTTTTTTTATTTTTTTTTTAAGAAGAGTTTATTGTTTTTTTACATGTACAATATACAATGTACAAAATATATAAATACAAACAAGAAACACTCACATAGCTGTCAAAACATTTCATACTACACACGTGTGATAGAATATAAAAAAAAACAAAAAAAAAAACCCAGCGTTGACCATATCATACTTAGGAACAGGATGTTGTTACCAACTACCCTGTATTAACATGTGCAATGCATATTATTTCCACCTTTTTTTAAAAAAGGGGGAGAAGTATAGTTTTGCATACGCTTCGTATTCAAGCATTTCGTCTACACAACCCTTAGGAGAGTTACCCATTACCCCGACGAAGGGGAGCGGTAGATAGGGCCTTCCATCTCATTTTGATCCATTGCTCCATTCAAAAATTTTGGATCTACAATAATTTCCCAAGGGCATCATACTAAGATTGCCAACTGCTATTCTAAAAAAAAAAAGAAACTAAACACACTTCCATTCGCACTCCTTGCATTCGTAGTTCTGGGTTTAGAGTGTGGGGCAGGGAAGGAAGAGCACGTGGGTGGGCAGAGGAGACATGATCAGAGTATCCAAGATCAAAACAAAGGGTTAATTACTTACTTAATTAGGGCAATGTTTATCCCATAATGACCAAGCAAGGTTACTTTTTTTTATAACCCCCAAATCAATAAAATTTGTTTCTAACATACGATTTTTATCCACTTTCATTTTGAACTCATTCCAGGATGGGACATATTTTTGCTTCCACTTGGAGGCTATCAGTGATTTTGCTACCATCAAAACCTGCAGCATAAGGGCTATAACTTTTGAGGACAGTGGAGGAAAAATATGAAGTAAAATTATTTCCGGGTGTGGACTTAACTCTGTCTCACATATCTTTGTCAGCTGAGAGAAAACCTCAACCCTAATAAATCATTTTGACTTACATTCTTTTCAATGTAAACTTTAATAGCCTATGGATTTTTGCACCGTGATAAGGCAACGTACAATTGGCCATGTGCAAATACTGGTTGTTCTAAGAAAATACCCACAGATTTGAAAGTTTGTCCTTGTGATTTATTAATGGTCATGGCAAATGCCATAATAATGGGAAATTGTCTTCTTTGGAGTATAAAAGGGAGACTACTTTCACTTGGTGCTAAATCTATTCTTGGTATGACAACTCTCTCTCCTTTATGGGTACCAGTTAAAATTTCAGCATCTATGAAATGGTCCTTTAATTGTTGAAAAATTAATCTTGTGCCATTGCATAGGCCTTTTTTGGGGTTCATATTTCGCAGTAACATGACAATTCTACCTTTCTTTAGCTGCAAAATATGTGGTGGAAGGAGTTAATGAGTTTATGAATTCAGTGGAAACGTTTGCCTGACTTTCATTGTCATCAGCAAGTACAGAATCAGCACTGTGATAATTTCTTTGGGGTGCATTCATTTTTTTAAAGATTTCATTATTGAGGATTAATGCATCCTTATTTTTACAGGTTAGGATGACTTGGTTGGCAAGCCCTGAATATTCCTGGTTATTTATGGTACCTTCAAATATAGCCGATATAAGATCTTGGAGACAAATCCTATGAGGTGGGATGTGCACAGTGTCGTCAGGTAAATTTGGTATTTTTTCTGTTCTGCCTTCTCCAATTTGAATAAGGCAATCATTAAAATCATTCTGGCCTTCTGATCTCATATTTTGTTGCAGTTGAAGATGGGTAAAATGCTTCCATAGTGTGCTTGACTTTATACAGGTTTTGATGATGTCAGTTCGATTTCCATGTACAACGACAGGTAATGTTTGTCTAAAATCGCCACCTAACAACATTACCTTTCCACCAAATGGAAAAGTATTATCCATGACTTCACAAAGGAAAACGGTCAATACAATGGAGGGCATAGCATGACATCATTGTGGTCTCATCTATTATAATTAATTTACTTTAATTTAATTTTTTTGCTTGTAATGATGTCATGTGCATATCTGACACAGAGGTTTATAAAATAGGCACTGGCAGTTTAAACCCACTATGTACAGTTCTTCCACCTTCTAACAAAAGTGCAGCAATTCCAGTCGTTGCAAATGGCAGTGCTATTTGACCTTGTGCTCGTACAAAACTCATTAATAAATTATATAAATATGTTTTTCCTAATCCGCCAGGTCCATCAAGATAGAAATAACACTCTTTGACCATGTCATCATCTAGTGCATTTTTAATGGCATTAAATGCTTGCAATTGTAACGTATTTAAAGTTGCAAATCTTTTTTCTGTTCTTTCTACTTGTAGTTGAATGCCATAGTCTTCAAAGTTTATGTCATCTATAAGACCTGGATCAGGCAAATTAAAACTTGCACAACTTAATCCATGAGTTAAAAATACTTCTTGGATTTCCATTAATGCTTTTAAGTGTGCAATAGGTTTATTGTATCGTTGCATAAAGTCTTCAGCCATATTACGTTTAAATGTGTCGAACAAAGCTAATGCATTTGGAGCATTTGAGAAGATACAAATTAATGCAAATTGTTCCCTCATCTGCCGTGGCATTTGACATAGTGCTGCTTCTTCTAGACTTCTTTCCCATTCTGTATCATCAGCTAGTAAGTTTCTATGTCTTGCAGCTAAATGGAAGGATTCATATACTATGGGCCTTATTCAATTGTTATTTAGCCAATAGAATAGGGCTTAATATAAGCACACAGATTATTTTTTTAAATAATTTTTTAGTTAGTGATCTTCTATCCAAAAACAAGATCTTCACTAACTAAAAACTTCTGTAAAAAAAAGTATGCTATGTGCTTATATAGAGCCCTATTCAATTGGTTAAATCGCAAATGAATGAGGCCCTATGTCATTAACAGTTCTTAAGTGTTCAAAACTTTGTGCTCCAGGAATATTTAAAAGTAATAGTCGTAAGCAAAAAAGTTCAAGGTCTCTTGGACTGACTGTGTAAATTCTTGGGATTATTTAATTTCCTCTGCATTTTCTAGGTCTCCATAATCCAAAAAACATAGTGATATGGAATTTCAATATATAAGAATTGTTTTGTTTGTGAATCTGTAGAATTTAATTCAAACCATGCAGTTAGTGTAGTGTGACGATGGTCAATTTTGTCCAATGCATTACTTTCATTTCCAGCATGGAAATACACTAAATGTCTTTGTGGCAAATGTACTGCTAATCTATATACTGCATGTGATCTATCATGCATTTCAAATTTTAAAAGGCGCCACATAGCTTCTGGTGCACTTACATAGCTTGCATCTACATGAGATGCAAGTTCATCATATACTAACTCAGTGCTTTTGGGGTTGTCTGCACTTTTGACGACTGCATCATAGCCTTTGTAAATATATTTGTACACATATTTAATGGATTTGATAGAAGTGGAGGCTTCTACATTAATGTGTGCATTATACATGAGTAAATGTGGATTGTAGGGTACCACATATCTATTGTCAACCTTTTTGCCATGAATGATGGCACTATCTCCTTCTCTTCTTCTATAAAGTGGATAGCCATCCCAATTGGCATAAGTTTTGTCTCTATAATCTTTTGGAAATTCTTTTGTATATTTATTATTTTCCATACATGGTGATTGTGGATTAAGCTCACCACAGGGTCCATGAATCATGCGATGAGTTACAATCTCATATAGTTTACCATATAGTTCTGGATCTAGTAGTTCAGCAACAATGACTGAATCCACTTTCTCACCAGTATCTAATTTATCTTTTTCTTGAAGGCTTATGAGAAGATGTGCATGTGGAAGGCCTCTTTTTTTAAGTTCAATTGTATATACATAAGCAAGACATTTGCCAAATAAGTGACTTATAGTGATGTCACGTATTAAGTAATTTAATTTAATTTTTAAAAACTCTGGCTACTAAATCTGGTCTATCGGAAGGACTTTGGGCAAGAAGTAAATTTTGTGTAATTTCTGGCCATTGTGGTTAACATGTAAATGTAATAAATAAATCGGGTTTTCCAAATATGGTGACAATAGCCGTGGCATCGTATCTTTCATATTTCGAGGAGATCCCTGAAAAGAAGATGGTAAAAGGATGGCTTTGCCAGCTGTCATGTTTCTGCTTGTAGCCACCTCAGGAACAATCAATTAATCCACAATATTGTTCTACACAAAGTTTATCTTGTTGATATTTTATGAAGTTTAAATTATTGGCCTCAACTTGCAAATAGGAATCAATAATCCATTGTTGTGTTAGTTTTCCACCACATAAAATTGGATTAAATGTATTTCGAATGGCAAATTTGAGCTCCTTTAAATTCAAGCATAGAAACATTATTTCGTATTCTGGCTTTAGCATTTGGGTAACTGGGAAGGGTTAATTTTGGGTACCAACCTGCTTCTCTGTGTGGGGAAAAAAAAGGGATATATCATTGGATCTAAATTTGGACTTAAGATACTGATATTAATGAATGATTGCTCCTCATTTCTGGGATATATTCTAATGTCTCTTTGAAATGGTGGTTCTCCTTCATCATTTTGAAACACCATTGCAACCTCATTTGATGTTGGCAAGTTATAATGGCGTTTATCAGTATATCTATCTCTTTTTAGAACCATATCGACCTTTGGGTTTGGTAATTGATGTCTTTCTGCATGAAGTTGTTGTTCATTTTCTACTTCTGCCAATTTTTTATAAGCTTTAGTGTAGGGGTTATTGGCCATAATGTCATCTAGCTTTATAAAAACACTGGGTAAGCATTTTTTATTTTCTAGCAGCTGCATACGTTGGTCAACAGCTTCCATTGTATCTAGGACATATGGTTGAGCAAATTTTCTTTGCTCTCCTTCCTCTGGATGTAAATGAGAAGTCCGATGGTAAATTTGGCCTTGGACTTTTAAACAGTAAGGACCATGTCCTGGTAAATTAGCAGCTAATGTTGCCCCCATAGATGCAAAGGATATGGCACTATTGTATAATCTTATGTTTGTCTTGGAATATTTGTAGTTTAGAAAAGTAGGTTCAGTCATAATGTTTTGTAAATAGATTGGGAATTGTTTTCTTTCTGCAAGTTTGACCTTGCCTTTTTGACAGCAACTAATAAATTGGCCATCTCTGGGTCTCTCCTGTTTAAAATGATAAGCCTCACAAAACTGACATTGAGTATTTATGTCCCCACAATTATGAACCTCTACTGCTAAAGACTTGAGTAAAGGACAATTTGCAAAGCATATATCAGTTTCAGTTTAAAAATTCATCAGTTGAAATGTCATGTGATGTTTCAGGAACAGGTTGTAAATGCTTTGTTTTTTTAGTGGCTTTTTTGGTGTATCTTTTATGTTTTCAGGTAAAATGTCATGTGATGTTTCAGGAACAGGTTCTAAATGCTTTGTTTTTTTAGTAGCTTTTTTTGGTGTATCTTTAATTTTTGCAGGTGATAGTCTTTTGCTTGCAATTCTTTTACATTCTTTTTCTCGTTGAATTTCCTTCTGCTCTGGTGCTTGCTGGTTTGCCCATCTTTGTTGTCATTCTCTAGCTTGACGTCTTATCTTTTCTTGTTTGGTGTCATTATCAGCCATGTTAATCTGTAAAAGAAAATAATGTATCATCAGTTTAGTTTGAGATGTTAAGTTGGTTTTTGAAATATTTGATTTACAACAGTTTGTTTGTATGTGATTCTAGTTCATTGTAGCTGAACTTTCTTTCTATTGTTAAATGAGTGTGTTTTATTTTTTTGCTCTTACTTTCTCTCTTGTAGGTTGTAATTTTGCCTTAAATGCATAGCACACTCAAGGTAATTACATAATAGCTTCTTGTAGATGTAGTAGGTGTATAGTGTTAATTTAAATTGAGTTTTTGTTTTGTTTATTAATTGCTTTTTCTGTTGTAGTTTTGGCTTACAGGCATGGTAGAGGGCGAAAATTAGTCTTTCTAATTTGTCCTGCAGGGGATTGTTGTAATAGTATTCTTATGTTTTACTTAAAGGCTTATATGTTGTGGCTTTTTTTTTCTGTTGACATGGATGCAGAGCAAACATGTTTATTTAGTTTTCTGTTTTTTTACTTGGTATACTGTACCTTGTTTGAAGTGTGATTTCAAGCAGAATATTTCTTGGTCCGCTGTTGTAAGTCTTCGTGCGATGCTCTTTACGCAGTGTCTGTTGTAAAAGAAAAAGCTAAATTTTATTTGATTTGAATGTATTTGTAATGAATAACATATTTAATTTTTTTGGTCTGAATTTTTCTGCTATGCTGTTTTTTGTGCAACACTTTAAAATACTTTAATTGTATTTGTATATTACAGTTATCCTTTTTTTATGTAATTATTAATGTTTTTGACATTTTGGATATGATCGCAATGTTTTTAGGATTATCCTGTTTTGTGTTTGTCACTTTTGGTATGCCTATTTACGCTTCTTTGTAAGGCTTATAGGTTGTTAAACAGTAAAGAAGAATATTAAGTTATTTTTCTGTTTGTGTCCACCACATTTTGCATGCTTTATTTGCTTAATTAGTCTTCTTTGTGAGGATTACAGGTTGTTGGACAGTAAAAAGGAATGTTAATTTCCTTTTCTATATGATGTTGCGCTTTTTTGTTCTATCCTGTTTTGTGTTCACCACTTTTTGGTTGCTGCATTTGGCTTGTGGGTGATGGCTGGAGGTTATTCTACATTAAAGAGGAGGAATACTTTTGTTTTATGTATGTTGCTAATGTTTGGGATGCTATCCTGTTTTGTGGCCACCTCTTTTTTTTTCTGTGAAACTATCTTTCTTTGTAAATTGTATAGGTCTTTGTGAAGTTTGTTGAACTGTGTTGTTTTGGTCTTCATTGAATTGAATGGTGGTTAATATCAGTGTGGTACATGCCGCATAGTGTGTGTTACGTGCCTCATGAAGTTGACTGCAGCGTTGTTTCAGTTTTGCGAGTCACTGTAGTATTTTTGCGTGTTTAGCCTCCGATTTTTTTACTTAAATTGAGGTGTATCAGGATCAAGGTTTTCTCTCAGAAGGAAATATGCACAGTTTATATGTGATTCCAAACAGAGCACTCTTTATTTGTGACATTACAGCATATTCATGCAATACAGAAGCTGATCAAGAAAGCCCCCAGCCTTAGATAAATACAGCCTAATCCAATAACAATATAAAAGAATCTGGTGCACGTGGGGGCCCATGACTTGGACGATTACAGAGTTATTAATCATCTCTCCAGGATAGGAGCCTGAACGGCTAAGCATCGCATCCCTTTGATTCTCCCTCCTGCTCACTAGCTTTCTACAGGGGTTAATTAGTCACTGTAATGGCAGTGCCAGAAAATCTGAACAGGCATATGTCCCTCTAAACTTTTAAAAATATCTAGGTTTCATTGGTTCCTGAGGTCCATATGTCATGGTCAGGGCTCTCCTTTATGTAGAGGACCTAGTAGACATACAGCCTCATTCAATTTGGAGCCGTAACTCTCTCGCAGGTAGCAGATTTCCTGCGATTGAGTTGTGTGCCCCTGTTGCTCTATTTTTACTCTGCTATTCAATTGGCCAGGCCCAAAAGTTAGGCACCGTTCGCGAGAATCATAAACCATGCTATCGGCAGTAGCATTTGCCTGAAAACTCTGAGTACTTTGAATGCAAATATAAATTCAATACAGCACTGTAAATTAGTGTAAACACAATGGTTGACATTAGAATTAAAAGCACAACATTCTCAAGCTCGCACATCGCCAAAATATAATACTTTATTTCATGTTTAAATTCCGTCCAAAGTCCTACGGGCTTCAATGACCTCCAAGCCCGTAACTCATTATTCAAGCCCCTAGGACTTCAATTATATATGGAGGTTGGATTCCAAAGTCCTACAGGCTTGGTGGTTGAAGCCTGTTGGATTTTAGACTGAAATTAAACATGAAATGAAGTATTATTTTTGGGCGATGTGCGAGCTTGAGAATGTTGTGATTTTAATTCTAATGTTAACCATTGTGTTACCCATCATTTACAGTGCTGTATTGAATTTATATTTGCATTTAAATTGCTCCGATTTGTCAGTAAGCCCTTTGTGAGATCTCCTAGGTCCCAGTAACTTGTGGTTCGATTTTTGCCATTTGCGCGCTTGACAGAGTGGTTAGCGCTGGAAAATCGGAGATTTGTGATTTTAGCAATCGAAACTCTTGCAGCCGTGAAAGATCAAAGGCTTTGAGGGAAGTAAATTGCGATTTAACAAATCGATAGGAATCGCGTCTCATATGCCCTAACTCAATCGGAGGCCGCAAGTCTTTGCCAATTGAATAGCAAAGTAACCTGCGACCTCCACTTGCGAGCCTGGACCCCAAAATCACAGCAATTAAATGAGGCTGATAGGGGGGAATAATACCGGGGATGAGGAACCTCTTAGGTGGCTGGTCTGGTGAGAGTGGTGCCCATTGAAGTCAAAGGAGACTTTGGTGAATGAATAGAGTCAAGCAATCTCAGTGGGTGGAAATTGTGAAAAAAAGGATTAAAGTGCTATCAATTGGTTTTCCTATATATTTTCCTCAGACTATCTACAGTATCTATCTATCTATCTATCTATCGAAGATAGATAGATAGATAGATAGATAGATAGATAGATAGATAGTAGGAAAATATCTAGGAAAAATATACCTCTTCTAATTGTGAGTAAAAAAATATATCTTATGTCTGCCCAAATAGGCACAAAGAGAAGGGGGAGGGAGCATCACATAGTCAGGCCTAGGGCAGAAGAATACCTAAACACACCACTGGACTAGTACTTTGAACTGTACCTGTTTGACATGGACCGATATTATGATCCATATGTTTATTTCTCATGAACTGGTTGATTGCTGATAAAATACATTATCCCATATTACGCAATGAGTGATTTTATAGCTGCTTTAACTAAAGATGTGCATTCTACATTATTTAAGTCAATATATAGGTTGAAACAGATATTGTGAGAATGACGACTAGAAACACGTTCACAACTTTTTAAAACCAAGTGGGAATAATACCCTTTCAGAGTTGTCAGTATAACTACTACAAATAATTTATAGTATATGGCACAATGACATCGACAGAATTCCCACACTCACTCTGGTTTGCTTCTCAATATCTAGTGTACCTATCCCAAGGCCTCAGTTCAAAGTCAGCAAAATATATTACACTACTTGAACAAAATATTTCACCCACACCCCATACATTGCTTCGTGCTCTTGTCAAATGAATACTTTAACAACAAAAATAACTCCCTGATATTGTACATATGGAGTACAAATAAGATTCATAATATAGACACATGGAGATAACTAAACATTTGTTTCATAATGTTAGTAAGTAGAATTAATGAGTTTGAAAAAAATAAACATACAACCCTACAGTAACATAAAATTGTAGGTTGATGACTCATAGCACCACAGGAAAAACTCTAAGTTTCTGACGTGTTGACATTTGGCCTTTTTTGGTAACATAAGAAATCTGTTACTTCCCTCATGATCATGGATCATGGTTGCCTGCCACTTCTCCAGCGCAATAACAAATTGTCCACATGCCTTGTTTCTCCAAGTGATCTCATCTCTCTAAGATGGGAAATGTGATACTATAGGGTATATTTATCATGGGGATAAAAAGGCATAAGACGAGTTAAGTGCAGCTAAACCATAAATTATTCCTACTTAGTTTGTTTCCTGTAGGACATGTTTATCAAATGGAGACACACATTAACTCTGATAAATTTATTCTAGGTAAACATATGAAATGGTGAGATTTAACTTCACTTTTTAACCAACTTATTTCCATTTAAAATTTTACTATTGGTTGATTTTTAATATATTCCATGATGCTTCTATAAAAAATGACATAACTGGCATTACTATAATTATCCTTACTATGTTAAATAGTAAATTGTTATCTTACACTCTATGTACAATTTATTTTATCCTTCCATTACATTTTTACAGACTTTTCTACACAACATTCTTATCACACGCAGCCTTTCTTTTTCCTATATATGTATATTATCACACAATTTTCAAGGTTGTGTCATCTACAGTGTAGATACCAGTAAAAAAATGATTGAAGAAAAACAATAATTAAAGTCAGAAACATAATGCTTCTTCTTCCAGGAATCATTCTTCACATCTGCCACTCCAGGTTGTATAACAGTATGCCCTTAAATTGAAGAAAATCCATATACTGTATGTAATTACCAGCATCTGGTGTCAACTAGCAAGCACTTGCAAGACTTTTTACATCTACAATATTAGTTTCACATACCGTGTCATAGATATATTACTTTATTCCAGTCACATAACCTGCAATGTAAGAATACACATACAGTCAGGTCCATAAATATTGGGACATCGACACAATTCTAAACTTTTTGGCTCTATACACCACCACAATGGATTTGAAATAAAACTAACAAGATGTGCTTTAACTGCTGACTTTCAGCTTTAATTTGAGGGTATTTACATCCAAATCAGGTGAACGGTGCAGGAATTACAACAGTTTGTATATCTGCCTCCCACTTTTTAAGGGACCAAAAGTAATGGGACAATTGGCTGCTCAGCTGTTCCATGGCCAGGTGTGTGTTATTCCCTCATTATCCCATTTACAAAGAGCAGATACAAGCTCCAGTGTTCATTTCAAGTGTGCTATTTGCATTTGTTGCTGTTAACTCTCAATATGAGATCCAAAGAGCTGCCACTATCAGTGAAGCAAGCCATCATTAGGCTGAAAAAACAAAACAAACCCATCAGAGAGATAGCAAAAACATTAGGTCTGGCCAAATCAACTTTCTTAAAAAGAAAGAACGCACCGGTGAGCTCAGCAACACCAAAAGAAGACCACGGAAAACAACTGTGGTGGATGACCGAAGAATTATTTCCCTGGTGAAGAAAACACCCTTCACAACAGTTGGCCAGATCAAGAACACTCTCCAGGAGGTAGGTGTATGTGTGTCAAAGTCAACAATCAAGAGAAGACTTCACCAGAGTAAATACAGAGGGTTCACCACAAGATGTAAATCATTGGTGAGCCTCAAAAACAGGAAGGCCAGATTAGAGTTTTCCAAAGAACACCTAAAAAAGCCTTCACAGTTCTGGAACAACATCCTATGGACAGAGTGATGGGAAGAGAAGAGTATGGAGACGGAAAGGAACTGCTCATGATCCAAAGCATACCACTTCATCAGTGAAGCATGGTGGTGGTAGTGTCATGGCGTGGGCATGCATGGCTGCCAATGGAACTGGTTCTCTTGTATTTATTGATGATGTGACTGCTGACAAAAGCAGCAGGATGAATTCTGAAGTGTTTCTGGCAATATTATTTGCTCATATTCAGCCAAATGGTTCAGAACTCATTGGACGGCGCTTCACAGTGCAGATGGACAATGTAGGGTGGCACGGACCACAGCAGAATAGGCTGTGGATCAATCACAAAAGCCTTGAGGGAGGCGTGTCCACGTATATTGTTGATGCCTAAAATTAAAGGTGAACAAGGACTGGGTATTAGGGTCAACTGGAATACTAAAAAATGCTGAATAAGGATCTAAACAAGTAAATCACTGGTATGGCAGTGATGATAGAATTAACATCCAGGAAAATGGGAGCCAGAGGCTTAACCAAATCATTAATGGCCCTATGGTCCTGTGTGAGACGCCATGTCTGTCGACCTGGTTTAGAGACAGGGTTAATGGGAGTGTTGTAGGGAGAGGTAGTAGGAACTATAATTCTTCTAGCTAACAAATCTTCAATAATGGGCAAAATACACTCCTTTTTTTCCTTTGATAGAGGGAGACTTCCGGGCAGAGCTTGGCCTTATTAGGTGTACAATGAACAAAACCTGGATAAGTTGGGAGGTGGACCACAATGTGAGGGGTAAGTCATGTAGGGGGGCAACTGATCAAGATTGGTGGACTGTGCAACAAAACAAGGGATGTTGTCTAGGGGAATGTATCTTGACTGTGTACACATGCCTTCACCCACTAACCAAGTACAAATTTGCATATTGCTGTCAACTAGGTAAGCAACAGCACGAGAAAGCAAAATGCCTTTGTCTACTTCTGGTAATCCTTAGAAAAATGGTTCAAAATCCTGTGGAGAGCATGGCAAAGGATTATGCAGAGGAGTGAGAGAGACAGTATCAGTGAGAGAGAGAGAGAGAGATAGCCTTACATAAGGTGCCAGTAGAGGAGATAGGAAGGTAGAGATAGGAAGAGGAAGGTGCTTCTTCATAGGCTGACACAAAATGTAAAGGGTATAAGAAGTATGGAGAGTCACAAGTAATGCCTCCTTTATTGTCTGCAAAAAGATTGAGCTGCAATTATGAAATCAAAAGAAATCAAAATGAAAACCCAAAAGATTGACAGGGCAATTGGGTGTGATCAAACATGTGTGAACAAAACATTCCACATGCCCTTTCTCTTTTGGCAAAAGCATAAAAGGCAAGGGGGAGAAATGAGACACAAAAGAAGGACTCCTTCAACACCAATTGAGGATTCCCTGATTCAAAAGTTTCCCCTTTGTAAAATGTCAAAGATAAATGGGAGCAAGTTGCTCCAGTATCAACAACATATGTTTGATTATTTACTGAGAGAAATTTTAATGGCAACTTATCCCACTGACTAGACAATTGGGAAAGGTAACTGGTGATAGGGTCTATCCTCTGGCATCCCTATGAGTCTTGGAAACCAGGAGAGGGCTGGTTGTTTTTTCCACCCCAAGTAATGGGAAACTGCACTGAATGATCATTCTGTGTGCCTTTGACACTGCGAGGAGCCCTAAATTCCCTCTGACAGTGTCCTGTCTTACCACAATTAATGCATGGACCTTATCTAGTATGTCTTTTTCCCTCTCAATTATGTCTACTTCTCAATTCTCCATGGTTGTTATTCTGTGAGTCATTGTAACAGTTTCTATTATCTTACCACATTCCTCTAACCAACATCTCTTAAGTCTGACTAAAAAAATCTGACACTTCCTCATCCTCTTTCTGCTTACATACCAATGCAGGAGACACATCGTGCATTTGCCATGCATTTTATTTCCATTACCTCCTTCAACATTCCTTCAACCTTTCTTAAATCAATCCATGGATTGTTAGCAATATCAGGGGGGTTATCATATCTTCCATCTAAGTGCTGAATATCCAATCTATCTCAAAACCTTTAGTACATCTGTCCAACAAAAATGTAGAATCTGCACCATTCATGCAGAGTCTTTTAGTGGAGCATTTCAGATACGCTACAGCAGCTGCATGATTTTTTATCAGGTTTGGGCATTCCTCAGCTACAGCGTTATACACTAGTACATCAGGGGGTTTGTTAATCACCTGATTACCCACAGTCATAAATGGCATTGCCAAGGTTACTGCAGTATCTACAGTGGTGCATTCAGTTGAGGTCAATATGATATTTCTGGTACATTTCATTGACCTAGTTCTGAGGGGTGACAAACCTCTAATCGATGCATGAGAGGACGAGTCTGGCTGTGGTTTTACAGTGACTGCAATTTGCATTGGGGGAGGTTCCTCCACAATCTTTACCCACACATTGGCACATACTTTAATATAAGTGAAATCCCATTCTGGGTCGGGACCATACCAGTACAATGTAGGGTCATTTAATAAAATTCCCTTTAATTGCCGAATACTAAATGTAGAAAATTATCCTTCTCTGGGGAAAGCAGTAGCTTGTGACCCATGCTTTCAGTCCAGCCAGCCACATTATCTACAAACAGATAACAATAAAAATCTCCGACAACCCTAGCGACATATTGTTTAGTGGTTTCCCCTGGCATAGGGCAAGAGAGTTTGTTTAGCAACACTTCATTTGATTGCATCATATTTAATATTCCCCTCTTACGGGGAGTATTGGATTTGAAAGGAATAATGGTCTTAGCAATCTTATTTTTGGGACCAGAATTTGGCATCTTTGTCTTTGATTTAGTTGTAATATTTCCCATTTCTTATCACAATAAGTATAAATGCAAAAGGAAATTGTGGCTTACAGATAATATTATGCACAGCCAGTAATATTAAAAGAAGCGGAAAAGTATATGCAATGTGCTTAATGAAGCACAGACAAAAAAGAAAAGCAATTACAGAATTATATGCAGAATTATATGCAATTAATGTATCACAGTTGTTTTTAGCCTAGAAGAGAGAGTACTAGAAGGTGATAAATCACAAAATAGGGACTTAATACCCTTACACAAACAAAGTTAGTCACCAGGACTCTGACCTGTGACAACAAAGTGCTTTCCATTAATTCAATAATTTATGCTAGATATTTTTTGCTGAAGAGGCAAGTATAAAAAGAAACAAAACAATTATGTTATGTTTACTCATTGTGTTCTGGAAAATATCACTGGACATAGCCCCAAATTGATAGGTAGCAGGATTTACTCCACTGCTTAGGAAAAGCAAAGGACCCTGGGGTCAGCAACCCTTATCCACCTTCCTCTCTGTCTCTCCCTTCTTTTAGCTCAGGACCTGGAAGTCAATAGTCAATAGACAGACAAGGTAGTATTATCAACTATGGCTTAGCTTTATTTGATATGACAAACATATTTATAGCAGTTATATCATATGTCAGTAGATATAATTGTTATATAAAATATCCTGGTCTATGACAAATGTTTTCTTTTATCATATGTGTTGTGTTTTCATAGTTTAAGTAAGCAGGACATGCGTTATTCCTGTGTAGACTTAAAAAAGAGGAAGTAACATCTTTTACTGAAATATATATTGAACATAATTTCCTTTAAACATTCTACAGTGTCACATACAAGCATCAGTGGAAAAATACAAAGCTATATTGATTAATGATTTTTATTGCATAAAAGCCCCCTAAATATCCTAACAAGGAGTTACCCTTCTCTCTTCATGGAACATTCAGCTACCAGAAAATCTCAGCCTTCCTCCTGAATCAAACCCGAGACAGCAGCGAGGTCCGAGAAGCCAAACTGCTACAACAACCTAAATATGCCTCTCATCATTTGTCTAATGGACATATTGTTACTAGTGGACTTCACTTCAGCCTATTGGTCTACATGTTGGGACGCTGATCTGAGGGAAGTACCCTGAAGTGCTACCTTATTGTTTATCTCCTTTTCTTGCAGAATTATTAATGATAGTTCAGTATCACTTCTCAATGTCTATGCACCAAATTCAGACCAGTCCACTTACATTCGCCAAACTTCGAATCTAATTTCCAATTGCCAACATTCTATTTGGGTTGTAGGAGGAGATATGAATGCAGTTCTAGAACCACTCAGAGATAGATCTGGATCCTCTACCCCATCACAAATCCCCATCGCTACTAATGTTTTTAAATCAATCCTAAACCAGAATTGCTTATTTGTCACATGGAGAGGGATGAACCCGACAGGGAAAGACTTTACCTTTTTCTCTGCCAGATATAAATCCCAATCACGCATCGACTATATTGTTGCAACAACAAATGGCCTCTAATTTGACTGATGCAACAATTCAACCGATCTTGTGGTCTGACCATGATTTTATAAGTGTGTCACTTTGTGATTTGCTCCCAAAAGGTCGCTCTCCATCTTGGACATTAAACCCGTCACTTCTTAATGACCCTCTGACAAAAGATAAGATTAATAAGGCTTTGGTGGACTACTTTGCACTGAATAGCAGTGGCGAAGTAGATGGGATGGGAGTCTGGGCAGCCCATAAGGCAGTATTGCGAGGGGTTTGCATACAACTTTGCTCCATAGCAAAAACAATTGATCAGTCTCAGATAAACAATTTGAACAACAAAAATTCAGACTTTTCAAGAAAATTCTTTAATGTAAACAAAAATTGAAAGAGATCATTGGAAAGAAAATGGTGACTATACTGCAGCGTACACAATCTAAATGCTTCCAATTCTCCAACAAAACAGATACAATGTTAGCTAGTAGACTCAAACAACATAGAGCAAATAATTTTATTCCTAAATTACTCACCAAAGAAAATGGCCTGGTATACCAACCAGACCAGATTACTAAGGCATTTCAACAATTTTATACTGAGCTGTACTCAATGCCTGTCCATTCTTGGTCACAAAGCCATAAATCCCAAATTGATGCTTTTTTGTTGGCCATTACAAATCCCACAATTTGAGAAAAGTAAAGTAGATTTTCTCACATCTCCTATCTCTGTAGAGGAAATTAGAAGTGCAATAGGGTCTACTAAGCCTCATAAGGCACCTGGTCTGGATGGATTCACTATTATAAGCAATTCATGGACACTTTGTTACCCCACCTCCAACATCTATTTAATGAGCTCCTCTCGGGCAAAACTATAAAAGCTGATTTTCTGGAGGCAAAAATTATAGTAATACATAAAGAAGGCAAAGACCCTATGCAATGCAGCAGTTATAGACCCATATCTTTAATGAACAAGTATATCAAATAATACTTTAAGATCATAGCAAATAGATTGGCCTCTTTATTGCAGACCGTGATCCATCCAGATCAGGTGGGCCTCATCCCTGGTAGTGATAACACTAGGCGAATCTTTAACCTCATGGATATCGCTTCAGACAAAAAAATTACCATTAATGCTACTATCTTTAGTCGCAGAAAATCTTTGGATAGGATTGATTGGACTTATATGAAAGAAGCTTTGCTTAAATTTGGCCTTAGTGAAAACTGCTTAGAAAGCATTATGACATTATATTCTGCCCCTAAGGCCTAATTTACCCATCAGGGTTTCAAGTCTCAATTATTTAAGATAGATCGGGGAACAAGACAGGGTGTAATGATATAGGAATCACAAGGTTTTGGAGACCAGCAGCCTAGGTCAGCAATGATCCAATTCAGCAACTTGTAGGTGAAACAGGAACAAGCTTTATTGAAGGGAACAGGAACCACAATAATCTGGCAAGGTACATAGACAGGAAGTGCCTTATATAGGTCAAGGACCAGACACCTGACCAGACACAGCTGAAGAGACTAGTCACTGATACTATTGCTAGCAGAGTCAAGGTTTATTAGATCTCAAGGAAATTCACAAAGGCAGGCTGGCGCAGTGGTAGGGAAGAGGTTCAGCAGCATGGGGACCAGTGTTCAAAACCCAGCAGAGTCAATTCCTCACACAGGGATGTCCTCTATCACCTCTACTTTTTGCCTTATGTTTAGAACCCCTAGTGATAGCATCAACGGAAGCTCCAGATGTTAGTGGAATCAAGTTAGACGATAAAGAATATAAGCTAAGCCTATTTGTGGATGATATTCTCCTCACAGTTACTAACCAATTAATTAGCTTATCCAGCCTATTTAAAACATTGAGTAATTGTGGCCATATATCAGGTTTTAAAATGAACGCAAATAAAAGTGAAGCTTTTAATGTCTCATTGCACAAGCAACTGGAAAATCTGACCTTAAACTATCCCATTAAATGGTCCCCTCATCATATAAAGTACCTAGGTATTCATATGCCTGAATCTACTAAACAGATATATGATGCCAATTACCCCAATATCTTTAAAGAAATATATTCAGATCTTTGAACTTGGTCTTCATTAAATATCTTGTGGTTTGGTTAAATATACGCCATTAAAATGAACACTCTCCCTAAACTGCTATACCTTTTTAGGACTATACCATCATCGCTCAATCTAAGTGACATAGCAACATTACAAAAAGCAATAATTAAATTAATCTGGGGCAATAAGAAACCTAGAAAAAAATCGGGCTACCATGACAGCATCAGTACAGAAAGGAGGCTTAGCAACTCCTGACCTTCTATGATACTATAAGGTCGTGAGATTAGCCCAAATGGCAAAATGGTATATTAAGATAGCCCCCCCAATTTGGGTGAAGATAGAACGTCAAGTTCTGTGGGACCAAAATATTCTCCTGAATCAAAAACTGTGGCTAAGCATTCATCAGGGTATTCATTTAAAATCACTTTCGATGTGTATGAGTCACTCCATCATACTATGGAAGCAAATCAACAAGAGAACTCCTGTGCTACAGAATGGCTAATGGCTAACGCCATTGTGGCTACCCCATACAGACTTATCAATCAATAAAAATACCCAATTAGCTTGGTGGATTAAAAATCAGATAACAATTGTCGCAGACATACTGTTAGAATGTCAAAACTGGTCCCCATCGGACTTTAGCATAACTCACTGATTGCCACACAAAGAACTCCATTTGAGCAATGTTGCTTACACAACTCAAAAGGTAAAAAAAATCTCACTATTCTCTATAATTACCTAAATGAACAGGCCACCCCTATTCGGAGGCCGCAACTCGCGGGATGTCAGCTTTATGTCTGCAGGCCTGCTGTGTGCCCCCAACGTGCTCGACTTACTGTACTATTCAATTGATCAAACCCTCAAATTACGGGCCGAAAGTCAAAACCATAAACCATGCACTTGTGCGTAGTATTTCAGGGAGGGAACATAATCAATTAAGCAAGGCCATAACTCTCAATTTCTAATCAGCCAATAGAAAATGAGTCATTATTACGGCAGTAAAACATGGAGATTACATGTCAATCAATTAGGTTTGGGGGTCCGATATGTGATCAGACTCGCAAATCCTCAAAATAAGAAATTATGAAAATGAATGCCAATACTGTTCTAGTCCATATGGGTGGCCTGACATTGTATTAACTCAGTGATTCCCGAGATTGATCGAACCCCGAAATGAAACATATAAAATAATTATTTTTGATTGCCGATTTGCAAACTTGGGACTGTTGTGCAATTAATTCTAATGTCTTTCATCACTTTCCCCAATCTTCTCCATTTGCAATTTTTCAAAATGACACTATTTATTTACAGAGTACAGTTTAATTTTCTCCATTATAAACTATTGTCGTGGCTAGGGACTGGAAGGAGTTGGCCCTCATGGACTATTTCATTCTGCCATACTGGTCAGCTGGTATTTCTTAATGGCCCCCACATTTATTACTTAATATAAGCATCAGGATGTAACTGGGGGGGGGGTTTATTACATTTATTTTCTATGATTGTAGTTTGTGCGGTCTGTTGGTTTCCCTTGTGTATTGTAAAACCACATTACCCTCTTGCCCCCTGCAGGCCTGATGTATTACTGATCTAAAGAGATAACCTCTAGGTTCTGGTGTATCTGGTGGTGGGTCTAAATTAAGGGGTGAGGAGGTCACACTAAGAAATCAGATCCCTGATACAGGGAGGGGCATGTGGGGGAAGTTTGGTTGTGTTTTGATATATCTGCAAATTGCAAGCAAGAATAAACGTTCAGTCTATGTCTACACTAAATAAACGGTATTGTTGGTCTGATTTCTCTGCTTCTCTATGAATGCATTTAATGGCTGGGTGCTGAGACTGAACACAAATGCACAACCTAAAAGGCGAAAAGTGAGGTTTGTCACACCATCTATTACTAACACAAATGTTTAACCTTCATCTTTATGTCCCTACATGACCTTGTGAAAATGTAAAATTAATCTCTCTCCATGTCAAGCACTTCTGTCTTTGTTCTGAATCCTCCTCCGCCCTTCCAGTTCTATATCATTGTTGTGTCCAAACTTGTTTGCATAAGTTTTCACTTCTCAATTTTATCCATTGGAACAATCTAGCACACTAATCTTCTAAATCAGATATTGTACACCTAACAGATATTCTACACCTTCCGGAAAACTCATATCTTTTTTAGCTCCTAACCAGATGCAAATTCCTCTTTCCCAAGTCCCACAAATTATCTTTGTCACAACCCAGGGGAGGGGTGTCTGCTCTACCCCCAAAAAATCCAGCCTTCAACTAAAGGAATTATCCCTTGCGATCATGAGGGGGAGGTCTTCTCGGTTCTAGGCAGTCATATCAGGAAAATCATCAGGAGCATAAGGAAGCCAGGATCATATGATCAGCATAACTAGTAATCTGTTCTTCAGTGGGCTTGAAAAGGCCAGGGATACCAATCCTACCAATACATGCAGATCTAATAGATTTAATGTATCTCCTTCCTCTAGGATAGCAGCATCAGTTCAGGATGCAGATCCAAACCAATAATTCACTCTCCTTCTCATAGGATAGCAGCAGAGACTTGCCAGACCCAAAAGTCCAAGTGTCCTGGGTTCCTGACAAGGACAGCTTAGATGATGGTGAGAACAATCAGGGAAAACAAATAGTCTCTGGCTGAAGAAAATTCCTCTGATCTTCACACTTTACTGCCCTTCAGCACACTTGGTTTTGGGGGGCAGGAAAGTCCCACCCTGGGCTCAAAGAGCAGGTTATGATACCCTCACTTCACAACCCAACCTGCAGTTTGTCAGATTACACCATTACAAATACTGCCAAAAACATTGGCAACAATTTACTTTATACTCTGCATGTTCTTAACATGACATTATTTTTATAATTGTGTTTTTATTCAAGCATAGAACAAAAAGTTATAAATTCTCTAAGAAAGTAATAATCACTTGAAATACTTTAGAAACTGTATTCTAATTTCTGATAATACAGTTAAGACATATTTTTACATAAAAGGCAAAAGGTAAAAATGTAATTGTAATTTCCACAGCATATTCTAAAAGTCCTTGGACATTTTTGTAACAATTTCATAAATTTTGTAGAAAAGATCTTGGTAATTAAAGTCAGTCACGTACTGCACCAGCCAACATACAAAGTTTGTGGATAAGTTTAAGTAAATTAATTCTACAAAGAACTCTTTTTTTGATTGAAAGTGTTATGCCTAGTGAGCAGTGTTATACGTAAACCAATGTTACGTCCATTAGAAAAATACCTTATATACACTATATAGAGGCCAGGTTAAGTGATATTTCTGCACCTCTCATTAGCCTTAGGAACCAATTAAAGAGGCAAACAGTGAGAGAGGATGCTGAGGGATTGAATCACCCCAGGATGGATGGTTGGACTTCAGGGTCTTTTGTACACTCTGTAGTCAGGGCGCCTGCCAGCTTAATATCATAAACACATCCCGTCTCATACTCAGACATGTACATCACACATATAGATAAGACACAGCCAATGTACATGCTGGGCATCACTAAAATGGATATGTAAGGCTCCTGAATTTGACTACATATACCACTGCAAAGTATGCAGATACAGACTTTGTAGAGCTGTATGTGCAGTGTACAGCCCTAGCCTATCAGGGACCATGTCTCAGCAACATGTTACAGAGGAGGAGCCATCTGCATAGGAGGAGCAGCAGCAGCAGCCATACCAGCATGATGATCGGCCAGAGGAGGACCCAGTGTATAAGAAGGAGAATTATGATGAGTTTATGTGGAGTGGTGGACTTCGACCCCACTTGTCCCCTCCTCCCACAAATTGAACTGATCCAGTATCATGGACCTGCCTCCTCCCCCAACACCACTACAATCAGCCCCTCACCAACACCTCCTCCAGCACTATGTAAACTGATCCACCATCCAGACCACAGCAGCCACAACCCCAGCACCTACTCCCCATGCCTCCACCACCCCACTCCATGCCACCACCACTGCCAACACTGATGAAGCCCACCTGCAGTCGACAGCTGCTCACCTCCCAGACCATTACTGGAGGCCAACATCACTGAACCTACAGCCTTCCATAGGCAGCAGGAAGCCATGATGACACACAAAGAACAAATAAAGATATATCAGGAGAAGAGGGAGCATCATACCCAAATGGAGATATGGCCAGGCTCACACAAAACAAAAACAATCAGAGTGGATGATGATAAAATATGTCTGGACACTTCTATGTCATCATGCATTTAATCTTGTTTCCATGTGAATAATGTTATGTTAATTAGAAAATAATGTTGTTATGGCCAAGCAATTATAACATCAGCATCATTTAACATCCATTTACATATTGGTGTGAACAGTGCCTGAAATATGCATTAAGTGTGACTTCATAATCAAATATTTAGCCTTATTTTCTGTCATAAACATGTTTATAAGTACAGTACAGACCATAACAATGACACAGGCGTGGTTTTTAACATGTCACCTAAATTAATGGGACCAAAGGGTATTCATGCAGTATTTTATACATTGCTAGCACACATATTTCTACATTATGTATGAACACCAGTGATATTTATATGTTGTGGCAATACTACTAAATCATAACCTAACACTATTCTGTATCACTATTGTATCATTGTGTTACTGCAGTGGTTTTAAACAAATATTACCATCATAAGAAAAGAATATATTATATGTATGTAAATGAAAATGGTGTTGGCCAGTCGTGTCCGACTCTCTTTGACCTCATGGACAACACACCATGCACTTGGTTTTCATGGCAGAGATACTGGAGTTGGTTGCCAGTTCTTTCTCCAGTGGGCCACAGCACACAGCTCCTGGTACTCCCAGGTGGTCCCCTATCCAAGTACTATATGTATACATAATCTCAAATGCACAACTGCAATGGTGGCGACTTAACAGGACAGGTGTAAACAAGATTCTTGTTGATGTAGGTAAATTTCCTGTGGCTATTACTCCTTCTCCAAAGCCTCCTTAGTCTCTTGTTGGCCTTCTTTAACAGCTACATCCAAATCAATCCTCCTTGTCAGCATTTGGTACTATAACCCCATGTCCCTATACCTCTAAAACCCTGTCCTTTACCCGCTCCTCTAACATAATTATGTGCAAGGCCTTTGCTACACAGTCATTTGCCTGTTTACGTCCAGCATGTATTACAGGCCACCATTCACCCCAAATCAGTGCCCTGGTGTCTAACACACAACGGTATTGTGTATATTACATACATCCCCATGGATGTGACATACAAAATCGATCACCATACTCTGGTGTGCTCTTGATCCATGCTGGTGATGACTAGTGTTTGCGGTGTGGCTAGCCCTTTTATAAGCAATGCATTACAGCACCTGCTGTAGGCCATATGGATTTCCTGATACTGTATGTATTAACCTCTTGTTTACTGGAGCTTGTTTTACTATTGCTGTTGATATATAAGTTCTGATGACGTGCATTATTGACAATAGTTGATGTTTACAAATACATGCAGACTCACACGTCACACTGGCAAACTGCAATTTTGTGTTTATAATGTCATATATGTGCCTATGAGAATATTAACATAATATTTATTTTGCGCTTAAATACATTTTTTATTTTTTTTACAATACTGTCTCGTTAACTGCCTTTCTAAGCTCTCAGCAAGGTTTTTTTGAGCCGTTACTGGTGGTATTCAAAGGCCTTAAGTAAAGTTATTATTTTGCATGAGAACTGTTAACTCCAATTGGGATAGACTTTGAGTCAGTGAGGTAGCAAACCATAACTTGCCCATGCAGTCTATTCCACTTTACCTTCACACAGCTCTGAAGTTTTCATGGATTTGGATCGATAGGTTGGCAAGTTACATATCAAGTTGACATGTAAATGCCTGCGGATCCTTTTTTAATGGAATCCATAGGCAATGAGGGAATTTGGGGGGTGTCAGTGGAAAGCGTTCAAAACAGTTAAGCAATTAAAAAAAATGATAATCTATTATAGCACTTGCTTGCCATATCTGTCTGTTTTTTTTTTATTAAAAGAAAACGTCATTTTAACTGCCAGTGGTGACACTACCTGATAGAATCTATGTGCAACATAAGCAGCGATTCGGCAAATTTAAAAGGGCTCTATTTAAGCATATAGCATATTTTATTACAGAAGTTTTTAGTTAGTGAACTTCTATCCAAAGGTCTTCACTAACTAAAAACTTCTGTAAAAAAATATGCTATGTGCTTAAATAGAGCCCTTTTAAATTTGCAGAATCGCAATTTAATAAGGCTGAAGGTTTCCCATGCAGCCTTCATTCTTTTCTCTGCAGGGTGGGGCAAAAAAATGTTTGCACCGGGGCCCTCCATTCACTAGCTCCGCCACTGCTAACAAACATCTACTGACTAGCAGAAACATATGTTTTATATTGAAATGTTCATTGTACTTACAGAGTTATATGCAGGAAATTGATATTCGGATTTGAACAGGGAGGTTACATAACAGTGTACTTGGAGGAGATCAGACAGATATGGATTTTGACCTTTTCATTAGAGACCAAACAGAAGTGCAGCTGCTGGATTGAATGATATGGTTGGGCGGGATCAGAGCTCACAAGGGAAGGGAGAGAGAGAAACAGCAGAAGTAGTTGATGCAGGGGTGGTAAATGACACTAACAGGCTCAACTCTGCCAAACAGAGAGAGGGAGGAAAAAACACACCAGCAGAAGTAGTTGATGCAGGGAATAGACAATCTGCATGGGTGGTAAATGACACAATTGGGGTCAGCTCTACCAAAAATAGAGAGGAAGGGAAAAACACACCACCAGAAGTAGTTGATGCAGGGAATGGACAATCTGCAGGTGTATTAAATGACACACACTGGCTTAGCACTGCCAAACAGAGAGAAGGAAAAAAAAACAACAACAGCAGCAGTGGTTGATGCAGGGCATGGACAATCTGCAGGGGTGGTAATCAAGTGTGGATGTGCTGCACAGATAGACTCATATACAAATACATAGCACCTTCTAACATGGTGCCACACTACATATCCCAGGCTGCTTTACAGCACAAACAGGAACTCCAGATTGTGATACAAATGTTTCAGCCTTTGCTTTCTCCTAATTGGCCAAAACAAATTTAGCCAGGGTTTGAAAGGGGTGTTTACTCTCATTTTCAACTGGCAGAAACTACAAGACATTTTGCTAGCTTCAAGGTAAGTGTTTAAATTATTATTTTGGATATTTTGTCATGCAAATTTTTTTTTTTCATACACTACTGATTCTCCCCTATCAGATACATTCATAATCCAGGAAACTTAGATATGCCTTAAAGCTTGGGCTCAATATCATAAACATAATGGGTGGTTGTGACGGGTTGATATGGGCCATGATGACCCACAATTCAATATCACAGGTCTTCATGAGATATACTAAAGGTTTTTTGGGCACATCACAAGTACCCACATTCTGGTTGTTTTTAGGGATTTATTAGGGGTGTGCTATGGCTTTCCAGCAATAACATTAAAGGGTTTTAAAAGATCACAGTATTTACGGAAATAAAATTCATGATCTGAAGGTTAAAGTTATGCGATGTAATAAAATATCACCCATGTTTTTATTTTAGTTTTACTTATGATTGGATTCTCTACGGACTCCAATGCCCCATCACATAACTATATATTTTAAAAAATACATTAACAAATATATATAATAAATTACATTAAAATAAAAGCACAATGCAATTAAAATAAATTACATCTAGAAAAATGATATGCTATTTTTTCAGCTCTAGTAAATAGTCAGATGCAAACTGAAGAATTCTTGATTGATGCATTGGTATCCTCTCTTCGGGCCAACTGGAAAACAGCCTCCTATTGCATTATTTAAGACCTTGTCGGGGAAAAGCTTATCCAAATATCTGTAGTGCTCTTAAAAAAATAATCTTAAAGGAATTGATATACATGCAATCTGATTGGTTAATATTATTTACCAGAGATTACTGCCCCCCTAATCCGATTGGTTGAATGACAGAAAATCAGAATCGAGTACATTCACTTAACTGCCTATGTATATTAGGGGGGTTTAGGGTGCACCACTGTTTATTTATATTTCCACCTAATGCAAAGTTTTGGGCTAAATGGAGTTTTTTTTTAATCCCCTCTGGGTGCTCAATATTTAAACACTTATCTATTTACTGACGCAATAGCAGCAGAAAAGCAGGAGATACATTTGCAGACTCCTTACTGCTAATAATTTAGGTGGGAGGACCCCCTAAATGTTTATTTTATGTTATTGACCATTAAACCCTCCCCTGCATTGCTGCTCATGCTCAGTAGTGCTTCATGTAGGGTAGTATAGGAGTTTGTAAGTGGTAACAACCATTTCAAGGCTTTCATTTTCATAAACTTAATTTAGTAAATCACGCAAGGCTGCACTAAGCCTCAATGTGCCGCATTAGATCACTGCATATTGTGAACTTTCTTAGTAAATCCCCACCCCCCAAGTGTGTATGTTCGAAAAGCAAAAATCTTTGCTGAATTTTTTCAACAAATTTTTTAATTCTTTAGATTAAATCAACTACTTAAAGAGATGGTTCATCCTTATAAATCAAGTTCACATGGTCTAATATGGGTAAACTCTACTCAACCTCACTCCCTGCTAAACTAATCACCATCTACTCCTGCTAACCTCTACTAGTCAATGTTGATTAATAAACGTAACCCCTAATCTCTCTTTTGACACCAGTACACCACTAAAGAATCCTTTATTTTTATTAACATGGAATGGGAAAGTAAAAGCAATTTGGAATTAAATGTATGTTCTCTAATGAGTTTTTTCCGTGTTTAGACTGGCAAAATAATTTTGAATATCTTCTCGGGGTAAATTTCTTTAGCAAGCATTTAATCTTAGCAAGTGCTCTTTGTGTATTATTCTTTTATACAATTTTAACTATAAGCAACCTTGTAGGTAGATTATTTGCTTCCCACATTTTCATAGACAGTGAATGCATACACTTCTATGCTGTTGTGTCAATAATACATTGTATTCATATTCAGCAGCTGATTTCTGAGAAGTGTGAATGTTTCCAATATTACTACATAGTTACTTAATTATTGCACAGTCTATTGGGGGAACTAGGAGCCTGATTCAATTTCAAGCCCCCAACTCGATCGTTGTAGGCCATATGTCTGTGTTGCGGGCTCCCGTTCATCATATCCCAATGTTATTCAATTGCTCAAGCCCGCAAGTTACTGAACCAAAGCCGAAACTGTAAACCATGCACTGGTTCATAGCAGTTCAGGGCGGGAACATGATCAATTAAGCAAGACCGTAACCTCCCATTTAAATCAACCAATAGAAAATGAGACCATCATTATTACGGCAGTAAAACATGGAGGTTACATGTCAACCAATTAGGTTCGGAGGTCCGATATGCGATGGGACTTGCAAAACCGCAAAATACAGAATTACGAAAATGAATGCCAATACTGTTTTAGTCCATGTGGGTGGCCTGATATGTATTAACTCATAGATATCTGAGATCGATTTAGCCCCAAAATTAAACATAAAAATAAATGTTATTTCCTGATGATTTGCGAGCTTGAGACTGTTGTGCAATTAATTCTAATGTCTTTCATCAATTTCCCTGTTATTTACAGTGCAGTATTGATTTTTTTACAGTGAAACCAAAAGGTTTTTAACCCTCTGGTGGGTCCTCTGTAGCGCTCAAAGGACATTCTCCTTAATTTGGGATTTGAGGGTGTGAAAGATCGAAGGCTTTGAGAGGCTGTAAGTTACGGGTTTAACCATCACAATTTTTTCAAGGCCGTAGCCCCTTCGGAGCCCATAAAAAGACACCATTAGAATAGCAAATTAACTTGTGGCCTCACTTACGGGCTACAGTACTTGTGAAAGCTCAATTGAATCGGGCTCTTAGACTTCAGTGCTACTTTGTATAATCTTCATAGGAACTTTTGGGGCTCCAGCTTTTTTGCTGAGCCTTCCAAACAGGAGGCATCCCTTTGGTGATCATGGACTCATTTATTTTTGTTATTTATATATTCCACTGATACCATTTACACTGGCATGCATATACATGCATAGTCTCACACATTAGATCCAGCTTATTGCGGCATCTTTTTTTTTCCTTCAGTTTCTACAAATAACAAAAACTAAAGAAAAAAAAAAAGAGTTATGTCTTATGAGTTTAAAGAATGGTAATATTTATCCCAAATCAACCAACTATTAAACCTGGATAAAACAATGCCCATGTCATATAAATTCCTTTCTAATTTTCTGTTCTTTTTCAGAATTGTTAATACTTCATTCAGTGATGGAATAAGTTCTGATTTCCAGCGTTTGACAATAAGCCATTTGACTACTGAGACTACCTGTATAATTAAAGCTTGTTCTTCCATCTTAAGCCTATTGTCCATGATGTGAAAAATAGCCATTTCAAATGTCGGCTTAATGATTTTACCGCAAATTTTAGAAATATATTCATAAATCAAACTCCAAAGTTTCTTAATGGGGTCACAGTCCCACCAAATATGTTTGTGCGTCCCCTGCTGATTACAAAGCCTCCAACAAAGCCCCTTATTAGGATTATTGTTAATAATTGCTATCTTTACTGGGGTAAAGTACCACCTCTGGATCACTTTAAAATTGACTTCTCTATATGCTTGATATTTAATAATTTTCTGTGAGAACGCAAACGCTCTTGACCAATTTTCCAGGTTAATTAAGTTATTACATTCATTTTTCCACTTAAGCATACCTGGAGATTTTTCCATCTTATCCTGTTTTCTTAATATTTCATAGCATTTTGAAATTATATGTTTCCTGTCATTATAAAGTACTAACTTTTCAGAATTAATTAAGGATCTGTTTGAGGTAATTAAATATTTCAAATTTAAAATAACTTTTTTAACTCTCTCATATTCCAACCATTTAGACGATGGAAAACTAAAATCAGCACATAATTTGGAAAAATACTTAATTTCACCTTTATCGAACAGATCTCCCAATGTCTGTATATTCCAATTACTCCAATTACGAAGACAGGCCAAGTTAAGAACATTACTTACACCTAACAGTGACATTTCCGAACACGGAATTGTTGAAAGGTTTAGTTTTTTCTTCCATTTAAACCAAAATTTAAACCCTGATTTTATTATTATTGACGTAATATTATTATTGGTAAATTTATCATACCAAAGCCAATCACTTAATGATAAGCCCTTAGCTAAACATTGTTCTATAGTTATCCACTTATTTTGTTTTGTTTTAGTGGACCAGGTTTAGTGACCAATTTATTTTATAGTAAGAAATTAAACCAAATTTGTTTATTAAATCCTGAATCTGAAGTAAAGACTTTCTAGGTTCGGCTATAGTTAATATCACATCATCAGCATAAAGCATAATTTTATGCTCAGAATCACCCATTCTAATTCCATGAATTTTCTTATTCATTCTAATGGCTTCTGCCAAAGGTTCCATCATTAAAACAAAAGTTAAGGGAGATAGTGGACAACCCTGACGGGTCCCATTGGTAAAAGAGAAAGTGTTTGTTTTTAGGCCATTTCCTACAACACAGGCAGTGGGGTTTGAATATAAAGCCCCTATAGATTTCACTCCGAAATCTTCAAAACCGAATTTTAGTAATACTTGATTCATAAAATCCCAGTTCAGCCTGTCAAAGGCCTTTTCTGCATCTAATGTGATAACTATCGAAGGTTTATGATTATCTTTACAAAAAGAAACTACGTCAATTAATCTCCTTGTATTATTGGCTCCCTGCCTATCTTGTAAAACACCTGATTGAGCCATATTTATTAATTTACCAAGGCACAAGCTCAATCTTTTAGCTAAAATTTTTGCATATAATTTTATATCCGTGTTCATTAAAGATATCGGTCTATAGTTCTTACACCACCTTAAATCTTTATTTTGCTTTGGAATATTAATTATAACTGCCTCTAACATTTCTTTTGGTGCACTCCCCTTTCTTTTTAATTTCATTGAACACTTCAGCTAGATGTTTCATAAGTACAGTTTTAAAGGTTTTGTAATAATAATTTACAAAGCCATCTGGACCAGGGGCTGAATTTAAATTTAAGTTATCAATTACTTCTTCAATTTCTAATGTTTTTATTTCACTGTTTAGATAATCTAGATCCTCCTTAGTGATTTTGGGAAGCGAAAGTCTATCCAAAAATGTAATAATATCTTCTGTTTTTTTGGTTTTATAACTGTATCGTTACTTTCTAAATTGTAAAGATTTTCATAAAAGTCAAAAAAGGCCTTTTCACTGTCACTAGGATTTGTTAATGTAATTAAGTCCTTTTTATTTTCAATTATTAATTCATCTATTCTATTAATTGGTTTATTGTTTTTTAATTTCCGAGCTAAGAGTTTGCCAACTTTATTATCCAAAAAATATTTTCTCTGTTGAAGTTTCCACAGGCTGTTATCAATATTTTTTTGGAAAATTTTATTTATTCCGTTTTTTACTTTTCTAATCTCTATACTCTTATCAGCTGAAGGGTATAATTTATTTTGTCTTTCAAGGATTGCTAATTGCGCATATAAGTCTTGGAGTGATAGACCGCTCTGTTTCCTACTATGTGCACCCCATGAGAGTAACATTCCTCTTATATATGCTTTATGGGCATTCCAAATCGTTGAGGGCTCAAGAACTGAATTCTCATTCACTTGGAAAAAGTTTTCTATTTCTTCCCGTAATAATATTTGTTTATCTGAATTATTAAATAATGAAATATCCATTCTATTTCTAGAATACTTCTTTTGAGTCAAATGATCCTTAATCTGGAGTTCTATCATAGCATGATCTGACCATTTAATTATATTAATCTTGGTAGAGTCTGTAACTGCCAAGGTTTCCAAGTCAACCAAAAAGTAGTCTATTCTAGAATAAGACTTATGGCGGTGAGAATAAAACGTATAGTCTCTTACATTACCATATCTTAACCGCCAAACATCATATAACTCAAATCTCACTAAGGATTCATAGAAAAGATTAGCTTTCCTTTTTGTATGCCTATGTAAATATTCTTGATTATTACTTTTCCTATCTAAAGATACATTCAGTACCATATTAAAATCGCCGCAAACAATTAGTTTGCCTACTTTACCCGTTTAAGTAATTTGTTTAAGAACCCATTTTGTCTCTCTAGTGTAGTTTAGATGGTTGATTTTTCCGGCCCACATAACAAATCTCCCTTCCAAGTCTACTTCTCTATATTGCTCACTAATGTTAACATTTTTATTAAACAAGATCGATTCTCTACGCGACTTCTTTTTATATGTTGAATCGACCTTAATAGTAAAAAACCTATCGTTACAATAAATATTTTCCTTTGCCTTATTTTTGCCCTATGGGATTAATGGAGCCCTTATCACACAGCACAAAAGAGGAATTGGGCAAGATGAACCACTGGTTATTGATGGGGGAATCCAGGGGAATAGCAGGTTCATAGGGGGTAGTCATGGCCAGATCTTCCATTAGGCTAATTAGGCTATGAGGAGAGGGGTGCATCATTAGTCTCACAGTGTATTCCTACCTTATTAATCTGTATGTGGAATGTCCCTCCAGCGGTTCCGTAGTTGTAGTATTAGGGGAAGGGGAGAGGCTTCAGTTAGTGCTGTGAAAATCAACCAATCAGAGGTGTATTTTACCAACAGCATGATGGGAGTGCAGGGGCAATCTGCAGTTACTTTGCAGACACAAGATGGCAGGCACAACACTACTAGACCCTAACAGCAGCTGCAGTTTCCTTAAGAAATTGGATCTCCTGGTGTGAAGCTGTCAGATGAGCTGTAATGTGACCCAGACAGCAGCAGGTCAGAGATCCGTGGGGGGAAGCTCAGAGTCTCACACACTGGCTCCTAAAGCATGAAGGTAATGGTGTATTTACCTAGCTGTAATTATGATCTGTGTTTATATAAAACTAGTGACTTGCCTGTCAAAAAATGACGGTCAATAAAATGTTAATACTGGGAATGCTGTTTGCCATACAATGTGAGTCTGTGACACTCTTAACCTTTTTGTTATGTAGAAAGATGTACAACAATTATAATAACTTTTTTTAACAGTCCACTTGTCTTGCAACAACTGGTAAACAATCACTTTTTAACCATATAAAAATTTGTAATTGTCATGTATGCAGGAATAATGTAACACACAACTTAGATTTGAAACATTAGTGAATCATTTTTATTAACCATACTAACATTTTTAAATCTGAGGTATGGATGAGTAACATAACATTAGGTCAACTTTAAATGAATGAGTATATGAAACCATTACATAATGGTTTGTAACATGCAACTTTTATTTAAAGTACTGTAAACCACATAGGTATTGAATCCAGAAGAAGGCAAACAGTAAAAAAAAACATGAAAACTTAGCCAATTGTATCAAAGAAGGGAAAAAAAATAATTTATTCCTGACGCCATTAACTGGCGATCGGATTACTCCCTGGATAAATACTCTGGGCCTCATTCTATTATCGGCCATAAATCGTCCGCTAAGCTGCAATTCCTTGCGGGGCTCCCGTTACCTTGCAATTCAAATAGACGGCGCCGCAAGGATATCCCCTTACGGCCGGCCGCATATCTTGCAACCGGCCGTAAGCTCAGAAATCTTTAAAAGCAAATATAAATTCAAGACGGCACTGTAAAGCCCTGTAAATGCTAGGGATCATAATGGGGGACATGAGGATTTATAGCAACCCCCTCTCAAGCTTGAACATCAGCCCAAAACCGAGATTTCATTAACTGTTTATTTTCCGGCCGCAGCGTGGGCAGGTCTGAGGTGCTCCAAACCCTCTGGACTTTTTCCACGGATATTTGACAAAAATTAAAATAAATAAAAATTATTTACGGATTTGAGTGTAGGAGAATGTTGTGCTATGAATGCTAACACCTACAATCACTTTATAGTCTCCTCAGAGTGCAGGATGGCTTTATTATGTGCTTAATTGTGTGCTTGCGGGACCTTTTGCTGCAAGTAAGCTGCGGCTCGGTTTTAGCCTTGCAGAGAGGGATCCCGGAGCAATTGAATAGCAACAGGGATTAGCTTGCGTCCGAAACTCTTGCGTCGGTTAAAGATCAAAGGCTTTCCTCCGGCGCGTGCGCCCGCAAGGGATAACAAGGCGCCGGCCACAAGCCTGCCGGAGCCCCCAACCGGAAGGGAATAGAATAGGCAAATAGCCTGCGGCCGGTCCTTGCGGCCCCGCATCTCCTACGGCCGATAATAGAATGAGGCCCTCTGTATTTAATTGTACATGTAATTTTTACAACAAATGATCATCCTCCTACTAACATGAATCCTTATTTATATACAATAAAACAACTTTTGGCCACTTCTAAGACATTCCAATATTGTTTTTGCATGTTTGCAAGTGGTTCCCTTAAAAGGAGTCCAGCAGACTTTTAATTTTGTCTATGTAATATAACCACTTCTTAATGTTGTTTTTTTTTTTCTTTTTTTTTTGTTATTGTTGTAGTTTTGTAAAATTGTACATAGAGTTTCCTATGTGAAATAGTGGTCCTCTAAAAAGTGACATAAAATTTCGTCCTGGAAATTAAATACCTATTCTCTATGTTTACAAAACCTCATAGTACACAATGTTTTTTGTAAAAATGTGTCCATTGACCATAATAGATCACCCTGACTTGGGTTGTCTTCAATTGAAACTTTAATATCATCTGGATTTGTGCACCGAGAAAAAGCAACATAGAGTTGTCCATGTGCAAAAACAGGTTCTTGTAAAAAAATACCCACAGACTTAAAAGTTTGTCCTTGGGGATTTATTTATGGTCATGGCAAATACCATGATAACTGGAAATTGTCTCCTTTGAAGGACAAAAGGCAAACCACTCTCACTTGGAGCCAAATCAATTCTTGGTATAAAAACTTGTTCACCTTTATGGGTATCAGTCATAATTTCTGCATGTCTGAAATTATCTTTTAAATCATGCACAATTAATCTGGTCCCATTACAAAGCCTTTTTTTGGATTCATTGTTCTCAATAGCATGACAATTGCCCCTTTTTCAATTGCAAAACATGTGGTGGCATTCCAGATGGCGTTAAAGAATGAATAAATTCTATACTAAAGTTAGATTCACTGTCTTTATCGTCAGCCAGAACTGAATCTGCACTGTAATAATTCTTTTGGGGTGCGTTGAAGAATTTAAAAATGTCGTTATTTAGATTCAAGGCATCTATATTTTTGGATGTTAATATCACTTTGTTTGCAATGTCTTAGTAATCGTCATTATTCAGAGTGGTAAGAAAGATTGCCGATATGAGTGATTCCATGCAAACTATTTGTGATGGAATTTCAATGGTGTCATAGGGTAAATAATTTATTTGTGGATGTCTTCCTTCTCCAATTTGAATGAGCCAATCATTGAATTAATTTTGGCCTTCAGATCTCATATTTAATTCTAATTTCAGGTGTGTAAATATTTTCCACAGTTTACTTGTCTTGATACATGTTTCAATGATGTCAGTCCTATTTCCATGTGGCACAACAGGTAATGTTTGCCTAAAATCTCCTACTAACAACATCACCTTTCCACCAAATGGCAAATTATTATCCATCACTTCTTTTAATAATCTATCAATACATCGCAAGGCATGACATGACATCATTGTTGCTTCATCTATGATAATTAATTTCATTTTTTTAAATGTTTTTGCTTGTAAAGAATTCAGTGGAATATCTGACACTGATGTTTCAATGTCTCTTCGACCGACGGTATACATTTGTGGTATAATTTTATGAGTATCTTTTTCGTTGTCGCCATTGGCCATTTACAAATACATAGTGATATGGAATCTCAATGTATAAAAATTGTCTGGCCTCAGTGTCCTGAGCAGCAAGTGTTGTTTTTCGATGTTCACTTTGGGCTAAGGCAGTTTTTTCATTGCCTGCAGTAAAGCAAACAAACTGACTATGTGGCAAATGGACAGCAAATCGATACACAGCATGTGAGCGATCATGCATCTCAAATTTCAGAAGACGCCACATTGCTTTGATGGATTTAATAGAAGTGCAAACTTCAACATTTATGTGTGCATTGTGTTTCATCAGCAAATGTGGATTGTATGGAACTACATATCTATTATCGACCTTTTGGCCACGGATAATAGCTGTTTGTCCTTCTCTTCTTTTATACAAAGGGTATCCATCACAATTAGAATATGCTTGCATTTGAAATTGCTTTGGGAACTCTTTGGTACATTTTTAATTTTCCATACATGTTGAATTTAGATTGATATCTCCACAAGGGCCATGAATCATTCTGTGTGTTACAATCTGATAAAGTTTTTAATATTTTTCTGGATGTGGCAATTCAGCAGTAATTACTGAATCCACTCTCTCTGCAGTATTCAATTTTATTTTTCCAGCAGGATTAAAAATATGTGTGCATGTGGCAGGCCTCTTTTTTGAAATTCAATGGTATAAACAAAAGCCACACATTTTCCAAATTACTGTGCTTTAGTTATATCATGTATTAATAAATTGAGTTTTATTTTGAATACTCTTGCCACTAAATCTGGTCAGTCAGAAGTATTTTGTGCAATATTCAACTTTTCCTTGGTCTCTGGCCATTGTGAATTACATGTGAATATAATAAATACATCTGGTTTTCCAAATTTAGTGACAATAGCCATGGCATTGTTATATCTTTCTCGCATATTGCAAGGAGATCCTTGGAAAGTGGATGGCAAAATGATTGCTCTTCCAGCTGGAATGTCTCTGTTGGTAGCCAATTCAGCGACATAATTCATTAATCTCCAATATTTTTCTATCAAAGCTGGTTTTCTTCAAATTTGATAAAATGTTGATTATTTGCTTAAGCTTTTAGATAGGAATCAATAATCCATTGTTGTGTGAGTTTGCCCCCACCTAAAATATGATTAAATAATCCTGAATAGCAGTTTTTGCCACTTTATATTCCAGCATAGAAATATTGCATCTAACACGAACTTTACTATTGGGATAACTTTGCAATTGTAATTTTGGTTCCCATCCTGGTTCACCATTTGGAAAGAAAATGGGATAAGTCATTGGATCCAAATTACAACTTCATATTTTTATGTTTATAAAAGGTTGGTCTTCATTGTGTGGATATATTCTATAATCCAGCTATGGCAACCTCATTTACTGTTGGTAAATTATACCATCTTTGATCAGTGTTGCGATCTCTTTTTAAAACCATATTTACTCTTGGCATTGGCAGTTGATGTATTTGAGCATGTTGCTGTTGTTCTTTTTCTTCCTGTGCTAATTGTTTGTATACTTGACTGTATGGGTTGCTGGCCATAATTTTATCCAGCTGTTCAAAGAGTATGCGCAAACACAGTTTATTTTCCGGAAGCATCATCCGTTGTTCAATAGCTTCCATTGTTTTTAAGACATATAACTGGGCAAATTTCCTTTGCTCTCCTTCTTCTGGGTGTAAATGTGAAGTGCAGCGGTAAATTTTGTCTTTGAACTCTAAAACAATATGGACCATGTCCTGGGACATTTTCTGCTAATGTAGCACGCATAGATGCAAATTAAATTGCCCTGTTATAAGACCTTATATGTTTTTTTTAAATTGGTATAATTTGGAAATGTTGGATCGCTCATTATACTTTGTAAGTAATCTGGAAATGTGTGTCTTTGTGGAAGTCTTACTTTTCCTTTCTGACAGCAACTAATAAAGTCTCCGTCAGTTGGTCTTTCCTTGAGAAAATGATAGCCCCACAAAACTGACAAACCACATTGAGTAATCCACAATAATGAGTGTCTACTGTTATTACTGCAATGAAAGCAGTATCCTGAGCTTCCTCAGCATAGATATCACTACAACTTTCTATATCTACATCGGTGTCATGTGTATGAACATTGGTGTCATGAGGCAATATTGGATCATTAAGCAATGTTTCACAGACGCACCGCCCAGGAAGCACAAGATGACGTGCTAACCCGGGTTTTTCCCGCCGTAGGAACGCTGCAGCTCACTGAGCAGCACTACCACACTCACGAGCGCCATGCAGAGAGAACGGCAGTACCCGGAGCACTGACACAGCTGGCTGGTGGAGGGACCACCTCAGAAGTGGGAGAAATCCGCACTGCTGAGAACCGGCCCTTAATGGCCTGGTAAACCTGGGAACTGCCGACCCCTTCTTTTCTGGATCAGACAGAAAAAAGCTGTACACCCACGAAGGGGAATACACTGAGAGGTAACAACTGATATGTGTGAGGAAGAGTCTGTAGCTGGAGAGATGGAGCTACGGGCGGTAAGGCTGTGTTGATACAACACTATACATTTGCATTTGGGTAACAGGGCTAATAGCCCATAGAGACACTTATTATATACAGTTGCCTTTAATATAAAAGATCATCTTTTACAAGAACATTGATGCAATACAGCAGCCAGTAACCCTCTCCTGAGAGACATAGGGGTTTGAATGCCACTGAAAAGTACCCTAAATGTTTTTTTTTGAGATACTCATCTCAAAAAAAGGGAGAGGTTATATGGGGAATATAGAGACATAAGGATTTGAATACCCCTGTAAAGTACCCTAAAAAGTTTTTAAGATCTGAGTGGAAAGGAGAAATTAAGAAAAGGATTTGAATCTTTTCTTATTCCTGATATAACCCTTATGATACAACACTATTCATTTGCATGTGGATAACAGGGCTAGTAGCCCATAGAGACACTCATTATATGCAGTTGCTTTTAATATAAAAGATCATCTTTTACAAGAACATTGACGCAATACAGCAGCCAGTAACCCCCTCCAGAGAGACATAAGGATTTGAATACCACTGTAAAGTACCCTAAAAAGTTTTCAAGGGTCTAAATGACAAAGGAAGCCATCTTGAGAGAAGTAAAAACCCGCTGGGGAAAAAGAGAGCTAAGTGAAGGCTCTTTAAGACACCTTTTTGACAACAACGGTGCTATATATCTCTGAGTTTAATACCCAGAGTGCTCACAGTGGAGTCTGGGAGCTGTATATTTGTGCGACCGGCAAATCAATGCTGGATAAGTATTACTTATAAGTTTATGGGCAAAGAGGTACTCAGTTAAAGAGACTATTTCTACCGACAGTGGTCCATAACATCAAAGACCACCAACTACAATTCTTTGCTTTAACACCTCAGCTAGAATCCTCCTCCTACTACGGCAGAGTACAACGCGAAGACTAGCGAATGAACATCTTGAAGAGAACAAAAGGACTGTAGCGGAAAAGAATTCTAAAAAAAGACCTTTTGGACATTTTGATAGTATTTCAGAGAAGGGTACTGTTTATAGTTTAAAAAAAAAAAAGGGTTGGATGAGAAATATCTAGGTTTATGCGCTGAATGCTTCTGGATAGAATTTATTTAACGGAAGCAGGGGAAAGGTTTTTGTATTGGATAATTTGAATAATTCGATAAAAGAGCGTTATAGTTTCACATGGTATAAATATATTTGAAAGGTAAATTTAAGGAGTTATAGGCCTAATTACTAGTAAGGTAATAATTAATACTCTTATTGATACCAAAAAAAAAATCTTATTGGTCCCCTTTATAGTACATCTCATTAACTGAATACTTTGCCCGCACTGTGCATGGCCGGTTAGATTTACCTAAATGGTGGACCTATATTTTAGGTTTTATAGTCTATAACTATTGGGTCCTGTCATATAAAGAATCTAAAATAAAAAAATAAAAAAATAAAAAAAAATATATATATATAATCTGAAACCACATAAACGATTATCATGAGAGATAAAGAACCTAATCAAACAAACGCAAAAACTAAAATTAAGAGACAGCCCGTTAATTACCAAATCGCAAACTCAACCTCTTTTTTTTCCCTGAAAGGGAATTCTGGAGCCTCAAATTCCTCTCATTTAGACCTACTTTCTGACTACACAAAGCCACTCCCCTCCCTCAGCAGAAAAAATTAAACTATCTGCAAATGAGGAATCCCCAGACACAATGAGTGTACAAACGGAAGAATTACTAAGGACATCTGTAATGAAAAGGCTTTTTAATGAGTTTCAATCCACTATAAAATGAGATTTTGCACAAGAAATACAACTAAATAAATCAGCTATTACTAGTCTTTTAGAAAGAGTAGAGGAGTTAGAGTCCAATCAAGAGATCCTGATTATTAAAGAGTATCAAAAAGTAGTTAAACACTCACTTGATTTGGAACATAAATTAGAATATACTGAAATTAAAAGGACTCAACAAGAGGACTTTTCTAGACGAAACAATTTGAGACTCAGAAAAATTCCAGAATCCTTGTATTCTGAAGAATTAACAGCATTTATAATGGCCTTCTTCTCACATTTAGTATCTCCCAGTAAACCATGGATTAATATGCTGGATCGGATCCATAGGATTCCGTTACCAAAAGATTTCAAAGGGGAAAAGGTCAGAGACGTAATTGTGGAATATAAAGAAGCAGTTCTAAAGGCATCATGGCAGAAAAATAAATTTGATGCCCCTTTTGAAAAACTAACTATATTCACAGACCTTTCAGGGGATACTTTAAATACACGTAGAAGTTTTATTGAAATTACTAAAGCCTTAAGAAGGGAAAAAATAATATATAAATGGGGATTCCCCACAAAATTAATTATCTCAAAAGACAACCAGACCATAATGGCAAGCTCGGTATGAGAAGGGGAAATATTATTAAAGGAATGGAAGATTTCTTTCATAGAAACAGTTAGGGATAAAAGCTCAGAAGGTGATTTACAAACATTTAAACTCAGAGAATGGAAAAAGAAGTAGTTGTAGGACAGCTAAAACGCAATCGGGTCTGGACTGGGCAGGGGGGGGGAGTGGGGGAATGAGGAGTGATGGAAAGGGGTAAGACATTGTAAGATAGGGGGATGAGAGTAGAGGAAATGGAATTAGAAGTCTGAATGTTGAAGTGATATAGCTCAATATAAAATGCACAAAACATGGTTATTTGTCAAGGGGCAATCTTACACACTGGTTAGAATAGGTCTTAGAAATAAATTACTATGATATCAATAATTTTCCCATAAAGTGATTATTATAAGTAGTAAGCAAGTAGTGGAAAACTTTGCACAATGTAGTATAAAAAGGAAGAAGAGGGAAAAAAATAATAAATAAATAAAAATAAAAAATAAAATATTGAAACACAGTAAATAGAGAAAATTAAAGCACATTAGTGATTAATAAAAGAGTCATAATATAGTAAGTATTCTTCCTCTTCTCCCCTCCCTCTTTTCTCGGCCCACCCGTGTGTCCCACTCCCGCCCTTGCAAAGTCCTAAAGAGGCATACTAAAAGGGGATTTAATCCTAAATATTGAGCGGGCAGCATTCTTTGTGCGGGTTTGTTTTGTATGGGGCGGCTAGACGTGGTTAGATCTAGCTTTTCTTTTTTAATAGATTATGTTTACATCTGTCTATTGTATAGGTTTAACATGTATAGGTTGTACATAAATGTGTTTACAAATAGAAAGGTTGTTGTTAAGGAAAGATGGTATCCCGCCCAAAATTATCCTAAATGAGGATAAAGATAGTTTCACAGAATGTTCAGGAGTGGAATTCCCCGTTCAAAAGAAGGGTGATCCTGGACCAATTCCAGAAGGCTCAGGCAGATATTGCATGTATTCAGGAAACACATTGGCAAAATGATAAAATCCCTCATTTTTATAACTCTTTTTTTACATCTAAAATAGACTCAACTTTTACTAAAAAATCTCGAGGAGTTTCTATTTTGTTTAGTAAGAATGTAAACATCCAAGAATATTTTAGAGAAGTAGATTTGGAAGGAAGATTTATTGTTTGGGGAGGTAAAATTAACCAACAAAATTATACTACAGTAAATTTATATTCTCCTAATGAGAGACAAAATCACTTTCTAAATAAGCTACTTAAAAAGGTCAAAAACCTTAGGATAGGTAAAGTAATCATGTGTGGCAATTTTAACATGGTTCTTGACGCTTCCTTGGAAAAAAAAGATTCTAAATTTAAAAGCTTTGGTAATCATAATATAAGGAAAGCTAAACTTTCCATCTTACGCTATGAGTTATATGATGTCTGACAGTTGTGGCATGGCAATGAGAGAGATTATACTTTTTACTCCCAACGCCATGCATCTTATTCTAGAATTGACTATTTTCTGATAGATGCAAACTCCCTTACGAATGTTATATCATCCAAGATTAATATAATTAACTGGTCCGACCGAATTATTACTTAACGACCAGATGGTTAAAAAAAAAAAAATCCCAGAAAGAGAATGGACATTTCTTTATTTAAGAAACCAGACAAACAGATTATATTAAAGAAAGAGATAGAAACTTTTTTTGAAACAAATGATAATTCGGTCACCGAATGTACAACAATATGGAATACTCATAAAGCATATATAAGAGGGGTTTTGTCCTCTTGGAGTGCTGCTAGAAGGGTACAACAGGGCACCTCATTCCGAGATTTACATATTCAGTTAGCCAAACTGGAAAGACAGAATAAACTTAACCCAACATTCAATATCACAGGGGAGATATCACGTGTGAAAATGAATATAAAGAAATTAATACAAAAAAATATGGACAATTCCTTATGGAAGCTCCAACAAAGAAAATATTTCTTAGGTAATAAAGCAGGTAAATTATTAGCAAGGAAACTAAAAATAAATAAATCATATAATAGAATTCAAGAACTGATTATCGATACTAATAAGGGACCAGCTACACTGACTAACCCTTGTCAAATTGAAAAGGCCTTCTTTAATTATTACAGGAATTTATATAATCTGGAAACCAATCAAGAAGTTATAAAACCTGGAAAAGAGGAAATAAAAACATTTCCAGATCAACTGTCACTCCCTAGAATCAATAAAGAAGATTTAGAGCTATTAAACAGTGATATAAAGGTTTCAGAAATTGAGGAGGCAATTAATAACTTGAAATTAGACTCTGCACCAGGACCGGATGGATTTATAAATTTTTATTACAAAGCCTTTAAATCATCACTAATAAATCAACTAGCGAAAACATTTGATGAAATTAAAACAAAGGGTAAAGCTCCAAAAGAAATGCTAGAAGCAGCGATAAATAGCATCCTAAAGTAAAATAAAGACTCTAGATACTGTATGAATAACAGAGCAATATCATTAATGAACACTGACATAAAACTATATGCAAAAGTACTCACTATTAGACTGAATAAATGCTTGCCCAAATTGATAAATATGGATCAATCTGGGTTCCTCCAAAACTGTCAGGGGGCAGATAATACTAGAAGACTAATTGATTTAATAACTTATAGTAAAGATAATCATAAACCCTGTACAATTATTACTTTAGACGCAGAAAAAGCCTTTGATAGGTTAAACTGTGATTATATGTATCAAGTCTTATTAAAATTTGAGTTTGAAGATTTTGGTGAAAAGTCAATCAGAGCCTTATATGATTTCCCAAGTTCCTTCATCTCTGGAATTGGTTCAGGATCATCCTCTATTCCCATTAATAACGGATCTCGACAGGGTTGACCCTATCTCCACTGATTTTTGTCCAAATGACGGAGCCTCTTGCAGAGGCGATCAGAGGAAACAATAAAATTCATGGCATTAATATCGGTGAGATAGAATACAAAATTATGTTATATGCAGATGATGTGATACTAACTACTACTAAACCCAGCGAATCCCTAATTCATATTCAAGAGTTAATAAAGAAATTTGGGAATATTTCCTATTATAAAGTAAACTGGTCTAAAACAGAAGTGCTGTCTATTTATATAGATGGGAAAGAAAAACATTGTTGAATTCAATCTGGGACATCAACTGGAAAATTAATAAAATATCGTATTTAGGAATATAATTTACTAGTAAAATTGAAGAAACAATTCAAATAAATTTAAAAAAACTTTATAACAAAATTAAAACCCAGTTATATAACTGGAAATTAAATATGCTATCTTGGTTAGGCAGGATTGCAGCTATAAAAATGTCAATCTTGCCTCAAATGAGCTATCTTTTTAGATGTCTACCTCTGAACATTCCAATCTATATAATTAGAAAACATCAAACTTTAATTGACTCATTTATTTATAATGGGAAAAAACCCAGAATTAAATTGAAAACGGTTAGAAAGAGTTTTATGCAGCCCCATGTATTGAAGACTATTATAATGCTGTGAGACTTTCACACTGTGTAAATTGGTCATCTAAAATAAATAAGAACAGCTGGGTAAACATAGAACAAGATCTGTCCAGCAACTTGGTTTTGTCAGAATGGCTTTGGTATGACAAATCATCATGTAAAATTAATAAATTAGTCCCCAATGTAGTAAAATCCGGATTGGAATTCTGGTTTAAGTGGAACAAAAAATTTAACTTTTCTCTTTCTCCTTCACCTGGAATGACATTGCTATGGCTGAGTAAGGTTCTTAACCTCCCATTTCCCCAGGACTGGAATAGCTTGAATATTCATTTACTGGGGGACCTTTTTGACTCAGGTAAGATGAAATCTTTTGCTGAGTTATGCACAGAATTTGATCTCCCTTTGTCAAAATGGTTAGAATGCGAAAGAGTTAAGATGACAATTATACAATCAAAATTCTCTACTATGTACACTAGAGAGTTAACTAAATTTGAAAAACTAGCATTATTTAATGATGGGAAACATTTAATCTCTAAATGCTTTGATATGATAAAAAAACAGATTACAGTGGAAAAAACTTCAGCCATGCAGAAATGGGAGACATATTGTTGTAATCCTATCACACTAGAAACTTGGTCTAAGGCATTTAATCTCTGTCAGATAATTATTAAATATCAATCCTACAGAGAAATGTATTTTAAAGTGGTGCAGAGATGGTATTCTGTCCCTTCAAAAATAGCTCGGATTTATAAAGACCCAGACCTGGGGGTATGCTGGAGATTTTGTAACCAACAAGGCTCCCATAAACATATTTGGTGGGATTGTGTACACATCAGGAAATTATGGAACTCAGTTTTTGATTATATTTCTAAATGTTGTGATAAGATCATTATTCCTTCATGTGAAATGGCATTGTTACATATTTTTGATGAGGGGTTTAAGTTGGAAGAAAAAGCCTTCTTCATTCAAGTATTTCTAGTGGTTAAATGGTTGATAGCTAAACGCTGGAAATCAGAGATAACTCCAACAATGGACAAAGTAATTTCAACGCTTGAAAAAAACAGAGAATTGGAAAAAGATATCTTTGCTTTGGGCATTAGTCTGTCTAAGTGCAATAGTTGGGTGGTTTGGGATAACTATGTCCATCTATCAACCTAAATAAATACAAACCTTTTCAAGGGGAATGCTATGTAAATACCTAAATTTGTATACCTTTATATGTTACCTGTACGTTTAACTTGTCTGTTTTTGTTTTTTTATATGTATATCTTTGCTATTTGTATAATTGTGTAATGGAATTTGTATTTCTATAAAGAAAATAAAAATAAAAAAATAAAAAAGCAATGTTTCACAGACATGTTTTTGTTTACTTTTTCTTTTCTTTGAAAATCCAGCACACTCACTTTGTGCTTTCTTACTCGTTTATGTTTTATTTTATTTAAAAGTCTCTGGGAAGTCTTGGGGGACTGTGCATCTCCCCACCTTTGATTTCTTTCCCTTGATGCTCTTCTTTTGCTTTCAATGCTGTCTTCTCCATTGTCCACCATTGTAATCTGTAATTGTAAATACAGATGTAAGATGTAATGATTTTTTTATTGCACATATTGTTTTTAGCTGCTCTCAATGCAAAACCTAAATAGCATTAATGAAAGAATGCAATGATTTGAAAAGCATTTGAAATTTTTCCATGAAATAAATTAATCCATTCATTTTTTTTTTATTGGCATATATTAAAAAGGAAAGCGCTGCACATATATATATTGATAAATAAGATTTTTTTTTTAAATAATTAATTATTAAGTCATTAATAAATTAATATACGTTAATGAATTAATCAATAACTGACATCAATGGTAAACTTAAAGAGGTAATTATGTTTTCCTAATGAAGGGCAAACAGAAAGAGCTATGAGCAAAGTATAGATTAGGCTTAAAATAATGTGCAATTTTGTAATTTTATTAATGTTGAAATCAATTGACTTATGAGGTGTAATTTGCATTCTTTAAAAGTTCATTAGGTAAGCACATATGTATGCATAATTTTTTTTGGTTATTATGAATGAATAATTAAATACTAAGGGCCTCATTCATTTGCAATTTGTGCAATGAAATAGGGCTCTATATAAGCATGTAGAATATTTTTTTACGGACGTTTTTAGTTGGTGAAGACCTTGTCTTTGGATTGATGTTCATTAACTAAAAAGTTATGTAAAAATAATATGCTATGTCCTTATATAGAGCCCTATTCAATTTGGCAAATTGCAATTGAATGAGACCCTAAATTATTATAGGTTAATTAATTAATAATTAACTGTCATCAATGCAAAACAAAAAGAGCATCAGGAAATCATATACCTGTGAAATTGATCTTATTGCAGATAAAGTCTTCAGTCAGGTGCAGAGATGAGGAATCTGTGAAATGACATGAAAATAATTGTTAATGTTTGTATTCAATTAATTTGTGACTCATTGAAAGTATGATGTTTAATTGGCATATATGCAAAATATAAATGCATAATCATCAATATATTTATTAATAAAAGCAGTATAAAATATTAAATGCAGCACGTGTAAAAATCTTAGAAACTGCTTTAAATATTTAGGTGCTTTGAAGGTCCTATCCCTGTCAGGCAATTATAAAAACTCCAGATATGTAAGTGCTTTGTAAAATGTACATATTTTTTGATCTATTAATACTTTTTTTTTTAATTAGTATTAATTAATTGTTCCAAAAGCAATGTACATGAATGAGCTGTAAGGCAGATATATAAGTGCAGGTTAAAAAAGATATTATTTTTATTGCAGTATAAAATGTAACCATTTTTTTGTAATGATTACTAATTATTAATCAATTAATATATCAATATACATTAATTAATCAATAACTGGCATCAATCCAAAATATAAAAACTTTATAGTTTTTTGTTCCATAAGAACATAATTAAATGATATACTTGTAAAGTTGATCTTTATGCTGTTCAAAGGCTGCAAAAGTCACTCTCTGTGTTCAGTCAGCTGCAGAGATGTCAAATAAGATGGAAAGCATTTGTAATATTTAGATTCATCCCTATCAGGCCATCAGCAGCAACACAGATATGTCAGTACATAGTAAAATATATTACTAATTAATAATTAATACATTAATGTACATTAATAATCAATTAATCAGTGAATACATGTATTCTAAAGAGCTAAGCATTAATATATTAATAAACTAAAGGCATTGTAAAATATAGAATATTTGTTGTTCATAATGATTACTAATAATGAAATAATAAAATAATGTACATTAATAATTAATTAATCAATGTCCAAATATATTAGAAAGAGGTAAGCATTAATGTATTAATAAACTAAAAGCAGTTTTAAATTTTATAAACTCTTTTTGATTATGATTACTAATTAATAATTAATACATTAATGTACACTACTAATTAATTATTTAATGAATTAATATTACAAACAGCTAAGCATGAAAGTATTGATATACTAAAGCAAGTGTAAATTATAATATTTAATAATAAATATTTAATATTCAGCAATCTCTTTGGATTTTCCGGCAGCAGAAAATGTCCACTCAGACTGTCATCATCTGAGGAGAAAGTGTCAGCTCTGTGGCAAGTGTGCCCTATACAAAGGCTGCTTGCGCGAGACAAAACTGTTGGTTTAGGTGGGAAAGCCGCCATTTCAGAATCGTAATGTGTAAATGTGTAAGTTACTGTTGTAAAATGGCGTTAGTCTACGTTTTACGTGTTTCACAATCATTTTGAGTCCTTCCTGGGTCATGTAGCCTCGGTTTTTATTTTTTTCAGCCGACATTTTTTTTCTTGCTTAGCCAACATTCAAGTGCCGACATTGCCTAAATTCGATTTAAATTTCCTCTCCACCTCACTTTCAGACGTTCTGGCTGTTCTCCCGTGCTGTGTGTGAAGTTTTTGTTATATTTGTTTTTGTATTCTTTGTATTTTTCTTGTTTTTTGTTTTGCCGCGTCTCGTAATTTTTTTTTCGAAGTCCCGGGTTCATCAACTGCTTGCAGCCTAAGGCGATTCTGTTTGCTTTGTTTGGAGGCTAATTCCCGGGTGTTTCATTACCTCCACTGGTCCCCTCGGCACTCATCGCCTATGCTGCTCATTTTAGTGGTTTAACGACTCGCCTTGCTTCATGAAGCTTGAAGGCAATGAGCGCCTTTGGCGCTCATCGCGTAAGTGCTCCGAGTTAATGGCTCGCCTACAATGAGAGCCTTTGGCGCTCATCACTAAGTCGTACGCACCACACAAAGCTTGATGATGTCTTGTAGTTTTACAATTATAATATGTGATAGTCTGACTAGGATAAGAGTCTGATTCATTGTAACAGTCTATATACACACAATATATTTATACCATATGTGTAGGCATATATAGTGCTTTTATAATATATTTTATGTATTTCTAAACACAAAGGCATATGTGCAGAAGAGGATCTGTAATGTACATGTGTAAGCCTAGTGTGAATCTATACATCAGAGAGAAGACAGAGAGAGATGGCTGAGAAAGAGAGTGGTGAGAAGAGAGAAAGAGAGGGGTGAGGAGAGAGAAAGAGAGGGATGTGGAGAGAGAAAAAGAGGGATGAGGAGAGAAAGTGGGAGAAAAGAGAGAGAGGGAATGAGAAACAGGGGTGAGGAGAGAGAAAGAGAGGGGTATGGAGAGAGAAAGAGAGTGATGAGGAGAGAAAGTAGGAGAAAAGAGAGAGAGGGAATGAGAGACAGGGATGAGGAGAGAGAAAGACAGGGGTGAGGAGAGAGAGAAAGTTAGAGAAAAGAGAGAGTGAATGAGAGACAGGGGTGAGGAGAGAAAAAGAGAGGGGTAAGGAGAGAGAAAGAGAGTGGTGAGGAGAGAGAGAAAGAGAGTGGTGAGGAGAGTTAGGGAAAGTGAGAGAAGAGAGAGAGGGCTGAGAAAGAGGGGGATGAGGAGAGAGAAAGAGAAGGATGAGGAAAGAGAAAGAGAGGGGGGAGGAGAGAGAAAAAGAGGGGCGAGGAGAGAGAAAGAAAGGGGTGAGGAGAGAGAAAGAAAGGGATGATGAGACAGAGAGAGAGTGAAAGTGAGAGAAAAGAGAGAGAGAGAAAGTGAGAGAAAAGAGAGAGAGGGAATGAGAGACAGGGGTGAGGAGAGAGAAAGAGAGGGTAAGGAGAGAGAAAAAGCGTGGTGAGGAGAGGGAGAAAGAGAGGGGTGAGGAGAGAGAGAAATAGAGGGGTGAGGAAAGAGAAAGAGAGGGGTGAAGAGAGAGAGAGATAAAGTGAGAGAGAAGAGAGAGATGGCTGAGAAATAGAGGGATGAGGAGAGATAAAGAGAGGGGTGAGGAGAGAGTAAGAGAGGGGTGAGGAGAGAGAGAGAAAGTGAGAGAAAAGAGAGTGAGAGGGAATGAGAGATAGGGGTGAGGAGAGAGAAAGAGAGGGGTGAGGAGAGAGAAAGAGAGGGGTGAGGAGACAGAGAGAAAGTGAGAGAGAAGAGATAGAGAGGGAATGAGTGACAGGGCTGTGAAAGAGGGGGGTGAGGAGAGAGAAAGAGGGGGATGAGAGAGAAAGAGGGGTGAGGAGAGAAAAAGGGGCATGAAAAGAGAGAAAGAGGGATGGGGAGAGAGAAAGAGGGGTGAGGAGAGAGAGGGTGTGGGGAGAGAGTGAGAGAGAGGGGATGAGAGAGAGGGAGAGAGAGAAAGAGAGAGACATAATAAATGTAACTATATACGTAGTAACTACATTCGTATAGTGTTGTGAGGAAGGGCCGGGAGCTGGTGAGATGTATCATGAGGGTGTGTTTTTTGGTGGAAAGAAGGCTAAGAAGGGAGGAAACGGAAAACATTTCTTAATTAGTCAAGACTGGAATTGACACCACACTCCTTCCCCTAACTGGCCCCGAAGCAGACTCCTTGCTTCAGGAAATGCAACATATCTCTCCAGAAAACATCCTCTCACACACATACCTTTCACCTATGTATCATGGATTTCCTCAGGACCCAGCAGAGTTAACGCATTTATCTTTTCTAAATAAAAACTAGTTGTATGATCTAATTAATAATGCTTTTATACTCAAAGTTATCAAAATATTTTTATCCCATTATGCAGTGGCCCTTTAACTCTCAGAATTGCTCAGTTTTCTATATGTGATACAAGTGATCATGCTGTGTGTAACGTGTGCTCACTGTTTTGTGCTTTATTATGGCTGAACGTCAGATGTATTTAATAAAAAACTAATTACTATGGGCCTCATTCTATTATCGGCCGTAGGAGATGCGGGGCCGCAAGGACCGGCCGCAGGCTATTTGCCTATTCTATTCCTTTCCGGACAGGGGCTCCGGCAGACTTGCGGCCGGCGCCTTGTTATCCCTTGCGGCCGCACGCGCCGCAGGAAAGCCTTTGATCTTAAATGGCCGCAAGAGTTTCGGCCGCAAGAAAACCCCGGTTGCTATTCAATTGCTCCGGGAACCCTCTCGGCAAGGCTAAAACCGAGCCGCAGCTTACTTGCACCAAAAAGGTCCCGCAAGCACACAATTAGGCACATAATAAAGCCATCCTGCACTCTGATGAGACGATAAAGTGATTGGGGGTGTTAGCATTCATAGCACAACATTCCCCTACACTCAAATCCGCAAATAATTTTTATTTTAATTAATGTCAAATATCTGTGGACAAAGTCCCGAAGGCTTGGAGCACCTTAGAACTGCACAGGCTGCGGGACGGAAAATAAACCGTTAATGAAATATCGGATTTGGGCTGATGTGCAAGCTTGAGAGGGGGTTGCTATAAAATCCTCATGTCCCCCATTATGATCCCTAGCATTTACAGAGCTTTACAGTGCCATTTTGAATTTATATTTGCTTTTAAAGTTTTCAGACCTTGTGGCCGGTTGCATGATATGCGGCCGGCTGTATGGGGGATATCCTTGCGGCGCCGTCTATTTGAATTGCAAGGTAAAGGTAGCTCTACACGGGGCCGTAAGATGGCCGCAAGGAATCGCGGCTTTGCGGACGTTTTACGACCGATAATAGAATGAGGCCCTGTGTGTGTATGAGTAGCTATGCTGAAAAAATCGCTCTGTGTTACGGGAACATGTCTGTGATATTCTCACACAGTCATTAAAGTCAGCGGAGAGTGATATACGCACAGAAATATAAAAAAATGTCACATGCACACCTTGCGCACAAACCTGCAGGGGCTCCTCCAATTAATTGTCTATGGGCTCCAAAAAGGTAGATCCCAGCTTCGGGGTAGGGGGCCATAGGCTCTTGCAATTTTTTATTTTTTATACTCCATGATAGAACAGGAACATGTTTGAGATTATTTGGGAAGCCATTAACCAGTGCCAATTATAGTCAGTTATATCTTCTTGTTGCTCTTGCCTTGATTTCCAAGGCAGATAAATAAATTCAATTGTATATCGTAAAAGTGCAAATTGCAGATCATTTAGTGTCAATAACCTGATCTTAAACTCCAGGCATTGTCAAAATGGATAAACTCACACATTTTGGGAGGCCTGATATTCCAGGAAAGCATATATTTGCATAAATTGGCAATATATTTAAAGGTTGTTTTATTTTATCTCACTAAAAAGTTTTTGCCCATTATCAATACCAATTCTTTACAGTAACATAATTAAAAAAAACGAGCTACAGAGTGCGTGCCTGGATTTTTACAAGTTCTAAGTATGTGTAGTTTTGGTTGACTGCAATAGAGGAAAGCAAAAGACTTAATTTTAGTTACTATTAGCTCAAATACAACAACATTTAATTTTTTGTTAAATATATGTATATAGTGTTATCTAAACATTATGATAGCTGAGAAAAATAATTTTTATTAATACCTTTTTTAGCAATGATGTTTATATGACAAGGCCAGCTTTCTTTTCTTTTAATTTATTGATATGCCAGATATACAAAAGAGGGTTCAAACCTCCAAGGAAAAACACAGATTTCCAAGTGCAAACAAACAGTAAAATCATGAAACAGGGCACTGGCAATTCAAATAGCAATATTAGTCCAAATAACAATAGACTGAATATCTGTAAAAAAATGGCAAATCAAGCCCTCCATTCCATTTCTTCAGAAAAACCCACTTCTCGCACAGCAGGGTCCCCTCATATCTGCATAAAGAATATCCTACATTTTACTCTACGACATAACCTACCAGAAGAGCAGGAACCTCAATTCTAATACATAAAAACTTCTCCTTCAAACTAGAATCCAATAAGGTAGACAAGGAAGGCCACTACATACTTTAAAATGGAAAAGCCAAGGCAATAAGATATAATTGGTCTTCATATATGCACCTACCAACTCCCCGCATAAAACCTTAATCAAATTATTAAGATCTCTTGAATCTCAGGCCCTTGCAAAATTAATCAAGCCTTTGATCTAAGACTTAACTGGTCAAAAAGTCTAACCAATGGGCGCTTTTCAAACAAAATAAATCAGATTGCCAAATCACTTAATAACCTAGGCCTGGTAGACGCTTGGAGGTAGCACCACCCCAGTAGGAAAGAGTTCACCTATTACTCTCCTACCCACAAGTCACATTCATGCATTGAAACCATACTCATCAGCTCAACCCTCTTTGATAACTCCAGCGGAGCTAAAATCCTTACTTGTCCATGGTCAGACAGTGGAGCTGTTATATTACATTTAGATTTAGGCCCAAATTTAAAAACACCTCATGGAAACTAAATGAACGCCTCCTAAAGAAATTAAGGATCTACTTAAGTGTTTAAAAAAAAAAAAAAGAAAAGGAAAAAAGAAAGAAAAAAGGGGGGAAGTACTAGACTAATTGATATTTCAATATTAATACAATAAAAATAGAATTATTATAAAACTTGCAGTAAAAGACTGCTATCTCCAGTAAATGCAGCCTAACATTTCTAAATATCAGTGTATTGCCCATTAATAGGAGACTGGTAATGTTTTTTTTATAGCAGTCATAAGTATGTATGCAAGTTTGAATGGTGTAATGAATTAATGTAAATACCTCTGGTTACATAGGGAAACGCTGGTTAAATGTTTAATTATATTTGTAACAAGATGGTATCTTAAGTGTAAAGTTTCTTTTTTGTAATGGTTTACAGAGAAAGGGAGAGAGACTTTGGAGGGAATATGTATACAAAATGAGAAATGTATACGTTTTAATGTTAAGGGCTTTAATTCCCCAAGTAAAAAAAAGTCTATATTCAGAATATTAAAGCAAGGGAAAACCGATATTGTATATTTGCAAGAAACTCATTGGGTAGAAAATAAAATTCCAAAATTTGGAGAGGGAATATATGAGCCTATATCAAACTAAACCTTTAAGAAAAACGCGAGAGGCGTCTCCATCCTTTTTAACAAAAAACTAAACATAAGAGAAGAAATAGTGGAGATAGACCCGAATGGTAGATTTATTTTATGGGTTGGAGAAATCAATAATCACAAATTCACACTAGTTAATTTATACGCTCCTAATGACAACCAAATCAAGTTTATGATACAAATCTTTAAAAAAATCAGTAGTTTTGATTATGGAGCTTTAATAGTCGGAGGAAATGTTAACATGATTATAAATCCCAAACTCGATAGGAAAGCCCAGAAAGTAAAAAAAAATTGCTTGAATTTAAAAAAAATCTCTCAATTGTTTGCTAACCTGACAAGTTAGCACAATTTGTATGATGTTTGGAGTATACTGCACCCTGAGCAAAGAGATTTCACATATTTTTCTAACATGCATAAAGTGTATTCCAGAATGTATCTATTTTTAGTTGACTTAAATACTTTGAATAAAATTAGGCAAGTGGATATTGGTACTATTACAATTTCTGATCATGGGCACATAACTATGAGAATCAAGTTAGATAGAGAAATAAGAATGAGATCTCCATTAGATGAGTCCATCATAGAGGAAGAAAGTAAGAAAAACTTTCTGAGAGAAGAAATTAAGATATTTTTGAACTCAAGGAAAAATCAGTTATGTTGAAAAGTCTTCTATGGATTGCTCAGAAAGCATTCACAAGGGGCATTCTTATCAAATTGAAATTACAACTAATAAAACAAAGAGGTGAACCTCTCCAGAAATTACTTATACAGTTACATAATTTGAGTAAAATGAACAAACTAAACCCAAATAATATAACCTCTTCAGAGATTAAGAAAATACAAACTAAGATCAATAAAATGTATCAATATTTGTCTGAGAAAGCGATGTGGCGTATGCAACAAAAATGTTATCATCACGGCAATAAAATAAGCAAATTATTAGCGGAAATTTTTTTTAAAAAAGAATCAAAGGAAAATAATTGAATATTTGATACATGGAGGTAGACATATTTCTAAACTAAGTGAAATAACAAATACATTTGCTAATTACTACCAAAAACTGTATAACTTATCTCAAGATTTCTCCTTTAATAAACCTTCTAATGTAGAAATTCAAAATCTCCTGAATAAATGTAAGCTACCCAGAATATCTGATACTGAATTAAATAATCTAAATAAACCAATTATAGATTTAAAAATTGCAGACGCCATAAAAATGTTTAATTCCTATACAACCCCTTGCTCGGATGTCTATAGCAATTCTTTTTATAAGATATTCTACCCTGTGTTGGGCAAATATTTGAAATATTTGTTCAATGAGATCAAAGAAGAGGGCAGAATTCCTGAATAAATTATAAAAGCAGCTATAATTGTAATCCCAAAACAAAATTAACAGCTAAAGTACTGTAACAGTTACAGACCCATATCTTTAATGAATGTCGACGTGAAACTATATGCCAACATTTTAGCCTTGATAATAAGAAGTATTATAAGTAACTTAATATCTATTGATCAATCAGGATTTATTCCCAGCAGACAGAGACCAGATAATATCATAAAACTGATTACAAAAAGTATTTATATTCCCACCCTATTCATACCCCTAGATGCAGAAAAAACTTTCAATATGGTAGGGTGGGAATATATGAAATGGACATTAGACAAATTGGGCTTCAGGAAATTTGCCATGCCATATGTGCTTTATACTCGTTTCCGACAGCTTCAGTTACTGGAATAGGTTTCAATTCACAGATTTTCAGAATAAGTAACGGTACGCAGCAGGGGTGTCCTCTCTCTCCCACCTTGTTTGCATTAATGCTAGAACCTTTGGCAGTGGCCATAAGAAGTAACCCCAGTATAAAGGGGATACATGTAGATGAGAGCAAACACAAAATATCCCTGTTTGCTGATGATATAGTTCTTTCCATAATAGAACCAAAAGAATCATTGACGCAGGTAATGAAATTAGTAATTAGTTTTAATGAAGATATAAGTAAAATGGTTTCAATCAATTATAAAAAGTATTTTCATAAATGTGTGAAACTTAAAGAAGGGTGGAAGGACACTCGATTAACATTTTCAGGAATAATTGCCAGCATTAAAATGGCTCTTCTACCAAGATTCAATTACGTGTTGCGATGCATACCGATTAGTATACCGTCATATTGGATTTAAACATTTCAAGGCATAATAGATAAATACATCCATGGAAGCAAACATATAAGACTTAACATTGGCAAGACGTTTTATAAACGGTTGTATAGCATACCCAATACTGAAATTATGTCATGATGCCACAATTTTGGCTCATCTACTAAAATGGACAGACCCTCAGAAAGAATATACATGGACCCACATAGAAAAATCATGGATCCCAAATGAAGATTTAAAATCATTAATTTTTATAAACAATTACTCAAGTAAATGTATAATGGAAGGGGCCTTTTTAGCAAAGAATAATTTCAAGACCTGGCAACGATTGAACAAAAAATATAATCTACTACCATTCTTAAGTCCCATGATTCCGACTCGTACAATATCAAAATTGGATTGGATGAACATATAAATGTTATCATTGAAAGACTTATATATAGAAGGGAAATTAGCAACCTTTGACCAAATTATAAAGCAGTTTCATGTATCTTCGCAAGGCTGGTTAACCTATGAACAATATTTAGTAGCTCTATCAACTTTCAAATTTAAAACTAATCTTAGGAACACGCTTAACTCGGTAGAGAGAATAAGGTTGCATATAGAAGACAGCAGAACATTGGATATAAAATCATGGGAAAAAGAAATAGAAACTACTGTTTTAGTAGAAAGTTGGGAAATAGCTTTCAGATTTATTAAAAAGTCTGCATACAGGGAGGTTTACTTTAAACTGATTAACAGATGGCACATGGTCTCAATAAAGATTTATCAAATCTCCAATAATGTTGAAGATAAACACTGTTGGAGGAAGTGTGGAATGATTGGTAACGATCTCCATATGTGGTGGGAGTGTTCATTCATAAAACCACTGTGGAACGAGTGCTTTAAATTTATAACAACTATTTTGAAAGAAAATATTTACCCCACGGCTCAATTAGTCCTTTTTCACATAATGTTGGATGATTACAAAAATGAAAAAAAAAGCCTTTATTAGCCAGATTCTTATGTCAGTTAAAATGATGATAGCCACCAAGTGGAAGCAGGAAAACCCTCCGTTATGGAAAGATATATTGTTTAAATTAGATTGTAGTATTGAACTGGAGAAAAATGTTGCCTCCACTGGATTGATAAGCAGAGATAATTCCAAATGGACAATTTGGGATACCATCCAAGAAAATAACCTTGTTTAAAATCTCTAGAGTATCTCTCTCTTATCCATTTGCTTTCCTTTTCCCTTTATTTTTTTGTATTTTTGTAACCTATAGGTATGTGTGGAATGTATGTAATATGTGATTAAAAAGAAACATGTATTAAGAATTCATTTGCTGCTATGAGATAACACAAAATGTGTGCATGTTTTTGTTTAAAAAATAAAGATGTTAAAACATTTTAAAAAATGAACTCCTCCTCACAAATCCCTTTTTCTTAGATCAGATATCTTAAGTCTTAGATTTGTACTTTGAAACAAACTCCCCAACAGACTTAGGATGTGGGTGGATCTGTGCAGCCCATAAAGCTTTTATAAGGGAAAAATGCATAAAAAACAGCTTAGGCAGAAAGCAATAGACCTAACAGAAGCAACAGGGAAACTGGAGCATCAAAACCAACATAACCCAACCACTCAAGTGTGCCAACAAATAGAAAAACTTAGATTGGAGCTAGATAACATCCTCTCAGAAAGAACTGTGAAGGATTTACAGCATACTAAACACCTATTTTACGCAAAAGCCAACAAGACTGATACACTCCTCACCAAGAAACTTAACAATAAATGTATCCAGGCAAGAATATCTAAGATAAAAACACCAAATGGCTCAATCACTGTAAGACAAAATGAAATACAAAAAACTCTCAGATTTCAGAACATCTATAGTTCCAAACTCCAAAGTAATCCAAGAGCCATTCAATCTTTTCTTGAGACATATTATCTCCCCATTCTCACTGAATAAAACCTGACCAATCGTAATTCTGAAATAATAATTGATGAAATTCAGGAAGTCATTACGATCCTTAAATCAGGCAAGGCCCCAGGACAATATGGCTTCACAAATGTATACTATAAAAAATTAGCAGACTCTCTTTCACCTCACTTAGTACTCTTCCCCAAGGAGGGCAGGGATGCCCTTGAAGCCAAAAACTACCGTACAATATCTCTCATGAATGGGGATGTTATACTTCTCGCTAAAATCACGGTGGGCAGAATATACAAATTCCTCCTGAACCTAGTCCACAAGGACCAAGCTGGCTTCATCCCATACAGACAAGCAGGTGATAACATAAGGAGAACATTGAACAGGAAGGAATGTTGCTTTGTTTCCCCTTATGAGACAATTGGCAAAGTTCCAATGTTTTTTTTTTTTCTGTTTGCCTTCCTCTGGATCAATTAACAATTAATAATAAATAGTCCACATATTAAAAAGATCAATAGAGATCTAAAAAGGTTGGACTTGATGCACTAACTCTTTATTCATCCTCCAATACTATTAATAATTATTTAACAACAAATTAATTAATAACAAAGCCGCATATTGCAGATCAGAGGAGATCTTAACAGGTTGAACTTGATGAACTGAAAGTCTTTTTTCAACCTTAATTACTATGGCCCTCATTCAATTGCAATTTGGCCAATTGAATAGGGGTCTAAATAAGCACATAACATATATTTTTTAAAGAAGTTTTTAGTTAGTAAACATCTATCCAAAAGCAAGGTTTTCACTAACTAAAAACTTCTTTAAAAAAAATATGTTATGTGCTTATTTAGACCCCTATTCAATTGGCCAAATTGCAATTGAATGAGGGCCTATGTAACTATGTAACTATGAACATTCTGTATTTAGCACAATGCTCCAATACACCATTATGCATTCTAGCATTAGATATTGAAAAAGCCTTTGACCCTATCTTTATGCAATGTTAGCCAAATGTGGCTTCAATGGGCGATTTGTCAATCTAATCAAGTCATACTACCATTCTCCATTAGCTAATCTTAAATGACATGGAAAATTAAATGGACAAGTAAAATTAACATCAGTATTCAAAGAGGAACCAGACAGGGTTGCCCTTTATTTCCCTTACTATTTGCACTGTCCATAGAACCTCTAGCCCAAGCCATTAGGTCCAATTCGGAAACCTCCGGCCTCAAAGTAGGGCTGCAGCATTATAAATGCTCTCTATTTGTGGATGACCGTCTGTGTACCTTGACAAATCCTGAAACTTTGATTGCTGTCTTAATGACTAAAATTAATAACTTTAGCTTAATTTCAGGTTTTCAGATTAATTTAGAAATGATTGAAGCGTTAGGAATTGGGATCCCTCAGGCTGAGCTACAAATAGTGAGAAATGCACATAGGTTTGTGTGGCCAAAAAGCTATGTTAAATATCTTGGGGTCAATATAACAGGGAAAATCTGCAAAATATACTAAGCTAACTACCCATCTGTATTCAAAAAACGTATTAATGATATGCAAAAGTGGTCCCACATATTATGGACTGCCCTTATAATCATGGTCAAGATGAATATCCTCCCAAAGGTTCTCTATCTGTTTAGATCCCTGGCCATTCCAATTGACGCTAGGGAGTTAGAGAAGCTACAAAACCAGATATTTAGATTCATCTGGCAAAACAAACCACCGCGAATTGCAAAACGGATAATGTTCAGACACAGAACCCAGGGGGGACTCTGTTGCCCTAACCTCAGGCTATAATTTAGAGCAGCCCAATTGGCATTTCTGCCCATTGTTTACTTAAGCAAACACTAACCAGCTTGGGTCTTCATGGAAAATTGGCAACTGAGTCTTCAAACCTGGGATACACTTATCTGGAAACCAGGCACAGCCCACACCTTAGAAAAACACTCCAACCCCATGATCAACCTTACATTCCCAAATGGGCTTGGGCCATCTCCAGGTGTCAACTGTCTGCACCACTTTCGCATCTGGTATCAATATTGTCCTTTCCAAACTTTGCTACTGACTTTAATATAGAGTCAAGATATTTGTAATTCTCTAAAATTTTAGACAGAGTAGGTAGCTGGTTCACAAATGATAAAATCACCCCTCATGAACTGTTTAAATCCAAACACATCATCCCACATAGAGAATTCCTGAACTACATGAAGATAAGACATTGGCTGACTACACTAGCTAACACCATAGGTCCTCCCATATCGACTTGGTTGTCGGTGATATGTAAGAACCTTCCCTTAGGTTTTTTGTTTTTTATTTTTAACTCGCCTAATAAAAAGCAAAAGCCGAAGTTCATGAATAAATCGGAACAAGACCTAGGTAAGGACCTGGATGCTAGCACTGCAGGTCTGCTCCATAGAATTTACAATACACCCCTAAGAATGCACAGAATCAATCCCCTGGTGAGTGAAAGCTGCTTTAGGGGCTGCCTCTCAAAAGGTGGCTTCATTCACACATGGTTGACGTGTCCAATAGTACTGGACTTATGGGGGAAATTGATGCAACTAGTATCTCAATTGCTAAACTCCAATCGTCCCCTCAATAGAGACCTGCATTCTGGGCATACATTTAGTTAATTTAAGCTCACACCAAAATAAGCTTTTCCAATTTATTGCCCTAGTTGTAAAAAATCATATTGCCAAAAATTGGAAAATTCATACACTAAACCTAAGGTTAGCCTCAAGGTTAAGTATATAATGATTAATGAAATACAGTGCCTTGCAAAAGTATTCACCCCCCCTTGGCATTTTTTGTGTTTTGTTGCCTCACAACCTGGAATTAACATGGATTGTTTGTGGATTTGCATAATTTAATTTATAAAACATGCCCACCACTTTGAAGATGTTTTTTTTTTTTTATTATTATTGTGAAGCAAACAACAAATAGGACAAAATAACAGAAAAAGTCACCCCCCTAAAGTCAATACTTTGTAGAGCCACCTTTTGCGGCAATCACCAAGCTCCAAGTCCCTTTGTATAAGTCTCTATGGGCTTGCCAAATCTGACCACTGGGATTTGTCATTTCTCATTGCAAGACTGCTCCAGCTCCTTCAAGTTGGATGGTTTGCTTCTGTGAACAGCAATCCTTAAGTCTGACCACAGATGTTCTATTGGATTGAGGTCTGGGCTTTGACTAGGCCATTCCAACACATTTACATGTTTCCCCTTAAACCACTCAAGTGTTGCTTTAGCAGTGTGTTTAGGGGTCATTGTCCTGCTGGAAGGTGAACCTCCATCCTAGCCTCAAATCACGCACAGAGTGGTACAGGTTTTGCTCAAGAATATCCATGTATTTAGCACCATCCATCTTTGCCTCAACTCTGACCAGTTTCCCAGTCCCAGCTACTGAAAAACATCCCCACAGCATGATGCTGCCACCAACAGGTTTCACTGTGGGGATGGTGTTCTTTGGTTGATGTGATGTGTTGGGTTTGCGGCAGACAAAGCGTTTTCGTTGATGGATGAAAAGTTCAATTTTAGTCTCATCATACCAGAGCACCTTCCTACATACATTTTGGGAGTCTCCCACATGCCTTTTTTCAAACTCAAAATGTGCCATTTTGTTTTTTGCTAAAAGTAATGGCTTTCTCCTGGCCACTCTGCCATAAAGCCCAACTCTATGGAGCGTGCGACTTATTGTCTTCCTATGTACAGCTCCTCCAGGGTTACCTTAGGTCTCTGTGCTGACTCTCTGATTAATGCCTTCCTTGCCCGGTCCATGAGTTTTGGTGGGCGGACGTCTCTTGGCAGGTTTGCTGTTGTGCCATGTTCTTTCCATTTGGTTATGATAGATTTGATGGTGCTCCTGGGGATCATCAAAGATTTGGATATTTTTTTATAACCTAACCCTGACTTGTACTTTTAAACAACATTGTCCCTTACTTGTTTGGAGAGTTCCTTGGTCTTCATGACAGTATTTGTTTAGTGGTGCATCTTGCTTAGGATTTGAAGCCCCTGGGGTCTTTCAAAAAAGGTGTGTATATGTAATGACAGATCATGTGACACTTATATTGCACACAGGTGGACATAATTTCCCTAATTATGTGACTTATGGAGGTAATTGGTTGCACCAGAGCTTTTTATGGGCTTCATAACAAAGGGGGTGAATACATACGCACATGCCAATTTTCTGTTTTCTCTTTCTAAAAAATAGTTTTATGTATATATTTTTCTCATATTACTTCACCAATTTAGACTATTGTGTTCTGATCCATCACATAAAATTGAAATTAACAAACCTTGAACTTAAGGCTGTAATGTAACAAAATAGGTAAAAAGTCAAAGGGGGTGAATACTTTTGCATGGCTACTGAAAAACACATACTCCAATCTTCCTTAAGATTTGGACACTGTTTCTTGAATCCCCATATAGTACCTCTATCAGGTAAACAAATTTGAAACTCTCTGCCCTTACCCATGGTGGGGTGTTGAAGCCAGGAGGATCCCAAACCTTGAAATTTGCTGCTGGAAGATAGAAAAAAGAGTTTGAATGTAAGCCTGCCATGCTAACCCCTCTCTCCTCCCCTTTTTTCCCATCTCCTTCCCTTTCTATCCCTCCCCTTTCCTTTACTATCTTATTTTATTTTTCTTTAGGCTCCCTGCTCATTTTGTCAGGAGTGGTTAAATGTCAAAATTTACAAGTTGAAACTCTACTAAGTTTATAAAAAAAAAGGAAGACAAGGATAACTCAACAGGTTTAGAGATTTTTTTTATTTCTACTTACTGCTAAGTACATCAGTAAATACACTTTAATTATAATGTACAATTTTGTGTGTATAATTTATTTGTTGAATATATGGTATATGTTGATATTGTATATTTCCTTCTTTGCTTTATGTATGTTCCTGTAATGTATTCAATAAAAAGATTAAAACAAAAAAAATGGCAAATAACATTCAAGTAAGACAATAGTCCTAAGTCTTCAGAAAGGAAGCTTTTCTATTATCTCTTCTCTAGTTATTGAAGGCAACATTGGTTTTAATAAAACTTTAAATATATTTTTTTTAGCAACCAAAATTATAAATTGTAAAAACTATTTATTATGTTTAAATAATGACACATTTTCGCTAATTGTTTTATATAACCTTCATTGAACACATCTTCAAAACGTTAATATTTTAGGATAGAAAACATAATGAACAATATTGGGTTTTAATTTGGGACAATTATCTCTTGACCATATAAATATAATCAAATGTTGCACTGTGAAATAGCCCTTATAAAGGCATTTAAATTGTAATTATTTTAAATTAGCAGAAAGTTAATGTATTAGTTCTATTCTTCCATTTTATTATTTCATCAGAATTAACGATTACAGCTATAATAGATTTACAATGCCCACGATAACCTCATGGACTGAATCTGACAATTTATATCTCATAAAACTTCTAAAAAGTAGCAATCCTGACTTTTCCATAAATTGTATTAATTCTATTCTGGACATCTGTATGAAACTGAAGAATTATTAAAGTGATACAGAATTGAAAACATTATAATGCATTTCTGCTACCAATTCAGAATGACACTATTGTTCCTCACTGATGTAAATCCAAGATTTCCTATTAAAGAATATGAACCACCGTGTTAATTAAACCACTTGATAATGATTCCAAACTTTGATGAATCCCACAACGTGACAACAAATTTAAATGATGACACCATTTTATATCCCGTTTGAATCGTTGTATAAGATATGTTATAAAATTTATAAAATAATATCGCACTGCTGAATTTGAGGAAAAAAGCTATAATTATTATTATTTAGTGAGAATACAAATAAGGAAATAAAGGTGGGAATAATAAGAAAAACAAGATGGGAAGAGGAGGGGGTAGGAAGAGGAGATAGGAAAGTTTGAAATAAGGAACATGTAATGGGATAAAGATTGCTTAAAGAACCACTAAACCCACTGTGAGTGCTCTTGATTGTGTGAAATCGCACAATTTTTTATGTTAAAATTATATATAACTTTAAGTTATACTAATAACAGCATCTTAGCTTTCATATCTATTCTGCCCATTGACTGTTGCATTAGTAGTTAGCAGAATGACGAGTGAGTGCTGCACACGAGTGAGGCTCTATGGGGGAAGGCTGTGCTAGGCAGCACAGCTTCCCTCTGGACTAAGGTTACATTGCACTAGCCAATAAACCCATAGCTTTCCTTTATTAGGTAAGTACTAGTCTTCCTTTCCTGAACACATAGATGTGGTAAAGATTACATTTTTAATTGTTGGGATCAGTGCACAGAGCAACCCACCGCTTCCCCCTGAGAAGGAATGAAAGCATAGAAAAGGGTGCAGAAATATGAATTTTCTCGTAATAAGAATAAATAAACATATTACAGGATCTGTCTTTGATAAATGTAAGTAGCATATCATGAATAAAAATACCAGTATGAATGTGACATGGAAATACTATTCGTACTATTAATTATCGTTGTAATACATATCAAAATTAGTGCCATGTCAATATATTAAACATATAGAGATAGATTTGAACATGTATGTGTATTATAACAATCTATTATTAGATTCTAAGTAGTGGTGGCTTACAAATTTTATTTGCAGAGATATTGTCAAATTCTGAAGAACCCTTCAAACTGGAAAAATAAATAGTCTGACAAAAAACCTTACCATTAACTTAAACGGGGGCATACCCCTGCAACCAGATTGGCTGGTACCTTTGTCTCAGATATGGAGCAGTTCTTGGGCAGTTTTTCACACATATACATCCAGACTTTATTTGATTTGATTACTCAGTGGAAAATGCACTTATTTAAAAAAATCAAAAAAGTATTGCAACACGCTTTTTGGAGTTAAGGGGCCTCATTCAATTGACCAAATCGCAATTTCTTGAACATGTAATGTAGGCTGTAAATGTTATAAATATTCAAATGGTTACATTTAGCTACTCACATTCAAATTGCAAGCTATAGGTTTAAAAGCACTGCGGGCTTGTCAAAAACATAACTCTTTCCTATCTCCTCCATTGATTTTTCAAACCCAGAATTGTTACCAGTGCTAAAGACGCAAAATTGATATTAAATTAAACAAGCCTGCAATTGCCTTCAAACCCATAAATCGCAAGTGTATCAAAACATTATACTAGGACTAGATAGGACTCGCAAAGTGAGTTAAACCCCTCTTCGTATAACTGCAGCAGCAAATAAACACACACTACTGTACTTTAAAATACTGGGAAAGCAATTCAAGGCATTAGAATTAATTTAAATTAATCTCCAGTTCACAAATATGCAATGAAAAATAATTATTTGTAACTTTTTTTTCCTGTGTTATTTCGATCCTGGAAATCAATGGGTTAATACATATCAGGCCACCCACATGGACTTATACAGATGCTTTAATGTATTTCAAGACTGCTTGAGTGCAACACGATAGGCAAACATTATTTATTTGCGTGTATTAATGCTTAGCTTAAAATTGCAGGTTAATTGTAACATCCATGTTTTACTGACGTCATGATGACTGTCTCATTTACTATTGGCTCTGTCTAAAAAGCAACTTATGGGTCAGATTACATGATCATGCCCCCTGAAATCTTACCTACGAACTCATAGTTTGCGTCTGCAGGCTGTGAGCCTATAATTACGGGTTAGAGACAATTGGATACATCTAAATGATTAGAAAAAAAATGTGACCCGCAGCCAAAAGTTCAATTGCAAGCTTGCAATTGAATGGGGCCCAATATTTTTAAAGTGATGTTGTAAAAAATGTGGCCCTTTAATATCATCAGGTTTAATAAAGTAATAGCGGTAATAACCAACAATTAACAGTTATTAGAACATGAAGACAGACATTTCAAATGCAAGGCTACTTTGCCAAAAACCTACCCTGTTATTGTCATCCTATCTCTATTGGGAAGGTCCGCAAATATGGTGCTTTTGGTTAAAATGTACAGGAGGCTTTTTTGTTTCCAGTATTTTTATTCCAGGTCAACACAGAAATAAAAATGTATAAGAATTCAAAGGAATTGGCAGCTCATATTAACTGTGCTACATCATGGGTGAACTATAACTGATATGGAATTCTTATGTAGATGGTCTTTCATTTTAAAATAGAATGTTATCATAATTATTTTTTTTTTTATAATAAAATATATGTAATATATGTAATATATACTGTATAACATTGCAGGTTGATAATTATTATTATTATCATGTACTTGAATATCTAAGAAATTTTAAGTGATGATCAAATTATCAAATTATTATACATTTCTAATTTTAGGACAAAAGCATAATATTGTTATTACATGAAGTTAATTGGTGTCAGGCTATTCATATTTTTGAGCAATATCATCATTTACACATCACTATTTTTTTAATTCTCTTATTCTTTTGAAAACTGCTTCAAAACATGGTAATGCTTAAAAAAGATGAAAATAATCAATAGTGCAAAATATATAACGCACACTCTTTCCCAAAAAAGTAATGAATGAGATAAAGATTTTATTGATTTTTTTATGTTACTGTTATGCTAACGTGAGCTCCTTAATCACACTTAAAACAGTAGGGTCATGGAGGATATACACAATATCAATTTTACGCATAGTATAAGTTCCATTCCTAATAACAAATCCTTTTGTAAAGTTACATTCATAGCTTGTAGGATAAAATCAATGAATATATTTTCAGAATATATTTTAGAATTTATTTATGTAATATAGTATCTTCAAATAATGTCTCTTTTAAGATAACTTAAACAGTTTGTTGAAATCTGTTAAAATATAACTTACCAACTAACATGTTTTAAAACTAATTTTACATTTTATAATTGTATTATTTATTTTTACACATTAAACTAACTTTTGTCAGTGATGCATTTGTCATCAGTAACATTACTGTCAGTAAATACAGATTTATACTGCATAGAAAACATGTTGTATGATTATCCTTTGTTATTATTATTGTAATTATAAAAATTATTATTATCTCTAATATATAAAGCACATTTGTAGCACTGGGGTATATTAAAAGGTGGGTAATAGTTTGCCAGCTTACAGACTAAAGGATTAATAAAACAAGCGGTGAAGCAAATATAGACCCCCATAAGCCTTTATGTAACCCCATAACTTATGGGGCTCTGTACAGACCCCATAAGTCTCTATGTAACCACATCACTTATGGGGGTCAATATAGACCCCCATAAGCCTCTATGAAACCCCATCACTTATGGTCGTCTATACAGACCCCATAAGCGTCTATGTAACCCCATCACTTATGGGGGTCAATGGACCCCATGAGACTAAAATAACCCCCTTAGTCCAATAAGGGTATATATAGACCCCTATAGGACATTATTAACCCCTAGGTTAACCCTACAAGTGCCATGAGGGTCCCTCCTCTGAAAACCAATCAGAAATTACTATTGCCTTCAGCCAATCAGAATAGGATACACCCCACTGGGTATATCCCATTGTGATTGGCTGAAGGCATCTGCGCATTCTGATTGGCTGCAATCTTATTGCCAGTGAAAACAGTCAATCAGAAGGAGCAGATGCCTTCAGCCAATCACAAACTGATATACACCCTGGGGTGTATCCCATTCTGATTGGCTGAAGACAATAGTGCCGTCGGATTGGTTTACGAAAGATGACAGGTCCATCAGCCAATCAGAATTTGATATAGGAGTGTATCCCATTCTGATTGGCTCACACCTTGCACCTTCTGATTGGCTGAAATTTGATTGACAGTCATTTCAGCCAATCAGAAGGCGCCATTTCTATTTTTCTACCGGAAGAAGCGCTAGAAGCCTCATTATTGTCGGGGAGCTTCACCAAGGAGGAGCTCCATTAGTTTTTTGTTTTTTTTGTGTAGATGAGCGGATTTTTTCAAGGGCCCACCCAGAGAAGAAGAGGAGAAGATGGACGGGGACATTGTGAAAAGGTAAGTTTTATATTTAGAATGTTTATTGTTTTGTTATGTCGTTTGTATTCGTGTACTAAAGTTATGTTTCTTTTACAGTGGGGGAAAAAGTATTTGATCCCCTGCTGATTTTGAACATTTGTCCACTGACAAAGAAGTGATCAGTCTATAATTTTAATTGTAGATGTATTTTAACACTGAGAGACAGAATAACAAAAAGTAAAAGAACAAGAAAAAGGCATGTCAAAAAAGTTATAAATTGATTTGCAGGTCAGAGAGGGAAATAAGTATTTTATTCCCTATCAATTAGCAAGATTTCTGGCTTCTAGGTGTCTTTAATACAGGTAACAAGCTGAGATTAGCAGCACTATCTTAAAGGGAGTGCTACTACTGTCAGCTAGTTACCTGTATAAAAGACACCTGTCCACAAAAGCAATCAATCAGATTCCAAATTCTCCACCATGGCCAAGACCAAAGAGCTGTCCAAGGATGTCAGGGACAAGATTGTAGACCTACAGAAGGCTGGAATGGGCTTCGAGACCATTGCCAAGCAGCTTGATGAGAAGGTGACCACAGTTGGTGCGATTATTCGCAAATGGAAGAAACACAAAATAACTGCCAGGCTTCCTTTGTCTGGTGCTCCATGCAAGACCTCACCTCGTGGAGTTTAAATGATCATGAGAATGATGAGGAATCAGCCCAAAACTACACGGGAGGATCTTGTTAATGATCTCAAGGCAGCTGGGACCATAGTCAAAAAGAAAACAATTGGTAACACACTACGCTGTGAAGGACTGAAATCCTGCAGTGACCGCAGGGTCGACCCCTGCTCAAGAAAGCACATGTACAGGTCAGTCTGAAGCTTGCCAATGAACATATGAATGATTTAGAGGAGAACTGGTTGAAAGTGTTGTGGTCAGATAAGACCAAAATCAAGCTCTTTGGCATCAACTCAACTCGCCGTGTTTGGAGGAGGAGGAATGCTGCCTATAAACGCAAGAACATCATCCCCACCGTCAAACATGGAGGTGGAAACATTATGCTTTGCTGGTGTTTTTTCTGCTAAGGGGACAGGACAACTGCACTGCATCAAAGGGACAATGTGTATGAACCTCCTTCCCTCAGCCAGGCCATTGAAAATGGGTCGTGGATGGGTATTCCAGCATGACAATGACCCAAAACACACAGCCAAGGCAACAAAGGAGTGGCTCAAGAAGAAGCACATTAAGGTCCTGAAGTGGCCAAGCCAGACTCCAGACCTTAATCCCATAGAAAATCTGTGGAGATTGCTGAAGGTTCGAGTTGCCAAACATCAGTCTCAAAACCTTAATGACTTGCACAGGATCTACAAAGAGGAGTGGGACAAAATTCCTCCTGAGATGTGTGCAAACCTGGTGGCCAACTACAAGAAACGTCTGACCTCTGTGATTGCTAACATGGGTTTTGCCACCAAGTACTAATTCAAAGGGGTCAAATACGTATTTCCCTCATTGACCTGCAAATCAATTTATAACATTTTTGACATGCGTTTTTCTTGTTGTTTTTTTTTTCTGTTATTCTTGTTATTTGTTATTCTGTCTCTGACTGTTAAAATACAACTACCATTAAAATTATAGACTGATCTTTCCTTTTTAAGTGGACAACGTTCAAAATCAGCAGGGGATCAAATACTTTTTTCCCCACTGTATTCCAGGGGCCCAGCCGAAAAAGACTACAGGAAGGACGGGGACATGGCGGAAAGGTAAGTTTATTATGTTTATTTTTCTATGTTGTGTTTATTCTTGACTAATTTCATGTTTCTTTTGTTCCTAGGGGGTGCGACCTATGGCAGGAAACCGGTTGTCGCTGAAGGGACACCTGGCCAAGATAAGTGGTCTTATTTATTCTATTTTGGGTTAGATTTAGGCTTTATTAATGTATGTAGATAGGGTTTCATGTAATGTAGATAGGGGTCAATATTTTGTATTTAAGGTTTAATGTAATGTAGAGATGGGTTAATGTGTTGTAGTTAGGGGTTAATGTGTTGTAGATAGGGGACATGTATTGTAGATAGGGGTTAATGTATTGTAGTTAGGGGTTAATGTATTGAAGATAACGGGAAATGTATTGTAGATAGGGGTTAATGTATTGTAGACAGGGGACATGTATTGTTGGTACTGTGGGTGTTAATGTATTGTAGTTAGGGGTTACTGTATTGTAGTTAGGGGAAATGTACTGTAGATAGGGGTTAATGTATTGTAGTTAGGGGTTAATGTATTATAGATAGAGGTTAATGTATTCTAGTAAGGGGTTAATGTATTGAAGATAGGGGTACATTTGTACTGTATTTATTGTTGTACTGTAATGTGACCTTTATTTCTGCATGTGTTTTCTATTCAAGTGCATAGTTGTTTGTTTTTTTCTGTAGTGGACTCGAGTTGCCCTGTTCCTGTAGCTCTCTCCCTCCCTGGTGTCTCCCCCCCCCCCCGTGTCTCTTCTCCCCCTCTCCCTCCCCTGTGTCTCTTTCCCTCCCCCTCCCCTGTGTTTCCTTCCCTCCCTCACCCTCATGTCTCTTTCCCTCCCCCTACCTTATCATCCTCCTCCCTTTCCCCTCTCTTAGCTTCCATCAGCTGCTCCTCTGCTCAAGAGGGGGTCACAGAGGGCACAAGAGGGGCAGAGCATTTCACACCCTCGGCTTATACTCGAGTTACTAAGTTTTCCAAGTATTTTGTTGGGTAATAGGTGCCTCGGCTTATACTCGGGTCGCTTTATATCCTAGTATATATGGTATATAATAAAACAAATAGATAATTCAACTCAATGTACAATTCACATGTACATTTAAAAAATAAAGGCTGTATTATTAATTTGTTATTTTCTAACTACATGTCTCCTATTTTCAAATGTAGTTCTACAAAAGTGTATTGTTTAAATATTTGGCTACAGTGTTCTTTTAAATGATGCACTTGAATTGCTTCTAATTTCCTAATTTTTAATTTGATACTAGTGGTCTCAATGATAAATGTGTCTGTGTATACATTCACAGCATTACCTTTCATTTTAATGCAGGGTCTTAAAAACATGAATTACATTACAGAAGAAAAGTGCAGAAGCAGCCGAATATTCATTTCCCTGAGTTCTTTCAAATATATTCCCTATAGTAAAACAAAACTTTTGACTGAGCATAATAAAAAATAAATTAATTTCACATTTTCCATAAAATTGGAGCACAGTGGAAAAAATACTCTGCCAGTGCTCTGAAAGTTAATATCATAAATGCACTTTAATAAACTAGGTATTCTGGAGAAATATGTCTGTTTGTTCCATTGTATAATACATTTCAGAGCAACTGCTTGATTGTGCTTCATAAAAAGCATTAACAATCACTCAATAATAAAACAGGCATATTTCGTAATAATACAATGCAATTACCAACAGATGAACATTAACACTATTTGTGCTTTATTTCATTAAGATACTGGGGTTGTAGACAAATGTATAAATAAACAAAAATGCTTGCACATTCTTGCACTGCAGTGTGAAAAATGTGCATAAAAACTCTGATTGAAAGAACTATTTCAGGTATTAAATCAAACTTATAGAGTTAGACAATTATATTTCTCATGTAAATGGTTCACTCTAAAAGAAATGATAGAAAATCTCAAGCAATGCGATTGAATCATAAATCTTAGACGGCGTTTGAATGATGTTCCAAACAAAGGGACTTCCATATTTCATATTAATTTCTTTTGTTCGAAAATGAAATCCTGTTCAGAAGCTTAATGAGAGTTTTTTTATAATGATCTATAAAATACCTGCACAACTTGAACCTACAAATAATCAGCAGGACAAAAAGTTTTAATACAAGTTTGTTCAAGTGTTATTTTTTTTTGGAGTACAAGTAATACAATTCCTGCATATAAAAATTCCAATTGCTGCAGTAACTGCTGAGCAAGAGATAAAGGAAGTATATTCTGAAACTTTCATTTACTGTTTTACAAAGTAATAATTATAATCCTACCTTTGGATTTTTCTGTTCCTTATTAAAGACTATCTATGGCTATGCTTCAGCATCTGTTGTCCAATCACACCCCTATGGAGGGGAGCAATGTAGCATGGGATGAGCCCAGTTGGTTCCTTTGCTATGACCTTCTAGTTTTTTTAACATATTTAGAAACTGGATGCTAAGTTAATAATTGGGACAGAAACCCAATAATCAATAATAGTTATTAACTAAAGTGTATGTTCTTATAAAGACAATTAATATTATACATATAGACCAAATATAAAATATAAAATAGGTAACATGCATTTTCTTATTTAAATTGATGTTTTATTACATGAGATAAAAACTTTGTTTTGTCCAATAAAGCTTTGATTAACCATTTACTTAAAAAATAGTTGTCTTGGAAATATGCTTAATTATATACATGTACATTAAAGTGGAAAAAAAAATATTCTTGTGATTCTATGGTTTTACATATGTAGACATATCACCTCATCATTACCATGTCTTAACAGTAGAGAAATGACAGGCATACATTAGTAATAAGATTAATAGTGATATTTACTCCTGAGATGGGTCAACCTCCATAGTTTTGTTCATAGTTTACATCACCTTACCCACTTCTCCTTAGAAAACTGTTTCAGTTCAGTGATGTTTCAGAACATTTATGCACATTTTTTTTAGATCTCATCATAGCATCTCTCGGCGACTAGAACAAATTCTTGACTTTTTCTTTTTTCCGCCATCACTTGTAGATTTCTATGTGTGTTTTGGATAACTATCATGTTACCTTTACCTGTTTGACAGATGGTCTAACATTTTAATCTTGAAAGCACTGGTACTGAGAATAATGCATAGAGGATTTAATGATTGTAAGGCATTCAGGTCCTTTAACTGCAAAACGTTGATTTAACACCTGAAAAAGTCCCTTCAATCAGAGTTCCTATGCTTATATTGAACATTGTGGTGCAAGAATACACATATATTTTTGTTTATTTATATATCAACAACCCCTGTATGTCAATGAAATATAACTTGATATAAAGCACAGTGTTAATGTTCATCTAATAATAATTACATATTATTGTTACAAAATATGCCTGCAAATTATATCCAAAAAGCATGGCATGTATGATGTTTGTGTGGTGATTAACAATGTTTAGTTTCTGATAATCAAGTCATGTGTATTTTACCCAAACCTCCCCATTGTACTTTTAGTTCCATTAATCTTATTCATTTAGGTGCAGTTTTACAAGGGGAACTTGGACTTAAAATAAACGTTTTCACTTAGTGTCACTTCTATTTAGCCGAAAACAGATAGAGCAGCCTCCAAAAGCACCTCATAGCTCCTGAGTAGAGTAGTGAATGCTGGCCTATTGTAGATTAATACCATTAAAACCAGTACTTGCAATCCTTAGTAAAAACATTTTTTTATCTCAGTTGTATATTATTCAATTATCTTACATTTTACTTGTTGCCGTGAAATTATTTTTTAAATATTATTGCTAAAATGTCACATTTTTACATTCATTCTCTAATTAGCAATTATATTATGCATCACACATGATGTATTGTTACAGTGTACTACTGTTTAAAAGGCAGCATTAGCAGTAGTACAATGTATAAAGAACAGTTTCTTCCTAGCATTTACAAGAACAGAAAGAGTTAACAAAGCAAATGGTTTGGTTTATTAGAGTACCTAATATGTTGTATCACTGTTTTTGGCATGCTAATTATTAATCTGGACAGGCTATTATGTATAGTGCGCAACTCCTCGGTCATGGTCTATTTCCCTAATTTGTTTGCAGAATAAGAAGGGAAAGAAAGTTTATTTTTGTGGCAGATCCAATTATCTGCTGTATTATAGGTCTGTCGATGGTTTGTGCTTTGTTTTAATATGCCCTGGTTTTCTTTTACAATATTTGCATCTTCACATCAAAGTCAATTATTTTAGGGCTATTCATGAATGAGTACTATAGATTTTTTTGATCAACAAATGTTAGGAGGAATTGTCTTAGGTAATACAGCAGTTCTGAGAGAAAAGATAGACATTTAAGATACAGTAGACTTTTCTTTTGTTGTTATGTTTCTCAAGTGAAGTAAGAACATTAAGAACTAGAGAATTACATTATATATTTTCAAGCTGACCTAAATATTTTATATATATATATATATATATATATATATATATATATCACATATATAGTTGTGAGTGTACAAGTTGTTGCTAATGCTTGCAGGCTCGCGTAGCGAGCCGCGGCCCTACCATAGCGAGGGCCGCAGGCGAGGGCCTCAGTTGCTGGCATGGAGCGCCAAAGGCGCTCCTTGCCAGCCACTGCGACCCTCGCAAACTTTACGTCGCAACGCAAACAACACGACACACCAACTGCGACCCTCGCAAACTTTACCTCTCAACGCAAAAAACATACGAGACACGTTACCACACATTACGACTTCGCAAAATTCGCCTGCAACTCGCGAACATGACAAAATTCAAAACACAATAAATACACACAGCACATACATAAAAAGCTTACCTACAGCAAGAGGAAGCATCCAGGACCTCAAAAACCAACTTACACCTTCATTTAACTACAAATAAAAGAGTTTATACACTAAAAAATTTGCTAAGCGAGAGAAAAAATGGCCGCCGAACAAAACTAATACGAGGCTACAGCACTCTAAACACGCAAAACACCACAAGAAACTCTCAAAACACCACAAATGACCTACGGATATTCCACTAAGACGCATACCACACATTACCCGCCATTTTACGCCAATGCGGAAGTACACAACTACACTAACGGTTTCGTCTCGCGCACGCACAATATTACACTGCACACATTCATCATGCTTACACAGAAGCTCCACACCACTAATGCTGCAGCAACATCAAAACAGATTGCGAGCTCTTCAACACAATGCTTCAAAATAGGTAAAGTATATTCATTTATTAATGTATTATATATTTCAGTAGTATACACAAAACACCATTAGCTACCTTACAATTTCATTGCCGTAATTTTTTGACGGGCAATTCGCTAGTATATATATATATATATATATATATATATATATATAATCTAATGAAAGCAGCCTTTATATCATTTTAATAGTTATTCTCAGCAAAATCCAAAGAACACAAAATATCATCTAAGCATAATATTTACTCCATTGCATCATTTCATCAACAAACCCAAACCTCACTTTATTATCTGTCTGTTATGTTTGTTGGTTAGATGTACTCCATTATATACCAAACAATGGTGTACCATTTTATAACTTTATAAATCTTCTCGGATAAAAGTTCATATATTCAGATGTTATATTTTGTATATGTGGGATAAAATAATTGGAAATATTCATATAGTATTGCATCTATGTATTAGCAATACATGATCTTTATGTGAAATTCTAAGATTACGGAAGGAATTGGAGATATTGCCATGGTGAATGCAAACCTTGCCATTGAATATTTGCCTATTTAATGGATTATGTTAACATTCCATTATTAATGCCTCATCATATTCTGTAAACGTGTCTAGTTGCAGTTTTGAGAGTATGTTTTATTTGAATAAGTTGAATAAATATGATATTACTAGAGCCTTGCCCGTCAAAAAATGACGGTCAATAACATTTTAATGCTGTGAAAACTGTTTGCCACACAATATGAGTCTTTGACATTCTTAATCTTTTTTTTTATCTACAAAGAAATAAAAAAATTTGAATAAAACTTTCTTTCAACTTGTATTTCACCAACAGGTATAGAATATATTTTTTTTCAATGATATCTCTTTTAATTGTCATACATGGAATAACAATATAACAATATCTGAAGTTTTCATGAATACATATTGTAAACCATAACATAAAAGTTTGTAACATGCAACTTGTATTTTAAACAATCTTATACCATATTTTTAACAATACTAACATTTTGAATTGATAGTTATCCATGAATAACAGAAGACTATGTAAACTTTCTGTAAATAACTATTTAGAACAATTACCGTATTGGTCCGAATATAAGCCACACCCGCATATAAGCCGCACCTGTAAAATTCAAGGGGAAAAAATAAAAAAAAGATAGTACTCAAATATAAGCCACACAACCTTAAAATTGGTGAGAAAAAGACTCTTCAAGTGACCAGCCGTTGCAAGAAACAGGCTTTCTAATTAGTGATGTTAGAATCACTGAAACCGTAAATCGCTATTCAATTGCTACAATACCGCAGTCTCAAGCACGCAAATCGGCACCCTTAACTCGCAATCGCAAAAATCGGCAGTAATTTTACATTTGCAAATAGAAGCCGCACACGTAACTCGCAAGCTCGCAAATCGGCAGTGATTTTTTTTACAGTCGTGAACATAAGACGCACCCGTAACTCACAACTTCAAAAATTGGAAAAAAGGTGCAGCTTATATTCGGACCAATACGGTAGATGCTTTCTAATATTCTTTTTTTTTTTTTTTTTTTTAACTCTTGTTAAACTAAATTGGTATTGAATCCAGAGGAAGGCAAACAATAAAAAACCCCATTGAAACTTGGCCAATTGTATCAAAGAGGGGAAAAAAATAATTCCTTCCTGACCCCATTAACTGGCATTTGGATTACTCCCTGAATCAATACTCTTTATTTAATTATACAGTTCAATGTATTAACAAATGGTGAAACTTGTAGTAACAGAAATCCTTGACTATATACAATATACAATGATCCAACTTTGAAAATACAATGTTAACATGTGAAATAGTAACATAAAACTATAACATTTAACTTTCAATTAAAAAAAATGCCACCTAATTATTCTGTGGGGCCAATCACGTAAAAAGGTAACTTCTAACACATTCCAATCTGTTAATTTTTCTTTTTTTATTATTGTTGTAGTTGTTGAAAATGGCACATAGATTTTCCTAATCTCAATAGTGGTCCTCTAAAAAGAGACCGCCAGATATAAAATTTCATCCGCGGGTATAACCACTGTTCTCTATGTCTTTTGCCATTTTATAGAGTTTCTTAGTAAAATAGTGGTCCTCTAAAAAGAGTCCGAGTGACATAAAATGTTGTCCTCAAAATAAAACCACTGTTCTCTATATTTCATGTGGTATAACTTCTTTGAAATAAGAGAAGTGTTCCTTTGTCAATGTTGTTATATATGAAGACATTGCATTTTTTTTTGATACGTCCAAGTGGTTTCCCTTACAAAGAATCCAGAAGAATTTTAATTTAGTTTATGGGATATAACCACTGTTTACTGTTGTTTTTGTTTTGTTTTCCCTTTTTTGTTCTTGTTGTACTTTATGCAGATGGCACAAAGAGTTTCCTATGTGAAATAGTGGTCCTCTATAAAGAGTCCCAGAGACCTAATTTTGTCCTGGAAGTAAAACCACTGTTCTCTATGTTTTGTTGCTATTGTATAGAGTTTCTTATTGAAATAGTGATCCTCTAAAATCAGTCTGAGTAACATAAAATGTTGTTGTTGAAATGAAACCACGGTCCTCTATATTTACAGCACCTCATAGTACACAATATTATTTGTAAAAACGCATCCATCTTCCAATAAATCCCCCTGAGTTGGGTTTTCTTCAACATGTACTTTAATTTCCTCTGGATTATTGCATCTTGAAAATGCAACATATAGTTGACCATGTGCAAACACAGGTTCCTTAAAAAAATACCCACAAACTTAAAAGTTTGTCCTTGGGATTTATTGATGGTCATGGTAAATGCCATGATAATGGGAAATTGTCTCCTTTGAAGGACAAAAGGCAAACCACTCTCACTTGGAGCCAAATCAATTCTCAGTATAAAAACTGGTTCACCTTTATGGGTACCACTCATAATTTCTGCATGTATAAAATTATCCTTTAAATCCTTCGCCATTTATATGATCCCATTACAAAGTCCTTTTTTAGGATTCATATTTCTCAGTAGCATGACAATTGCCCCTTTTTTAAGTTGCAAAACATGTGGTGGCATTCCAGAGGGAGTTAAAGAATTAATAAATTCCATAGTAAAGTTTGCTTCACTATCTTTGTCATCAGCCAGAACAGAATCTGCACTGTAATAGTTTTTTTTGAGTGCATTGATTAATTTTAATATTTCGTTGTTTAGATTCAAGGCATCTATATTTTTTTATGTCAATATGACTTTGCTTGCAATGTCTTATTAATCCTCGTTATAGATGGTATTGAGGAAGGTTGTCAAAAATTAGTGGTTCTTTTGAAATAATTTCTGGTGGAATTTGAACAGCATCATCAGGTAAATTATTTATTTTTGGCTATTTTCCTTCTCCAATCTGAATGAGCCAATCATTGAATTGATTTTGGCCTTCAGATCTCATTTTTACTTCTAATTTAAGGTGTGTAAATATTTTCCACAGCTTACTTCTTTTTATACACATTTCGAGAATGCCAGTCCGATTGCCATGTGGCACCACAGGTAATGTTTGCCTGAAATCTCCTCCTAACAACATCACCTTTCCACCAAAATGTCAAATTATTACCCATAACTTCTTTTAATAATCGATCAATACATTGCAGGGCATGACATGACATCATAGTTGCCTCATCTATTATAATTAATTTACTCTTCTGAAATGTTTTTGCTTGTAATGAATTCATTCGAATATCCGACACTGATGTTTCCAGAATGGGAACTGGCAGTTTAAATCCACTATGCACAGTTCTACCACCTTCTAACAAAAGTGCGGCAATTCCAGTGGTTGCAAATGGCATTGCTATTTGACGCTGAGCTCGAATGCAACTCATCAACAAATTATATAGATACGTTTTTCTTGATCAACCAGGGTCATCCAGATAGAGATAATGGTCTTTGAGCATGTCATCTTCTATTGCATTTGTGATGGCGTTAAATGCTTCCAATTGCAATACATTTAAAGTTCCAATTTTTTCTTGTGTTTTTTGGTATTCAATATCAGTGTCATACTCATAAAAGTTAATTTTATCTATAATCCCTGGATCAGGCAAACTAAAATTGGCACAATGTAATCCATGATAAAGAAAGATTTGCTGTATTTCCATTAATGCTTTCAATTGTGCAATGGTCTCATTGTAACATTTCAAGAAATCTTCACACATATGTAATTTAAATGTTTCTCACAAAGTTAATGCATCAGGTACATTGCAAAAGATGCAAATGAAAGCAAATTCTCTCATTTGCTTTGGCATTTGACATAGTGCTGATTCCTCAAGACATCTCTCCCATTCTGTATCATCTGCCAGAAAGTTTTGATGTCTTGCAGCTAACTGGAAAGGATCATAAACTATGTCATTGACTATGCGTAAATGTTCATAACTTTGTGCACCGGGAACATGTGAAAGAAGTAATCTTAAACTGATACGTTTAATGTCTCGTGGACTGACAGTATAAATTCTTGGGATAATTTTATAATTATGTTTTTTTCGTTGTCTCCATTCACCATTTACAAATCCATAGTGATTTGCTTGTTTTGTTGATATTTGCAACTGTAATTTTGGTTGCCATCCTGGCTCTCCATTTGGAAAGAAAATGGGATATGTTATAGGATCCAAATGTACTGCTTAAAATCTTTATGTTATAAAAGGTTGTTTTTGATTGCTTGGATATATTCTAATATCCCGCTCAAAGGTGGTTCCTCATCATCATTTTTAAATACCATGGCAACTTCATTTGCTGTTGATAAATTATACCGTCTTTGAACAGTACGGCGATCTCTTTTGAGAACCATATTTACCCTTGGCAGATGTCTTTGCGCTTGTGCCAGTTGTTCTTTTTCAACCTCAGCTATTTTTTTGTATGCTTTACTATATGGGTTGTTGGACATAATGTTATCAAGCTGTTCAAAGACTATGGGTAAGCATTGTTTATTTTCAGGAAGCATCATTCGTTGTTCAACAGCTTCCATTGTATCAAGGACATATAACTGTGCAAATTTCCTTCGTGCTCCTGATTCTGGGTGTAAATGTGAAGTCCAGTGGTATATTTGTCCTTAGATTTTAAAACGGTAAGGACCATGTCCTGGGACATTTTCGGCTAATGTTGCACCCATTGAAGCAAATGAAATTGCACTGTTATAAAACCGAATGTTTTTCTTAAAATTGGTGTAATTTGGAAATGTAGGATCACTCATTATACCTTTTAAATATTCTGGAAAAGTGTATCTTTCTGGAAGTCTTACCTTTTCTTTCTGACAGCAACTAATAAACTCTCCATCAGTTGGTCTTTCTTTCAGAAAATGATAGGCCCCACAAAACTGACAAACCACATTAATTAATGCACAATAATGAGTGTCTACTGTTAGTGCTCTAAATAAAGGACTATCATGACCTTCCTCGATATAGATCTCAGTTGAACTTTATATATCTACATTGGTGTCATCTCTATCAACATTGGTGTCAGGAGGCTAAAGTGGGTCATTAGAGAATATTTTAGAGACATTTTTTTGTTTACTTTTTCTTTTCTTTGAATCTCCAGCAGACACGTTTTGTTCTTTTTAGCCATTTTTCTTTTATTTAGAAGTCTCTGTCGATCTTCTTCTCTTAAACGTTGTGAAGTCTCAGGGGTCTGTGCATCTCTCCATCTCTGCTTCCTTTCCCTTGCCATTCTTCTTTTATATTCTTTCTTATCTTCTGCATTGTCCGCCATTGTAATCTGTTATTGGAAAAAGAGGTGTAAGAATTACATTTGTTTTATTATACATATGTTTTAACCTGTCATATATTTCAAAAAAATGTAATGGTAATCTGTGTCTGTCTCTCTGTGTGTCTGTCTCTCTGTGTGTCTGTGTCTCTGGATGTCTGTGTCTCTGTGTGTGTCTGTATGTGTGTATCTCTGTGTGTGTTTGTGCGTGTGTATCTCTATGTGCGTGTGTATCTCTATATGTGTGTGGTGGGTATCTTTGTGTGTGTGTGTGTATCTCTATGTGTGTGTGTGTGTATCTATGTGTGTGTGTCTGTGTGTATCTCTATGTGTGTGTGTGTGAGTCTGTATGTGTGCATCTCTATGTGTCTGTGTGTATCTCTATGTGTGTGTGTGTCGCTGTGTATGTGTGTCTCTGTGTGTGTGTGTCTGTGTCTCTGTGTGTGTCTCTGTGTATGTGTCTCTCTGTGTGTGTGCGACTCTCTGTGTGTGTGTCTCTGTGTGTGTCTGTGTGTGTCTCTCTGTGTGTGTGTGTCTCTGTGTGTGTGTCTCTGTGTGTGTGTGTGTGCGTCTCTCGGTTTGTGTGTCTCTGTGTGCGTCTCTCTGTGTGTCTGTCTCTGTATGTGTGTCTCCGTGTGTGTCTCCGTGTGTGTCTCCGTGTGTGTATCTGTGTGTGTGTATGTGTCTGTGTGTGTGTGTGTCTCTCTGTGTGTGTCTGTGTGTGTATGTCTCTGTGTGTGTCTCTCTCTGTATGTGTGTGTGTGTGTGTGTCTCTCTCTCTATGTGTGTGTGTGTGTCTCTGTGTGTGCCTGTCTCTGTGTGTGTCTCTCTCTGTGTCTCTCTCTCTCTGTGTCTCTCTGTCTGTCTGTCTGTCTGTCTGTCTGTCTGTGTCTCTGTCTGTATGTGTCTATGTCTGTCTGTGTCTCTGTCTGTCTCTCTATCTCTCTCTGTCTCTTCTCTCTCTCTCTCTCTCTCTCTCTCTCTCTCTCTCTTCAGTAAGTAAGAAGTTATATTCCAAAATATGCTGTGTGCTTATATCGAGCTCTATTTAATAGGGCAACTTGCAATTTAATAAGGCTGTTAATCCTGTTTGTATAAATAATGTCATCAATAATGATACCTGTCAATTAGATGTGATATCAACTGAAATACTGCAGAGATGATGGATCTGTAAAATGACATATAAAGAGTTTTAAAATATGCATTTTAATTGGCATACATAGCAAACGTAAATCCTAATCATAACTATATGTTAAAAGCATATTAAAATGTAAAAAATTGACCTAATATAATACATGAAATTAAATATTTAACTGCTTCTAAGGTCCTATCCCTTTTAGACAATGAGCAGTAACATAATGATGAAATAATGAATGAAAAAATACACATCAATAAAAGAATGTAAAAGTGTTATCACTGCAAAGTCTAAACCTGTAAACATGTTTTCGGGCAAACGGAAATAGCTCTGAGCAAAGCATAGATTGGCGTGAAAGGCTTTTTTTTGGGGTAGTACATAAATTAATGAATAAATGAAGATATAATGCATAATTAATCAATAAATCAAGATATGATGTTAAAGTGTAATTAGTTAAAACATCAATAGCTAAGTATATATGTATTCCTTTTTTTTTGCTTGTAATTATTTATATTTTTTTTAAATGAATGACTTCAATTATTTAAGCAGTATCTGTCATCAATGAGCTTACAAAAATACTCAATCCTATATTTGTAAAGAATTTCATCACAAAATCATATACCTGTGAAGTAGATGTTCTATAATGTGAAATACTGCAGAGGCGACTCCTGTGTTCAGGCAGGTGGAGACGTGAGAAATCTGTCAAAAGATGTAAAAATCATATGTAATTTTTTGTTTGAATGTATGTATTAAATAACATTGCTCAACGCAAATCAATATTTAATGCTATATTTCTAAAGAATGTCATCACGAAATCATATACCTGTGAATCTGATGTTCTATAATGCTAATTCCTGCAGAGGCGACTCCTGTGTTCAGGCAGGTGGAGACGTGAGAAATCTGTCAAAAGATGTAAAAATCAGATTTAATTTTTTGTTTGAATGAATGTATGAATCATTGAAAGAACTTGTTGTCCTTGTCATACATACTAAAAGAAATGTAAATCTTGAAAAATTATATACCTGTGAAGGTGATCTGATTGCAGATGAAATGCTGCAAACGCCCCTGTGTGTAGTCAGGTGCCCAGATGATCAAACTGTGAAATAAAATGAAAAGCATTGTTAATGTTTGTATGATGTTTAAGAAACATGCAAAATATAATACACTAAAAATGTAATAAAGTGATCTAAATATTTAAGCGGTTTTAGGATCCTATTCATTTGAGACAATGAGCAGCAACAGATAAATATGATTATACTGTAAAATCTACCTATTTTGTGATGCATTTAATTTTTAAATCTTAAAAAAAAAATGACTAATTAAATAATAAAAAAAAAAAAAAAGGGTAAGTCAGAGGCACTCATCAGAGAACAAACCAACCTTAATAGGTTAGTTCTATAGCCATGATAAGCCACTCTGAGAGCAACCTCTTTTAGCTCACTTGTGCCCTTCACAGGGAGAAATATCCTGTAGTATATCAGGCTGGTCCCACTCAAAAGAGTGAGCAAGCCCTGAAATACCAGGCAATTCTATCCTGTACGGGAGAAACAGCAAACCACAGACGCGTTTCGGCCTTTATGGGCCTCGTCAGTGAGGTGCAGCTGAACTCCCTAAGGCACAGTTTTTGTTTATGCAAATTACCCTTAGGGTTTAGTCTCCCTAAGGGTAATTGTGTACTCCAGACGTGGACCCCTTGCTCACTGTGCCTTAGGGAGTTCAGCTGCACCTCACTGACGAGGCCCATAAAGGCTGAAACGCGTCGGGGGTTTGCTGTTTCTCCTGTTCAGGGTAGAATTGCCTGGTATTTCAGGGCTGGGTCACTCTTTTGAGTGTCACCAGACTGATATACTACAGGATATTTCTCCCTGTGGAGGGCACAAGTGAGCTAAAAGAGGTTGCTCTCAGAGTGGCTTATCATGGCTATAGAACTAACCTATTAAGGTTGGTTTGTTCTCTGATGAGCACCTCTGACTTACCTTTTTTGTTTATGCAAATTACCCTTAGGGTTTAGTCTCCCTAAGGGTAATTGGGGACTCCAGACGTGGACCCCTTGCTCACTGTGCCTTAGGGAGTTCAGCTGCACCTCACTGACGAGGCCCATAAAGGCTGAAACGCCTCTGGGGTTTGCTGTTTCTCCTGTTCAGGGTAGAATTGCCTGGTATTTCAGGGCTGGGTCACTCTTTTGAGTGTCACCAGACTGATATACTACAGGATATTTCTCCCTGTGGAGGGCACAAGTGAGCTAAAAGAGGTTGCTCTCAGAGTGGCTTATCATGGCTATAGAGCTAACCTATTAAGGTTGGTTTGTTCTCTGATGAGCACCTCTGACTTACCTTTTTTTTTTTTTAATTAAATAATTAATCATGAACATTAATAATTTAGCATCAACACATGAAAATAAGTGCATTAATAATGAAGGCTGAAAACATAAATAACAGCAATGTAATAATTAAGCGGCAACACTGAAATGTAAATGCAGTGCAAAATGTACATATGTTTTCAAGCATTTCCCCCCAAAAATGTGTTCTATGAATGATCAATGAAGTAATTAATGAACATTAATAGTTGAGCAGCACCACGAAATGTAAGTCCGCTGTGAAATATACACCTTTTTTCATCCCTTTTTTACTAAATTTGTTATTATGACTAATTCATAATTAATTAATTAATGAACATTACTAATCTTAATGATTAATTAAGTAGTTAATGAACATTAATATTTGAGCATCAACCCCAAAATGTAAGTCCAGTGTGAAATATACATATTTTCTTATCAATTTTTTATTAATTTCTTATTATGACTAATTAATTATTAATTAATGAATGAATATTAGTACTTAATCAATGACTAAATATATTATAAATAGTTAATCAATAATGTAATCATAAAGTAAAGGTAGTGACAAATGTATACAATTTTTATAAATAATTAATAATTAATACATTAATGTCCAATGAATTAATGAATTAATAAACATTTGAAATGGTTAATGATTAATATCTTTATAAACTACAGGCATTGTAGTAAGGTAATGTTTTTTTTATTAATATACTTTTTTTAATTAATAAATAATTCATTCATTCATATACTTTACCTATTTATAATAAATAGCCAGCAATCAATATCCTGATGATCTAACAATATCTTTGGATATCAGCAGTGTGGCAAGTGTGCCCTATATGTAGGCTGCGTGCGCGAGCCAGAACCGTTAGTTTAGGCAGGAAAGCCGCCATTTCAGATACGTTATTATGTAGATTGTCGTAAAATGGCGGCGATATGGTATGTGTTACTTGCGTCAGAAGAATTTTCCATCTTTAGTAACAGTCCCTTGTAGTACCTTGTATGTGCCTTGTCAAACTGCTACATGTCTGGCTATATTTTACGCGCTTCACGGTCGTGTAGCCTCGTTTTAATTTTTTTCGCCGGCCATTTTTTTCCTCGCATAGGCGATTTTCAAGTTTTGAAAATTTGCTAAATCGACTTAAATTTGCGTTCCAGCTCACTCACAGAAGTTCGTGACTTTACGACTCGTATTTTGTTTTTTCTAAGAGTTACGACTCGAATATGGAGTCGTAATTGTTTTTTTTCTGCAAGTGCTGCGAGTTTTGTCCGGTGGCGTGTTGGTCCGTATGAGTAAGTGCTGCGCCTTGAGGTTTGTGTGTGGGACTTTTGTGGGTTGGTTTAAAGCGCCGTAGGAGTAAATAGCTGTAAGTTAAGGTTTGTGCGGGAGTGTTGTATGGTGTTTTTAAGGCGCCGTAGGTAAAAGTGCTGTGAGTTAACAATGCGGGGTTGAGTTGTTAGTGTTTTGAGGCGGCGTAGGACAAAGTGCTGCGAGTTAAGGATTATACAGGGTTGTGTTGTTCCAAAGTCATGTGCCTTAAAGCCTCCACCTTCTGCAAATGCGGACCATCGTGTAGCGAGGATCCGCATTTGCGGTCCAATCTGCTTCCCTCGCAAAGTTCTTGCGAGATCACCCCACAGATTTTCAATCGGATTCAGGTCTGGGCGCTGGCTGGGGTATTCCAAAACTTTAATCTTCTTCTAGTGAAGCCATTCCAGTTCCTCTTCATGTTCAGCATTCTAGCAGAAGCGTTTTGTGCCAATATTGACTGGTATTTGGAATTGTTCATAATTCCCTCTATCTTAACTAAGGCCCCAGTTCCAGCTGAAGAAAAACAGCCCCAAAGCATGATGCTGCCACCACCATACTTCACTGTGGGTATGGTGTTCTTTTGGTGATGTGCAGTGTTGTTTTTGCGCCAAACATATCTTTTTGAATTATGGCCAAAAAGTTCAGCCTTGGTTTCATCAGACCAGTACACATTTTTCCCACATGCTTTTGGGAGACTTCAGATGTGTTTTTGCAAAATGTAGCCTGGCTTGGATGTTTTTCTTCGTAAGAAAAGGCTTTCGTCTTACCACTCTACCCCATAGCCCAGATATGAAGAATACGATTCCCACATATGATTCCCACATATGAAGAATATGATTCCCACATATGAAGAATACGGGAGATTGTTGTCACATGTACCACACAGCCAGTACTTGCCAAATATTCCTGCAGCTCTTTTAAAGTTGCTGTAGGCCTCTTGGTAGCCTCCCAGACCAGTTTTCTTCAATTTTGGAGGTAGCTCCAGTTATTGGTAATGTAACTGTTGTGCCATATTTTCTCCACTTGATGATGACTGTCTTCACTGTGTTCCATGGTATATCTAATGCCTTGGAAATTCTTTTGTACCCTTCTCCTGACTGATACCTTTTAACAATGAGATCCCTCTGATGCTTTGGAAGCTCTCTGTGGACCATGGCTTTTGCTGTGGGATGCGATTAAGAAAATTTCAGGAAAGACCAACTAGAGCAGCTGAACTTTATTTGGGGTTAATCAAAGGCACTTTAAATGATGGCAGGTGTATGCTGACTCCTATTTAACAAAATTTGGAATGTGATTGCTTAATTCTGATCACAGCTACATCCCCAGTTATATGAGGATGTGCAGACTTATGCAACCACATTATTGTTCTTTTCTATTTTTCTTCCCTCTACCTAAAAGATTTCAGTTTGTTTTTCAATTGAGTTGTACAGTTTATAGGTCACATTACAGTTGGAAAAAGTTCTGAAATTATTTATCTTTGTCTCATTATTTTACAGCACAGAAACCTGACATTTTAACAGGGGTGTGTAGACTTTTTATATCCACTGTATAGATGGAGAAGAGGAAGGGGCCTAGGACAGAACCTTGGGGAACGCCAACAGACAGAGGAAGAGGTGAAGAAGAGGTGCAAGAGAAGGAGACACTTAATGTACAATCTTTAAGATAGGATGTGAACCATGAAAGAGCTGTGTCCTGGATGCCAAACGAGCGGAGAGTTTGATACAGTTGACCACCCTCTTCTAATCCAAAGGCAGCAGAGAAATCCAGGAGAATTAGTATAGAGTTGTGACCCTTTGATTTGGTGGTTAGCAAGTCATTGGTGACTTTTGGGAGGGCTGTTTCTGTAGAGTGTTGGACCCGGAAACCAGATTGGAAGGGGTCAAGAAGGGAACTGGAGGAAATAATTGAGTGAGGCGATTGTAAACAAGCCGCTCAAGGAGTTTAGAAGCCAGGGGAAGTAGTGAGATAGGGCGATAGTTGGAGGCAAAAGCTGGGTCAGATGAGGGCATCTTGAGAATGGGTGTAATTGTGGCGTGTTTTAAGGAGGATGGAAACTTGCCAGTGTTTAGGGAGAGGTTGAATAGATGTGTGAGAGCTGGGATAAGTGTGGTGGATAGGGGAGGGATTAGCTGTGGTGGAACAGGATCATGAGGACATGTTGTAAGGTGAGAGTTTAATAGTAAAGTAGATACTTCATCCTCGGTTACAGGGTCAAATGAGTCCATAGTGGTGGTGGGATTGGGGAAGGGTAAGGGCTTGGTGTTGTCGGTTTGTGGAGAGGATGGTGGGATAGGGTGAAGCCGGGAGGAGAGCTCATTTCGGATGGTTTCAATTTTATTTTTAAAATGGCTGGCAAAGTCATCAGCAGTGAGAGAGGAAGAAGGTGGGGGTGGGCAGAGGAGGGTGTTGAATGTAGCAAATAAATGTTTAGGGTTGGAGGACAGGTTTCATATTAGTGATGAGAAGTAGTGTTGTTTGGCAAGATTGAGGGCAGAGATGTAGGAGCGCAAGGTAAACTTGTAGTGGAGAAAGTCTGCTGAAGAGCGAGATTTCCTCCATAGTCGTTCTGCAGTGGTGAGCATCTCAGTAGATAGCATGTTTGTGTAGTGTGCCATGGTTGTGGATGAGAGCGAGGGTGTTTGCTTGTGATTATGGGGGCATGAGTCAAGGGTGGAGGTTAGAGTAGTGTTGTAATGTGAAGTGGCGACGTCAGGCAAAGCTGCTGAGGGGGCTGAGAAGCGGTTTTAGTACATTTGAAAATTGTTGTGGGTTGAGTGCTTGCAGGTTTCTGCGGGTTCTGGTGGCAGGGATAGAATAAGGGTGTTGAGCGGAAGATAAGGTGAGGTTGCAAGTTAGCAGGTGGTGGTCAGATAGAGGAAGTGGGGAGATGTCAGGGTTGGAGATTAGTAAAAAGAAGGTCAATGGAGTGTCCACCACTGTGAGTTGCTGAATCTGTCCATTGTGAGAGGCCAAGGGAAGAGGTAAGTCCAAGTAATTTTACAGTTGTTGGGGAGGTGGGAGTGTCAGTGGCTATGTTGAATTAACCAAGAATGAGTGAAGGTATATTGGAGGAGAGAAAGTGAGGGAGCCAGGCGGCAAAGTTGTCCAGAAATTGAGAGGGTGATCCAAGTGGGCGATAAGTCATAGCTACTCACAGAGGGATGGGAGAGAAGATGTGAATAGTGTGGACTTCAAAAGATGAGAATTGGATGGAGGGAACAGGGGGTATGCATTGAAAAGTGCAGCGAGAGAATAGCAGTATGCCCACACTTCCACCTTGTCTGTTCCCAGGTCTAGGAGTTTGGCTGAAGTGTAGACCACCATAAGAGAGTACAGCAGGGGAGACAGAGTCAGATGGAGGAAGCCAGGTTTCTGTGATAGCCAGCAAATTGAGAGAAATGAAGAGGTCATGAATGAAAGTAAGTTTATTGGAAACCGACCTTGCATTCCAGAGGGCACAGGAGAAGGGCAAAGTAGATGGTTTGTGACAGGTGATGGGCATTAGATTATAGGTGTTTTGGGTATTTGCTGCCCTGGGGACTCTGCGTGTGGGAATGAGTGAGAGGCCTGGGTTAGGCGATATATCTCCACAAGCCATCAGAAGAAGGAGAGAGAGTAAAAGGAGATGGGAATAGGTCTTACAGGAGCATTTCTGCTTTTCAGCTTTAGAGGAGGGATGAGATAGTGACTGGAGGAAGGAGAGGAGCTCATGGGAGCAGAGAAGAGGAGAGGAAAGCAGGGAACTTGAGATAGTTATATTATCGGAGACATGATGTCTAGAGACAGTATAAAAGAGGCAGCAGGTTATAGTAAGGAAGATGGTGTGAGAAAACATTGTGACACTGTATAAGCAAGTATTCTTAATGGGGGGTGGTTAGAGGTAATAAGCAGATGTCACTGATTAAACAGGTGCAGGTAATTAGTATGCCTCAATATATTAAGTGTAAACACGGGGTGGGTGAGTAGAGGGGCAGGGAGGGAGGGGATTGATGTGTTTCTGTGGAATATGCTGTGGAGCAGTGTGTTTTACAGATATCTATGAGACAGAAAAGGAGCTATTTGAGTGGATGGAGAGACAGGAGCAATAAATAGGGTGAGTGAACACAGGGCATTTCTGGTTTACAAATAAATAGTAATATATCATGACAATAGCAGTTCAATCTAACAGAAATAAGTATATCTCAGCAATTATCATAACACAGAAATTAATAATATTAAATTGTCCATTGTAGAAGTATATATGGATCAGGTGAGAGGCTGTTCTTCTGAAATTACCTTAGCTTGATTTAAAACTGCATCCAGGTGTATTTCTGTGGAATATGCTGTGGAGTAGTGTGTTTTACAGATATCTATGAGACAGAAAAGGAGCTATTTGAGTGGATGGAGAGACAGGAGCAATAAATAGGGTGAGTGAACACAGGGCATTTCTGGTTTACAAATAAACAGTAATATATCACGACAATAGCAGTTCAATCTAACAGAAATAAGTATATCTCAGCAATTATCATAACACAGAAATTAATAATATTAAATTGTCCATTGTAGAAGTAGATATGGATCAGATGAGAGGCTGTTCTTCTGAAATTACCTTAGCTTGATTTAAAACTAAATCCAGGTGCGTTTCTGTGGAATATGATGTGGAGCAGTATGTTTTACAGATATCTTAGCTTGATTTAAAACTGCATCCAGGTGTTTTGAAGTTTTAAATAAGACAGCAAAAAATAATAAGGAAAAAAACAAAACAAAAAAATGTATGTTTAATTTTCATATTAAGGACATAATTATTATCTTAACCATAAACTTACAGCAGTTATCCAGTTTGAGCAGTAACTAAAAAATATAAACAAATATATGAACTGAGTTAAATGCAAATTAAAATAAAATGCTGGAAAGAGAGCTTAAGAACTTATTGATACATCTTAATCATTGAGGTGCAGTTCTACAAGGAGAACTTGGATTTAAAATGCATTGTTATACTGTGTCACTTCAGAGCCCCCTGATTAGCAGCCTTATTAAATTGCAATTCGGCAAATTAAAAAGGGCTTTATTTAAGCACATAGCATATTTTTTTACAGAAGTTTTTAGTTAGTGAAGATCTTGCTTTTGGATAGAAGTTCACTAACTAAAAACCTCTGTAAAAAAATATGCTATGTGCTTAAATAGAGCCATTTTCAATTTGCCAAATCACAATTTAATAAGGCTGTAGAGTAGTGAATATTTGCATATTTTGGGTTGATAATGATAGGTAGGTAATTCGAATTTAGGTTGTGTATGAATATATTGGGGAGTTCTACTTCTAGTAGATGTATAGAGTCATAGTTTTACAGATAATAGTATGTTTTACAGGGTATAGCTTCTGGGTGATTGAGCATGCATTCAGGGATGGGAGGAGCTAAATTGAGTTGTCCAACTCACTTGACATGAGAAAAAGAGGAAAAAAGTAATGTGTAACTATGAAAAAGTAAAGAGCAATAAGGGGGGTATGGAAGCAAAGGGAGGGAAAAATAGAAGAGCAAGGAGAGAAGAAAAATGAACAGGGGTGGACATGAAAACAAAAGAGATAAGGGGGAACATGGATAAGATTATAAGAGGGAGAAGAGAGAAAGGAAAGGTGGAAGAAAGCAGGAGAACAAAGAAAGGAGAGAAAATGGACTGGGCAATGAGAAAGAGAGAAGGATGGGTGAGAGAAAAATAGAGGATTCAAGATAAACAAGGAAGATGAAGAGAAAATAAGATGGGAGAGAAGATGGGAGAGATGGGGAGATTGGAAGAGACAGAGTAGCTTGAAAGGGGAGTAGCTGGAGAGAAGATGAGAGAGAGACAGATGAGAAGGGAGTAAGGGGAGGAGGTGAGAGGAGCAGACAGAAGGAAGAGAATAAAGCACAGAAGAAGAGAAGATACCTGAAGACTACAGAGAGGACAGATGAAAGGACAAGAGAGAAGACAGAGGAACAGAAGAATATGGTGGATAAGAGAGAGACATTAAAGAAACAGAAGAGGGGGGAGAAAGGATAACAAAAAGAGAGAAGTAGTGAGAAATTGGCTGGGTAATGTATAATGGAAGAGAGAGAAGGATGTGCAAGAGAGATGGAGATAAATATGGGGAAGAACACAAGAGAGGCAATGGAGAGGGAGAAAGAGGAGAAGTGGAAGAGTTAGATAAGAAACAAGGACTAGAGAGAGGGAACGAAGGGAGGGATAGGAGAAAGAGAGAGAAGTAGAGAGGTGAAAGAGGAGATGTGGAATAATAGGATATGATTTTATGGGGAAAGGGGGTAGAGGGTCAGTGAGAAGGGGGAATGGGGTTAGAAAGAGTGGAAAATGGGTTAAAGGGTATAAGAAGTGAATAAAGAGAAGAAGAGAGAGGGAGAAGGGGGAGGACGGGAAAGCATGAGTGGGGAGATGGGGAGAGTGGGTGAAGGGGGTCAGCGTGTGTTAAAGAGGGTTCAGTTGGTGCGGACAATGAAATATGAATGGGGAGATTGGGTCAGAGAGAGGGAAAATGAGTGATAGAGAAGAGAAGACACAAGAGGGTTAGAAAAGGGCATGATAGGGTAAGAGAGAGGAAGTAGAGGAGAGACAAAGGGGGGAGATAGTGGATGAAGAGGTCAGATTGAATAAACTAGAGGAGGAAAGAGAGGGGGAAGACAGTAGGGAAAGATGAATGGGAAGAGAGGGGGAAGGGAGAAAAAAATATATAGGGAATTGGTGGGAGAACTTACCTTGCCTCAACAACACCAGCATCTGCAATTCAGCATTGTCCCAGAGTATGAGTAAATGAGAGTTAAAATGTTACTATCACCAAAAAAAATGAGAATTTTTTTTTTCAAAAGAGGTGTCAGAGTCAGAAATAAAAAAATGACCAGTCAGACACCTAAAAATCCAGTCAGTCCGGTCAGAAACTGGACACTTGGCGTCATGTAATGTCCGTTCATGAATCATCACATTGTTACATATGCTTTCTGGTAGGGTGTGCATCTTATTTACATGATGAAATGATTAATGAACTAGCAAAGCACTATTTCAAAACAAATAATATGGTTTAGGTGGAAGAATAAGAGAAATACATAACTACCTAACTTGTGTAACAGTGTGTGACATGTAATCATAAAGTTTGTTCACATTAATGCATAGCTGAAACTTTAAAAAAAAACTCAAACTAAATACAAATACACATAAATACATTGATAAATAAAACAATGTTGTTTTAGAGAATTGCAGAGCTGTTACAATGCTATGGGCCCCTGGCTGGCAATAGTTAATATTGTGTAATGTAATATAATAATGTGTAATTGTTCCCTATCTTTTAAAAATATTGTGTTATAGCCATATGGACATGGGACTATTGTACCCATGATGGCATGACTTGGGTTAAATACAGTTTAATATTTTCATACTGCTAAGTAACATTTCCCTCATGTATATATTAACCAGTGTAAGAGTTGAAGATGGTCATGTTTGGTCTTGAAATGTAGGATTTTCCTTGGGTGTTATAATAAGACATGTTATGTAGGACGCCCAGAGAGGAGGACACTGGCTCCTGGTATTGGAAATTTGAGGAACAGAGAATGGGGGACCTCACCAATACAATTAAAGGGATATGTCATGTATACAGTCAGACATAGAGTCTCCATTCTTTGTTCTGATGACCCCATGGAAGGCTGGGAACAAAAGAGAGGATTAGGGCTACTGGCCAACAGAGGGTGATCAGGGTATGAACTATGGGGATTAGTTCATTCTATGTTGATCTAAGGTTGTGTCATGTTATGATTGGTTGATGTTTTCCATGAATGTACTGTTCTGTTTGGCTGTACAAAAACATGAAGAATTGTATTATTTTAATAAGCTTGCAGGTATCCTGATTTTCCTGTCGGGTCCTATCTTAAAGGTACCATCACCTGCTCCTGTGTTCCTGTATTCTAATGGCTGTTGTTCTTGGGCTGACTAAGCATGCTGGGCACTGAGATGTCCAAAACCTCACCATAAAGGGGTTATTCCTGTAAGCTACAGTAGGAGAGTTTTAAGTATATGAGGTACCCTCCCAACTGAGTCGTGACAAGCATTACCAAGCCTATGATATAGTATGGAAGTAATATTTATTAAATGCATGTATTAAGATTTTGTTTCGGCATTGGAAAAAGAACTACTGGGAGTTATACCTACAATAATAGATCTATGGATGTAACAAAAGTTTTGTGAAGCATTTGTAATATAGATATATGACACAATAATAAGAGCCCTTTCTGATTCTTGATACTCTTCATTTTTATGATTTTGCTTTTTAAACTAGTGATTAAACAAATATGACCCTGCCGTCTGGTTGCAGTGTATTCAATTTAGAATATATGCAAAAATATAAAAGTATGCTTTTATTATTGATACTCTAGATATATAGCCACTAATAAGATGAAGAAAGGATTTGATTAAATTAGCTTTGATAAAAAGGATAAAATAAGCAATTGAAATACTGAATGCAGTGTTACGCATAATATGCAGTAATAGCAAACAAGCCATACCTTACATATAACAAAGCCATGTGCAAGGACTGCTGCAAATTCAAGTGCTGCTGAATAATTGTCAAGTAACCTTGAATTCTTGTCCTCTTAATACATCTAATTAAATGACACATTAATGTTTACAATGAAATGTTTCTCTGTGTTGTCAAAAACCTTCAAGTTGTCAAGTACCTGTCTGACATTCGTGTGTACTGGGATTTAATTTTAAAATTACATTTCTAAAGAAGTTAATTCTTTTGTCAATTTGGGAATATCACTGCCAGGAAAGATTTTATTCATAGAACACAGTAAACTTGGAATTTGGGGATTAGTAAGTATTGAATGATGATATTAAAAAAATGATCTTTTATTTTATTTTTTTAAAGGACAAGCTCTGTCAATTAATTTAAGCTAGTCACTGAACCTATTACATTGCATCCTGTTTTCTAAGGGCCTCATTCAATTGCGATTTGGCCAATTGAATAGAGCTCCATATAAGCACATATCTTTTTTTACAGAAGTTTTTAGTTAGTGAACTTCTATCCAAAAGCAAGGTCTTCACTAACTAAAAACTTCTGTAAAAAAATATGCTCTGTGCTTATATAGAGCCCTATTCAACTGGCCAAATCGCAATTGAATGAGGCCCTAAGTTTATCAATTGCTAATGGTTTTACCATACAAAAAACATATCATCATCAAACTGCTTGCTTTACCTAACCAGTCAGGACACTTTAAAACAGCATGTACATGCTAAACTAACTGATTAAAAAACTAACTGTGTTTAAAAACTAACAACATTAAAGCACCACTGTAGATCAAGAAAAAAAGACACTTAATCAAGTATGTACTAAACTGACTAATTAGCAGTTGTGTAAGCCATAAAACATATTTTTGGAAAACTGAATTTTGTAGGACTCTTTTGTTTGATATTAGGGTAAACTGACTGAAATTGACACCACGCACATACCACCTCACTGGCCCAACAGCAGACACCTTGCATCATTCAATGCACCATAGTTTTTTAGTTTTTTTTCCTACATAATTATGCTCTTATGACTCAGAATGGCAACATATACTTTTTTTCATTGTGCAGGTGGTCCATTATTGACCCACTTATTAACCAGTGCCGGACCTTTATGTCACCTTACACTGCACCATTTGGTGCTTTTGGATGGGGGCAATTAACGTCCATAAGGACCTCTATGGTAAAAAGTTAGGATGCCATGGCGTTTCATAGGGTCCACCCAGTTAGGGGGTTAATATAGGGTAATGATTATATGTCAGTATAAAATGGGCGCCCATAAGGAACTCTGTGATATAAGGGTTAATTTTAGGTGCCATTTAGGGTCCATAAAGTCCCCTGTGGTATATTTAAAAAAGTATAAAATAGAGACTGTGATATGTTGCTTCATATTCTAAAATCATTTTGCAGGTATACATGTGTAACTCTAGATAAAATTGGATTTTTCAAATCCCATGAATGTTTTCCACTCTGGTGTTAGTATACCATATCACAAAATTGTTATATAGCAGAATATGGTAAAAATTACATATATTTTTGCAATTTATTATTAGGTACTTGTACCTCACAACGACGATTAAAAGATTAAAACAAAGGATAAGAAGGGTAAACTAAAAACAAAGCCTTCCATATGGCCTGAAGAACCCAAATCTGTAGGATAATCGATATCTCATGTCATTTTGTCAATTGTATTTAATATAAAGGTTCTAAAGTGCTATTGTACTCTTGTGCGCTCAAAACACTATTAACATAGATGAATATCTATATAAGATGTATATCATTTCTCTTTTCTCTCCCCCTATGTATCTCCCATAGCTGCCAATTTTGATCTGAATGCTTCTAGTTCATGAGCGTTCTTAATGTTGAAAAGTGGACTATAGCACACATTATCTGAAAGACAAAGTTCTATGGTGAATCCAAAAAGATAGTTATAATGCTGTGCTAATTCATGTGGGATAGAGCAATATCGTCTAGGGGGTATTATTCAGAGATTGCTTTGGAAGAGCGCGAAGAACAGAGCACCATGCGTCTATATACGTGCCACTGTGGACCGCATGTGACGCTCCGCCTACATCTGGCACCTTTCGACGTCACAGAGGACGTCTTTCTCAAAGAGAAAACAGGGGAGTGGTGTCTGCGTGAGGTTTTTATACACAGCGGTTGCTAAGGCAACCTTAAGCATTGGAAAGTGTCATAGATGCAAGTGGAGAGATGAAGGGGCAAATATTTGACAATATTCTAGTACATATAGAACGTGTTATAAATGCAAAATTGCAAATTATGAGAAGGATCTTAATACAATTATAAGGTCAATAGATCGAGGCAGGACTTAAACCAAGTAAAGATAGTGATATATTATTGGGATATATAGAAGAATTGCAAAATAAGAAAAAAACTAATATAAATGCAAATAATGTGTTAAGTGCTATAGGTGACTCATAGTCCAAAATAATTTATTACAAAGGAAGTACAATTGTAATCGTTATGTGAATTATTGATAAAAAGGGGATGGGCCTAAATATAACTAAAAAGGAAGAAATAAAGGTCCTATAAGATATGCACTCATACGTGAGCTAAATGTATGGAAATCAGTATTGTAGTGCGGTTAAGTAAATTGTACCTGTATCAGATACAACTACTTTGAAAGTGCACAAATAAAGTGAAGAACAATAATAACAGACTAGTACTGTAATCCCTAGTAAGAAAGTAAAAGTAAATAGGGGTAAACAGTTTGTCTAATTGACTCATAGTTCCACTGTGAATCTAATAGAAATAGAAATTATTTTCTAGTGATGTTAGTTGCTATCATTTGGATAGATTTTCACTCTGATAACTCTATTTCCATATATATCCCATTTAAGATTTTACTCCAATTTTAAATATATATCATTACTTACTAAAATTATTTTAATTGAATGTTACATCATCCAATATTTAGCCTTTTCCAGTCATAACACAGCTTCTAAATGAAGGACGTAAAGTTAAAACCCTCATTCAGGCCATGAGGAGAGAGGGCCTTCAATTTGTAGATCCACCGGGCTTCACATTGAAGGAGTTTACGGTCAATGTCTCCCTGTCTTTGATTCATGGTGACTTTATCAATAGCAAAAAATGATAAAACTTTACTTTGATTTTTATGATAAATTCTGACATGCCGCGCAATGGGGGTATCAAGCATATGTTTTATACTTAGTACATGTTCCCCTATCCTGCGTGGTAGCTGGCGGACAGTTTTACCAACATAGATCTTCTTGCAAATGCAAACTGCTACATATACTACACCTGCAGTTGAAGAAATCTCTGATCTCATATTTAATATTTGTTGTTGGATGCTCAAAAACTTTTGTGGGTATGATGTAACTACAATATTTGCATCTGCCACACCTAAAATAGCCTGATGGAGGTTTAAGCCACATAGTATTTTGTCCTTTTTCTTTGAAGGTACTATGTACCAAAATGTCTTTAAGGTTTTTACCTCTGCGGTATGTGACTGAGATATTAGGTGTTACCACATCAGTGAGGTCTTCATCACCTTTTAAAAGGTGCCAGTGTTTTGCAAGTGACTCTTTCCAAGTGACAAGTGATTTTTTTCCATGTAGCAGATCAGTTGTATTACAATTCCAAGCATATTTAAATGCTGTATTAAGGCAATTTTTAGAAAAAACTATTTCTTTAAATCTTTTTCTCAATTTGTCTGCCTCTATTTTAAACTCCTCATCTGTGCTGCAGTTCCTTCTAATACGGAGGTATACCTGTGTAGTTAAAAGCACATTTTAAATATAAACCAATGGGGGCCATTTAGTTCTCATTCCCCCTTTCGAGGATGGGTGAATTGATTGGACATCAAATGAGTCAAAAGCATCTTCATAGAGGACAACCTGCAGCCTTGTAAGCCTTTCAACTTATGAAACATTTTTTTTTTCTTTCAATAATGCTTTCCCGCTACTGATGTCAAGCTCAAAGGTCTGTAGGTAAAATAATCTTCCTTACTGACCTTTTTGTAAAGTTGTACTGTGTTACAAATTCTCTGATCACCTTGAGCCCTCATGACAGCTATCATAGGCTAATATGTTAATGGTTCTGCAATTGCTGCTCTAAGAGCCTTAACTACCCTTTTACGTATATAATCAAGACCCACTGACATTTTCTTCCACCTCAGTAAATAGACTTGCACTTTCATTGGTCAGAGAGCCTTCATCATCTCTACAGTCTACTGCAAATTGCAGTCATATATGCAGTTTGTTATGTACTTATCTCCATCCAACTTTCGCATCTTTAGTACATAATTCATTTTATTTTTATCATTTCACTTATCTAGCTTAAACAATATTTTCTTACCATGGTATAAGTACATAAAAAAAACAATATATATATATATTCCACATATACAGTTGTCATACTGCGAGTTGTCATCACGCTTTGTGGGGCTCGCATAGTTGCGGGGGTGGAGGCCCGCGGTACTTAGCTGCAATGAGCGCCAAAGGTGCTCATTGCAGAGCTTGAGATGAGCGCCGTAGGCACACATCGCGAGTCCCACGGGACTTACGAGGCATGCAATACTTTACGGCCCGCAATACTTTATCAGTTAAGCACATAACCCCAAAGACCCACAAAAAAACACAAATCCTATAAAAAACATATGTATACACTCAGACAACTCAGGGAGAGAGCTAGGGATCCTGTGAGTGAGCTAGCAAGATTATTTGAACCATATTTTGAGTTTTTGAACACTATAAAATCGGCTAAGTGAGAAAAAAATGGTGGCCGAAAAAACATAAAAAGTCTCAAACAGGATGAAAATGAGGCGGAAACATGTAACATTTACCTGAACAATGCAAGCCATGTCCGACTTATAAAACATACGATTACAAAGGCCGTAAATTGCTCACGAGGCACGTAAAAAATAGACAATCGCCGCCATTTTAGTGTGAACAACAGAGTAACTTGCAAATAACAACATTACAAATTTAAAATGGCGGTTTTCTCGCCAAAAATAATGGCTTGGGCTCGCGCACGCAGGTTATTTACATTTATCACACATTCTCCTCAGGTGATGAATAGTCTCACTGTTCATTCTCTACTGCTGGAAAATCCAAAAAGATTTGTAGCTGTTTAGAATATTGATTGCTGAATATTACAGACAAATAGGTAAAGTATAAGGGACGCAGTTGCAGGCGTGGAGATGAGCGCCGCAGGCACTCATCGCGAGTCCCGGGGGACTTAGCTGCAATGAGCGCCGAAGGCTTATCATGAGGCACGCAGGACTTATCTGCAATGAGCGTAGCAGTTTGGTGCTGATCGCGAACCACGCAATATCATTGCGAGGCGCGTATAGTAGACGGAGGGAGAGGCTGGCAATGAGCATCGAAGGTGCTCATTGTGTGCCACGCAATGAGTGCAAAAGGTTCCCAGCGCGGGGCTCGCGAGTAGGTACAGCATTCCCAACCTTAAAATGTTATTGTCGTAATTTTAACGGGCAAGTTGCTAGTATATTATAAACAGCAGTGTCTATCACGCTGGGCGGGGCGCTGACATTATTGAGCAGGTGTTGCTCTCACACACATGCAGTTACACACACACACACAAAGTCTCTCACACTCACCTGGAGACTCTCACACACAAATACACAAACAGGAAGTCTCTCACACTCACCAGGAGGCTCTCACACACATGCAGTTACACACACACACAGGAAGTCTCTCACACTCACCTAGAGACTCATTGGCTCGTACATTAGATGAAGGGAGAGGCTCGCAACGAGCAAAGAATGCGTTCATTGCGAGACATGCGATGAGCACCAAAGGCTCTCAGCGCGGGGCTCGGGAGGAGCGCCGAAGGTACAGCATTACCAGCCTTAAAATGTTATTGCCGTCATTGCTGATGGGCAAGTTGCTAGTATATTATAAACAGCAGTGTCTGTCATGCTGGGCGGGGCCCTGACATTACTGAGCAGGTTTTGCGATGACATCATCGAGGGTCGTGTCTGAGGGCGTTTTCACCCTCACCAGGAGACTCATAGACACAGGCAGTCACAAAAAAACATCAAGTGTCTCGCACTCACCAGGCAGTCACACACACACACACAAGAGGTCTCAAACTCACAAGGAGACTCTCACACACAGGCAGTCATACACACACAAACACACACACAGGAAGTCTGTCACATGCACCAGAAGTCACACACATAGGAAGTTTCTCACACTCACCAGGAGACTCACACACACAGTCACACACAAACACACACATGAAGTCTCTCATACTCACCAGGAGACTCTCACGCACACAGGAAGTCACACACACTCACCAGGAGAGTATCATGCACACAGGAAGTCCCACACACACAAACAGGAAGTCTTGCACATTCACCAGGGCACTCTCACACACACAGGCAGTCATGCACAAGCACACACACACAGGAATTCTCTCACACTCACCTGGAGACTCTCACACACACAAACATTCACAAACAGGAAGTCTCTCACACTCACCTGGATACTCATTCCAGGGGTGGAAATGAGCGCCATAGGCGCTCATCGTGAGGCCCGCGGTACTTGGCTGCAATAAGCACCAAAGGCACTCATTGCAGGGCTCACAGTCAGCTCCACAGGCTGATCGAGAGGCAAGGGGGACTTAGCTGCAATGAGTGCCAAAGGCACTCATCGCAAGGACCTAGAGTTAACGGGACCTAGAGCGTAGCAGTTTGGCGCTGATCGCGAGCCACACAATACTTTACTGCACGCAATACTCTACGACTTTAACGGCAGAACCACCGAACTCAAAGGACCACCAAAAGACGCCAAATACTTAAAAGAAAATACAATACACACTCACACATAGCACAGACGGAGAGCCAGGGAGCCTGTGAGGGAGGTTGCAAGTTAATTGAACCATATTTGCCATTTTTCGGCGATCGAAAATCAGCTAAGAGAGAAAAAAAATGGCGGATGAAGGAAAAACAGAAAAGGATGAAAACGAGGCTGAAGGCAGTAAAAGTGACTCCAAAGCCAGTAACACTTAGCCAAACAACGAGAGCCATGCAAAACTGCAGCACAGACACAGAGGTGAAAGACACAGAGGGGGGAGAGGGTGGAAAGAGACACAGAGCTAAGAGAAGGATGAAAATAGACACGGTGGGGATAAGGGAGAATAAAAAAGACACAAAGCACGGAGAGAGGGGGAAACAGACACAGGGGTAAGATGTGAGAACCACAAAAGTTGTGGGTTGCCAAGGCCTGCAATGAGCACCGAAAGCCCTCTTCGCGAGATCCGTACAGTAGACGGAGGGAGAGGATCCCAATGAGCGAAGAAGGCGATCATTGCAAGCAATGCAATGAGCCTTTTAAATAAAGTTTTGGAATAAATATATGTCTCAGGGAAACAATTATAGTCCTAATTATGAAATTGTAACTTGTACTATACTGTAAATTATTTTTTATATATGACCAACTGCTGGAAAGATGTAAAGATAACCATTTTTAGAAAGAAGCAAAGACACCCTTTATATCCAGCAAAATATCCTCTTAAATAATTGAAAGAAAAAAAGTGTAAAACTTATAAATGTATTAGTACGCTTAAAAACATTTTTTAAAACATTTAAAAAGAGAAAACAGATCGACAACTTCCTGGAGACAAAAATACAATTGAGTATTAGATAATATAATACAAACCTAATAGTTATAAATCACTTCTGTCGTTAAATCTACTTTATTTTATTAAACTGCATGTAGATAAAGTAATTGTAGTTATAAAGACCTATTGTTTTATATTAGATATACCTATATAGAGACTTGTATATTCAAGCCAAAGGCACTCAGCATTCCCAGCCTTAAAATGTTATTGCCGTAATTTTTAAGTCGCCAGTCACATATATAGTTCTCAGCAGCTGGGCTTGCCAATGGGAAAACTGTGGCCCTCGCAAAGCGAGGGCCGCGGTTGCGGCCAGGCAAGGAGCGTCGAAGGCGCTCCTTGCACTGATGAGATGAGCGTCATAGGTGCTTATCCCTGTGACCGGTACGATTTAGGCAGGGAGCGACGAAGGCGCTCACAGCGCTTGTGGAGATGAGCGCCATAGACGCTCATCCCTACGACCCGCACGACTTTACCATCATACCTATGACCTGCGGGACTACATATTAACAGAAAACTCAAATACACAATTCACACTGCGAGACCCGTAGCACTTTGAAAAAATTGCATGAAAAAAAAAACGTCCCATAACACTTACAAAACGAAACCGCGACATATACAAAAAAGAATATAAACCGCAAAAAATACGAACTGAACGGCCGTACCGCGCACAGCGAAAAACACGAAATCCACACAAAATACAAACATTTTAAAAAACATCACACACAACAAGGGGGGACACCAAGGATGTCTGGAAGTGATGTTACACGTCAAATTAAGTCCAATTTCCAGAGTTTAGCCACTCGAAAATGCCATAAGCAAGAGAAAAAATGTGCGCCGAAAAAAATCAAAACGAGGCTACACAACCCCTAAAGACGCAAAACTCCGCCACACACATACGACTTTTACACAGGACCGTACGAAGTATAAAAGACACGATTACGAAGGACACAAAATGATCCAAACCCACCTAACACATACTCAATCGCCGCCATTTTACAACACTAACTTGCACATACTAATATTCACATTACAAAATGCGGAACTACACAGCTACACAACGTTTTCCCCTCGAGCACGCAGCCTATTTACACTGCACACATTGCTGACACTTACACCTCAGCTTACCAAGAATGAAAATCTACATTGTATGCTGCAGGAACATCAAAACAGATTGTTAGCTCTTCGGCATATTGGTTGCTGCATATATTCATTACAAATAGATAAAGTATATTAATTTATGATTTCATTAATTAATTATTTATCATTAAAAAATACATAGACAGAAAACTTTAAAAAACACCACACCACACGATCGCAAAAAACGCCAAAGGCGTTCACTGCACGCCTCACAAGGAGCACCGAGTGTGCTCACAGGAGCAAAACTACACCAGGGGAGAGACTCGCAATCAGCGCCAAAATCCCATCAGCATGGACCTTGAAATCAGTGCCGAACAGGCTCTGAGAACAAAAAAAAAAAAAAAAAACAGAGGTTATCAATCAGCGCCAAAGGCAGTGGCGGCCCGTCCATAGGGGCGTCGGGGCAAGCGCCCCCCCCCCAAAAGTTTTCAGTGACCCAGCAATAAAAAAAGGAAAATAATAATTAGAAATAATCATAAAACAATAAAATATCATCTTTAAATTAGCATTTAAGTGTTCTTTCTTAAGTATGCATTCATTCAAAATATTCCCTGGGACACTGTCACTTTAAGATAACCCCATGTATGCCTTAAATGCTGTGTGCTATCCATTGTAACTAGCGTAGCTTCCCTGCACTGTGTGATCATATTACACTAACCTGACACTGTGAGAGCGAGTCATGACCGTTAATGAATGCCGCCCAGCCACCAGGGAGAAGCTATGCATGGGCAGTGAAAATGTATCAATTTCAATGACTGACAGCCTTTCAGCATCATCCAATCAATGCTGAGAGGCTGTCTAGTTTCCATGATCCCCACATAAGCCCACCCAGACCGTTAGCCCAGGGCGCCCACTAACAAATAGAGACCCGAGTTAGTGTTTGACCGACAGGTGCCCTGGCAGCCCTGCTATAAAAATCTGACCCCCTAAGCCAGCCCCCACTGTTTCCCGCTCCTGGTGTTAAAGAACCCATCTACAAGTAAGTAGAAACACTGCCCTCAGTGCCCTGCTTTGCCCAGCCAAAGCCCCTAGTCCCCCTAATAAAAAAAGGGTCCCCCAGTTACCCCACTATGCCTACCTGTCACCCACCCACCCATCTAGGCCAACAATGCCTGTGCCACCCCCCTGATCACCCCCATGGGGCCTGTGTCACCCCCAGATCACCCCCACCTTGGCACTTTAACCTACCTAACTAGTACCAAGCCACCTACCTACCACCCTGACCCAGTGACCCTACCCTGACCCAACTACCAAGCCACCTACCTACCACCCTGACTAAGTGACCCCATCCTGACCCAACTTCCAAGCCACCTACCTACCACCCTGACTAAGTGTCCCAACTACCAACTTGGTAGCTGGGTCAGGGTGGTAGGTAGGTCGCTTGGTAGTACCAAGCTGTGACGAAGTGCCCTTCGCCACTTTGTCTTGGAGAGGACTGTTTGCCAGCCTCCTGCCCTGCGACTATGGCCCTGGTACATATTGCCCTTCAAACACAGTATTCGGCCATACCAGAGTGTATGTCACTCATTCTGGCCCTTTACATACAGGGGGGTCATTCGGTACTTGCCCTGTGTGAACCATGATACCACAGATAGCTATGCCATGGAGCCCATTCATATAATGAAAGACTATGGGAAAGACTTTAGCTACATGGCAATTGAACTGTGTGAAGATGATCTGAGCGCTACTGGGTAGTTTTGTGCGCTCAGATCCCAGCTGTAACGGAACCCATCACTGTTTTACCCTGTTTATGGTTATTTAATTCTTGGTTAAAATATGATCCTAGTAATATACTGTATGTATGTTGGTTTATGCTCTGCAGAATATTGGCCCCAGGCTAGTGCAGACCTTGGCAGGAGCGATAATCCTGTTACAGATAAGCAAGTCTATTCATTCTCAAACATAAGAACAAAAGACGGCTGATTTAATCATTGTCTGATTATATCAAGGAGCCTCAGGGAGGGGTGACCACACCTATTGTTCTCTTTATGTGTATTGTGTGGCCCACTATGGAGGATGTGGATTGCCATGCTGCCAGTAAGATACTTTTACTAACTTTTGAACCCCTGGTCTGATTCATGCCATTTTTTAATATGTTGTTCCCCTGGGTGAGAGCTATTGAACGGTGCTGGACTTAAAGGTGTACCCCCTGTTTTTGGGGTACATCCAGAATGTGGTTAAAATTGTGTCCGTTTTAATTGTGTTACCTGTTATCTGAGGGGAGGAGACGTGGGGGTTGAACCATGTATATAATTGGCTGTGATAATTATGTGGGTGTAGCCCTTCAGAGGGCACCATTGCATAAAAGGAGATCCCCTGTCATTAAAGATATAGTTCTACTTAACCCTTCAAAACGTAGCCTCGTCTCGTTATTGGAGGGGATCGCTATATAATACTGGGGATTGCTATGCTCTTGCATACTCCCTTGAGCTGTAACTACTGAACACTTGTTCCTGAGGTGTCCTCCTTGGAGGAGAGGTCTTCCCCGCACGGTCCTGGATGCTGGAGATTCATACAGGGTGGAAGGAAGACGGTGCGCCTCCAGCTAAACTACGGCGGTTGTGGAGTCTGTGGTGGTTGAGGTGTCCGGTGCGTTGCTTGTAAGCCTCGGCGCAAACTAGGACTCAACGGAGGTACCCGGTCGGGGTGCCAGGAGATCCGTTACATTGGCTGGCAGTGGTGGGATGGTGTCCTAGTAAGAGGAAAAGCAGCACGGAGACACCGGTAACGTTTGGAGTTACAAATTTAGGGCAACGCTAGTATCCGTACAGCGCCCCTGGCTACAGCAGGATGGAACCGGCTAGTTTTCAGACAGCGTTCCATGATGATGAGGAGGAGGAGGCCGCGGACTACAGGGATGCAGACAGAAAGGAACTCTGGTATGATGCCCTGGAAGATGCCCAATGGCGGCGAGGTGAGAGTCTCCCCAGTGATGAGCAGCGGCTACAGAAGCGTGTGGCGATGCGGATGTATCTATTGGGAGAGCAGCCCCTGGATGAGTGGGTGACAAGACTAGAGACCCTGGTATGGCGAGAGATCTGGCTAGACAACACATACCAGGCCCTCTGGTGGCATACCGTTCGACTTACCCCCTGGACGGCTGAACACGACTTACCGGAGGGAGATGATTATGATGGCCCGGGTTTATTATGGGATGCCTTGGAGGAGGACATTGATCTTGGCAGCACGGAGGAGTCTAGGTTTTGGGACATCTACGACTACCGGATGGCCATGTATGTCTGGGATGACGAAGGCGAGGTGAGCAAAGACATGACCCACCTGGTAACAAGAGAGTGGGAGCTGGAGCAGGACTACCAACACCTGCTCAGCTTCGTGCAGCCCCAACCTACTCGACAAGCGGAACCAGACTTCATTGACTGGTCCTGGGATGACCTCCAGATGGCAGGTAGAGATGGGACCGAGGTCTCTCTACCGGCCCTACAGGGGGCAGAAGGTGTCGTCCTTCCCCCCCAGCGGGAGTGTGAACCCCAGGGGGCAGAAGGTGTCATCCTTTCCCCCCAGCGGCAGTGTGAACCCCAGGGGGCAAAAGGTGTCGTCCTTCCCCCCCAGCGGCAGAGTGAACCCCAGGGGGCAGAAGGTGTCGTCCTTCCCCCCCAGCGGCAGTGTGAACCTCAGGGGGCAGAAGGTGTCGTCCTTCCCCCCCAGCGGCAGTGTGAACCCCAGGGGGCAGAAGGTGTCGTCCTTCCCCCCCAGCGGCAGTGTGAACCCCAGGGGGCAGAAGGTGTCGTCCTTCCCCCCCAGCGGCAGTGTGAACCCCAGGGGGCAGAAGGTGTCGTCCTTCCCCCCCAGCGGCAGTGTGAACCCCAGGGGACAGAAGGTGTCGTCCTTCCCCCCCAGCGGCAGTGTGAACCACAGGGGGCAGAAGGTGTCGTCCTCCCCCCCCAGAAGCAGTGTGAACCCCAGGGGGCAGAAGGTGTCGTCCTTTCCCCCCAGCGGCAGTGTGAACCCCAGGGGGCAGAAGGTGTCGTCCTTCCCCCCCAGCGGCAGTGTGAACCCCAGGGGGCAGAAGGTGTCGTCCTTCCCCCCCAGCGGCAGTGTGAACCACAGGGGGCAGAAGGTGTCGTCCTTCCCCCCCAGCGGCAGTGTGAACCCCAGGGGGCAGAAGGTGTCATCCTTTCCCCCCAGCGGCAGTGTGAACCCCAGGGGGCAAAAGGTGTCGTCCTTCCCCCCCAGCGGCAGAGTGAACCCCAGGGGGCAGAAGGTGTCGTCCTTCCCCCCCAGCGGCAGTGTGAAGCTCAGGGGGCAGAAGGTGTCGTCCTTCCCCCCCAGCGGCAGTGTGAACCCCAGGGGGCAGAAGGTGTCGTCCTTCCCCCCCAGCGGCAGTGTGAACCCCAGGGGGCAGAAGGTGTCGTCCTTCCCCCCCAGCGGCAGTGTGAACCCCAGGGGACAGAAGGTGTCGTCCTTCCCCCCCAGCGGCAGTGTGAACCACAGGGGGCAGAAGGTGTCGTCCTTCCCCCCCAGCGGCAGTGTGAACCCCAGGGGGCAGAAGGTGTCGTCCTTCCCCCCCAGCGGCAGTGTGAACCACAGGGGGCAGAAGGTGTCGTCCTTCCCCCCCAGCGGCAGTGTGAACCCCAGGGGGCAGAAGGTGTCGTCCTTCCCCCCCAGCGGCAGTGTGAACCCCAGGGGGCAGAAGGTGTTGTCCTTCCCCCCCAGCGGCAGTGTGAACCACAGGGGGCAGAAGGTGTCGTCCTTCCTCCCCAGCGACAGTTTACCCTAACCAGGGGAGACACCAATCTCCCAGACGGCGCAGATGGGACAGTGGTTTCTGCGCACACAGCCTGTCCAGATCCCCAACTACCGTCACTGGGACAACCGGAGGAGGGGGTAAGTACAAATTCCCCTCCCCAGCTAACTTCTAATGTGGCCCCAGGGTTAACAGAGGAAATGTTAACCCTCACTGTCCTCCACCTTTCCCTGGCTACTGAGCCGGAATATGTTCCAAGTACCCCAGCAGAAGAGCTGACAGCGGGGCAGAGTGCAGTCGGCCTCTGCCCTCCCTTTGTCCCTTGTACAGAGCAGGATGTCCTGCAGGTTATACCAGCAGAAGAGCTGGCATCAGGGCAGAGTGCCGCTGGCCTCTGCCCCTCAAGTCCCCTCAGTGTGTTGCCCCATCACCACAGCGAAATATCCAGGTGCCGTAACTGTTTGTTGTGGGTGGGCTGCTCTTACACTTTGTTGTTGTGGGGGGGCTGCTCTAGCACTGGTTTATTGTGGGTTGGTGGATCGTCTAACGGAGGCACTGACCGACAGAAGGTCAGGTGCCTGGTTAGACTTCCCCCCAAAGGGGAGATGTGTGACAAAGTGCCCTTCGCCACTTTGTCTTGGAGAGGACTGTTTGCCAGCCTCCTGCCCTGCGACTATGGCCCTGGTAAGTATTGCCCTTCAAACACACTATTCAGCCATACCAGAGTGTATGTCACTCATTCTGGCCCTTTACATACAGGGGGGTCCTGTTACAGATAAGCAAGTCTATTCATTCTCAAACATAAGAACAAAAGTCGGCTGATTTAATCATTGTCTGATTATATCAAGGAGCATCAGGGAGGGGTGACCACACCTATTGTTCTCTTTATGTGTATTGTGTGGCCCACTATGGGGGATGTGGATTGCCATGCTGCCAGTGAGATACTTTTACTAACTTTTGAACCCCTGGTGTGATTCATGACATTTTTTAATATGTTGTTCCCCTGGGTGAGAGCTATTGAACGGTGCTGGACTTAAAGGTGTACCCCCTGTTTTTGGGGTACATCCAGAATGTGGTTAAAATTGTGTCTGTTTTAATTGTGTTACCTGTTATCTGAGGGGAGGAGACGTGGGGGTTGAACCATGTAAATAATTGGCTGTGATAATTATGTGGGTGTAGCCCTTCAGAGGGCACCATTGCATAAAAGGAGATCCCCTGTCATTAAAGATATAGTTCTACTTAACCCTTCAAAACGTAGCCTCGTCTCGTTATTGGAGGGGATCGCTATATAATACTGGGGATTGCTATGCTCTTGCATACTCCCTTGAGCTGTAACTACTGAACGCTTGTTCCTGAGGTGTCCTCCTTGGAGGAGAGGTCTTCCCCACACGGTCCTGGATGCTGGAGATTCATACTACGGCGGTTGTGGAGTCTGTGGTGGTTGAGGTGTCCGGTGCGGTGCTTGTAAGCCTCGGCGCAAACTAGGACGCGTCTATCAACGGAGGTACCCGGTCGGGGTGCCAGGAGATCCGTTACACAAGCCAAGCCACTTACCTACCACACTGACAAAGTGACCCCATCCTGACCCAACTACCAAGCCACCTACCTACCACCCTGACTAAGTGACCGAACTACCAACTTGGTAGTTGGGTCAGGGTGGGGTCACTGGGTCAGGGTGGTAGGTAGGTCGCTTGGTAGTATCAAGCCAAGTCACCTACCTACCACCCTGACCCAGTGACCCCATCCTGACCCAACTACCAAGCCACCTACCTACCACCCTAAGTGACCCAACTACCAACTTGGTAGTTGGGTCAGGGTGGGGTCACTGGGTCAGGGTGGTAGGTAGGTCGCTTGGTAGTACCAAGCTAAGCCACCTACCTACCACCCTGACCCAGTGACCCTACCCTGACTCAACTACCAAGCCACCTACCTACCACCCTGACTAAGTGACCCAACTACCAAGCCACCTACAAATCGATTAAAAACACAACACAACACAACCCCCTATTTTTATTCCATTTTTCAAAGTAACAGCCAATGTATCTTTAACATTGCAGTTAAAAAAAAAAAAGGATACACTGCCTGTCACTTTGACAGATAAAATAAAAATAAGGTAAGGGGAAAAAAATTAAGTAAACAACAGCACACACTTACCTGTCAAATTGACCCCTCCAGCGGTGGCCTTCTGCCCTGTATAGTCGGGCATTCCAATCAATTTTGATAGAAGCCCTTGTCCTCATCTTGATTGAAGCCATTGTCCATCCATTCTGGCCCATTGCAAGAGGCCTCCACCTAAAAAAACTGACGCTCTAAAAAAAAAAAAACAACAATCTAATGAAGCTCCTCCTACAAGGAGCTCCCCCAGCGACTAATTTATTTTTTTCCCACGCTCCTCCTTTTATTCTATTTTTTGAAGGACTCTGATTGGCTGAAATTTTGATTGACATTGATTTCAACCAATCAGAGTCTTTAAAAAATTAGCAAAGCAGGTATGGAAGCCTGTAAGGGCAATAAAGGTTAGTGTGAACTTGTATGTATTATACATATTACAGGGCTATTTATGTGATATTCATGTTACAGGATAATATCCTGTAACATGTATAGCAAATAAATAGCACTGTAATATGTATAATAAATAATGTCTAATAAAAATACATGAGCAATATTCAAATAATTAATAAAGTACATCAATTAATCAATTAATAAATATCAATTAATATATTTTTTTGTTTTATGTATATTGCTTTATGTGTGTGTGTGTGTGTGTATGTGTATATATATATATATATATATATATATATATTGATTGATTGATTTATATATTTATTTATATATATATATATATATATATATATATATATATATTGAGATATATATATATTTATATTGATATATATACATATATATATATTGATATATATATATATATATATATATATATATATATAAATATATTGATATATATATATATTGATTATATATATATATTTATATATATATTGATATATATTATTATTATTATTATCTTTTATTTGTATCGCGCCAACATATTCCGTAGCGCTGTACAGGGGATAAGAACAAGGGAAATACATGTTTAACAAAATTCAAAAGTTGAAGAGCCCTGTTTTGAGCTTAGAATCTTAGCAGAAAGTGCTTTATCCCAAAGCACCCTACAAGACTGGAAACTCGCTACTTACAATCTAAAGGGAATTAAAGGGCAGAGAACTGGGGCAGAGTAACAAATAAGGAATAGCAAGGGCCAGGAAGCAAGTGAAAGATAGAAAGAGTTTTATTTTAGAGGGAGAGGGGGAGGGATCTGAGGTGAAAGACTAGTATGTTGGCTGACCCCTAGTGTTGAGATGATATATCTGCAAGTAGGAAGTCAGGTGTTTTCTATGGCTCTATAAATTTAATCTGAGTTGGGGTAGGTGGGTGAGGGGGAGGGAAGGAGGGCAATTCTGGGTGTCTCACAGATGAAGTAGGCCTTAAACCAGAGTGAGTTTGCACTGAAAGAAAGAGAGAATGGATCGGGGTCAGACTGTTCAGGAAGATAGGAGAGTAAGAAAGAAATGGGAGAGAGACATTAGAATGAAGGTATGTGAGGAGGGGGGAGGAGATTTGAGGTAATTATGCCAGCCATAAATGGGGAAGGGATGGGGGAAGATGTGGATGGCAAAACAGGATATAGGAAACAGTTAAAAATTGAAAACAAAACATCAGAATTATTTCTATCTGCCAAGATATAATAACATGCATACAGTAGTGATATTAATAAACATATTGGCTCCAGGGATGGCACAGTTTTCATAGTCTTCTCCATACCTGCTGAGGTGTAGTTGTGAATGCAATTCTGAGTGTCTCACAGATGAAGTAGGCCTTAAACCAGAGTGAGTTTGCACTGCTGAGGTGTAGTTGTGAATGCAATTCTGAGTGTCTCACAGATGAAGTAGGCCTTAAACCAGAGTGAGTTTGCACTGAAAGAAAGAGAGAATGGATCGGGGTCAGACTGTTCAGGAAGATAGGAGAGTAAGAAAGAAATGGGAGAGAGACATTAGAATGAAGGTATGTGAGGAGGGGGGAGGAGATTTGAGGTAATTATGCCAGCCATAAATGGGGAAGGGATGGGGGAAGATGTGGATGGCAAAACAGGATATAGGAAACAGTTAAAAATTGAAAACAAAACATCAGAATTATTTCTATTTGCCAAGATATAATAACATGCATACAGTAGTGATATTAATAAACATATTGGCTCCAGGGATGGCACAGTTTCCATAGTCTTCTCCATACCTGCTGAGGTGTAGTTGTGAATGCAATTCTGAGTGTCTCACAGATGAAGTAGGCCTTAAACCAGAGTGAGTTTGCACTGCTGAGGTGTAGTTGTGAATGCAATTCTAAATGTGTCTCACAGATGAAGTAGGCCTTAAACCAGAGTGAGTTTGCACTGAAAGAAAGAGAGAATGGATCGGGGTCAGACTGTTCAGGAAGATAGGAGAGTAAGAAAGAAATGGGAGAGAGACATTAGAATGAAGGTATGTGAGGAGGGGGGAGGAGATTTGAGGTAATTATGCCAGCCATAAATGGGGAAGGGATGGGGGAAGATGTGGATGGCAAAACAGGATATAGGAAACAGTTAAAAATTGAAAACAAAACATCAGAATTATTTCTATCTGCCAAGATATAATAACATACATACAGTAGTGATATTAATAAACATATTGGCTCCAGGGATGGCACAGTTTCCATAGTCTTCTCCATACCTGCTGAGGTGTAGTTGTGAATGCAATTCTGAGTGTCTCACAGATGAAGTAGGCCTTAAACCAGAGTGAGTTTGCACTGCTGAGGTGTAGTTGTGAATGCAATTTTGAGTGTCTCACAGATGAAGTAGGCCTTAAACCAGAGTGAGTTTGCACTGCTGCGGTGTAGTTGTGAATGCAATTCTGAGTGTCCCACAGATGAAGTAGGCCTTAAACCAGAGTGAGTTTGCACTGCTGAGGTGTAGTTGTGAATGCAATTCTGAGTGTCTCACAGATGAAGTAGGCCTTAAACCAGAGTGAGTTTGCACTGCTGCGGTGTAGTTGTGAATGCAATTCTGAGTGTCTCACAGATGAAGTAGGCCTTAAACCAGAGTGAGTTTGCACTGCTGAGGTGTAGTTGTGAATGCAATTCTGAGTGTCTCACAGATGAAGTAGGCCTTAAACACAGAGGGAGAGTGGGGAAGAGGCACAGAGGGAGAGTGGGGAAGAGGGGGAGGGAGAGTGGGGAAGAGGGGGGGGGAGAGGCACGGCACGGCACAGAGGGAGAGTGGGGAAGAGGCACAGAGGGAGAGTGGGGAAGAGACACAGAGGGAGGGGGGAGAGACACAGAGGGATAGGTGGGAAAGAGACACAGGGGAGGTAGAGGAGGGGGAAAAGACACACGGGAGGGAGAACAGGGGGAAGATACACATGGGAGGGAAATGGGGGGGAGAGGGGAACAGACACAGGGGGAAGGGGGAAAGAGACACAGGCCAGGGGGGAACAGGCACAGAGGGAGAGGGGGGAAGAGGCACAGAGGGAGAGGGGGGAAGAGACACAGGGGGGAGAGATACAGAGAGTGAGGGAGGAAGAGACACAGAGGGAAGGGGGGAAGAGGTACAGAGAGAGGGGGAAAGAGGCACAGAGGGGGGAAACAGAGGAAGGGGTGAAGAGACACAGTGGCGAGACACACAGAGAGAGGCGGGGGAAGAGGCACAGAGGGAGAGGGTGGAAGACACAGAGTGGGGAGAGACACAGAGGGTGAGGGGGAAGAGACAGGGAGGAAGAGGCACAGAAAGAGGAGGGGGAAGAGACACAGGGGAGTGAGAGGAGGGGGAAGAGACACAGGGGAGAGAGTGCAGGGGGGAAGATACACAAGGGAGGGAAATGGAGACACGAGGAAGGCCGTAACAGACACAGGGGGAGGGGGAAAGAGACACAGGCCAGGGGGGAACAGACACAGGGGAGGGTTGGGGAAGACACAGGGGGGGGAAGAGATGCATAGGAGGGAGAAGGGGGAAAGAG